>JARQOC010000009.1:76750911-77350911 GCA_033576535.1 Allobates femoralis
ACTGGGTCACTTGTGTTTATTGATGACATAACAGCAGACAAGAGTAGCCGGATGAATTCTGAAGTGTACCGGGATATACTTTCAGCCCAGATTCATCCAAATGCTGCAAAGTTGATTGGACGGCGCTTCATAGTACAGATGGACAATGACCCCAAGCATACAGCCAAAGCTACCCAGGAGTTCATGAGTGCAAAAAAGTGGAACATTCTGCAATGGCCAAGTCAATCACCAGATCTTAACCCAATTGAGCATGCATTTCACTTGCTCAAATCCAGACTTAAGACGGAAAGACCCACAAACAAGCAAAACCTGAAGGCTGCGACTGTAAAGGCCTGGCAAAGCATTAAGAAGGAGGAAACCCAGCGTTTGGTGATGTCCATGGGTTCCAGACTTAAGGCAGTGATTGCCTCCAAAGGATTCGCAACAAAATATTGAAAATAAAAATATTTTGTTTGGGTTATGTTTATTTGTCCAATTACTTTTGACCTCCTAAAATGTGGAGTGTTTGTAAAGAAATGTGTACAATTCCTACATTTTCTATCAGATATTTTTGTTCAACCCTTCAAATTAAACGTTACAATCTGCACTTGAATTCTGTTGTAGAGGTTTCATTTCAAATCCAATGTGGTGGCATGCAGAGCCCAACTCGCGAAAATTGTGTCACTGTCCAAATATTTCTGGCCCTAACTGTAGATAGACAGGGGAAGGCTGGGGTCACACACACAGATATCTGGGCAGATATTGTTCACAGATCTCTGGTTGCAGTGAAATCATGGACATCTTGTTACATTTGTACACAGCCACAAAATGGAACCATGTGTCCATGATTTCACTGCAACCAGAGATCTGTGAACAATATCTGCCCAGATATCTGTGTGTGTGACCCCAGCCATAGACAGATAGATAGAAAGAGGGATTGAAATAAAGATAGAGGGATAGATAGATGGATACATAGTGGGATAGAAGGATAGATAGATAGATAGATAGATAGATAGATAGATAGATAGATAGATAGATAGATAGATAGATAGATAGATAGATAACAAGAAAAAAAAAAACTGCACAGCACTCAAAGACAAATGTGAACTGGTGCTAGTAAAGCTGCAGGGTTATATAATATGAAAAAGATCCTTGCAGCACACAGCTACTACCAATGATGTACATAAGCTACTAGCTATATATATTTGAGGAAAAAGTTTAAAAACGTACGTTTTTTTCAAAAAACTCAAAAATCTCCAATTTTTTATTTAATTCTGAAGTTCTTGGTACATACATTGGCCAATGTCTGTTTGCTCATCAACTGCGACAAAGTGACTTCAAGGTCTGATGAGTCCTACGCTGATATCCCTATCCTCCTTGTCCGCTTCCCCACTAAGTGGGCAGACACCATCTAGACCCTCCATCACCTGTAGGTAATGAGGGTGCACATTGCAGCATGGATCCTGCAACTCCATATGATAAATAACAAGAAAAAAAAAAAAAATATGGAGTTGCAGGATCCATGCTGCAATGTGCACCCTCATTACCTACAGGTGATGGAGGGTCTGAGAGGCACTCAGAGCTGGCCCTCAGCAGCGCTTCAAATGCGCAGGCGCAGTATTTGCCACCCCGCAGTGAGGTTAATGAATAATACACTGCGGGGTCGGCGTACTGCGCAGGTGCGAAATAAACAGGAAGTTGTCGGGCAGCGCGCACTGCGCATACCCGGCAACGTAAATGAAAGCGCAGGCGCATACTAAAACGCGGAGGGGGTGGAGGGATCACAGCCTGGCAACCACAGAGGGATGATGGACATGACGGGGGCGGCCCAGAGACTCTGCAAACCCCGCCTCCCGGTCTTCGGTCTAGGTAACTGCCTAATCTTTCCTAAGTCCATATTTTCATGAATATAGTTATACAAAATGCAATATAAACCTTGTCTGAGTGCAGCATTAGTGCTGCAGAAGGTGGGGAGCTCAGCTTCTAATGTCTGGGGGGGTGACAGGTTCGCTTTAAAAATAATACATACAGCCCAGCACAACCTCCAATTAATATATACAGCACAGTACAGCCTCCAAATAACATATATAGCACAGCATAGCCTCCAAATAACACATACAGCCCAGCACAGCCTCCAGGTAATCTATACAGCCTAGTATAGCCTCCAGTTAATATATACCGCCAAGCATAGCAACCACTTGATATATACAGCCCAGCATAGCTTTCAGGCAATATATACAGCCCAGCATAGCTTCCAGGTAATATATACAGCCCAGCATAGCTCCCAGGTAATATATACAGCCCAGCACAGCCTCCAGGTAATATATAAAGCTGAACGTCCCCCCATGAGCCCCCTCCATTCATGATGCAGCTGAGCTTCTCCCCCATGAGCCTCCCATTCATGATGCAGCTGAACTTCTCCCCCATGAGCCCCCATCCATGATGCAGCTGAGCTTCTCCCCCATGAGCCCACCCATTCATGATGCAGCTGAGCTTCTCCCCCATGAGCTCCCCCCATTCATGATGCAGCTGAGCTTCTCCCCCATGAGCCCCCTCCATTCATGATGCAGCTGAGCTTCTCCCCCATGAGCCCTCCATTCATGATGCAGCTGAGCTTCTCCCCTATAAGCCCACCCATTCATGATGCAGCTGAGCTTCTCTCCCATGAGCCCCCCCATTCATAATGCAGCTGAACTTCTCCCCCATGAGCCACCTCCATTCATGATGCAGCTGAGCTTCTTCCCCATGAGCCCCCCATTCATGATGCAGCTAAGCTTCCCCCATGAGCCCCCATTCATGATGCAGCTAAGCTTCTCCCCCATGAGCCCCCATTCATGATGCAGCTAAGCTTCTCCCCCATGAGCCCACCCATTCATGATGCAGCTAAGCTTCTCCCCCATGAGCCCACCCATTCATGATGTAGCTGAGCTTCTCCCCCATGAGCCCCCATTCGATGAATGGGGGGCTCATGGGGGAGAGGCTCAGCTGCATCATGAATGGCGGGCTCATGGGGGAAAAGCTCAGCTGCATCATGAATGGCTTTCATGATGCAGCTGAGCTTCTCCCCCCATGAGTCCCCCAATTATGATGCCGCTGAGCTTCACCCCGGTCCCATGAGTTTCCCCCAAATCATGCTGGTGGTGTGCCTCCACTCCACAGCTCCGCTGTGGCGCTTTTACCTGGAGCAGTCCAGGAGGATCCCTCTATCACAGCACTGCAGCACTGTCACTTCCGGGTCAGGGATAGCTGCTCCAGCCTCCATGGACACAGACTGTGGTGGGCACCTGTGAAAAAAATTTGGGGGGCCCCCCTTCATAGTGCAACAAAGTTATGTAAATATATATATTGTAATACTTCTAAATGCTGCATATTTTAGTGTGGGAAAATCTGCAGCATATCAACTCTTGCAGTGGGTTTTCCCACACTAAATAGGCTGTATATATAATATTGAGGCTATGCAGGGCTGTATTTATTATCTGGAGGCTACTCCTGGGCTATATATATTATTTGGAGGCCAGTTGCAGCATAAAAATAATATATACAGCCCAGCACAACCTCCAATTAATATATACAGCCCAGTACAGCCTCCAAATAACATATATAGCACAGCACAGCTTCCAAATAACACATACAGCCCAGCATAGCCTCCAAATAACACATGCAGCCCAGCACAGCCTCCAGGTAATGTATATAGCCTAGTATAGCCTCCAGTTAATATATACCACCGAGCACAGCCTCCACGTGATATATACAGCTCAGCATAGCTTTCAGGCAATATATACAGCCCAGCATAGCTTCCAGGTAATATATACAGCCCAGCATAGCTTCCAGGTAATATATACAGCCTAGTATAGCCTCCAGTTAATATATACCACCGAGTACAGCCTCCACGTGATATATACAGCTCAGCATAGCTTTCAGGCAATATATACAGCCCACCACAGCCTTCAGGTAATATATAAAGCTGAACCTCCCCCATGAGCCCCCTCCATTCATGATGCAGCTGAGCTTCTCCCCCATGAACCCCCCATTCATGATGCAGCTGAGCTTCTCCCTGATGAGCCCCCATTCATGATGCAGCTGAGATTCTCCCCCATAAGCCCCCCAGTCATGATGCAGCTGAGCTTCTCCCCCATGAGCCCCCCCATTCAATGAATGGGGGGCTCATGGGGGAGAGGCTCAACTGCATCATGAATGGCGGGCTCATGGGGGAAAAGCTCAGCTGCATCATGAATGGCATTCATGATGCAGTTGAGCTTCTCCCCTCATGAGTCCCCCAATTATGATGCAGCTGAGCTTCACCCCGGTCCTATGAGTTCCCCCCAAATCATACTGGTGGTGTGCCTCCACTCCACAGCTCCGCTCTGGCACTCTTACCTGGAGCAGTCCAGGAGGATCCCTCTATCACAGCACTGCAGCACTGTCACTTCCGGGTCAGGGAGAGCTGCTCCAGCCTCCACGGACACAGACCCAGAAGTGACAGTGCAGCAATTACAGTGTCCCAGTACTTAATGGATACTGGGAAGCTGCCGCAGCAACCGCAGGGGCTGGCTGGCAAATTTTAGCCTGCGGGACAAGCACACAGCAGAAGCCCATGAGCAGTGGCTCATCCTTAAAAGGGTTGTCCAATCTTAAGCTGTATGTCTGCAGTGATTACAGACTGGTGAATCCTCACATCGTATGCACTGTGCGCTGTGAGGATTCTCAGGTGCAGGGTACAGGCGGTCTTGTGACTTCAAGCATACCATATGTATATTCCCAGCCACATTCCGACTAGGCTGTTTCTGGTCTTGTCAATAAAGTTGCATTAAGAGAGGCCGAGCAAGTCTAGTCTAGTCGGCATGTGAACGCATGTATGCAAAGCACACACTTGCAGTCACACACCCGCCAAATCATCACAGCACTGCAAGCAATGTGAGGATTCACGAGTCTGCAGTCACATAGAATGACACAGAGTAACTGCACACTTGTGGCTTACAACTGGACAACCCCTTTAACATGTTTACCTCCGGCTGCTACATAGGCTATATTCACACTACTGTATTGTCAATCTAAAACCCTCGTCACACATAACTAGATCGTTAGTGAGATCATTGTAACGTCACTGGTTTTGTGATGTAACAGCGATCTCGCTAACGATCTCGCTATGTGTGACACTTAGCAGCGATCAGGCCCCTGCTTGTGAGATCGCTGATCGTTACAGAGTGCTCTGGGTCATTTGTAGGTCGTTGGTTTCCCGCTGGGAATGCTGTGTTTGAAAGAGACAACGACCAACAATCTCAATACCACGCCTAATAGTGACAATTCCCAACAAGCTCTGTATCATTCCGGATCATTGCTGAAGTCGCTGGTGAGATCTGACTGTTTGACATCAGGTGCCCCTGAGAGCTGCCCCCACACCTCAGCCTTAGGGGCCCCTGAGAGCTGCCCCCACACCTCAGCCCCAGGGTCCCCTAAGAGCTTCCCCCACACCTCAGCCTCAGGGGCCCCTGAGAGCTTTCCCCACACCTCAGCCTCAGGGGCCCCTGAGAGCTGCCCCCACACCTCAGCCCCAGGGTCCCCTGAGAGTGACTCACCGCGGCCGGCGGACTCCGGTTGATACAGGCGATTCTTCTCCTTCCTTGTCACGGGTGGACCGCGCCTGCCGGTAGTGGGGCCCGGTGTAGTGCAGATCAAAATTAAGGACGTCTTACGGGAACAGATTAAAGGGGATTTAATTTGTTTTCTTCGTGACGCCACCTATGAGTAGTTCGGTAAGGGCTACCGACGCTGCGGAACCTCCGGGGTGATGGACAGCAGCAAGATGTTACGCTCCCCACAGGCTGAGCGGTGATCCCCGGGGGCTGGAGCTGCTCAAGATGTTGTGCGGCAGCTGCGGTTACCTTTAGTTAATGACGGACAGTTCATAAGGAGACACGGACACAGATAGTCTCTGCAACGGGTCTTTACTGTCACCAGCAGGCAGTACATGGCTTACAGTGGTTGAGTAGAAGACCGGGTGGACTCAGCAGTGATAGTGCTCCTCAGAGATCCGCAGTGTACCTCCTTTCTACCTACTTAGTTTCCCTTTTTGCCAGCGTCGCCCAGGAATACCAGGTCGGGTACGGGGAGGCTGCTTCAATGCCCTATCCATGATGTACGTTCTGGATGCTTTGGGGAGCCTTGGGTCCCTCAGTGGGTACACCGCTGGTTAGACGACTGGAAACTGGCTGGTGGTGGGGTGCTCCTGTAAAGCTGATCCTCCACGGGGCTGGTGCGCGTGGCAGAGGTGAACTGCTGCCAGCTTCGGTACCAGTGAACCGGCTGTGAGTTGTGGGCACGGGAGTCTTTTGGGAACCCGTGTAGAAATGCCCAATCCCGGTAGTTAAGGCCTCAGGTGCGGACACCCGACCGGTGACGGCCCAGGGGCCCGCACGAGGTGCGGAGCCCCCGCTCCTCTCCAAGTTCTAGATTCTTGACTTTTCTCTAGACTACTGTGTGTTCTACTTCACTACCCTAACACTCCACCCACCAGGACCTAGGATTGGTCCTCTGTTCTAGGTGTTGTATGTTGGGGTTGGATCTCAGAGTTAACTATTGCACTGCTTTGTCAGAGAATATTGCGGCTGCAATACTCCCTTGTGACGCACTCGTTGCGGGGCGCCACAAGAGCTTCCCCCACACCTCAGCCTCAGGGGCCCTGAGAGCTGCCCCTACACCTCAGCCTCAGGAGCCCCTGAGAGCTGCCCCACACCTCAGCCTCAGGACCCTTGAGAGCTGCCCCCACATGTCATCTTAGGGGGCCCATGAGAGCTCTCCCCACACTCATCCTAGGGGCTCAGCGGCACCTGAGAGCTGCCCCCATGTCATTTGCCAGGGTGCAGCGGGTGCTGACGCCGGCCCTGCACAGCGCCACTGCATAACACATACACAGCACCACTGCATAACACACACAGCACCACTGTATAACACACACACAAAGCCACTGCTGAGCCTCCCCCCAGGCGCTGTGCCTCCCCCCGGTATGCTGTGCCTCTCCCCCCCTGGGTACTGTGCCTCTCCCTCCCCGGGTTCTGTGCCTCTCCCCCCCCCCCCACCCCGGGCACTGTGCCTCTCTCCCCCGGGCACTGTACCTTTCTCCACCTCTTCTAACAGGAGGGCCCTGTGTCTCCTCTCCCCACCCCCTGACCTGTCTTCTCTCCCTCTCTCCCTCACAGGGGGGGCCTGTGTCTCCTCTCCAAGGCCCCTCTGACCTGTCTTCTTTCCTCCTCACGGGGACCCCTGTGTCTCATGTACCCCTCACCCTCACAGCTGGGGCTCCTGTGTCTCCTCTCCCCCTCACAGGAGAGGAGGGGGCCCTGTGCCTCCTCTCCCCTCTATCCCTCACAGGGGAGGGAGCCCTGTGCCTCCTCTCCCCTTTCTCCCTCACAGGGGAGGGAGCCCTGTGTTTCCCCTCCCCCCCATCCCCTGGCACTGTCTTTTTCCTCCCTCCAGTTCAGTGTAGTGTGCACAGAGCAGACTTTTTCCCTCCTGTCCGACTGATTCAGCAGGTCAGGAGGAGATAGTGAAAGCGAAAGTGTTAGTTCAGGCTAATATAGAAGCATTCGGACAGGAGGGAGAAGGGATGCACTGTGCATACAACACACTCAACACACACACAAACTTCAGGACTCACCACTCCCGCGACTACAGCATCCTGGCCTCCTCCTCCGGCTGTGAGTCACCAGTCCAGCAGTGTGTGAGGAGGTCACAGCGTGATGATGACCTCATCATACACTGCTGTATGTCGGGTCACCGCCCCCGGGAAGACGCAGGGTGAACTTCAGGGGGCCCCAGAGGGGTGCAGAGAGGCAACGCACCCCTGCAGTCCAGGCCCTGGACCCACCGCTGTGCTCGCGCCGCCTCCACATGATGCAAATTAGCCATGTGGACAGCTCTGGACTGTGGGGTCCCCCTACCTCTCAGGGCCCAGGTTCATTGAACCGGCTGCACATGCCGTAGGTCCGCCACTGCTTCTATCTAGTTAAGGTTCGGTGATTGGGCTGGCCACTTCGTAACCTCTTTTTTGTTGTACTGGAACCAAGATTTTGCTCATTTACTGCTATGTTTAGGGTCATTGTCTTGTTTAAACACCCATTTCAAGGGAATTTTGTCTTCAACATAAGGCAACATGACCTCTTCAAGTATTTTGATATATGCAAACTGGTCTATGATCCCTGGTATGCGGTGAATAGGCCCGGCACCATAGTAAGAGAAACATGCCCTTATCATGATGCTTCACCACCATGCTTCACTGTCGTCAGAGCGTACTGTGGCTGAATTCAGAGTTTGGGGGGCGTCTGATGAACTGTCTGTAGTCCTTGGACCCAAAAAGAACAAGTTTACTTTCATCAGTCCAAAAACGTTCCTCCATTTCGCTCTAGGCCAGTTGATGTGTTCTTTCTTCAGTACATGTATTTTTATTATCAGTGGGACTTTGTGGGGACTTCTTGCTAATAGATGATCTTCACACAGGCTTCTTCTTCTAAGGGCCGCTTTACACACACCAACTTCTGTGACCAACTTCTGAACAGATCTCTGGTTGCAGTGAAATCATGGACACATTGTTACATTTGTACACAGCCACAAAATGGAGCAATGTGTCCATGATTTCACTACAACCAGAGATCTGTTCAGAAGTTGGTCACAGAAGTTGGTGTGTAAAGTGCCCTAACTGTCACAGTCCTCACAGGTAACTTGAGACATCTTTGATCATTCTGGAACTGATCATTGGCTGAGACTTTGCCATTCTGGCTATTCTTCGATCCATTTGAATAGTAGTCTTCCATTTTCTTTCCCATCTATCAGTTTTTTTTCATTTTAAAGCATTGGAGATCATTTTACCTGGACAGCCTATCAATGCTGCACTTCTTTATACGTTTTACCCTCTCCAATCAACTTTTTAATCAAAGTCCGCTGTTCTTTTGAACAAAATCTTGAATGACCTATATTTCTCAGGCTTTCAAGAAGAAATATATGTACAACATGTGCTGGCTTCACCCACCTGATTCACACCTGTTTCTTCACAGAAAGATTGACCTCACTAATTGAACTCCACACTGCTATTATTTTGATCACACCCCCTTTCATTTAATTATTCAAATACACAGACTCAAAAACATGCAGATCATGAATGCTGTTGGTTTTCTAAGTTGGTTTACTGCACCAATTAGTAAATTGTGAAAATGTAATTTATACCAAAAAAATAAATAATCTGGTTAGTCATATTGGACTGCTATTATTTTGAACACTACTGTAAATGCATGTGGTACGTTGTGAACAGGTTAAAAAATAATTAGGTTTTGGAGATAAATGTATTAATACATTTTGTGTAATCTCAGCAGATGGAAGTGTAGACAAACAAGCAGATACAGAAAGAACACCTGAAAAAGACCTTGAAGAGATCGATCCTGTGGAAGAACAAGTCGCTACATCAAAATCAATCATAATCTCCACTGATGAAAGTGTAGAGGAAGAACCAGATGCCGAAATAACACCAGAAGAAGACCATGGAGAGATCGATCCCGTGGAAGAACAGGTCGCTAAATCAAAATCAATCATAATCTCCACTGATGAAAGTGTAGAGGAAGAACCAGATGCCGAAATAACACCAGAAGAAGACCATGGAGAGATCGATCCCGTGGAAGAACAAGTCGCTACATCAAAATCAATCATAATCTCCACTGATGAAAGTGTAGAGGAAGAACCAGATGCCGAAATAACACCAGAAGAAGACCATGGAGAGATCGATCCCGTGGAAGAACAAGTCGCTACATCAAAATCAATCATAATCTCCACTGATGAAAGTGTAGAGGAAGAACCAGATGCCGAAATAACACCAGAAGAAGACCATGGAGAGATCGATCCCGTGGAAGAACAGGTCGCTAAATCAAAATCAATCATAATCTCCACTGATGAAAGTGTAGAGGAAGAACCAGATGCCGAAATAACACCAGAAGAAGACCATGGAGAGATCGATCCCGTGGAAGAACAAGTCGCTACATCAAAATCAATCATAATCTCCACTGATGAAAGTGTAGAGGAAGAACCAGATGCCGAAATAACACCAGAAGAAGACCATGGAGAGATCGATCCCGTGGAAGAACAAGTCGCTACATCAAAATCAATCATAATCTCCACTGATGAAAGTGTAGAGGAAGAACCAGATGCCGAAATAACACCAGAAGAAGACCATGGAGAGATCGATCCCGTGGAAGAACAAGTCGCTACATCAAAATCAATCATAATCTCCACTGATGAAAGTGTAGAGGAAGAACCAGATGCCGAAATAACACCAGAAGAAGACCATGGAGAGATCGATCCCGTGGAAGAACAGGTCGCTAAATCAAAATCAATCATAATCTCCACTGATGAAAGTGTAGAGGAAGAACCAGATGCCGAAATAACACCAGAAGAAGACCATGGAGAGATCGATCCCGTGGAAGAACAAGTCGCTACATCAAAATCAATCATAATCTCCACTGATGAAAGTGTAGAGGAAGAACCAGATGCCGAAATAACACCAGAAGAAGACCATGGAGAGATCGATCCCGTGGAAGAACAAGTCGCTACATCAAAATCAATCATAATCTCCACTGATGAAAGTGTAGAGGAAGAACCAGATGGCGAAATAACACCTGAAGAAGACCATGGAGAGATCGATCCCGTGGAAGAACAAGTCGCTACATCAAAATCCATCATAATCTCCACGGATGGAAGGGAAGAGAAACAACCGGATACTGAAATAACACCTGAAGAAGACCATGGCGACATCGATCCTGTGCAAGAACAAGGCGAAACAAGGAATCCCGTTGACTTTTCCACCCTTATATTCCATTCTGAGCTGGGAGAGGGAGGCTTCGGAAAGGTAAGTGTGAATTTGTCCCCTTCCGTGCTCCCCAATGTATGCAGCACCAGATACACAGGAAAAATAGATATACATTACCGGGCATTCATATGTGATGATTATTGGGATAATTTAGTGACAATGAGGCTCGCGGGCAATGTCCGGCCATTTAAAATAAAAATCCTAAACTGAGTATTCCAAAATGGACAACAGTATAAATATTCAATATGCCCAATAGGAAGAAGAAAATGAGGGTGATCAATACTAACAATAAAGGAAAATATATCAACTTTATTGGTAAATAATTACAATGAAAATAAAAGTGGTTGGGAAACAGATTGAAATCAATCAACAGGGGATGAAAAATCCATATGGTATATATCCCTATAAACGAATGTCCATACAAGTGCATAATGGCACAAATATTAGATCTATACCATTGTATATCTATATATGACCAAAGATAAACAGGGAGAAAGCATAAATTACAGAACAACCTGCAAACAAAGCCTGAACCCTGAGACATGAGATATGGGTCACTTTATTGATGATATTGAGCACCCCGCACCTTGTCCTTCTTATTGGATATATTCTCATTTTATGCTTTTTGCCCTTTTTGGATCACTCGGTTTAGGTTCTACACAAGTGCAACTCAATGAATTACAAGATCATCAAAAAGTTAATTTATTTCAGTAACTCAATACAAAAAGTGAAAAGCATATATTATATAGAGTCATTACACACAGAGGGATCTATTTCATGTGTTTATTTCTGTTAATGTTGATGATTATGGCTTACAGCCAAGGAAAACCCAAAGGACATTATCTCAGAAAATGAAAGTAGGGAGGATGAAAGGTTAAAAACAGCGCTGCCGTACTCCACAAGACATCAAGGGTGCATATAATATAGATTTATTAGTCAACGCATTTCAGGGCTCCTTGAAATGCCTTGAAACATAGCAATATGATATTGATTTGACTAGGGAGCCCTGAAATGCGTTGACTAATAAATCACCTTTTGATGTTGCGTGGAATATATCAGTGCGGTGTTTAACCCTTCATCCTCCTAGTCTATATGAACCACGCTGGGGACTGCAGCAGCCGTGATCTGCTTTTATAGTGGTTGTGACTCTCACAACCACACAAGGTGAAGCCTCTGATACCTATTTAGGCCATATTTTATCTCTCAGACCCTTCATCCTCCCTACTTTAATTTTCTGAGATAATGTCCTTTGGGTTTTCATTGGCTGTAAGCCATAATCATCAACATTAACATAAATAAACACATGAAATAGATCCCTCTGTGTGTAATGACTCTATATAATATATGTGTTTTACTTTATGAATTGAATTACTGAAATAAATGAACTTTTTGATGAAATTCTAATTCATTGAGATGCACTTGTATGTTGCTTGTGTGGAGCCCCAAGGGACGTGGGGTACTCGGTACCGGACCGATCTGCTGCTGGGGATGTCACTGGTGGCCTGGTCCGGACCGTATCCCTGGGCCCTCACAATAAAAGGGGATTTATTTACAAGGGGATTGTCACGGGTGACGCCACCCACTTGGTGCGGCCAGCGATGGGGCCGCCGCTGCTGCAGAACCTCCGGGGGTGATGTGATGGCAGCGTAGATGGTATAGTTCTAGTGGGCAGAACTGTATCCCCCGGGGCAGTAAGGGTTAAGTCTCTGGTGCAGGTTGTGTAGCACACTTACTTTGCAGGCTGCAGGGATCTCTCCCCAGTGCTGGTGCTGACAAGCTGGAGCTGTGGCTCTGCAGGTTGTGGTCCTTCTGGTGCAAGCCTGTATGGAAGAAATGGTCTGCAAATGGAAGCAGGCAAGAGGCAGTTCAGGGTTCTCCAAAGCTTTACTCAAGTTCTTTTAGTCAGCTTACAAGTTATTGGCAGTTGTTACACAGTTCTCAACACACGGTTGCTTTCTCCCTTTCCGGGTTCCCTTCTCTCCTGCAGCCAGGCTCCTTCCTCCTGTGACCCCTCACACAGTCTGTGTATGTCCTTTTCCGGGCTATTGCTTCTCTCTCTTCGTGTTGTGCGACACTGGACAGTATGGCGGTGACTTGGGCTTCTGTGAGTCCTAGTCTGTCACTTAGCTGCCTGTCCTTTAGGGTTAGGGATCTCAGCCTGGAACTCAGACCCCCCGTCGTATTATCTGGGGATACCGGGTGAACTACGGTCCCCTTTAGAGCCGACACTCTACTCAGCCCAGCCTCCAACAGTCCTCTAGCATGAGGCTCTGCCAGGCTCCTTCTCTGTGTTCCTTCCAATATTCTAGGAGGGCTTCTCCACCTGCAACAGGTTGCTTCAGCTGCTGTCTAGGGCACGGGTACACCGTCCCTCTCTGCTCTCTCACACTCCTGGTGGTTTCGGCGTCGGACGGGCTTTCCCCCTCATCTGGCTCGCACTGGCTCAGTACGGGTCTGCACTCCTCGGCTTAGGCTCTTCCAGGCAGTGTGTGTCTTTCTGTCTTTACATCTCAGCTACTTCAGCCTACTGTCTTCCTTCACTCCTCCCCCTCTCTATATACTGTCAGTCACCTGACCTCTGGTGTGCCCAACCCACTCCTCATCCACCACCCCTCTGGTCTCATATAGTGTCTAACCTCAGGGCTGGATGTAACCCCTTCTATGCGTGGGTATGTGGGCTGTGAGGGTGTAGTGTTTACCATGTCCTACCTGCCTGGCTGCAGTTCCCTTTGTGGCCTTCTGAACGCAGGGGCGCCACATTTGCAAAGGGGCTTTAGTTATTTACTGGTGGAGAATTTTTGGAGATTGGCACGTCTAGCCCTTAGTCTGTCCATAGACCAAGACAGGTAAAGTGCTGGAGATAGTGTTGGACCACATCACACGGCAGCCCCCCACCTTCCTCACCCGGTGTCTCATCTTCAGGACGCAGGTACTGGTGAATACAATTTTGGAATAGGGAGTTGTCAGGCACCTGCTCCACCTGTCGGCTTGTGCATTTGAGCCTCAGCAATGCAGGTACGATGACAAAACTAGACGACACCTGCTGGAGCCTTAGTCCTCAGTGTACAGAGAATACGCTGCATCGGAGATAATGGGGCATAGTTTTTAACTATTAGTCAATACTTGAATGAGGAATAGTGGGGTCATCATAGTGTGTGGGGGCTTCATACTGTGGGAGGTGGGGAGGGTGGACATCATACTGTTTGTATGAAGATGTGGGCTCCATCATACTGTGTAACGAGTCACAGACTTACATTTTGTGCAATATTAAGTGATTAAATGAACATTTATTATTATTAATAAAAACAATAATTCTAAGAATAATCTCCAGACTCCCATCAAAGCGTGCTGCTCTTAAGGGAGTAGAATTAGTAAGGGTTGTGTTGTTCACAGAGGTGCCATGATCCAAAAATGAGCGGACAACTCTCAGGAGATCGGCTGCGGAGGCCGCCCAGAGAGGTGGTGCACCTTCTAAGGTCTCACCATCAAAATTAACAGATCCCCCATTTCCTTAGAGGTCCCCCATAACAGCCACAGCGTCTCTTGTGGCCCCTTGGGAAATTTAAATTACCAATCTCTGAATTAGACCGATCCTTATAATAGATGACAACATTTAATCTGATCTCTTGTGATTTTTCTCCAGGTCTACTTGGCATTTTCCCTAAACAATGAAGAATGGTTGGCTGTCAAATTCATAGACAAAAAATCTTGTGACGTAACAGCCATCAACAATGAAGTACATGTCCTCGGTATGGCCACTAAGCCTGGCGGCCACTTCCTCCTGGGCCTGCGGGGATACATGGAAACAACTCAACAACATGTAATTGCCATGCAATATATGAAAGGAGGAGACCTGCATCGCCACATTCAAAAGTCAACGCCGTATGACATCGAAACAATAAGGTAAATTTCCAATATTCGAATCCTAATAAATTGTAGCTGTAGAGGATGAAGTCATAAATAGGCCCCGTGTGATCCTCATGTTCTCTGTATGATCGTGTATGTAACCACCAATTCATTCTGTACTTTCTACTCCACAGGCGGTTCGCGGCAGAGATGGTCTGCGGTGTCCAGTTCCTTCATGACAACGGCGTGATACATCGGTAATGAGTTCATCTTCCTAAATCTGTCACTTCCAGCTCTGTTTTCTACTTTAGAAAGTCATTTTCAATGGTTATTCTCACAATCCGTGTCTGCTCTTCTCTCTACAGTGACCTGAAGCCGCTGAATATCCTCATCGATGACAACGGACACATCAAGATCGCAGATTTTGGATTATCAGCCATGGATGTGTCTGAGGGGGAAATCCTGCAAGGTGGTTGTGGCACTCAAGGCTACATTGCTCCCGAGGTGAGGAACATCCCTGTGTGATTGATGCTAGTAGGACTCAGTATTATTCTGATCCCTATGAGTCCTGCTCATATCTTCTCTTCCCACAGATGATGAATTATAAAGGCTACAGTCATCAGGCCGATTGGTTCTCATTAGGTGTCATCCTGTTTGTGATGCTTGTGGGCAAAATGCCCTTCTACAGTTTGGGCACAATAGAAGAATACCACGAGGCTTTACTAAACTACAACCCATATTTCCCACCAAGGATCTGCCCTGAGGCCACCAACTTCATTCAAGGGGTGAGTAGGATCAGATGAAGATGATAAGATGTGGACAGTGCATAGATGTTGTATAATAACCTATTACTAATGTATAACATAATGACCAATTGTTTCATTCATTTTACAGCTTCTCTGCAAAAATCAATTTCAACGGTGTGTGGCAGCATTAAGAATTCGACAACACCCATTCTTCAAATCCATAAACTGGAGTGACGTGGAGGCCGGGAGAGCCCCGCCACCGTTCTAATTTTACAATGATGTAAGGGGGAGAGCCACAGGGGGAGAGCCACAAGGGGGGAGAGCCACAGGGGGAGAGACAAAAGGGGGGAGACACAGGGGGAGACACACAAGGGGGGGAGACACAAGGGGGAGAGACACAGGCGAGAGACAAGGGGGAGAGCCACAGGGTGAGAGCTACAAGAGGGAGAGCCACAAGGGCGAGAGCCACAAGGGTCCAAAGGGGGAGAGCCACAAGGGGGAGAGATACAGGGGGAGAGATACAGGGGGAGACACACAAAGTGGAGACACACAGGGGGAGAGACAAGGAAGAGAGCCACAAGGGGGAGAGCCACAGGGGTCCAAAGGGGAGAGTCACAAGGGGGAGAGACACAGGGGTAGAGACACAGGGGAGAGATCACAAGGGGGAGAGCCACAAGGGGGAGCGACACAGGGGGAGAGACACAGGGTGAAAGATACAAGGGGAAGAGCCACAGGGGAGAAACACAAGGGGGAGAGCCGCAGGGGAGAACCACAGGGGAAAAGCCACAGGGGGAGAGACACAAGGAGTAGAGACACAAGGGGGAGAGACACAGGGGCAGAGACACAAGGGGGGGAAACACAAGGGGGCGGGACACAAGGGTGGGAGACACAGGGGGAGAGACACACAGGGGGAGACACAAGGCAGAGAGCCACAGGGGGAGAGCCAAGGCGGTCCACAGAGGGAGAGACACAGGGGAAGAGATAGGGGTTCATGGGAGAGACACAGGAGTGAGAGACACACAGTGGGAGACACAAGGCGGAGAGACACAGGGGGAGAGCCAAGGGGGTCCACAGGGGAGAGACACAGGGGAGAGACACAGGGGAAGAGATAGGGGTTCACGGGGAGAGAAACAGGGGTGAGAGACACACGGCAGAGATCCACAAAGGGGAGAGCCACAGGGGAGACACACAAGGGAAGACACACAGGGGGAGAGACAAGGCGGAGAGCCACAAGGGGGAGAGCTACAAGGGGGAGAGACACAAGGGGGAGTGACACAAGGGGGAGAGACACAAGGGGGGACACACAGGGCGAGAGACACAGGGGGAGAGACACAGGGGGAGAGACACAGGGGTTCACAGGGGGAGAGACACAGGGAAGAGACAGGTGTCCATAGGGGGATACACAGGGGTCCACAGGGGGAAAGCCAAAGGGGTCCACAGGGGGAGAGACACAGCGCTCCAGAGGGGGAGAGCCACAAGGCTCCACAGGGGAGAGCCACAAGGGGGAGAGCCACAGGGGAAGAGCCACAGGGGAGAAACACAGGGGGAGAGCCACAAGGGGGAGAGCCACTAGAGGAAGAGCCACAGGGGAGAGCCACAGGGAGAGAGCCACAGAGGTCCACAGGTGGATAGAGACAGGGGTCCACAGGGGTAAAGCCACAGGGGGAGAGATACATGGGTCCACAGGGGGAGAGAGGCAGGGGTCCACAGGGGGAGAGAGACCGGGACCCACAGGGGGAGAGAGACAGAGGTACATAGGGGGAGAGAGACAGGGGTCCACAGAGGGAAAGACACAGGGGTCCACAGGGGGAAAGCCAAAGGGGTCCACAGGGGGGGAGACACAGGGGTCCACAGGGGGAGAGAAACAGAGGTCCACAGGGGGAGAGACACAGTGGTCCACAGGGGGAGAGACACAGGGGTCCAAAGGGGAAGAGCCACAGGGGTCCAAAGGGGGAGAGCCACAGGGTCCAAAGGGGCAGAGTCACATGGGAAGACACAGTGGTCCAAAGGGGGAAAGACACAGGGGTCCACAGGGAGAGAGACGGCACACAGAGACAGCGCACAAGAGGAGAGACGCCACAGAGAGGAGACAGCACACAGAGCGAGACAGACACAGACACCACCCTCTCAGATCGGAAGGGTTGTGTCTGTGCTTGTCTCCCTCTGTATGCTGTCTCCTCTCTGTGGCGTCTCTCCTCCTGTGCGCTGTCTCTGTGTGCCGTCTCTCTCCCTGTGGACCCCTGTGTCTTTCCCCTTTTGTACCACTGTGTCTTCCCTTGTGGATCTGCGCCTTTAGACCCCTGTGGCTATCCCCCTTTGGACCCTGTGGCTCTCCCCCTTTGGACCCCTGTGTCTCTTCCACTGTGAACCACGGTGTTCTCCCCCTGACCCCTGTTCTCCCCCTGTGGACCCCTGTGTCTCTCCCCCTGTGGACCCCTTTGGCTTTCCCCCTGTGGACCCCTGTGTCTTTCCCGCTGTGGACCTCTGTCTCACTCCCCCTGTGGACCCCTGTCTCTCTCCCCATGTGGACCCCTGTCTCTCTCCCCCTGTGAACCCCTGTCTCTCTCCCCCTGTGTACCCCTGTCTCTCTCCCCCTGTGACTTTCCCCCTGTGGACTCCTGTCTCTCTCCACCTGTGGACCCCTGTGGCTCTCCCCCTGTGGCTCTCCCCCTGTGGCTCTCCCCCTTGTGGCTCTCCCCCTTGTGGCTCTCCCCCTGTGTGTCTCCCCCTGTGGCTCTCTCCATGTGGCTTTTCCCCTTATGGCTCTCCCCCTGTGGAGCCCTGTGGCTCTCACCCTCTGGAGCCCTGTGTCTCTCCCCCTGTGGACCCCTTTGGCTTTCCCCCTGTGGAACCTTGTGTATCCCCCTGTGGACACCTGTCTCTCCCCCTGTGTCTCTCCTCCTGTGGACCCCTGTGTCTCTCCCCCTGTGTCTCTCCCCCTGTGTTTTTCCCCCTTGTGTCTCCCCCCTGTGTGTCTCCCACTTGTGTCTCTCCCGCTTGTGTCTCTCCCCCTTATGGCTCTCCCCCTTGTGGCTCTCAGCCTTGTCTCTCCCCCTGTGTGTCTTCCCCTGTGTGTCTCCCCCTGTGGCTCTCCCATTTGTGGCTCTCCGCCTTCTGTCTCTCACCCCTGTGGCTCTCCCCGTGGACCCCTGTCTCTTCCCCTGTGTCTCTCCCCCTGTGTCTCTCCCCCTGTGGACCCCCTTGGTCTCCCCCTGTGTCTCTCCGCCTTGTGTCTCCTCCTGTGTGTCTCTCACCCCTGTGTCTCTCCCTGTGGACCCCTATCTCTTCCCCTGTGTCTCTTCCCCTGTGGACCCCCTTGGCTCTCCCCCTGTGGCTCTCCGCCTTGTATCTCCCCCTGTGTGTCTCTCCACCTGTGTCCTCTCCCCCTGTGTCTCTCCCCCTGTGTCTCCCCCCCTTGTGTCTCCGCCCCTGTGTCTCTCCCCCTTGTGTCTCTCCCCCTTGTGTCTCTCCCCCTGTGGCTTTTCCCCTGTGGCTCACCCCCTGTGTCTCTCCCCTTGTGTCTCTCCCCCTGTTGCTCTCCCCCTTGTGTCTCTCCCCCCTGTGGCTATTCCCCTTGTGTCTCTCCCCCTGTGGCTCTCCCCCTTGTGTCTCTCCCCCTGTGGCTCTCACCCCGTGGTTCTTCCCCTGTGGCTTTCCCCCTGTGGCTCTCCCCTTGTGTCTCTCCCCCTTTGTCTCTCCACCTGTGTCTCTCCCCCTTGTGGCTCTCCCCTTGTGTCTCTCCCCCTTGTGGCTCTCCCGCTTTGGACCCTTGTGGCTCTCCCTCTTGTGGCTTTCACCCTGTGGCTCTCCTACTTGTCTCTCCCTCTGTGTGTCTCCCCCTTGTGTGTCTCCCCCTTGTGTCTCTCCCCCTGTGGCTCTCCCCCTGTAGCTCTCCTCGTGTCTCTTCCCCTGTAGCTCTGCCCCTTGTGGCTCTCCCCCTTTGGATCCTTGTGGCTCTCCCCTTGTGGCTCTCACCCTGTGGCTCTCCCCCTGTGGCTCTCCGCCTTGTGGCTCTCTTCTTTGGTCCCTTGTGGCTCTCCCCCTTGTGGCTCTCCCCCTTGTCTCTCCCACTGTGTCTCTCCCACTGTGTCTCCCCCCTTGTGTCTCTCCCCTTGTGTCTCTCCCCCTGTGGCTCTCCTTGTGTCTCTTCCCCTGTAGCACTGCCCCTTGTGGCTCTCCCACTTTGGATCCTTGTGGCTCTCCCCCTTGTGGCTCTCCCCCTTGTGGCTCTCCCCCTTGTCTCTCCCACTGTGTCTCTCCCACTGTGTCTCCCCCCTTGTGTCTCTCCTCTTGTGGCTCTTCCCCTGTGGCTCTCCCCCTATGTCTCTTCCCCTGTGGCTCTCCCCCTGTGTGTCTCCCCATTTGTCTCCCCCTGTGCCTCCCTGTATATGTGTGTGGATTACACACACAAATATCCAGATTTCCGGGAGATGTGAATACTTACCTTTCGACGCCGCTGCCGATCGTTGCATAGCAACGCTGCTGTCAAAGCTCCGCTTACCCGGCGCACTGCGCATGTGCCAGAAATGATGTAACCGCCGGCATCGCGTCATAGAAGCAGGAAGAGCGGGGCGGGAAAATTCAAATCACAGCCCGGCTCCTACTTCACTGATGCCGCCCATTGGGGCGTATTTACAGCAGTGAGGCGGGGGGAGCGCGGCCCTGGAGACACTGCCTACCCGACATAGACGCCTTTAGGAACGCCCATCCGACATGAATATTGTAAGTTTATAAAACTATCTGTTCAACCATTACAAATCCCTATTAGCTCAGAGGGTACCTTTACACGCCGCGACGGCAGGCTGGATACATCGCGCTACTTCACGTGCACGAGCACGCCCGAACGGCTACAAACGGTCAACGCACTCTCTTTACACGCCGCCATAAGGTGCGCTACGCCACGCTACATCTATAGCTAGCTACATCGCCGGGTGTCTCAAGTAGCCAGCTGTAGCGTAGCGTACTATGTTTACACACCGCTCCAACAAGCTACTATGGGCGGACCCGGTGCAGCAGGGATAGCACATAGGCGTGCAACAATCTTGGATTACGAGCCGTCCGTACGATGATAGGACAGCGCAATATCATCAGGATTGGCCAGGCATCGCAGTAGGCTGATTAATACAGCACGCTCGAGTAATTGTGTAGTGTGACTGGTCAGCTCCTTAAATATCCCGCCCTATGCTGCGACTACCAATCATAAAGCAGGAGCGACCTCCAATGATCGCAGATGGGGCGCGGTAACATGGCGACTGTGTCACGCCTTAGATACATGGCAGCCACATCGCCGGGTGTCCAGAGTTGCCTTCCGTTGCTTCTTTACACGCCGATACAGCTCGCTACAATCGGCGATGTTGCCTTAAGTTTATGAGCAGAGACCATAAACAGATGTATCTGTCGCCGGCTGTAGCGTCGCCTCTTCAGACGCCGCTACTACAGGCGATATGGACGCTACAAGCTACAATTGTAGCTTGTAGCGCGATGTATCCAGCCTGCCGTCGCGGCGTGTAAAGGTACCCAGAGGGATGGTTAGGAAAGTATCTGGAGGCTGCAGGGACAGGTAGTGATAGGTTAGGAGGGCTAGATGAGGTGACAGGTTCCCTTTAAAGGTACCGTCACATGCAGCTATACCGCTGGTGAGATCGCTGGCAATTCCTGAATTCGCGATGTGGAAACCACATTGCATGTGTGCAGTGTCGAGACACTGGGCGATTCTACGGCGGGAAATCGCTGGTGGAGCGTCGCCTGATTGCCCTGCACTGCAGTGAAATCAGGCGATATCCACCAGGCGATTTCAGCGGATCGTGCCATGTGACAGGGCGATAGCGACGTACACAGCGATCCTGAAATAAATCCCGTAGGCGTGCTTGGATGTTGATTCTCGCCGTAAAATTACCCAGTGACACGCCACTGCGCACATGCGATATGGTTTCCACATCGCCGAATTCGGGAATTGCCAGCGATCTCGCTAGCGATATGGTGGTGTGTGACAGTACCTTAAAGGGAACCTGTCACCTCATCTAGCCCTCCTAACCTATCACTACCTATCCCTGCAGCCTCCAGATACTTTCACCTCTAAGTATTCACCTCTCCCGAAAATCTGGATATATGTGTGTAATCCACACACATATACAGGGAGCCACAGGGTGAGACAATCGGGGAGACACACAGGGGGAGAGACAAGGGGGAGAGACAAGGGGGAGAGCCACAGGGGGAGATACATAGGGGGAGAGCCACAGGGGGAGAGACACAAGGGTCCAAAGGGGTAGAGCCACAAGGGGGAGAGCCACAAGGGTCCAAAGGGGAAGAGCCACAAAGGGGAGAGATACAGGGGGAGAGCCACAAGGGGGAGAGCCACAAGGGACCAAAGGGAGAGAGCCACAAGAGGGAGAAACACAGGGGTAGAGACACAGGGGGAGAGCCACAAGGGGGAGAGCCACAAGGGAGAGAGACACAGGGGGAGAGACACAGGAGGAGAGCCACAAGGGGAGAGCCACAAGGGGGAGACACAAGGGGGGAGACACAGGGGGAGAGACACAGGGTGAGAGACACAGAGGGAGAACCAAAGGGGAAAAGCTATAGGGGGAGAGACACCAGAGGGAGAGACACAAGGGGGGGGGGGAGACACAAGGGGGGAAACACAAGGGGGGGAAACACAAGGGGGGAGACACAAGGGTGGGAGACACAGGGGGAGAGACACACAGGGGGAGAAACAAGGCAGAGAGCCACAGGGGTAGAGCCAAGGGGGTCCACAGGGGGAGAGACACAGGGGAAGAGATAGGGTTCACTGGGAGAGACACAGGGGGAGAGACACAGGGGAAGAGACAGGGGTCCACAGGGAGAGACACAGGGGTGAGAGACACAAGGCGGAGAGCCACAAAGGGGAGATCCACAGGGGGAGACACACAAGGGAAGACACACAGAGGGAGAGACAAGGCGGAGAGCCACAAGGGGGAGAGACACAAGGGGGAGAGACACAAGGGGGAGAGACACAAGGGGCAGTGACCCCTTGTGTCTCTCCCCCTGTTGCTCTCCCCCTTGTGTCTCTCCCCCTGTGGCTCTCCCTCTTGTGTCTCTCCACCTGTGGCTCCCCCCCTTGTGTCTCTCCCCCTGTGGCTCTCACCCCGTGGCTTTCCCCCTGTGGCTCTCCCCCTGGGTCTCTCCACTTATATCTCTCCCCCTGTGTCTCTCCCCCTTGTGTCTCTCCCCCTGTGGCTCTCCCCCTTGTGTCTCTCACCCCGTGGCTCTCCCCCTGTGGCTTTTTGCCTGTGGCTCTCCCCCTGTGTCTGCCCCCCTTGTATCTCTCTCCCTGTGGCTCTCCCCCTTGTGTCTCTCCCCCTGTGTCTCTCCCCCTTGTGTCTCTCCCCCTGTGACTTTCCTCCTTGTCTCTCTCCCCCTGTGGCTCTCACCCCGTGGCTCTCCCCCTGTGGCTTTCCCCCTGTGACTCTCCCCCTGGGTTTTCCCCCTTGTGTCTCTCCCCTGTGCTCTCCCCCTGTATCTCTTCCTCTGTGGCTCTTCCCCTTGTGGCTCTCCCCCTTTGGATCCTTGTGGCTCTCCCCCTTGTGGCTCTCACCCTGTGGCTCTCCCCCTGTGGCTCTCCCCCTTGTGGCTCTCCCCTTTGGAACCTTGTGGCTCTCCCCCTTGTGGCTCTCCCCCTTGTGGCTCTCCCCCGGCTCTCCCCTTGTCTCTCCCACTGTGTCTCCCCCCTTGTGTTTCTCCCCTGTGTTTTCCCCCTTGTGTCTCTCCCCTTGTGTCTCTCCCCATGTGGTTCTCCCCCTATGTCTCTCCCCCTGTGGCTCTCCCCCTTGTCTCTCCCCCTGTGTGTCTCCTCACTTGTCTCCACCCCCCCCTGTGGCTCCCTGTATATGTGTGTGGATTACACACACAAATATCCAGATTTCCGGGAGATGTGAATATTTACCTTCCGACGCCGCTGCCGATCGTTGCACAGCAATGCCGCTGTCAAAGCTCCGCTTACCTGGCGCACTGCGCATGTGCCAGAAATGACGTAACCGCTGGCATCGCGTCATAGAAGCAGGAAGAGCGGGGCCGGAAAATTCAAATCACAGCCCCGCTCCTACATCACTGATGCCACCCATTGGGGCGTATTTACAGCAGTGAGGCGGGGGGAGCGCGGCCCTGGAGACACTGCCTAACCGACATAGACGCCTTTAGGAACGCCCATCCGACATGGATATTGTAAATTTATAAAACTATCTGTTCAACCATTACAAATCCCTATTAGCTCTGACAGGGATGGTTAGGAAAGTATCTGGAGGCTGCAGGGACAGGTAGTGATAGGTTAGGAGGGCTAGATGAGGTGACAGGTTCCCTTTAAAGGTACTGTCACATGCAGCCATACCGCTGGCGAGATCGCTGGCAATTTCTGAATTCGGCGATGTGGAAACCACATCGCATGTGTGCAGTGACGAGTCACTGGGCGATTCTACGGCGAGAAATCGCTGGTGGAGCGTCGCCTTATTGCCCTGCACTGCAGTGAAATCAGGTGATATCCACCAGACGATTTCAGCGGATCGTGCCATGTGACAGGGCGATAGCGACGTACACAGCGATCCTGAAATCAATCCCGTAGGCGTGCTTGGATGTTGTTTTTTAGGCGCCACCATCTGCAGCGATTGGTGGGTGATACTGCGTTCTGATTGGCTGGCCGTTTCCGAGGCGACTTATTTGATGACCCTTGCGCTCACGCAAGGCTGGCCAATGGGAGCGCAGTTCCATCCACTAATAGCAGTGATAGGGGCGCGGTGAAACACACTCTAGCACGCACCTATCAAAACAGTATGGCCACATCGCTGCTACGATTGGTGCGTGTGATGCGGCGAAGTGTGAAGGGAAGATTGCTTCCGGCCTTCTGCAGGCGATTTCCGGAATGCAGGATCGCCGAAGATCGCACGTGAGATCGCTACGTGTGATAGTTCCACAGCTGTCAGAAAAAAGTGCCCGAAACGTGCGCGCTCACGTCATATTGCCAGCAATATGGAGGCCATATCGTGGCATGTCACAGTACCTTAAGATATCTGTGGAGAAGGAAGAGGCAAAGAAGGACAAGGCTGCTTTTATATCTAGAAGATATTCAGAGACAGAGGAAAGTGTCTTCTTCTTCATCTACTGAACACTTGCTGACAAACAAATGGCACAAGAACCACCAGAGGCGAGAAAAGCAGACTCATCGTCATCATCTGCTGAATTATCATGCATGATACGAACATCATCGTCATCATCATCTGCTCCATTATCATGCATGATACGAACATCATCATCTGCTCCATTATCATGCATGATACGAACATCATAGTCATCATCATCTGCTCCATTAATCATGCATGATACGAACATCATCATCTGCTCCATTATCATGCATGATACGAACATCATCATCTGCTCCATTATCATGCATGATACGAACATCATTATCATCATGATCTACTCCTTTATCATATATAATACGAACATCATCGTCATCTTCATCTGCTCCATTATCATGCATGATACAACATCATTATCATCATCATCTGCTCCATTATCATGCATGATACGGACATCATTAATGCAGAAGTAAAAAAAAACAAAATGGGGTGTGTGACCAACTGGATGGAGAAAGAGGATTGGAGCTGAGCTCCTGAAACACCCCACTGATTACCAAAAAAAACGTATAGAGTGGTCTTATTATCATCATCATCGGCTCCTTTATCATGTATGATACGAATATTATCATCTGCTCCATTATCATGCATGATACAAACATCATTTATGCAGAAATAAAATAAAAACTAGGGTGTGTGACCAACTGGATGGAGGAAGAGGATTGGAGCTGAGCTCCTGACACACCCCGCTGATTACCAACAAAACCGTATAGAGTGGACTTATCATCATCATCATTTGCTCCATTATCATGCATGATACGAACATAATCGTCATCATCATCTGCTCCATTATCATGCATGATACGAACATCATTTATGCAGAAGTAAAAAAAACAAATGGTGTGTGACCAACTGGATGGAGGAAGAGGATTGGAGCTGAGCTCCTGACACACCCCGCTGATTACCAATGAAACCGTATGGAGTGGTCTTATCGTAATCATGATCTGCAACTTTATCATGCATGATACGAACATCATCGTCATCATCATCTGCTCCATTATCATGCATGATACGAATATCATTTATAAAGAAGTGAAAAAAATGAGGTGTGTGACCAACTGGATGTAGGAAGAAGATCAGAGCTGAGCTCCTGACACACCCCGCTGATCACCAACAAATTCATATAGAGTGGACTTATCATCATCAACATCTGCAACTTTATCATGTATGATATGAACATCATGGTCATCATCATCTGCTCCTTTATCATGTATGATACGAACATTATCATCTGCTCCATTATCATGCATGAGGCAAACATCATTTATGCAGAAGTAAGAAAAAAACTGGGGTGTGTGATCAACTGGATGGAGGAAGAGGATTGGAGCTGAGCTCCTGACACACCCCGCTGATTACCAACAAAACCATATAGAGTGGTCTTATTATCATCATCATCTGTTCCTTTATCATGTATGATACGAACATCATCGTCATTATCATCTGCTCCATTATCATGCATGATACGAACATCATGTATGCAGAAGTAAAAAAAAAAATGGTGTGTGTGACCAACTGGATGGAGGAAGAGGATTGGAGATGAGCTCCTGACACACCCCGCTGATTACCACTTATCGTCATCATCATCTGCTATTTTATCATGCATGATACGAACATCATTGTCATCATCATCGTGAGCAGGGTGAGCGAGCTCTGGGGTGAGTGGGCTGTGGGTTGAGCAGACTGTGGGGTGAGTGGGTTTCGGGGTGAGTGGACTGCTGGGTGAGTGGGCTATGGAGTGAGCACACTGCAGGGTGAGTGGGCTACGGGGTGATCTGGCTGTGGTGTGAGCAGGTTGTGGAGTGAGTGGGCTGTTGGGTGAGCAATGCTTTCAGGTGAGTGGGCTGCAGGGACCAGGCTGTGGGGTGAGCGGTCTGCAGGGATCGGGCTTTCGGATGAGTCTCCACCTGATCCCAAAGGTTTAACCTCTTCCAAACCTGCAAATCTCAAGCAGTCGGGGTTACCAGCAAGTTTTTCCAACACATGTTTAATCAATCTAGGTGACTCCTTTTGTGTGACAATGGAATAATGTGCTCCCTGAACTGAACAAATAGTGAACAAATCGTTTTGCCGATGTAGAAATATGCACAGGGACATATTATCACATACAGTATACAACATATTTAGTTCAGCAAGTAATAAAATGATCTAATATAATAGAAAAAATTGGAATCCGGCTCAACAGGAATGGATTTTCTTTTATTTTTCAATAAAGATGGTGCACACAAAAGAAAAAATTACATGATCAACATGACCTAATTGACGTGTTTTGACTGCATTAAGCAGTCTTGCTCATGACTCATCCATGCACCATCTTTATTGAAAAATAAAAGAATAAGAAAATCCATTCCTGTTGAGCCGGATTCCAAGGCCAAAGCGAGGTCGGTGTCTGAGCCCCAGGTGGATGAGCAAAGAGCACAGTCGGGTGAGATGGAACTTATTCTTATACAATAAAATGATCTACCTTGTGCATTATATGTAGCAAGCAAAAAAGAACAAAAGCGACTACAGGGTCTGATATATGTGAAAAATTCTTTATTAAAGAAGTGCTGTACCAAGGATAAAATTGGGGAACCTTACAAGGTATAAAACCCCCACTGATTATATGGACATAAGAATACAGGAATCACAATGTAGTCGTTATTCATAAGGAGAATATAATCCTGAACGCTATCTCAGGCCTATAGTAGCAATAAAAATAGGAAAAATGCTAGATCCTATTAATACAGCCTATAACACTTTTCTACAATATGTAGCCAATCATTAAAAAAAAGAATTGATTATACATCACTTGGCTCGCCATAATATGGGCTGCCAGATAAAAGCAGCAGAGTAGCCTCATGGGAGGGGTACATACCCCTAAAGAGTTATAATGGACTAATGGACAATTAGAAACCAGCAATTCATTAAATATTGGACCACAAAGCTCTCTGCTGGCACAAAGCAGCGTATATCACATGTTATAAGTGTATAATTACCTTATGCTCGAGTTCCTGAACTATGCCAATGCGCATTTCGGGTAGTAGACCTTCATCAGGAGGCGTGGTTAAGGAAGAGGAAGGGGAGGCTTAAAAAGAGGTGCCGGCCAATCATTTACAATGCGTCACCGTTACTATAGTGACGAGCGTTTCCGGCGGGTCATTGCGGAGGCGCGTCACAGTGCGGCATCATGGGGAGGTGGAGTCGGGGTCACATGATCACGCACTTCCATATCGCCAGAGAGACGCATACGCTGAGCGCGCTCTCACCAACCCGGCGGGGACGTGAGCCCGCTATAACATAGAGTTATACATAAGGGAGAGGGCTGTATTAGATGATTTCATATACCATGCCCAGCTTATATTAGGGACAATTTATTAATAGCAAATGGCTCAAGCGGGTTACAGGAACACATATAGAGGGATAATTAATGTAAGGTAGAACAACTAGCATAACAGATCCAGCTGCAGACAATATATCCTAGTATTTACCTTTACTATATGTAACCCGCATAAATCCAGTGACCTCAATACAGGAAATAGTTAAGTTGCATTAGTTGCAATTCGTGAAGGGAAAAGTCATGTTAAACAATGCAAGAAGCTTATGAAGTTGTGTGGGATGGTAGAAGGAGGAAGGCTGCAACCCCTGGAGTGGAATTCAGTCTTCAGAGAGAGGGAAGGTGTTCTAGAAGTTAATGGATTGTTGTCTACTGCCAGGACATGGGAGAGAGTTTCTCAAAGTTTGTATAGAGAAAATTGGATAGAAGAGGAAAGGAAAAAGAAAGACAAAAGTTTAAGTTATGTGTATTATAGAAATGTACAATGTGAATTCCCACCACCGTATAATGGAGGCACAATGCCATGTTGCTCCCTCTGCTGGAGCACATGTTTCCTCTGGGGGCGGCCATTTTGTTGGTGGACCACATGTTTTTTCTGGCGGGGGGCCATCTTGTTGGTGGATCTCAAGACTTCCTCTGGTGGCGGCCATTTTGTTGGTGGACCACATGTTTTTTCTGGCGGGGGGCCATCTTGTTGGTGGATCTCAGACTTCCTCTGGTGGCGGTCATTTTGTGGGAGGCAATACCTCTGGCAGCCATTTTGCGGAGGGCAAATGTGTTACAGTTGGTGGCCATTTTGCAGCATTGCCCCAGATCATACAAACTGAACCAAATCATGTGACTGACATAAATTTATCTAAACCAGATCCTGTTTACCCAGTGATGACCACAAATGGCCAGTACTATTCTCCTTCAGGAAGTGAACAGGCTTTACCTATGTTTCCTGGTGGGCCACCAACCCTTTCCCCTAACACTCCTGTTGTGGGTCCAGCAATCCTCACACCTGGATCACCCCCAGCACCTACCCTCTCCAATGCCACTTCCACTGGCAATTCAGCCGCACACCCACATGAGTTACTTCGAGCAGCGACCTCTCCTCCTAACACTCCCGCTGTAATAACACACATACGTAGTCTACCTAACACTACTCCTGGTACCTCACAGGTTCTCTCGCAGCCAAGCGTACACCTGTACAGAACGGTGGCCACTGAATCAAGGGAGGGCTCAATCTGGGAGGGGCCCCCCCATGGGGCGGGCAATGGGCCCCTCATGCCGGAGGGGCCCGGGGCGCTCGCCCCCTCTGCCCCCCCGCTAGCTACGCTACTGACACTGCATCCTTCCTAGGTGCACACAGCATTATTGTATCCAGTTAGGTATCATGTAGAGAATGAACATTTTTTTTGTAACCCCGGTGACAACGTAGCTTTAGAATCCATATATGCTTTATGTATATATAGAATTCTAAAGGGGGGGAATGGACAGGTGATATGAAAAGTTGCTTGTTTTTTAAAAAAAAAAGTTTTCAATAGTTTAATTTTTAAGTCGTCGTTAAAATGTAAGTGTTTTCTATATATATATTGTCTTAGAGCAGACACAGTACACACACCTCGTGATTGCACTGCTCTGATGTGTGAACATGTTTCAAATGAGCTCATTACTAATGCAAATCTTGAGTTATTTTACAGATGTTCTTGGATTCTACCACTGGATGTGCTGTGATTACACAACAGGAGGTAATAAAGCAAAACCACTCCCTCCTCACCTATCGCCATGAGGAGGTAGATGGGGATCTGCAATCACTGGAATGGGTAGCTTGCAAAGGGTAAGATGATCTGCAGATCTTTCCTAGAGTCACGTAAAGACCTACAGAGACCGCAGAGAGTGTATGAGCCTGTATGGAGGCTCTCCTGTGATCAGATAAGACTGGCAGAGTGCAGGTTGTGGAGCCCCAAGGGACGTGGGGTACTCGGTGCCGGACCGATCTACTGCTGGGGATGTCACGGGTGGCCTGGTCCGGACCGTGTCCCTAGGCTCATGCACAATAAAAGGGGAATATTTACAAGGGATTGTCACGGGTGACGCCACCCACTTGGTGCGGCCAGCGATGGGGCCGCCGCTGCTGCAGAACCTCCGGGGGTGATGGAATGGCAGCGGGGATGGTATAGTTCTAGTGGGGAGAACTGTATCCCCCGGGGCAGTAAGGAGTTAAAGTCTGTTGTTGTGTGTGAGGCTGTTGGAGCACACTTACTTTGCAGCTTCAGGGATCTCTCCTCCTGTGCTGGTGCTGACAGGCTGTAGCTCTGCAGGTTGAGGTCTTCTTAGTGCAAGCCTGTGTGGGAGGAAGGGTCTGCAGATGGAAGCAGGCAGGAGGCAATGCAGGGTTTCCAAAGCTTTACTTAAGGTCTTTCAAGCAAGTTACAGGTTATTCACAGTCTTTAGCACACAGTTGCTCTCTACTCCCTTTCCGGGTTCCCTTCTCCCCTGCAGCCAGGCTCCTCTCTCCTTGTGACCCCTCACACAGTCTTTGAGTGTCCTTTCCGGGCTATTACTCTCTCTCTCCGTCTTACACGGGTGGTTGCGGACGTTGAACAGTATGGCGGTGACTCGGGCTTCTGTGAGTCCTAGTGCGTCACTGAGCTGCCTGTCCTTTAGTGTTAGGAACTCCAGCTTGAAACTGAAGCTCCCCGTCAGTGAATCTGGGGATACCGGGTAAATCGTCGGTCCCCTTCAGAGCTGACACTCTGCTCTAGCCCAGCCTGCAACAGTCCTCTGGCATGAGGTTCTGTCAGGCTCCTTCCTCTGTTTCCTTCAGATATCTAGGAGGGCTTCTCCACCTGCTGTTAGTAGCTTCAGCTGCTGTCTAGGGCACGGGTTGCACCGTCCCTTCTCTGTCAGTCACACTCCTGGTGGTTTCAGCATCTTGGACGGGCTTTCCCCCCCATCTGGCTCGCATTGGCTCAGTACGGGTCTGCGCTCCTCAGCTTAGGCACTTCCAGGACGTGCAATATCTCTCTGTCTCAGCTCAGCTCAGCTTCTCCTCTTTGCTGCTCAGCACCATGGCTTACTCTTGGTCTTTGCTTCTCAGCTACTTCAGCCTACTCCCTTCCTTCACTCCTCCCCCTCTCTATATACTGTCAGTCACCTGACCTTCTGGTGTGCCCAACCCACTCCTCATCCACCACTCCTTCTGGTCTCATAAAGTGTCTGACCTCAGAGCTGGATGTAACCCCTTCTATGCGTGGGGATGTGGGCTGTGAGGGTGTAGTGTTTACTATGTCCTACCTGCCTGGCTGCAGTTCCCTTCTGTGGCCTCCTGGACGCAGGGGCGCCACACAGGTACAGCTCACACCTGAGCTGGCGCTCATAAAGTCAGAGGTAATGCTCGCACAGGTGCGGCTGCCAGAAGCTGTGAAGAGGCCTAGAGTCGAGAGTCTAAGACCCTGGCACCAGTGCAGACCCCGACACCAGGGCAGACCCGGGCACCAGGGCAGACCCTGACACCAGGGCAGACCCAGGCACCAGGGGCCCCTGTCACTCCTGATGTTCTTATTCCCGCAGAAACAGGTGATCGAATGGAAAGGAGTGAAACACGCAGGGAGCAGCTGAGGAAGGTCTGTAGACACCGGTCGGTAAGCTTTCTCTGCCATGACTCTCTTCTCAATGATGGCTCCAGTAACCCAAGAACCAACTCATTTGTCATTAACTGCTACCTGTGTTTTAGTGGACAAGGTTTGGGTGGCACCAGGGTTCAGTACCCAGGTGGCCAGGTACACCCAGTCTTGGTTGATGTGTGACTGATATAATGGAGAGGAATCTGTAACGACCCCGCAGAAACCCGAACGCACCCCTCGTCCACTCTACCATTACAGTGATTGCAGATAGATGATAAAGACAGCTGCACATTAGGTGTAGGCGGGTGTGCATGTTGCGGTAATCTCTTTTCAGGATCCGGTGCAGAAACTACATTACTTCTGAGGAACTCACGATGAAGGTGGTATGTAGAAATGAGGCTCCTGATGAGGTAAAGCTGCATGTGTTATAGTGGAGGTCATTAAGGGTATTTTACAGTATCTGGGAGTCAGCAGCTTTCTCCAATACGTATCATGCATAAGACAGTGGACAATATGAATGGGAGATTAACATTAAAAGTGCAAGAGAGAGGAGACGGGCAAGACATAGATGAAATGTTTGTTTTTGTTTAATTTTCCTCCTCAGTAAATAAGTTAAAATAAGATAATTCTCGATCCAACACCTTGAACAGGGTTGTATTTTCTATAAAGTAAGTGTGTAATAAAGTTTAGTCTGATATTAAATGAATGGGACCCGATGAGCCTCTCACCTAGAGGGGGTAAGAACTACAGGTCAATAGATAGCTGCTGCAGTATCAGCGTCAGTGAGATGAGTATCCAGTTAAGAAAGGGTTAAACACTGCATTGCTATCTTCAAGTAAGGAGAATTAAAGTCAATGTACTTCAGAATTTGTGCTTTATTTCCCACAGATGAAATCATCAGCGATGTCCAAGCCTTAAATAACTGATTAAATAGTGTGATAAAGAGATGTGCCCTTCAATTCCAGATCTTAAATCAGATTCAGGAGCGCATGGTCTCATGTCAGGAGACCGGGTGATCCTGAAAAGATGCGAGAAAGAGCCGTGAGCCGAGATTAGATGGCCGATCCAGCTACTCTGAATTACAGCAACTTCAGTGGAGACTGAGGGAAAAGGACGCGGCAACTGTTGGAGACTCCCCACCAGCAGATGATGAACTCCGATAAGGATAGTCACTGACATACACCACATAGTGATACACTGTCACATATATGACCTTATAACTCCACATTATGTCTGATATACATAGGAAATATCCAAACTAAGGCAAAATGGTTACAGGAACACGATATAAATGAGGACTCAGTGAGGGAGAAACATTCACGTTCCTGAGCAAACCATTAGTTCAAGGGTAGATAACACTGAGTATAACTGACATTACTCTAATAACTTGTACATGTAGCCGTAAAAACGCTATTTTATGTTATTTTCAAGGTAATTATATTCATGTGTAAATGGAAATGTTACCAAATAATCTCTGGTGGTAGAATATGGCCCTGAGACAGAAATGTCCATCGATGAGTGTTGTGATACAATTCTGGGTATCCAGGTAGGGAACTGAGGTGAAGCAGGTAGGAAAGTCCCGAGGACGCGGATAGCGCGATCCTATATACCTCCTGATATACCCAGAATTGTTCATAACAATTGTTCATACGAATTGTTCATACCGCATGTATTTAACTCCAGAGATCAAGTTAAAGTAGGTTTTGAATCCTTTATCTCACCCCTAGTGGCCATAAGTAAGAATATAGTCTACATCAATTACATCTATGATTAACAGAGATTCGTCAATTATACTACAGAAGACCTTCAAGGTTTAGCAGAGCAACCAGGCCCTTCATCGATAATGGTGCTCCAAAATAGAATGGACCTGGACATGTTATTAGCAAAATAAGGAGGTGTTTGCAAAATTGTACGTATATTCCAGATAATACAGGTCCCACCGGGAGGTTACAGCAGCCATACAGATACTGAACTCTCTACAATAAGAATTATAAAGGAACTCAGGTGTAGAAGATCCCCAGGACCAATACTCTCTGTAGATGAAGGGATGGCAGAGATGGCTGGTTTAGATAGGCGCTGTTATCCTTGTCATCTTAGTTATGGCAGCTCTTATTGTTTGTGTGTCCTTCCCGGTGTAAGGAAGATGATTGGGAGACATCAGTCCTCACTTTCCTGGCTCAAGAGGTTAGTTACTCTGTAGACCTAGAACAGCTCGGCCCTCTACAGTCTATTATAGTCTCCAACTAGATGGTCCCCTATTTCTCTAAGTTATGATAGCTGGGGTAGACACATGAAATAGTTCATAATTGTGAAGTCTGTAACAAGGGGGGTTTAATGGTTATCAATTCTCAGCTAATGGGCAGAGTTGGAGGCACATTGGTCAGATGTGATAGGCTCTAGTAGAGACAGGTTAATAAAGTATTTAGGGGGGACTGTTGAGGAGAGCCTTAGGGTATGTGCACATCAGACGTTTGTGCATCTCTGCAGACCGACCGGGAACCGGTGGACACTGGCAGAAACTGAGTTTTCTGTGCTCAGCAGTGTCCCTCGTTTTTTGCTCGTTTTTTGCTCATTTTTTGCTCGTTTTATACAGCGTTTTGTCGGCGGTTTTTCTGAGCGTTTTTAAAACTGAGTTTTTTGTGCACTTGTAAGCTGGAACCGCTGGAAAAACGCTCAAAAGAAGTCTCTTGTTCTATCTTTGAAAACCGGTGGAAAAACGCTGAAGAAACTGAAAACGACAAGAATAAAAACGTTCTAATGAAGACAGCGTTTTCTAAACTCCATTGACTAGCATGTTAATCCAACCGGAGGCTAGGATTAACATAAATTAACATAAAACTCAGCGGAAAACGCCGATGGAAAACGCCCAAAAACAGCCCAGAAAACTACTGATGTGCACATACCCTTAAGGTGTCTTTATTCAGCCTTCCGGCCTGAAGCAGGGTGCAAGTTGCAGGGGAGGGGATGGTGGAGGTGCAGACAACAGTAACTGTTTCGGATGTAATCACCTTTCAACTGGTCTTTGCTCCAACTTTGTACATGGGTGAGTGCCTCCTTTCTTTAACATTTGGACTTCAGTCAATGCCTTCCTGTTGTTGTTCATGCAACCAGAACCGACATTGTAGATTCCTGCATTAAATATTCACACCATTGGCAACATTTTACCAGACTACCACTAATCAACAACATGCGCTCCACTGATCCTGAATACAGCACTTGGTTGCTTAAACTTGGAAATGGTGAGCTGTCTAATGAACATAACCTAGGAGAGGATGTCATTGAAATTCCTCCAGACATGCTCTGCACTGGCTCTATAGTAACCGACATCTTTGGAGACAATATTTGCATTGATGTAAATGACAAACAAAGCGTCAACACTGCAGCATCACATGCTATTCTATGTCCAAAAAATGAGGACGTAGATTTTCTCAACTCGAAAGTAATGGATCGCATCAGTGGTGATTATACGGTATATACAAGTGATGATTCTGTCGATGCTGATGAGACAGAGGAATGTGAACACTACCCACTTGAATTTTTAAACTCACTGACACCATCGGGAATGCCATCACATCTGTTAAAACTTAAAATTGGTACCATTGTCGTGCTGTTAAGAAACCTAAACACCAAGAAAGGTCTATGCAATGGCACTCGCCTCATTGTCACTGCTTTACTCCGCAACATCATACAGGCTAAAGTAATTACTGGATCAGCTGAAGGAGACATTGTCTTTATTCCACGAATTGAGTTGTGTCCTTCAGAAACTGGGTTACCTTTTAAATTAAAACGGTTCATGAAGGAAATAAAGAAAGAAAAGCGGCACTCACCGTATAGGCTGGTGGAAGAGTGTTTTAATCCAGGTAAATTATTCCATTAAAACAGTGGTGGTGCGGTGGGGAGAGGGAGTGAGAGGCCGTCGGAACGACGGTACCGTTTCGTATCGTGTAGTAATACTTCTGCGGGTTCCAGTATGGGCGTCTGACTTCAGGTCCACTTCCTAATAAGGGAGGGACTCTGACATCATCGCCAACAAAAGTGCAATGTGCATGTGCATAAATTAACAACACATAAAAATAACAAAGATTTTACAACACATAACTTACCCTTATTTTAGCTAAAAAGTTGAAATATTCTGACACTATTTTGATATACCCTATTATTTTAGTGTCAATCTCAAGCATCATGTTGCTAGATGTCAGGACTATATTTATTGTCTATTTTATTTATATATATCGCTTTTGAGCAAACACTTCGTGGTTAGTCATATTAATATGATCGTCTTTTATATATATATACACATATATACTCACAAGGATTTTTTTATATATATGTATATATGCTCTGCCAAGCTATTCAACTTTTTTTATTTCAAACAAAACACGTGTATTTATGTTATTTATTTTTCTATTTTTCTATTTTATAATTTAACATAATTCCTATGCTGTTTTATACATTGATTATTTGAAATAATTTTTCATATATCAGATGTTTTAATCATCCAGAAAATGTAGCGATTACAATATGTTTATGTCTACCTTTTTTTATATATAATAGTTTTATTTTTGATATTCCGCAACTACCCATAATTATTAATATTCCATACATCTATTTTTGTGTACCAAACACATGCAAGGTAAAAGCATGTGGATTGTGCATGTCAGTGATTAGTAATAATTATTTATTTTTAATTTTTTATGTTTTATTTTTTATTTTTGTTCTTATTCTTTATTTACTATACAACACAATAAAAGATGTATGACCTTTTTTGCACGTTTTAAATTAAAACGTCGACAGTTTCCCATAAAACCTGACCATTAACAAATCCCAAGGACAGACCCTCAATCGCGTTGGCATTTTTTTAACCACAACCTGTATTCGCACATGGACAATTATATGTTGTTTTCGCCCGAGTAAAGCAACGCAGCAATGTTAGGGTCAAAGTGGTCGATACACCACTACAAGGACAATTGCTACCTAATAGCCCAAAAATCTTCACTAGAAATGTGGTTTACAAAAATGTATTACTTTAAACTCTTTAAGTTGGTGTTGGAATACATTGATATGTATATATATAAATAATAGTTACATTTAAAATAGATATAGATCATAGACTTCTAAGACGTCTATACATAGCTTAATATGTTACCTCTATACATTTTATAAACAGATAGAGATATATCGTACACTAATTACCGTATATACTCGTGTATAAGCTGAGTTTTTCAGCACAAAAAATGTGCTGAAAAGTCCCCCCTCGGCTTATACACGGGGTATATACGGTAGCCCCAGCTGTATACAGCAGCCCCAGCTGTATACAGCCCCCCCGTGGTATCCAGGTCCCCCCTTGCTGCAACCTGTAAAGGAAGATGTCAGTATACTTATCGCTGACGCCGCCGCCGCGCTGCTCGGTCACCGCGATGCTCCGGGTCTTCATGCATCCTGTTCCTTCTCCGGCGCTCAGGAAATGACGTCATTGTTCGAGCGCCGACGAAGGAACAGGAAGCATGAAGACCCGGAGCAGTGCGGTGACCGAGCAGCGGAGCGGCGGCGGCAGCGATAAGTATACGGACATCTTGCTTTACAGGTGTGCAGCAAGGGGGGCCCTGGATACCACGGGGGGGCTGTATACAGCTGGGGCTGCTGTATACAGCTGGAGCCCCTGTATAATACCTCTGGGGCTACTGCTGTATATACCCCCTGGGGCTGCTGCTGTATATACCCCCTGGGGCTGCTGCTGTGTATACCCCCTGGGGCTGCTGCTGTGTATACCCCCTGGGGCTGCTGCTGTGTATACCCCCTGGGGCTGCTGCTGTATATACCCCCTGGGGCTGCTGCTGTATATACCCCCTGGGGCTGCTGCTGTATATACCCCCTGGGGCTGCTGCTGTATATACCCCCTGGGGCTGCTGCTGTATACTACTACTGGGGCTTCTGTATACTACTACCACTGGGGCTTCTGTATACTACTACTGGGGCTGCTGCTGTATACTACTACTGGGGCTGCTGCTGTATACTACCTCTGGGGCTTCTGTATACTACCTCTGGGGCTGCTGTATATACCTCTGGGGCTGCTGTATATATCTCTGGGGCTGCTGTATACTACCACTGGGGCTGCTGCTGTATATACCCCCTGGGGCTGCTGCTGTATATACCCCCTGGGGCTGCTGCTGTATACTACTACTGGGGCTTCTGTATACTACTACCACTGGGGCTTCTGTATACTACTACTGGGGCTGCTGCTGTATACTACTACTGGGGCTGCTGCTGTATACTACCTCTGGGGCTTCTGTATACTACCTCTGGGGCTGCTGTATATACCTCTGGGGCTGCTGTATATATCTCTGGGGCTGCTGTATACTACCACTGGGGCTGCTGCTGTATATAGCACTGGGGAGGCTGCTGTAACACTGCTGGGGCCTGTATGTACCACTGGGGAGGCTGCTGTATACCACACTTCTGGGGCTGTATACTACCACTGGGGAGGCCTGTACACCACTGCGGGGGCCTGTATACCACACTGCTGAGGGCTGTACACCTGTGCTGGGGTCCACCCTCGGCTTATACACGAGTCAATAGGTTTTCCCAGATTTTGGGGGCAAAAGTAGGGAGGTCGGCATATACACGGGTCGGCTTATACACGAGTATATACGGTATCTCTTTCACATATATGTCATATACACATTTAAATCCATACAAACATATATTGGTATAGGTATATATAGATTTAACAAAAAAAAAAAAAGACTAAAAAAATGAGGCACACATAGGTAGATTTCAACTGCATAGGTAACACATACCTTCATAACTTTGGTCGTAAAAAAAGTTATTTTTTCATTTATTTATAGAGTTCTATTATTTCAGTAGCACTTAACATACATCAGTAATACTGTCTGTGTGGAGGCTCAGTATGTAAACATCCTATCCACATTGAAACATAAGTGTCTTACATTTAAACATAATTATCTATATTACTGGAACACACATTAAATAGAAGACGGTAGATGTGTATCATCCAAATTCCTTTATTTGGTGATATGAACCCGCATGTTAAGCTCCAGCAGTAGAGCTGCTGAGAAATTTGCTTCTCTTTTTAAACAGGGAGGGGTTTTTGTGAACAGCTAAGAGACGGGTGGGATGGCTGTTCACACACATCTCCATCTCAAGGTATGTCCTGTACACATATGTAGATAGGTAAACAGATAGATAGATAGATAGATAGATAGATAGATAGATAGATAGATAGATAGAGTTAGGGACAGAAATATTTGGACAGTGACACAAGTTTTGTTATTTTAGCTGTTTACAAAAACATGTTCAGAAATACAATTATATATATAATATGGGCTGAAAGTGCACACTCCCAGCTGCAATATGAGAGTTTCCACATCCAAATCGGAGAAAGGGTTTAGGAATTATAGCTCTGTAATGCATAGCCTCCTCTTTTTCAAGGGACCAAAAGTAATTGGACAATGGACTCTAAGGGCTGCAATTAACTCTGAAGGCGTCTCCCTCGTTAACCTGCAATCAATGAAGTAGTTAAAAGGTCAGGGGTGGATTCCAGGTGTGTGGTTTTGCATTTGGAAGCTGTTGCTGTGACCAGACAACATGCGGTCAAAGGAACTCTCAATTGAGGTGAAGCAGAACATCCTGAGGCTGAAAAAAAAGAAAAAATCCATCAGAGAGATAGCAGACATGCTTGGAGTAGCAAAATCAACAGTTGGGTACATTCTGAGAAAAAATGAATTGACTGGTGAGCTTGGGAACTCAAAAAGGCCTGGGCGTCCACGGATGACAACACTGGTGGATGATCGCCGCATACTTTATTTGGTGAAGAAGAACCCGCTCACAACATCAACTGAAGTCCAGAACACTCTCAGTTAAGTAGGTGTATCTGTCTCTAAGTCAACAGTAAAGAGAAGACTCCATGACAGTAAATACAAAGGGTTCACATCTAGATGCAAACCATTCATCAATTCCAAAAATAGACAGGCCAGAGATAAATTTGCTGAAAAACACCTCAAGAAGCCAGCTCAGTTCTGGAAAGTATTCTATGGACAGATGAGACAAAAATCAACCTGTACCAGAATGATGGGAAGAAAAAAGTTTGGAGAAGAAAGGGAACGGCACATGATCCAAGGCACACCACATCCTCTGTAAAACATGGTGGAGGCAACGTGATGGCATGGGCATGCATGGCTTTCAATGGCACTGGGTCACTTGTGTTTATTGATGACATAACAGCAGACAAGAGTAGCCGGATGAATTCTGAAGTGTACCGGGATATACTTTCAGCCCAGATTCAGCCAAATGCTGCAAAGTTGATTGGACGGCGCTTCATAGTACAGATGGACAATGACCCCAAGCATACAGCCAAAGCTACCCAGGAGTTCATGAGTGCAAAAAAGTGGAACATTCTGCAATGGCCAAGTCAATCACCAGATCTTAACCCAATTGAGCATGCATTTCACTTGCTCAAATCCAGACTTAAGACGGAAAGACCCACAGACAAGCAAGACCTGAAGGCTGCGGCTGTAAAGGCCTGGCAAAGCATTAAGAAGGAGGAAACCCAGCGTTTGGTGATGTCCATGGGTTCCAGACTTAAGGCAGTGATTGCCTCCAAAGGATTCGCAACAAAATATTGAAAATAACAATAATTTGTTTGGGTTATGTGTATTTGTCCAATTACTTTTGACCTCCTAAAATGTGGAGTGTTTGTAAAGAAATGTGTACAATTCCTACATTTTCTATCAGATATTTTTGTTCAACCCTTCAAATTAAACGTTACAATCTGCACTTGAATTCTGTTGTAGAGGTTTCATTTCAAATCCAATGTGGTGGCATGCAGAGCCCAACACGCGAAAATTGGGTCACTGTCCAAATATTTCTGGCCCTAACTGTAGATAGATAGATATGAAAAATAGAGATTTAGCTTTCACATCAGCGTTTTTCTGCTATTTGCGGAAGTTGCGGTGAAAAAAAAAACATTTTCCGCACTTGCTGCCTAAGGACTGACCTACGCCACACTTGCGGCAAGTCGCATGCAATGTATATAGGATTTGTGGTTCACTTGCGGCAGGTGCAGCAAACGTGCTTTCGGTAGTTTCGGCCGCGAATACCGCGCTTACCAGCGTTTTTTTTAGCGGCCGCATTTGCTGCAACTGCCGAAGCCGCGTTTGCCGCATCTACACCAAGTTAACCGCAAGTCCTATATACATTGCATGGAACTTGCTGCAAGTCTGCCGCAGGTAGGCCCTTAGGTAGCAAGTGCGCAAATTGTATTTTTTTCATCCCCACCTTCAGCAAATAGCAGAAAACCGCTGATGTGAAAGGGGTCTAAGTGTTAATAAATAGTAATAAGGTAGATTAGGGACCCATCAGATCTAAGGCTACCGTGACGTGGTTGATGGGCAAACACAGGCTGGCGAATACGTAGACTATGAACATTGATTTCTTAAATGGAGCTACTTGATGGGCTCACAAGTATTGGCCATTATGTGTACCAAGCGCCTTAGCATATAACAATTAAATTTCAAAAAATTACATACACCATACAAACATAGGTAGTTGATGGATAGATATCATGTATTAATTGCATTATTGTTAACTCTTAATAAATAAACTATATTTGGATTCTAGACTACCCGATTCTTTAGAATACACCATGTAAATCCTGCAACAACAGCATTCTTTCTGGAGAGAGGACTGTACTATTCAGCGGCTATTTCTAAGGCACCTGTTCATTTCACCGCACTCCCGATGCGATAGCATCGGGCCTTAATCTAGTCTATCTATATGTATGTATACACACATGATTGGCAGTGACTGTGTGCTGCTGTGACCTTTTTTCTGAATATTGTACCGTATTGCAGCTTGCACTAGTTCAGACTAGACCTTGAGTGCTGTTTAGCTTTTTTGGTTTCCTTATAATTGTTGGAGTTACTGGCTCCACAGCTTTACTGATTGAAGTTAGTCCTCCCACTTCCTATAAAAATTATAAAAATGGAGGCTTAGCTAAGTCCAAAGAAAGAGTGGTATGGTAGGACAGGGAGCCATCAGATCTAAGGTCATCTTGCCGCGGTTGATGGGCAAACAGGTATTGGCCTATATGTGTTCTTGGAAAAAATGCATGTTTTTATATTTTTTCTCAAATGCATAGGTAATTTACTTCTATCTACTATATAATCATCTAATGTTCTTTGTCTGTCACAGAAATCGCACGCCGGTGCACATTGCCCGCCCCCTGGGGGGGGCCCGCTCCCCCTGGGGGGCCCCGTGCCCCGTGCTGGCAGCCGGCCGCCGCGCTGGCCGGAGAGGAGGGAGGACGGGACTTCCTGTCCTGCAGCTCTGCCCGCCCCTCCTCTCCTCCTCCTTGCAGCAGACGCACGGCGGCATCGGTGAGTGTGCACCCGCGCCACCCCCCCCACCCCCCCCTTCCCCGTGGTATAAAAATTCTCTGCCAGCACAGATCTTGCACCCGGGCCCAGAGCAGGCTAGCTACGCCACTGGAAATCATGCAAGGGAGTCAGAGGCGGGGTTCACCGTGTTTACTTCTCAGCCTTTTAACAGCTCAGTCACAGTTCCAGTTTACAGCACAAGTCCTACACGGGCACAACTCTCCCCTCCGGGTTCCTTTACTTCCTGCAGCCAGGTTGTTCCTCTCTCTGACCCCTCACTCTTTCTCTGTCCTTTCCAGGCTTTTACTCTTTCTCTTACTTGGTGTGTGTGTATCTCCGGACGGTATGGCAGTGGTTCGGACCCTTGTGGGCCCTCGTGGTTGCCATTGGGCTGCCCGTTCTTTGGGGGTAGGAACCCTAACGTGAAGCTAGAGTCCCCCGTCGGTTAATCTGGGGTTAATCTGGGGAAACCAGGTAGATCATCGGTCCCCCTTCAGACATGACACTCGGCTGCTAGCCTAGCCTCCAGTAGTCCTGCTGGGTGAGGCTCTATCAGGGTCCTTCTAACGTGTGAGTCAGGTTCCATAGGAAGGCTACTCCGCCTGCAGTCGGTCATCTCAGCCGTGTTACTAGGACCCAGTACTTCTGGTCCTCTCGTCCCTCACACTCATGGGGTGCTGGCTCCGGATGGGCTTTCTCTCTGTGGCTCACACTGGCTCTCCAGATTCTGCGCTCCTTACACCCCACTCCTCCAGGACGTGTGCTTCTTGTCTTTGCATCTCGGCCTATACCGGCCTACTGACTCCTTCCTCCTCCCCTTCTCTATATCTACCCTCTGTCACCTGACCTGCTTGCTGGCCCACCCACTGTCTTTAAACCCACCACCCCTTGCCCGCCTCGAGTTCCGGGCTCCGGGTTTGGTGCTGCTCTCTAGTGGTTGTGGGTTGTCTGTGAGGGTGTTGTGGTGCAACTGTCTTTCCTCCTACCTGGCTGTAGTTCCCTTTGTGGCCTCCTGATCACAGGGGCGCCACAGTGACAGGAGGAGAGACGGAGAAGCGGTGACAGGAGGAGAGACAGAGGAGCGGTGACAGGAGGAGAGAGAGGAGCGGTGTAGTTGACTGAACAAGTTCTGTCAGTCACAGTATGTCAACTACATACATATTCTAGAATACCTGATGCGTTAGAATCGGGCCACCATCTAGTCTATCTATATGTATGTATACACACATGATTGGCAGTGACTGAGTGCTGCTGTGAACTTTATTCGATAGATAGATAGATAGATAGATAGATAGATAGATAGATAGATAGATAGATAGATAGATAGATAGATAGTATATTGTTACATATCTGGCATGGGTGCACATAGACACACATCCATCAAGTTGAAACAAGTGATGGTAAAGGGAAGTTGTGTCAGTATAACCACATGAACCAATCTGTCCTCAAGAACAAGTTTTTTCACCTAATTCCAAGAGTCATTCATTCGGATAAATATTCAGGGTAGGAATTTTTACACATTTACATGTTTGTTACTTTTTTCTAAAAATACATCTAATTGCCCCGTCACACACTACGATATCGTTAGTCCGTCACGGCTTTTTGGGTGGAGCAACGACATCGTAACGACGTTGTTGCGTGTGACAAGTGGAAACGATCAACGATAAGTTGGCTGATCGTTGATGGGAGGTTGGTGAACAGGACCAAACGATAATCGTCAGTCCAACCTGCAGCATCGGAGTGTGTGACACCTTGATAACGATTCTCGCCTATTGAGAACTAAAGGACGTAGGAGATCTAACGACCGCAAGTATCAGGGAGGAAGGAGCTCAGCACGTGGCTCCGAAACGCGTTGGAAATAAACATATATCACCAGCACTCAGACGTCCAGTGTCGTTGGTGTTTTTCACTTCCCTGGCAGCAGCGCGGACAATAAGGTACTTCGTCCGAAAAACTTAATTCCTGATCTAGGTTTTCTTATTAGCTCCATTCTATGACCATTGGGTGAAGTTTCGTGCTACATAAACCCATTCGCATCCAGTTACCAGTTATAGGCTCTACGTACCCTGGTTCACACCACTGTGATTCTGATTTGATTCCAGCTTCTGACTTTGTCTATATTTTTAATTATTCTGATGCTTGATGCTTTTGTTCTTGATCCTCTGCCTTCCAAACCGGCAAGCAGCCACTCCATTGACTAAACCGAGGGGCCCTCTTGTAAGTCTAGATCCTTGTTCAAGGGTTTAAGCGTAAAGGCCAGAGTTCCCCTATGATACGGCAAAGGGACTAGCGCAAACCCTATGTGTGAAAGTCTGTTTAAGTGCTTCAAGTCTTTATGATAAGCAACGTCTAACACCATTTACATAAGTCGGACCCAGGGTGGTGGATGGTGTAACAGGCACTATCAAGAAGAAGTCATTAGACATCTGCAATGACCGCCTAGCCATACCGAACCTCAGGTCATGGCATGATTGGAATTTTATTCCTGCAACATCTCGATGGCCAAGGTGAAGGAACATGGGTGGATAGTCATTCATTTTGTGTTGGAGATCTCCATTAAGCCTTTACTCGTGTGTGAGCGATGGCTCGAATATGACACATTTTATACCCAATCTACATTATAACTGGGTCTCTGCTCAGTGAAAGCAATTGCTGTACATGTATGATGAACGTTCCTCCGGGCTCTCTCTCGAACGTCATACATTTTTCATGTTTTCACAGCTTCAGCAGATTTACATGGTGGGGAAACTATTCTTTGCAACCAATATATTATTTTTTTTCCTAAAATGACCTGATACTCTAATTAAAAGCAGACGGAAAACGTTCCATCACATAACATGGCGACATTAGAAATTATTAATACTGGTAAAAGCTTCTCCATGCATACACAGCGGGGATTAGGATGTGAGAGATTTCTCCCCTCCTGTTCCATTCCACCAATCCTCGACCTCTGACCCTGATGATCCGGTAGGAAGAAAGTGGAGAAGGAACCATGAAAGAGGAATTACTGCAGGCTCATCACTGATATTCTCACTATCTTCATATATATTTTATACAGTATTGATTGAATATAGTAAAAAAAGAAGGGGATGATTCGTGCCTAGAGGAATGGGCAGTAGTATTGTACTATATGAGTATGTCAAAGCATGCTGAACCCTATGTTATAGAAATCAATATATGAAAATATCCAAAGATTTGCCAATGTGTTCTTATCCTGTATTGTGTATAGTACTGCATATCTAGTATACATTTACCCCTTTAAGTAGGTCACTTTCCTTTAAGAGAAATAAGTAGACCCTGAGTGTTTTATATAAAGTGTTGCTTACTGCAAGTTTTAGGCTGTGTTTTGAGAAATGGTGAAGGCCACATAGTCTGGGAATGAAGCCAATGTCTAGCATGTTTTGGGTAGAAGGGAAGATGTTCCAAAACACCAGATAATAAAGGAGTGCAATGGGTCAATAGCAACAAATGATGATACATATGATATAGTGATCTTATGCATAACAATCAGTTCTTAGCTATTAGTAACCAATGATTAGCTACTGTATGTTTAATATTCTGTAACCAATTAATGAATGATCCTATCCTTGGGCCCACCCCAGGATTGCCTGTATAGGCTTACGTGCTTCTGCAATAAACTCAGAACTTCTTCTTAACATCTTGAACTCGGGTCAGGTGTCTGTTATTCTCACTGCACGTGTGCATTAAAAATGTTTTACGATTTGGCTGCAGACGGGCTAAGGTTGATACTCCTGATTGAGGAGACCACAACAACTAGAGCTTCAATGAGAAGACAACATACATCAATCTGAATCCGGTAGAGCAAAGTGTCCAATCTGTGGCTTTATGGAAGCTGTAAATTCACTGTATTCAGTGCCAGGCATATCAGGAGCTGTGGTTTCAGAACTACCAGAATTGGAAACCACTGCCATAAATCTATTGAGATGCGGGCGGAAAGCTATAATGGAGCTAGAGGGGGTAGTGGCATCGAGACCCCTCTGCTGGAGGAAGTGGGCACCCACATAGAGATTATCCAGGAGGTTTACATTACACCTCTAGAGTATGTAAAGCATATGATAGGCTCACTCTATGAGGTGGATCCATAAAACCCAAGGTCCGTGAATTGATGAATCAGTCAGTTGAAGCACGAGGGAAAGATGAGACGTCAGACAAGTGCAGAGATCGTGGAAGACTGGAACCAGGTAGCAGAACTACAGGAAACCACAGGCAGACAGGAGACATCCTGGCAACAACAGAAAAGTAGCAGAGCTCCTGGAAAACTGGGAAGAGGTAGAAGAAGTACTACTGGCTGCAGGAACACAGGAGACATCCTGGAGACTACAGATAGGTAGCAGAGGTCGTGGAACACCAGAAACAGGTAGCAGAGGTACTGGAAACACAGGCAGACAGAAGGTGTCCTGGAGACCACAGACAGGTAGCAGAGCTCCTTGAAAACTGGGAAGAGGTAGCAGAAGTACTGCAGGCTGCAGGAACACAGATGTCCTGGAGACAACAGACAGATAGGAGAGATCATGGAACACCGGAAACAGGTAGCAGAGGTACTAAGAACCACTGGCAAACAGGAAATGTCCTGGAGGCCACAGACCCAGCCCTGGAAGACTGGGAAGAGGTAAAAGAAGTAGTGTAGACTGCAGTAATACAGGAGATCTCCTGGAGACCACAGACAGATAGCGTAGGTACTGGTAGAATAGGACCAGGTGACAAGTACTGCAGGAGGAAGCCAGACAGGAGACATACTGGAGAATGCCGACAGGTAGCAGAGGTCGAAGAAGACTGGAAACAGGTAGCAGGGTTAATGAAGGTTAATGAAGGTTAATGATCTCCTGGAGCAGCAGACAGATAGAAGAGGTCCTGGAAGACCGGAAACAGCAGAGATTCTGGAAGCCACAGGCAGATAGGTGACATCCTGGAGAAAGCAGAAAGGTTAACAGAAGTACTGGAAGCTGCAGGCTGACAGGTGACATGCTGGAGACCGCAGACAGGTTGCAGAGGTCCTTGATGATCATAAATAGTAGCAGAGGTACTGGAAGACACAGGCTGACAGAAGATGTCCCAGACACTGCAGATAGGTAGCAGAGATCCTAGGTGACTGAGAACAGGTTGTCGTGCAGAAACAGACTTGATTCCAAAACCCAGGTGCATGTCTTGGTAGGCCAAGAGGAAGCTCAAGACATGGCCGCAATGTGGAAGAAAAAAACAGGTTTAGTGGACCAGCGGCAAGGGCGCCAAGACCCTTATGTAACGCTATTGTTAAGCAATATCCCTTTTATGTATAGTTATAGACCCTTCTATAGTGGTTCAAAGCTCTAGACAGAGGTATAATTTCAGTTGGTTCTCCAGATTCCCTTGGGTTACTCTACTCTCTCAGAACCATTCATTTTTCTGATCTCGAGTGCTTTTATTGGGTCACCGTACAGACATGTTATATTGATATCCTATCATTTGAATAGAACACAACAGTATTATTTGGGCAGTGTATGGTGCTTGTATGTTTCCACTGTATTGCACGGTATAGGGCATTGTATAGCATTATACATTAGAGATTCAGTATTCTTCCTGGTGAAATTTCATCCTTTTACTCTGCCATTCATTTTGGTATGTGCCAAATAGCCGTCCCGTATATTGTATCGTACTGCAGTAATGTGTCAGCACAATACAGGGATTACATTTCTTCTGAGACTCATTAGTGAGGTTCTGCAGGTTTTCCTATGTAGTCAGAGACGAATTCATGTACACATAGGAGAGATACAACAAACAAGGGTGAGAATGTGAAATCCATCAGTTTTTATTAGGATTCAGAAAGAGGAAAATGCTATCATTTAACATAGCGCTTCTAAACCTGATGAAGACCCCATTCCATGGTTGAAACGTGTCTCGATTTATGAGTCTCCATTTGGATATCTTTACTTTTGCTCTTTTACTACTTATTATGAATTCCAGGGGAGTTTCTCTGGCCAATTAGCTTGAGGTTTAGTCTTTAGTGTTGTGAAATAGGGAAAAATGTGAGAATACGAGACCCAGAAAATATATCAAAATTCCCCCAATCCGGCGGGCAATTTGAGTAGTTACTGCTGTGTTTTGTATCTGGTTTGCTGAGCTGTCAGTAGTTGATTGACAGTACAGGCTTCCATTCTAGTTCTGGGAGGTGTTAGGTTGCTCAGATGTTCTATCTTCCCTGTGATTGCTCTGCTACTTTACTGAGCAGCCTTCCCAAAATCCTGCCAGTCGTACATCCCATTTGTGTTGTACTATTAGTTCTGCACTCCTGTCTGTCTTGTTGTAATCTTTGTTATCTGACCCCAGAGTGTTGCTTGATTTCCCTTTTGTCTGCTCCCTGAACTTGTTGTGAATCACTTAATATTCTGACCCTGGACTCTGACCTGAATATATCCAGTTGAATCCCTGGATTCTCTTGTGCTCTTCTGGAAACCTGACCCTGGGTCGTTGCATGACTATATCTTTTTGAATCCTTTAATCCTCTTTGTGCTCTCCAGGAAACCTGACATTGGACTGTTGTATGACTACATCTGTCTACTCCCTGAATACTAGTAATGCAATGGGTCAGGTTTCAGAAAAGCTTCTAGTATTCAGGGAGTAGACAGAGACGTACAGAATAGACCAAAAGTTTGGACACACCTTCTCATACATCTCGGTCTACTGCCTGAACACTACGACCTCTCCTTGAAACCTGAGTATGAACCATTACATTGCATGACTACGTCTCTGTCTACTGCCTGAATACAATGGGCTCTCGTGGAAGCCTTACCATGGATTATTGCATGACTATGTCTCTGTCTACTCCCTGAATACTATGCGCTCTTTGGAACCTGATCCTAGACCATTGCATGACTGCATTTCTATTTACTCCCTCAATACTACAAGCTTTCCTGGAACCTTACCCTGGACTGTTGCATGACTGTCTCTGTCTACTCCCTGAATTCTACAAGCTCTCCTGGAACCTGATCCCGAATTACCTGACTTCCCTGCTGTATATACTCCTGAAAGTAGTGACTGTGTCACACCCTTAGTAGGGACTAGGGTCACAAAATGCCTTTCTTTTTTCCTTCTTCTTCTGTCTCTTTCCATTGTTTTCCATAAACCACAAGAGTTTCTGATTTTGGAATAGCAGAGAGACACTCCACCTCGTGCACGATCACCGCCATCTCGCCTGTTTCCATTTTTATCTATGTTTTTCGGCAAGTGTGTTAGATAACAGAAGACTCGGGGACGATAAATATCAATTAAATGTCTATATGGAGCTAATGTCATCCGCCAAAAGTTCATTCCATACTTTGTGAATTGCTTTCACAATGAGCGGAGGGCGAGAGCCGCGTATTCCATTTTTCATCACATTATGCATGTCTCGCCCTGCAGGGTTTCAATGGATTCTTACACAATGAGATATAACTGTAAATTTGCTTTGCAACAGCTGCGCTTCAGCCAAAGGAATACAGAAATGAAGTTAGAGGTTGCCATGGAAAAAGCATTCCAGTTCATTGCATTGGGTTTAGTAAATGCTATTTTACTCCGGCCGCTGCTCCCGCGCCGGAATAATCTGACACATCTTTGGCGACATTAATGCTAATCAGGGACAACCTTCGGATTCTATTCTCGGAATACGGCAGGGAAACGTAGATCCACAACGTGGAGACTGAATTAAATTCCCCACCATCCTCACAAATACGGGGCAACGTCATTCTGGGGGTCACAATGGTCTCCTTTACTTTGGAGACTTGTGACAGGTTTGGGACTTTATTATTGTATTGACTACATTTTATATGTGTTTCTTTCCTTTCACAGTGTAGGAGTTAATGTCTGTTTCTGTTGTTGCAATGCTCCTTAGTTCTCTTGCCAGGTGTTGCTACTTTGTGATCACTCCCATCTCCTTTGTATGGTCACACGATCCAGCATTCCTTGCTGGTGATTGAACTCATTCCTGGCCTGTCTAGTAGGTGAAGGAGCTACTCTGGAGAGCTGACTATTGCCAAGCTGTCTGCTGCCTTGGAGTGTGGCAGCAGGCATGAAGTTGTTTGTTGTTCCTCTGTCTGTCTTTCCTTCCCCTCTTGTTGATTTTATTGCAGTGGTTGGGACCAGTGCTCCCACCGGCCATCTCTCTATTATGGGTTAACATCAGGGCCAGTGAGGAACTAGGTATCCTGCTCGGCGACGGGGTGAAAGAACCCATAGAGGGATGGTAGGGAAATCAGGTCACAGCCGCAGGTGAGTGTAGGAGATCATCTTTCCCCCATTCCCTACAAGCAGGGCCTCCCATTGTATTTGTCCCCTCCGGAGTTTCTTCAGTTGTTGTGCGTAGCACCACTATCACGCACTGTATCCGGATGCTCCCTAGTCTGCGGCATTACAATGTCAGAGTTATGTGTCCCATCTTCATTCTTCAGGAGCACAGTGCTCACTGCCTCTTGGTTTCCAGCTTGGTGGGGAACTGCGCGCTCCTGATGATTGACAGTTTGGATCTGCAGTATCTGGCCCGAACTGTGCACCCTACAAGGCTGCAAGAAGATGCAGAATTGGATGGATCACTAAATGTGGACATTTTCAGAACTTATTAGTGCGGCCTAGTAGATCGGCCTCCATTCTTGGGAACGAGAGGATTTTTAAAGCACCCCTCCAGGATTTGTTTTTTTAATTTCAATGTTGGAGTGGTGTTTTAAACCCAAGTCCCCTGCCCCGTCCTATACTCACACTTCAGGTTTTTCATACTTTTTTGGTCCCACGGCACCATTTTCCAACTAATATTTGATTGGCTGGAAGACAGAAGTTTCATCACAAGTGCGCCATACAAGTCTATGGGGACCAAAATTAGGCCCTCATAGACTTGTATTGAGTTGTGATCTCCACGAAACACTGGAGCTGCAGGCAAGTCACAAATCACAAGAGACAGACCGAAGGAATGCTGGAAACAGATGAAGATGGCGGCAGGCAGTGGCATAACTTGAAGTTTATGGGCCCCAATGTGAAAGCTCCAAAGGGGGCCCCCAATTATTGCAAATTTTTAAAAGCAGTGGTCTTTTAAGATTTTCTATAGACCAAAGAGTGTTTTGGGGCCCCCTAGGCTCCAGGGTGGAACTGCAACCCCTGCTCTTACTGTAGCTACCCCCCTGGTGGCAGGTAAGTATAACACAAGGGGACAGGAGATTTAGAATTAAGACACCACTCCAGTAGTGCAATAAAGAAAAATGCTGGAGTAATGCCTTAAATGTTACTCATTTAAAGGAAATCTGTTAGCAGTTTTTTGCTAGTTAATCTGAGAGCAGCATGAGGTAGAGGCAGAGAGCCTGATTGTAGGAATATGTCATTTGCTCAGCAGATTGCAGTGTTTTATCAGCAGAAGATTATCACTGCCGGACTAGGTGCCACATGCAGGATAGTCCAGCTAACCTGAGCATTCCGCTCCCACCTCTGATTGGCAGCTTGATGACAATGTTCACAGGAAGAACCAATCAGGGGTGAGGGTGGGGTTATACACAGCTCAGCAATCAAAGCACTGCTACATTTACAGCAGAGAAAGCTGGTATTTTATCAAAGCAGCTCAGTAAGTGATACATCACTGGAATCGGGGTCTCTGCTCCTACATCATGCTGCTCTCAGATTCCAAAGCAAAATCCCTTGAAAATTGGTTGGAGCTTTGTGATCTTTTGTTCTACTGTAGACAGGGCAGAGGGGGGAGGATCCTGCTGCAGACAGTTATATTACACACATACACAGGACAGTGAGGAGGAGGATAGGAGGGATGCAGACGATGTTCTTTATATGTGCAAAGATTTCTTGGTGGATTTCTCAGTTTTCATTATGAGACAAATAAGATCAAGGAAAAAAGAATAGATTATGGGAGAATATTTCTTCATTTTGTACTTAGTAATATTACGAATACGTTAAAGGCGTTGTCCAAACACAAGACACTCGTCCCAAACCTGGATAACCCCTTTAGGATGATTGATTTTAATTAGTAATAATCTTGCCCCCACATCCAATATCTAGCGGCTAAACTGACCAGACGAAGGTTTCAGGAACTGGCTGAGCAATCTTGTGGAATATCTAAAGGGAACCAATCTGCAGGATTTAGGGCTAGAAAATGAAGCCTATGTCTTAGAGGCACTGGGCACTGAATGCAATCATATCTTTACTTGAAAAATTCCAGGTTTGATTGCAGAGAAAAGTGTCATAAAACTCCTGGAAAACAGGGCAGCAGATGATTGATGTGTGCAACACTGGGGTTGGGTTTTTTTCCCCTCCTCGACCTGCACATATCAATCATCTGCTGCCCTGTTTTCCAGGAGTTTTATGACACTTTTCTCTGCAATCAAACATGGAATCATTAATGTACAGGTATGATTGCATTAGATGCCAAGCATGTCCACCTCTGCTCTATTCATGGTCTATAGGAATGCCAGAAATAGTGGACTTGTCTGGGAATCCCATAGACAATGAATGGAGCAGATGTCGAATATGTGTACATCTGCTGTATTCATTGTCTTTGTTAGTGCAAGAAACAGTGGACTTCTCCAGGAATCCAATAGACAGTGAAGGAAGAGGATGTTGAGCATATGCACATCTTCTCCACCCATTATCTATGGGACTGCCAGAAATAGTGGACTTCCCATGGACAAGGAATGGAGCAGATGTCAAACATGTGCGCCTCTGCTCTAATTATTGTGTGTGTAACTGCCAGAAATAGTGGACTTCTCTGGGTATCCCATAGACAATGAATGGAGTGGATGTCCAGCAAGTGCTCCTATGCTGTAGTCATTGTCTATATTATGCCAGAAATAGTGGACTTCCCTGGGAATCCAATGAACAATAAATGGAGTGGGTTTCAAGCATCTGCCCATCCACTCTATCCATTGTCTATTGGACTGTCAGAAATGGTGAATTAGAAATAGTGTTGTCGTGAAATGAGGGCTCTTCCAGACCCCCAACTAGCGAGATGCACGTTCACAACCAGGGAGACCCACCTGGATCACAGAACATCCATATATAGAGAAAACAGCGCTAGGGATGGGCGAATCCTGAAATACTCGGAATCGCTGGACTCTAACTAGTCCGAGTCCGAGACTCGGTACTCGTTGCGAGTCCGAATAGTAACCTGTACTTTTGCAGTGTATCTATACAGATACACTACAAAAGTACCCTAAAAGTTAATCTAAGGGCCCTTTCACATCAGCGTTTTTTTAAATTTGCGGCAGATGCGGTGAAAAAACCGCATCTGCCGCAACTGCCGCATAACGGTTCCACTTGCGGCACGGTTGCGGTTTTTTCCATAGGAAGTATAGGGGGACTTGCGGCAGATGCGGCAAGTGCGGTATTGCACTTGCGGCAGGTGCGGCAGAGAAAAAAACCGCGGCTTACTGCGGTTTTTTTCTCTGCCGCACCTGCCGCAAGTGCAATACCGCACTTGCCGCATCTGCCGCAAGTCCCCCTATACTTCCTATGGAAAAAACCGCAACCGTGCCGCAAGTGGAACCGTTATGCGGCAGTTGCGGCAGATGCGGTTTTTTCACCGCATCTGCCGCAAATTTAAAAAAACGCTGATGTGAAAGGGCCCTAAGGGGTTAAAAACAATAAACATTCATACTCACCTTCTGTGGGGCCTGTACCTTATGTACCGGGACCGGTACCGAAGACCTCCGGACGTCACAAGACCTCAGATCATCGGGAGAAGATGGGCTGAAGGACCTGTGAGATTTCAGCCAATCAGCATGCGGCTAGCGGTCACATGGGTTTGTCACGTGGCCGCACTGCCAGCCAATGAGCGATCTGGCCAATCTGATTGGCTGGCAGTGCGGCCACATGACAAACCCATGTGACCGCTAGCCGCATGCTGATTGGCTGAAATCTCACAGGTCCTTCAGCCCATCTTCTCCCGGTGATCTGAGGTCTTGTGACGTCCGGAGGTCTTCGGTACCGGTCCCGGTACATAAGGTACAGGCCCCACAGAAGATGAGTATGAATGTTTATTGTTTTTAACCCCTTAGATTAACTTTTAGGGTACTTTTGTAGTGTATCTGTATAGATACACTGCAAAAGTACAGGGACTCGCTACCCCCGAGTAATTCCTAAGGAAACTCGGCAAGTAGCGAGTTCCCCGAGTCCGCTACTATTCGGGCGAGTCCCGAATAGTAGCGAGTAATTCGCCCATCCCTAAACAGCGCCTCTTCAGCTGGTATTATCCTCAATGCTTTATTCCATCATTCCAATGACACACAATGAGAGTGTCAATGGAATGACGGAATAAAGCATTGAGGATAATGCCAGCTGAAGAGGCGCTGTTTTCTTTATATATGGATGCCAGAAATGGTGGACTTCTCTGGGAATTCGATAGACAATGAATGGACCGGATGTCGAACATGTGCACCTCAGCTGCATTCATTGTTTGTATAACTGCCAGAACGAGTGGACTTCTCTAGAAATCCCATAGACAATAGGTGGAGTGGATGTAAAGCATATGCACCTCTGCTCTATAAATTCTCTATGTGACTGCCAGAAATCGTGGACCTGGCTTTCTCTAGGGGTCAAAAAGACAATGAATGGATCAGATGTTGAGCCTGAGCACCTCAATGGTATTCATTACCGATGGGACTGCCAGGAATAGTGGACCTCTCTGGGAATTCAAAAGACAAGGAATGGAGTGGATGTCAAGCATATGCACATTTGCTCTATTAATTGCTTAAGAGGTGGTCTTTTCTGGGAATCCCATAGACAATGAATGGATTGGATGTGGAGCTTGTGCACCTCTGCTCTATTCATTGTGTATGGGACTACCAGAAATAATGGACCTCTCTAGAAATCCCATAGTCAATTAATGGAGTGGATGTCGAGCATGTGCTTGTCCACTCTATTCATTGTCTACCAGACTGCAAGAAATAGTGGACTTCTCCAAGAATCCCATAGACATTGAATGGAGAGGATGTTGAGCACATGCACCTCCACTCTATTTATTTGTCTATGGGACTGTCAGAAACAGTGGACTTCTTTGGGAATCCAATAGACAATGAATGGAGAGTATATCGAGAATGTGCACCTCTGCTTATTCATTGTCTATTGGACTGCTAGAAATAGATGACTTCTCCATGGATTCAATAGACAATGAATGGAGTGGATGTAAAGTGTCGAGCCCCAGGCTTTGGGGTACTCGGGTATCAGGCTCCACGGAAGCGTTACTGTGTCACGGGGAGTGGTGGCCGCGCCTGATCCCGTGTCCTGGGGGACTTCTTTTGAAAAAGGAGTATATTTACAGGGGAATTTATATGCAGTTTGTCGTGACGCCACCCGTAGTTTCTGATGATGAGCCACCAGTGCCGCCACAGTCCGCCGGAGGTAGATGGTATCGCGGCTAGTTGACAAAGTCCTCTACAGGTAGGTCTGGACCTCCGGCGCAGCATTCCTGTATGGCTCAGGCAGAGGCACAGTCACTTTTCCTCCGGGTACTTTACATTAGTTGTTGTAGGTGCAGTTACAGTTCAGTACTTTGGATGTTATAAGAAAAGGTAGCTAACGGGTGGCTGCAAGTGGATCCCAGGTGGTATGGTGGAACCCTTGGTGTGCCTTCCTTAACTAACCCATGTCCGTTCTTCCCTGCTTTCCAGTTTGGTGTGAAGCCTGGTGACTTAGAATCCAGCCTGGCCTCCTGTCCTCTCTCACCTTCGCTGTCGTCGGGTAACCTTCTACTGGTTGGCCGCTCGTTCCTTTGGCGATGCCTGGTACCCTTCTTGTGGACCGCTCTGGTGCCCGGGAGACTTGAACACTCCACAGGAATCCGGATTCTCTGCTGCGCTTGTAGCTCCAGCAGTCTGCGGGCTCCGGTGCCCGGTAAGCTGCCTGAGAGAACCTATCAACGGCCCCTCTTTCCCAGACCGGCTGCTCTCCTGGAAAGCTCCTTTCTCTTTACACCCTCTCTTCTTCTTCCATCTCTCCACCTGGTCCCTCAGCCGAGTGACCTAGCAGCAAAAAAACTCAAAAACAAAGACCTCCTTGTTCCCCCTAGAGGTGATTTTATTCCCTCCCGGGCACCCTCCCACCCTATCAGCTAGTGTGGGAGTGCTGGTATGGGGTCCCACCCAAAATCCTAGGGTGCACCTGCAGCTGGAGCATCTGCACCTCTTTTACGGGTGCAGTACCCCTCTGTGACGCCACAAAAGCATATGCCCCTCTGCTCTATTCATTGTTTATGTAAAGAAAAAACAACAACAGCTTGTAGTGCGCCTGTACACATGGGGCTGTTAACGGGCGGTTCTTTTGCGTTTAAACTCACCTGGTCTGGTTGTAAACCACAGCCCGTAGATAAGCTTATTAATATGAAGCAGCGGAATCCTCCGGTTCCGTCCTCGTGCTTCCTACGAGGTCTTCTCCGGGGAAACACTAGTGCCGGGCGGCGTCACGTGTCTAGTAAAGGGGCTGATCCAGCTGACGTCTTCTCAGGTCCTCTCCCTCCTCTGCAGCTCACTCCACCACTCTCCCCATAGGGAGTCAGAATGATACAAAAAGATGGAAGCGTGATGTATGTCTTCACTTCACTTGAGAAAGACGTGTGTGCACGTCGAAATGCATCGTGGGTTTTGAGAGCCTTAAGCTTGAATAATTATAACTGCAATTATTTTAATAAAGTCCGGAAAAGAAGCCAGCATCAGAGATCTTCCTTACCTCAGCGCCCAAACATACATCACGCTTCCATCTTTTTGTACTATTCATTGTTTATGGGACGTCTATGTGGCGCCCCGCAACGAGTGCGTCACAAGGGAGTATTGCAGCCGCAATATTCTCTGACAAAGCAGTGAAATAGTTAACTATGAGATCCAACCCAACATGCAACACCTAGAACAGGGGACCAATCCTAGGTCCTGGTGGGTGGAGTGTTAGGGTAGTGTAGGAGAACACATAATAATCTAGAGAGTCAGAACAGAGTGAGAAAGAAAGAATCTAGAACCTGACAAGAGCAGACTAGAACTTGGAGAGGAGCGGGGGCTCCGCACTCCGTGCGGGCCCCTGGGCCGTCACCGGTCGGGTGTCAGCACCTGAGGCTTTAACTACCGGGATTGGGCATTTCTACACGGGTTCCCAAAAGACTCCCGTGCCCACAACTCACAGCCGGTTCACTGGTACCGAAGCTGGCAGCAGTTCACCTCTGCCACGCGAACCAGAAGAGTGGAGGATCAGCTTTACAGGAGCACCCCACCACCAGCCAGTTTCCAGTCGTCTAACCAGCGGTGTACCCACTGAGGGATCCAAGGCTCCCCAAAGCATCCACAACGTATACAGATGGATAGGGCATTGAAGCAGCCTCCCCGTACCCGACCTGGTATTCCTGGGCGACACTGGCAACCAATCAAGTAGGTAGAATGGAGGAACACTTGCGGATCTCTGAGGAACACTATCACTGCCGAGTCCACCCGGTCTACTACTCAACCACTGTATACCATGTACTGCCTGCTGGTTACAGTAAAGACCCATTGCAGAGACTATCTGTGTCCGTGCTTCCTTATGAACTGTCCGTCCGCACAACAAGGTAACCGCAGCTGCCTCACAACATCTTGAGCAGCTCCAGCCTCCGGGGACCACCGCTCAGCCTGTGGGGAGCGTAACATCTAGCTGCTGTCCATCACCCCGGAGGTTCCGCAGCGTCGGTAGCCCTTACCGAATCTACTCATAGGTGGCGTCACGAATAAAACAAATTAAACCCCTTTTAATCTGTTCCACAAGGACGTCTTCAAACACTTTTGATCTGCACTACACCGGGCCCCACTACCGGCAGGCGTGGTCCACCCGTGACAAGGAAGGAGAAGAATCGCCTGTCTAAACCGGAGTCCCGGCCACGGTGAGTCAGAAAATGGCGTCACGAACAGGATACGAGCAGGCCCGTTACCCAACGGGTATATTGTGCTTAAACTGGACTTTATTGTCTACAATTGGACTTTGTTCGTCCCTAAAAGAACTTTCCCGCCTTTTCACCATTGGGTCAAGATGGCGCCCAAGATGGCGTTCCCGCCACAAGAAGCCACCATGTGCAAGCCCAGGAGTGAGTCAACCCCCCCCTCATCGTGGGAGGGCTAAAGACAAAAGGCGCCAAACTCTTTGTCCGCCCTGATTGCTCGAATCAACCATGGGGGCGGACCCCAAAGACTTTTCCCACCATTGGACGACAAAAGCCCACAGGAAATGGGAGTGTCACAGACAGAGAGAAGATTTCTTCGCCAGCTCAACCAGAACGTCTTACCGGTTGAACGGGTGTGGTTTCCCTCCAGGGAGAATGACCAGCATGAGACTCCAAGACCTGATGCGGGAGGTCGAGGCGGAGGCCAGAGCAGCCATTAGCCAACCGGGTCCGGATCCTGCCCTTACCATAGACGGCAGTCCCGACTTCTGGCTAGAGGCTCTACAAGACCTCCGGGTGCGGTTACTAGAGACAGTGGAATGGACGATTCGCAGCTGGAGTGCGACCCTAGGCAGACGACTACACCATGCGATGCAGCAGAGCCGACCGGGTACAGCTTCTCCAAGCCCAGACGACGTTGCCAGCTTCTCGACCACCTCACCGTCACCTACCACCTGCCCAGCTTCATCACCGGAGCCAATAGACTGTATCATCCCCGTGAAGACCACAGCTCAACCCGTTCTAGCGGTCAACACCGCAGCCGATCCCGTTCTTGAGCCGGAGCTCATAACACGCTCCATGGAAGAACTTGATCTCTACCAGGTTCCCACCGAGGAACCCGCGACGAGTTTCACCACTACGGAGACTGTCGCCTGTTTTATCCCCGTACCGGAGGCTTCCCTTGCCATTGCCGAGGCCTACCTGGTAACCGGGATTGAAACACCTTTACCTGCGGAAACAGATGAAGAGGCAGGCAGCCTGGAAGCCCTGCAGGACGTCCCTGTGGAAGGATCCGCAGCACCACCGCCCTGTTGTACAACGGAACTAGCTTCAACATCTCTCACCATCGAGCAGCCTGATGTGGCCATCGAGGAAGAGGTCGGAGAGGATGACGACGAGACCCACAGCACCGCTGAGGATTTCGACACCGGGTTCGCTTGGGGAGACAACAAGGAACTTCCTACCGGGCATACAGCTCGGGTACACTGGTCGGGTGCAATGCCGACACCTTCCCCTGTGCCGTTCCACCGGGTGCCGATACAGACAGCCCGCCAAGTTCAAGCTTCCCGCCAAACCACCAGCTCCGTTACTCATCTCTAGACCCCGAGCCGTAACGACGGAGATGTACGCCAGAGACGACGAGAGGAGTGGCAAGCCCGAGAACGCGCCAACATGGAGGCCCGTGCCGAGGCTCGCCGCCAGCCGCCGCTGCCTGATGAACTCCGCCGTGAAGGTAGAATTTCCACCTTTAATTTACATACCGGGTGGGGGTTCGCTTGGGAGGTGGGTTTGAATGAGGAGGTGTTTGTGGGGCGCCGGGACGTTGAGTCAAACTTGCCAAGAGGACATCCCGATCGCGATCTATACCGGGGCGATATTATCACCTACGAGCACAACGCTTGTGCAGATGGGTGGTTCGCTATCCGGGTGCGCCATCACCCTCAGAGTCAGTGACTTTAAAACTTGAACTTCCTCAATGACTCTGTTCCCGTTAATCACTGACTGTGTGATCTTGCAGCTACAGCCTGGACTCTAGTTAAAGGACAGCCGACCGCACGCCGGGTCCGCACAAAGTGATTACCTGTTTCTTTGCTTATGTCACCAAAGCATATCTTTACCTGTTTTTCATTTTAATAAAAGTGTGTCATATATGTATAAAAATAGAAAAACCTCTGTAATGTGAGTAGTTTGACGCTTGGGGACAAGCTTATTTAACCAAGGGGGAGTGTGGCGCCCCGCAACGAGTGCGTCACAAGGGAGTATTGCAGCCGCAATATTCTCTGACAAAGCAGTGAAATAGTTAACTCTGAGATCCAACCCAACATGCAACACCTAGAACAGGGGACCAATCCTAGGTCCTGGTGGGTGGAGTGTTAGGGTAGTGTAGGAGAACACATAATAATCTAGAGAGTCAGAACAGAGTGAGAAAGAAAGAATCTAGAACCTGACAAGAGCAGACTAGAACTTGGAGAGGAGCGGGGGCTCCGCACTCCGTGCGGGCCCCTGGGCCGTCACCGGTCGGGTGTCAGCACCTGAGGCTTTAACTACCGGGATTGGGCATTTCTACACGGGTTCCCAAAAGACTCCCGTGCCCACAACTCACAGCCGGTTCACTGGTACCGAAGCTGGCAGCAGTTCACCTCTGCCACGCGAACTAGAAGAGTGGAGGATCAGCTTTACAGGAGCACCCCACCACCAGCCAGTTTCCAGTCGTCTAACCAGCGGTGTACCCACTGAGGGATCCAAGGCTCCCCAAAGCATCCACAACGTATACAGATGGATAGGGCATTGAAGCAGCCTCCCCGTACCCGACCTGGTATTCCTGGGCGACACTGGCAACCAATCAAGTAGGTAGAATGGAGGAACACTTGCGGATCTCTGAGGAACACTATCACTGCCGAGTCCACCCGGTCTACTACTCAACCACTGTATACCATGTACTGCCTGCTGGTTACAGTAAAGACCCGTTGCAGAGACTATCTGTGTCCGTGCTTCCTTATGAACTGTCCGTCCGCACAACAAGGTAACCGCAGCTGCCTCACAACATCTTGAGCAGCTCCAGCCTCCGGGGACCACCGCTCAGCCTGTGGGGAGCGTAACATCTTGCTGCTGTCCATCCCCCGGGGGCTCCGCAGCGTCGGTAGTCCTTACCGAAACTACTCATAGGTGGCGTCACGAATAAATTAAAAACCCCTTTAATCTGTTCCACAAGGACGTCTTCAACACTTTTGATCTGCACTACACCGGGCCCCACTACCGGCAGGCGCGGTCCACCCGTGACAAGGAAGGAGAAGAATCGCCTGTCTAAACCGGAGTCCCGGCCACGGTGAGTCATCTAGAAATAGTTGACTTCTCCGGGAATCCCATAGACAATGAATGGAGCGGATGTCAAACATGTGATCCATTCAAGCACATCTGTAACCCAACCTGAGACAAGCGACGGATGATTTTTCCACGTCGAGCACAATATTATCTTGCATTTTCTTAGTGAACGTGCCCTTTACCAAACTGTTCAATAATTCATCGCCATCGTCGGATGCGTTTGACCCGCGCGGCTCGGACTTTTTAATTAACACAATTTTCCTCCATTAGGTTGTAGATTAACACTATAGACCCCGGTCGGCGATAATCGGCACATCTCGGCACGCCGGCTCCATTATTATTCATCTGCCGGGTGAGCTCGTTATAAATCGCTCACTCCAGCTATATTGTCCTATAAGTGGCGACAACGAGTCAAGGAGCCCTGATTACGGTAATGTGAGGGTCGCGGGGAGAGGGGGTCACCATCCGGAAAAATACCAGAAAGCCTGGAAATGAGGAGATATAGACCTACCTAATTGCTCTCATTCATTAGCCCCTAAATAGATATTTCCATACATCTCATCATCACGCTCCTTGAGAATGTGCAGTGTCAGTGTTTTTCAATTACCATAGAAAGAAGATCTTATTTACATAAAATATTTGGTAAATATAACATTATTTGTTCTTTTACAGCTTATATTATGCTCCAGAGCTGCAATCATAATGCTGCAAGAAAGTAGAGCATTTATTTGTCTCCATATAGTCATATAGTCCCTGGGGTAGACTACAACTCCCAGAAATGCAAAGCTCCGGGTCTGTGCATACATGAAGCAGCAAGAAATGATGGAAGTTCTGAGAAACATGCAGAATAGGGGTGCAGCTCTGGAGTATAATACAGGAGGTAACTCAGGATCAGTAATGTAATATATGTACACAGTGACTGCACCAGCAGAATAGTGAGTGCAGCTCTGGAGTATAATACAGGAGGTAACTCAGGATCAGTAATGTAATGTATGTACACACTGACTGCACCAGCAGAATAGTGAGTGCAGCTCTGGGGCATAATACAGGAGGGAACTCAGGATCACTAATGTAATGTATGTACACAGTGACTGCACCAGCAGAATAGTGAGTGCAGCTCTGGAGTATAATACAGGAGGTAACTCAGGATCAGTAATGTAATGTATGTACACAGTGACTGCACCAGCAGAATAGTGAGTGCAGCTCTGGAGTATAATACAGGAGGTAACTCAGGATCAGTAATGTAATGTATGTACACAGTGACTGCACCAGCAGAATAGTGAGTGCAGCTCTGGAGTATAATACAGGAGGTAACTCAGGATCAGTAATGTAATGTATGTACACAGTGACTGCACCAGCAGAATAGTGAGTGCAGCTCTGGAGTATAAAACAGGAGGTAACTCAGGATCAGTAATGTAATGTATGTACACAGTGACTGCACCAGCAGAATAGTGAGTGCAGCTCCGGAGTATAATACAGGAGGTAACTCAGGATCAGTAATGTAATGTATGTACACAGTGACTGCACCAGCAGAGTAGTGAGTGCAGCTCTGGGGTATAATACAGGAGGTAACTCAGGATCAGTAATGTAATGCATGTACACAGTGACGGCACCAGCAGAATAGTGAGTGCTGCTCTGGAGTATAATACAGGAGGTAACTCAGGATCAGTAATGTAATGTATGTACACAGTGACTGCACCAGCAGAATAGTGAGTGCAGCTCTGGAGTGTAATACAGGAGGTAACTCAGGATCAGTAATGTAATGTATGTACACAGTGACTGCACCAGCAGAATAGTGAGTGCACTCTGGAGTATAATACAGGAGGTAACTCAGGATCAGTAATGTAATGTATGTACACAGTGACTGCACCAGCAGAATAGTGAGTGCAGCTCTGGAGGATAATACAGGAGATAACTCAAGATCAGTAATGTACTGTATGTACACAGTGACTGCACCAGCAGAATAGTGAGTGCAGCTCTGGAGGATAATACAGGAGATAACTCAGGATCAGTAATGTAATGTATGTACACAGTGACTGCACCAGCAGAATAGTGAGTGGAGCTCTGGAGTATAATACAGGAGGTAACTCAGGATCAGTAATGTAATGTATGTATGATTCACCGTAGCCGGGACTTCACGGGGCTGGCGTTTTCTCTTCTCCCTGTCACGGAACCGCGCCTGCGGCTGTGGGGCCCGGTGGTCCAGAACAAAACGTTGGCTGAACAGGTAGGCGGTTAATTTACTGTCGTGACGCCACCTGGGAGAGTTCCGGTGATTTCACCGGCGCTGCTTGGGCCTCCGGGGGATGGAATGCAGCAAGATGGGACGCTCCCCACAGGACAAGCGGGAGTCCCCGGAGCCAGGAGCTGCACAAAATGTTGTGAGGCAGCTGCTGCACTTCCAGCATGCGGAGATGGACAATTCTGAAAAAGGCACGGACACTGATAGTCTCTGTAACGGGTACTTTACTGTAACCAGCAGGTGATACATGGTATACAGTTAACGGGTAACGGACTGGGTGGACTCAGCAATGACCGGTGTTTCTCAGAGCTCCGCGGAGTTCCTCCATTCTAACTTATTCTGAGTGAGTTGCCGATGTCGCCTTTGAGTGCCAAGGTCGGGTACTAGGGACTACTTAAATGACCCTGCCGGTGTGTACGTTCCGGTGTGAGGGGTAGTCTGGGTCCTTTTGGTGGGTAGTCCGCTGGCAAGATGGCTCTGTTTGCGGCGGCGGTGGGGTACTGCTGTAGAGCGGTCCCTCCACTCTTGGTTTGCATGGCAGTGATAAACTACTCCCAGCTTCGGAACCAGTGATGATCCGGTTGTAGATGGGCGCGAGTATGGTTTGACCCGTAGATGTTCGCCCAGGTTTCGGTTGTTGAGGCACCGGGTAATGGCGCCCAACCGGTGGTGGCTCGGGGGCTGCACGGAACTGTGCAGAGCCCCCTCTCCTACGTTCCTCTCGGCCACGTCTTCTTCCTCCTTCTTCCTTCTACATTCTCCTCACACTCTACTCCTACATTCCACCCACCAGGACCTTATTGGCCCTCTATTCTGATGTGCATGTAGGGTATGGAGCTCTGAGTTTTAACCATGTCATTGCTTAATCAGAGAATATCGCAGCTGCAGTCTGGGCTGCAATACACTCCTGTGACGCACTCGTTGCGGGGCGCCACATGTACACAGTGACTCCACCATCAGAATAGTGACTGCAGCTCTAGAGTATAATACAGGATGTAACTCAGGACCAGTAATGTAATGTATGTACACAGTGACTGCACCAGCAGAATAGTGAGTGCAGCTCTGGAGGATAATACAGGAGGTAACTCAGGATCAGTAATGTAATGTATGTACACAGTGACTGCACCAGCAGAATAGTGAGTGCAGCTCTGGAGTATAATACAGGAGGTAACTCAGGATCAGTAATGTAATGTATGTACACAGTGACCCCACCAGCAGGATAGTGAGTGCAGCTCTGGGGTATAATACAGGAGGTAACTCAGGATCAGTAATGTAATGTATGTACAAAGTGACTCCACCAGCAGAATAGTGAGTGCAGCTCTGGAGTATAATACAGGAGGTAACTCTGGATCAGTAATGTAATGTATGTACACAGTGACTGCACCAGCAGAATAGTGAGTGCAGCTCTGGAGTATAATACAGGAGGTAACTCTGGATCAGTAATGTAATGTATGTACACAGTGACTGCACCAGCAGAATAGTGAGTGCAGCTCTGGAGTATAATACAGGAGGTAACTCAGGATCAGTAATGTAATGTATGTACACAGTGACTGCACCAGCAGAATAGTGAGTGCAGCTCTGGAGTATAATACAGGAGGTAACTCAGGATCAGTAATGTAATGTATGTACACAGTGACTCCACCAGCAGAATAGTGAGTGCAGCTATGGAGTATAATGCAGAAGGTAACTCAGGATCAGTAATGTATGTACACAGTGACTGCACCAGCAGAATAGTGAGTGCAGCTCTGGAGTATAATACAAGAGGTAACTCAGGATCAGTAATGTAATGTATGTACACTGTGACGCACTCGTTGCGGGGCGCCACATGTACACAGTGACTCCACCATCAGAATAGTGACTGCAGCTCTAGAGTATAATACAGGATGTAACTCAGGACCAGTAATGTAATGTATGTACACAGTGACTGCACCAGCAGAATAGTGAGTGCAGCTCTGGAGGATAATACAGGAGGTAACTCAGGATCAGTAATGTAATGTATGTACACAGTGACTGCACCAGCAGAATAGTGAGTGCAGCTCTGGAGTATAATACAGGAGGTAACTCAGGATCAGTAATGTAATGTATGTACACAGTGACTCCACCAGCAGAATAGTGAGTGCAGCTCTGGAGTATAATCCAGGAGGTAACTCAGGATCAGTAATGTAATGTATGTACACAGTGACTCCACCAGCAGAATAGTGAGTGCAGCTCTGGAGTATAATACAGGAGTTAACTCAGGATCAGTAATGTAATGTATGTACACAGTGACTGCACCAGCAGAATAGTGAGTGCAGCTCTGGAGTATAATACAGGAGGTAACTCAGGATCAGTAATGTAATGTATGTACACAGTGACTGCACCAGCAGAATAGTGAGTGCAGCTCTGGAGTGTAATACAGGAGGTAACTCAGGATCAGTAATGTAATGTATGTACACAGTGACTGCACCAGCAGAATAGTGAGTGCAGCTCTGGGGCATAATACAGGAGGCAACTTTTCTAAATTCATATTATTGTGTAGCAGCATTGTGCAGTAGTATCCACCATAACTACCGTAGGTAGATTTCTTATAATATAAGGCAGATATAACAAATACTGACCGGGGCAGAGTGGTCGGAGGCGCTATGGACGCCTGGTCGGCCCAGTTCTTGTATCCTCCCGATACCCTCAGAAGCTACTGAAATGTTGGGTCAGAAGAGCTCAGTGTGATGGAGCTGCACAGTCATAGCCACAGGGGCGCTGCGCTTCTGCTCCATTGTTTCAGCGACTCTTCTTTATTACCTGACCCCTGTATGTTTACACATCAGCATTAAGTAAATGAATTTCCATTTCATGTACGGGAAACATCTGTGGGATTGCTCTGTAAGGAGCCTTTCACATCAGCGTTTTCGGCCGGATCCAGCCAATCTGGCAGATTTACCGCATCAGCTGGGTCGGCCACCTAACGGCTGCAATTGCTGCGCCGATCCAGCAAGCCCCATGCATTCTCTATGGGGTTTGTGGCAGGTGCGGCAAGTGCAGTATTGCCACAATCCAGCACTTGCAGCAGTTGCGGCCACAAAAAAAACTGTGGTTGTTTGGCGCGGCCTCAACTTCCGCAAGTGCCGGATCGCAGCAGTACCACACTTGCCGCAAACCTCATAGAGAATGAATGGGGTTTACCGCAAGTCAGCCGTTAGGTAGCCGACCCGGCAGGTGTGGTAAATCTTCAGGATCGGCTGCATCTGGCCGAAAACGCTGATGTGAAAGGGGCCTAACTATGTCATGAATGAAACCTCATTAACATGTAACCAGAGGGTACAACGATGCACCCCACTCTCCAGTGTATTGCGCTCATGACGCACACCAGGGGCCAGGGTTACTCCCGGTTTAGACAGGCGATTCTTCTCCTTCCTTGTCACGGGTGGACCGCGCCTGCCGGTAGTGGGGGCCCGGTGTGGTGCAGATCAAAATTGAGGTCGTCTTACGGGAACAGATTAAAAAGGGGTTTTAATTTGTTTTCTTCGTGACGCCACCTATGAGTAGATTCGGTAAGGGCTACCGACGCTGCGGAACCTCCCGGGGTGATGGACAGCAGCAAGATGTTACGCTCCCCACAGGCTGAGCGGTGATCCCCGGGGGCTGGAGCTGCTCAAGATGTTGTGCGGCAGCTGCGGTTACCTTAAGTTCATGACGGACAGTTCATAAGGAGACACGGACACAGATAGTCTCTGCAACGGTTCTTTACTGTAACCAGCAGGCAGTACATGGCTTACAGTGGTTGAGTAGAAGACCGGGTGGACTCAGCAGTGATAGTGCTCCTCAGAGATCCGTAGTGTACCTCCTCTCTACCTCCTTAGTTTCTCTTGCCAGCGTCGCCCAGGAATACCAGGTCGGGTACGGGGAGGCTGCTTCAATGCCCTATCCATGATGTACGTTCTGGATTCTTTGGGGAGCCTTGGGTCCCTCGGTGGGTACACCGCTGGTTAGACGACTGGAAACTGGCTGGTGGTGGGGTGCTCCTATAAAGCTGCTCCTCCACGGGGCTGGTTCGCGTGGCAGAGGTGAACTGCTGCCAGCTTCGGTACCAGTGAACCGGCTGTGAGTTGTGGGCACGGGAGTCTTTTGGGAACCCGTGTAGATAAGCCCAATCCCGGTAGTTAAGGCCTCAGGTGCTGACACCCGACCGGTGACGGCCCAGGGGCCCGCACGGGGTGCGGAGCCCCCGCTCCACTCCAAGTTCTGTGTTCTAGGCTCTAGATCCCAGACTCTGTTCAGTTCTGTTCAGTTCTGACTGTCTAGATTATTGTGTTCTCTTCACTACCCTAACACTCCACCCACCAGGACCTATGATTGGTCCCTGTTCTAGGTGTTGTATGTTGGGTTGGATCTCTGAGTTAACTATTTCACTGCTTTGTCTAGAGAATATTGCGGCTGCAATACTCCCTTGTGACGCACTCGTTGCGGGGCGCCACACTCCCCCTTGGTTAAATCAGCTTGTCCCCAAGCGTCAAACTACTCACATTACAGAGGTTTTTACATTTTTATACATATATGACACACTTTTATTAAAATAGAAAAACAGGTAAAGAAATGCTTTGATGTTATAAGCAAAGAAACAGGTAATCACTTTGTGCGGACCCGGCGGGCGGTCGACTGTACTTTAACTAGAGTCCAGGCTGTAGCCGCGAGATCACACAGTCAATGATTAACGGTAAACAGAGTCATTGATGAAAGTTCAAGTTTTAAAGTCACTGGCTCTGAGGGTGATGGCGCACCCGGGTAGCAAACCACCCATCTGCACAAGCATAGCGCTCATAGGTGATAATATCGCCCCGGTATAGGTCGCGATCGGGATGTCCTCTTGGCAAGTTTGACTCAACGTCCCGGCGCCCCACAAACACCTCCTCATTCAAACCCACCTCCCAAGCGAACCCCCACCCGGTATGTAAGTTAAAGGTGGAAATTCTACCTTCACGGCGGAGTTCATCAGGCAGCGGCGGCTGGCGGCGAGCCTCGGCACGGGCCTCCATGTTGGCGCGTTCTCTGGCTTGCCACTCCTCTCGTCGTCTCTGGCGTACATCTCCGTCGTTACGGCTCGGGGTGTAAAGATGAGTAATGGAGCTGGTGGTTTGGCGGGAAGCTTGAACTTGGCGGGCTGTCTGTATCGGAACCCGGTGGAACGGCACAGGGGAAGGTGTCGGCAATGCACCCGACCAGTGTACCCGAGCTGTGTGCCCGGAAGGAAGTTCTTTGTTGTCTCCCCAAGCGAACCCGGTGTCGAAATCCTCAGCGGTGCTGTGGGTCTCGTCGTCATCCTCTCCGACCTCTTCCTCGATGATCACATCAGGCTGCTTGTTGATGAAAGACGTTAAAGCTTGTTCCGTTGTACAACAGGGCGGTGGTGCTGCGGATCCTTCCGTAGGGACGTCCTGCAGGGCTTCCAGGCTGCCTGCCTCTTCATCTGTTTCCGCAGGTAAAGGTGTTTCAATCCCGGTTACCAGGTAGGCCTCTGTGGTTGCAGAGGAGGCCTCCGGTTCTAGGGAGAAACAAGCGACAGTCTCGGTAGTGTGGAAACTAGTCGCGGGTTCCGCAGGTGGAACCTGGTAGAGATCGAGTTCTTCCATGGAGCGTGTTATGAGCTCCGGCTCAAGAACGGAATCGGTTGCGATGTTGGTCGCTGGAACGGGTCGAGTTGCGGCCTCCACCGGAATGACACAGTCTATTGGCTCAGGTGACGGAGCAGGACAGGTGGTAGGCGAGGGTGAGGCGGTCGAGAAGCTGGTGACGTCGTCTGGGCTTGGAGAAGCTGCACCCAGTCGGCTCTGCTGCATCGCATGGTGTAGTCGTCTGCCTAGGGTCGCGCTCCAGCTGCGAATCGTCCATTCCACTGTCTCTAGTAACCGCACCCGGAGGTCTTGTAGAGCCTCTAGCCAGAAGTCGGGACTGCCGTCTATGGTAAAGGCAGGATCCGGACCCGGTTGGCTGATGGCTGCTCTGGCCTCCGCCTCGACCTCCCGCATCAGGTCTTGGAGTCTCATGCTGGCCATTCTTCTTTGGAGGGAAACCACACCCGATCAACCGGTAAGACGTTCTGGTTGAGCTGGTGAAGATGTCTTCTCTCTCTGTCGGTGTGTCTAGGTATGACACTCCCATCTCCTCTGGGCTTTTGTAGTCCAATCGTGGGAAAAGTCTTTGGGATCCGCCCCCATGGTTGATTCGAGCAATCAGGGCGGACAAAGAGTTTGGCGCCTTTCGTCCTTAACCCTCCCACAGTGAGGGGGGGGTTGACTCACTCCTGGGCTTCACGTGGCGGCTTCTTGTGGCGGGAACGCCATCTTGGGCGCCATCTTGACCCAATGGTGTAAAGGCGGGAAAGTTCTTTTAGGGACGAACAAAGTCCAATTGTAGACAATAAAGTCCAGTTTAAGCACAACATACCCGTTGGTAACGGGCCTGCTCGTATCCTGTTCGTGACGCCATTTTCTGACGCACACCAGGGGCCAGGGTTACTCCCGGTTTAGACAGGCGATTCTTCTCCTTCCTTGTCACGGGTGGACCGCGCCTGCCGGTAGTGGGGGCCCGGTGTGGTGCAGATCAAAATTGAGGTCGTCTTACGGGAACAGATTAAAAAGGGGTTTTAATTTGTTTTCTTCGTGACGCCACCTATGAGTAGATTCGGTAAGGGCTACCGACGCTGCGGAACCTCCCGGGGTGATGGACAGCAGCAAGATGTTACGCTCCCCACAGGCTGAGCGGTGATCCCCGGGGGCTGGAGCTGCTCAAGATGTTGTGCGGCAGCTGCGGTTACCTTAAGTTCATGACGGACAGTTCATAAGGAGACACGGACACAGATAGTCTCTGCAACGGTTCTTTACTGTAACCAGCAGGCAGTACATGGCTTACAGTGGTTGAGTAGAAGACCGGGTGGACTCAGCAGTGATAGTGCTCCTCAGAGATCCGTAGTGTACCTCCTCTCTACCTCCTTAGTTTCTCTTGCCAGCGTCGCCCAGGAATACCAGGTCGGGTACGGGGAGGCTGCTTCAATGCCCTATCCATGATGTACGTTCTGGATTCTTTGGGGAGCCTTGGGTCCCTCGGTGGGTACACCGCTGGTTAGACGACTGGAAACTGGCTGGTGGTGGGGTGCTCCTATAAAGCTGCTCCTCCACGGGGCTGGTTCGCGTGGCAGAGGTGAACTGCTGCCAGCTTCGGTACCAGTGAACCGGCTGTGAGTTGTGGGCACGGGAGTCTTTTGGGAACCCGTGTAGATAAGCCCAATCCCGGTAGTTAAGGCCTCAGGTGCTGACACCCGACCGGTGACGGCCCAGGGGCCCGCACGGGGTGCGGAGCCCCCGCTCCACTCCAAGTTCTGTGTTCTAGGCTCTAGATCCCAGACTCTGTTCAGTTCTGTTCAGTTCTGACTGTCTAGATTATTGTGTTCTCTTCACTACCCTAACACTCCACCCACCAGGACCTATGATTGGTCCCCTGTTCTAGGTGTTGTATGTTGGGTTGGATCTCTGAGTTAACTATTTCACTGCTTTGTCTAGAGAATATTGCGGCTGCAATACTCCCTTGTGACGCACTCGTTGCGGGGCGCCACACTCACTGAATGTGTGATGTTAGCTCACCTGATGTCTTCTGCGGAGCTGACTGTAACTTTCAGTCCACATCATTTGTCTACGACGCCTTCTCTAAGAAACTTGGCCGAGCCTCTTGAGACGTCCGTCTTCATATTAAAATTAATCCACTGCCAATCAACAGATGAAGCAGACTGCATTGCCATGGAGCAATTGCAGAAGCTTCAGTGCGGTATTCTTCATTGTTATGAGGGTTGATGTGCATCTTCCCATGTCCTCATTCATTACCATAAGTCATGAGCGAGCACTACTGCGACTCGAGTGTAATAGAAGTCAATGGGAAATGAGTATTTTTCCAGAGGATTTCCAAAATAAATGCTTGAATTCCATTAGACTCGAGTACTCGAGCCATGCGCACTCGAGCATCAACTGCTCATTACGAGTACTGAGCACTCGAGCATGATAGTGCCTTGCAGCCAGCTTGCTCCACGGTCAGCAGCTGACTCCTTCACCCATGTACAAGGTTCCCCACCACCCGCTCGCTTTCTGATATTGTCCCTGAAGTGAACTCTTTGTATCAACCCTATGTGATGACCTTCATTGATGCCAGCTTCTTCCACCAGTCAGCAGCTGACTCCTTGACCCACCAGCTTGCTCTCTGATTTTGTCCCTGATGTGACCTTTTTGTATCAGTCCTACATGGAAACCTTCCTTGCTACCAGCTGACTCGATGACCCATGCAAGCTCTACCCACTTGCTTTTTGATTTGGTCCTTGACATGACCTCTTTGTATCCACCCTTCATAACGACCTTCTTTTCCGCTTGCTCAACCAGTCAGAAGCTACTACTTGATCTATGCACAGGGGTCCCCACCTGCTTGCTTTCTGAAGTTATCGCTGACATGACCGCCTTGTATCAACCTATGTGACGACCTTTCTTGTTGCCAGCTTGCTCCACTGGTAAGCAGCTGACTCCTCGACCTATGGACAGGGGTCTCCACCCGCTTACTTTCTGATTTTCTTCCTGATGTGACCTCTTTGTATTGACCCTACGTAACAGCCTTCCTTACCCCCCAGCTTGCTCCACCGATAAGTAGCTGACTCTTTGAACCATGCACAGGGGTCCCCCACCTGCTTGCTTTCTGATATTGCCCTTGACCTGACCCCTTTGTATTGACCCTGTGTCAACCTTCCTTGCCACCAGCCTGGTTCACTGGTCAGCAGCCGGCTCCTCAACAATGCACAAGGGTTCTCACTTGCTTGCTTTCTGATTTTGTCCCTATCGTCACCTATTTTTATCAACCCTAGTGAGACCTTCCTTGCTGCTGGCTTGGTTCACCGGTCAGCAGTTGACTCCTCGAGCCATGTACAAGGGTCCTCACCCCTTGCTTTCCTATTTTTGTCTCTGACTTCACCTCTTTGTATCGATTCTACATGACAGCCTTCCTCACCGCTAGCTTGCTCCACTGATCAGCAGCTGAGTATTTGACCCATGCACAGGGTCTCCATCCACTTGCTTTCTGATTTTGTCCCTGACATGACTCTTTGTCTTGACCCTATGTGACCGCCTTCCTTGCGGCAAGCTTGGTTCACCGGTCAGCAGCCGACTCTTCGACTAATGCACAGGGTTCCCTGTGTAAGTCCATGGACAGACTCAGACAACTTATATTGTTTATCTCCTTTCTCTGATCAGTAAAACAAACTCCGTGCCCACTGCCGTCTGTTCCTCTGGCCCGATTTCCTTTTGATTGAATGTGTTAACCAAGGAAAGGAGATGGAAAAGGTAAAGAACGCACAAATGACACAGATCAACACTAAATGGAGGAAATGAAAGGATGCCGCATGAGGACAAAGTGACTATAATTTAAGTCTCAAATACCGGGACTGAGACGATATGTTTCCAGCATAAATGGGAGAAACCTTGAAATGAATAGGTTTGTGTTATTAAGTCCTACAATAGCCGTAAATTATAAACACACGACTGTGTGTGTCGCACTTCACACTCCGCACCCAACGATGAAGAACAAGTGACAGAAACAAGAACCAGCCATTAAGGGAAGAAAAACAAGTATCAACCTTACACTATATTTACACTTGGATCCAGGCTTTTATTTCATATCATTTAAAGGGGTTCCCCATACACAAAAAACAACTAAATGACCCTAAAAAATAAGTTAGATAACTTTTTAATATACTTCAATGAGTCCGGTGCCGCGATCCTCCGGTCAGTATAAAGTGCATGGGAGACGGGTTTGAGGTCTGTCTGGGTGTTGGCGCCTGGAGTTGGGGTTTGGTAAAGCTAAGTAGGTGTTGTTTAGGGATCTTCTATCTGGGAGGTGGAGGCACCAGGAATGGTTCTACATTGAAGTCATACAGTGATGTCATAGAAGTCATATTTTTCAGATTTTGTCATAAATGCTATAAAAAAAAGTCTACTCCATTCTTTTTTTTGGGGGAAATGACAAACATCATTACAGAAACCCAAGGAGTCCTTTTGACCCACCGATTTCCATTATATTTCATCATTTTTATTTCTATTTGTCATGCCTCAACTCCTAGGCTCAATCCGTAACCTCTGGTTTGGTGGTCAGTTTCCCTCTCAGTTGGATCACAGCCTGGTTTGTCTCTGTCCTATTGCCAACAATTCTCTTGTCTTTACTTTTTATTTGTTATGCCTTGACTCTGTGTTTTGTCTCTGTCTATTGCCAAGTTTCTGTCTTCCTTTATTCTATTGTTATCTTGACGTTTTTGTCTCTGTCCTTTTGCTGATTGTTCTCATTTCCTTTTTCTATTCTTTCCTCATGCCTTGACTTCTGGCTTGATCTGGTAACCGCTGGTTGTGTAGCCAGTTTCCCTCTCTGTTGGATCACAACATCTTTTCCCTCTGTTGTTTTGCTGATAGTTCTCTTGTCTTTCCTTTGCTTTTCTTTTTATTTCTGTTTGTCATGACTCGACTCTGTGGCTTGATCTGGTGCCTCTGGTTGTGTGGTTGGTTTACCTCGCTGTTGGATCACAACCTGTTTTGTTTCTGTCCTTTTGCTGATAGTTCTCTTGTCTTTCCTTTTTATTTCTATTTGTCATGCCTTGACTTTGTCCTTGTCTCGTTCTTTTGATGACAGTTTTCTTTCGTTTCCTTTTTATTTCTATTTATCATGCCATGACTGTGTTTTGCTCTGTCATTTTGCTAATAGTTCTCTTCTCTTTCCTTTTTCCTATTAAGGTGTTTTCACTTCCTTTTTGGCCCTATCACATCTTGGGAGGGGTTATTTATACTCACCATTCACATACCTTCTTGCTGGTTATTTCAGTCTTCCTCCATCTTCCCTGAATGACTGTGTGACTGTGTGAACACAGTCTTAGCCCTGTGTCTCACCCTTGGCTTGTGTGTAATTTTTTTATGGCTATTGTTGTTTTGTACTTACTCCAGACTTGAACCAGCAAAGAGCAGAGAAGAAGAAGACCATGTGTCTAGGCGGCACATTAGTGCTTTGCACCACCGGACCTGGACTGTCTTACATTTTTTATTATTAGTTGATGGTGCAGTTAAAGGACCTCTAAGGGTTCCAATGTGGATGGGTACGCCACTTGTGTCCATCTTGGGGTGCCATCCTCTGCGATCATTCAGACACAATTATAAGGTTTCTCCTAGTCTGAATAGGGACCTGTGGATTGATGGTATTAAACCTCACTTGATTTGTTCATTCCCTTGTGAGATGTGAGAGGCAGGGCTCAGCTATAACACTCTTACTTTTACGACACCGTAAAAATAAACCCAAGTGCCGATGTGACTTTAACCTTAAAGAGATTTTCCTGTTTTGGAAAAAAAAAATGTCCCCTGGCTGCAGTTAGTTTAAAAAAAACAAAACAAAACTGAGCTTTTCTCACCCTCTCCGGGTCCGGCGCAGAATCTCCTCTGCTGTTCCCAGTGTCTGTTATTGTCTGCAGCCAATCCCTGAGCTCAGCGGCTCAGCTCAAGTTAATAGAAGGAGACACTGATGGCCGCTGAGATCACTGATTGGCAGCAGCGTTATGCTGCAGCACCAGACTCAACACTGGATCTGGGGACGGTGCGTGTAAAAAAGACAATCTGCAGCCAAGGGCCAGGATTTATCCAAAATAGGAAAGCCACTTTAAATTCTAAAGATTAATAAAAATAGTGTGTTGATTGGGTCCCTTCACGCTCAACGGTGCCCAAGAGTAGCTACTGAGTGGCTACATGAGCAATTACATGAGTGACTATGTGAACGACTACATGAGCAGCTACATGAATGATTGCATGAGTGGCTACATGAGCGGCTACATGAACGACTACATGAGCGGCTACATGAGTGATTACATGAGTGATTACATGATCGGCTACATGAGTGGCTATATGAGCGGATATATGAGCGGCTACATGAGTGGATATGTGGCGCCCCTGCGGTCTAGTCGCCACGAGGGGTACTGCACCCACTCCATGGGTGTGGTATTCCTGTTCTCAGGGAAATGGGATGGTAAGTCTGAGACACCCACCAAGCACCCAACACACCCTAAGAACCCAGGCCTCGGGACAGTGGGCAGACCCGATAGAGGGAGGGCCCAGTCAGGAGACAGAAATGGGGAAGAGTGTTGGTGGGCGGTGGAGAAAACAGAACAACAAGAGTGAAGTGAGGTGAGAACCACGAGACTAGAGCGGTGAGGAGCTCGTCCTTGGTCAAGAGAACAACAGTCAGCCGAAAAGGCAAGAGAGAACCCTAGGGGCACGAACAGAGACAGAGAGAACCACTCGTGCACGCAAATCCAGGTTCGACCGGAGTTGGACGGAGGAGCTGGTTGAGGACTGGCTGCCGGATTGCAGCTCTGTGTGCAGAGGTGCAGGTAGGAGAGGTGGATAGTCTGCGCTGGGAAATCAACCAGTGAAGGAAAGGAGCACAGAGGGGTGTCTTGGACAAGCTATCCCGGTTCCTTGTGGACTGTCCAGACTGGAGTTTGGCAGAAGACAGCACAAAGTGGCAATACTTACTGATCATTGAGTAAACCAGGTGCAGAACTAAGAAGCTGTGTGACTATTTTCTTTCCGCGCGAAGTGGCCATAGAAGCCACAAGAGACCTGCCTCAGTAATAGCCCCATCTGCCTCTTCAGCCAAAGTAACCCAATGGCCTACTGCCGCCATAGACTATACTGGTTGCCCTGGGGAACCGCTGTACCCGTGGGGAGCGATGTTACCTTAGCTGCGATTCCATCATTCCCAGAGCTCCGGCACCACAGCGTCAGCCATCAATAGCCAAACATCACGGGTGGAGTCACAACTTCAACCCCTAAAACTTTTATTCCAAATTTTTATTGACATCGCCAGAGAAATGGAGCCAGGTCTCAACACTTGTGACTCCCCAACAGTACTGTAGTCCGGTTCCGAGTACCCCATGGCCTTGGGGGGCATGTCAGTTACATGAGCGAATACATGAGCGGTTACATGAGCAACTACATGAGAGGTTATATGAGTGAACACATGAGGGGTTACATGAGCGAATACATGAGGAGCTACAAGAGCGACTACATGAGCGGCTACATGAGCGATTACATGAGTGATTGCATGAGCGGCTACATGAGCGACTTCATGAGCGCCTACATGATCGGGTACATGAGCGGCTACAGGTGCAGCTACATGAGAGACTACATGAGCGGCTACATGATCGGCTACATGAATGATTATATGAGCGAATACATGAGGGGACTACTTGAGCGGCAACATGAGGGGCTACATGAGTGACTACATGAGCGACTACATGAGCGACTACATGAGCGACTACATGAGCAGCTACATGAGCAGCTACATGAGCGACTACATGAGCGGCTACATGAGCGACTACATGAGCGGCTAGATATGCAACTACACGGTTACATGAGAGGCCACATGAGTGACTTCATGAGCGGCTACATGATCAGTTATATGATAGGCTACATGAGAGGCTACATGAGCAGTTACATGAGCGGCTACATGAGGGACTGCATGAGAGGATACATGAGGGGCTACATGAGAGGATACATGAGGGGCTACATGAGAGGATACATGAGGGGCTACATGAGAGGATACATGAGGGGCTACATGATCGGTTACATAAGTGGCTACATGAGCGGCTACATGAGGGGCTACATGAGCATCTATGTGAGCGGCTACATGAGCAGTTACATGAGCGGCTACATGAGGGACTGCATGAGAGGATACATGAGGGGCTACATGAGAGGATACATGAGGGGCTACATGAGAGGATACATGAGGGCTACATGATCGGTTACATAAGTGGCTACATGAGCGGCTACATGAGGGGCTACATGAGCATCTATGTGAGCGGCTGCATGAGCAACTACATGAGCAACTACATGAGCGGCTACAGGACCTGTATCTTCTGCAGTTATGCAACAATGCAAATATAGAAGAAGCTCTCACTTTCCATGCAGATGACGCCCTGGGTTTGATTTTGGTTTAGCTCTATCCGATATATTCTACAATTTCTTTTCAATTAAAAGAACCCTTGGGATTGAGACGCAGAATTTGGATTGTAAACCCATCTGGAAATTAGGGCCAATGAATAAGTATTGCTTTGATATAATCCTGTAAAATACACTTTGGTCTTTCCACATAAAATAATTTAGGAACATAAAAGCTCGCCATCAAACACACTGAGCAGATCTGACATCTGAGCTCCGATGGTCATTAGCTTTTCATATTCTAAAATCAGCTGTCAGGTCAATCTGGCAGCGAAGCGCATGATGTCAGCACGGAGATTACATACATCCCTCGTGATTGCATCTCCCACTGAACACGTGGATTTAAAGCGACCCCTTCTGAATATTAGCATCACCCCGTGTGATCCCAGACATAAGGCGACAGCGGATATTAATGTCAATGGCGCAGGAAACTTTCTTGCATGAAACGCAATAGAAGTTCATAGATACATTTGTATCTGTTCTGGACGTCACTTCCACACAATTCACTGTCTTTTTGGGGTATATTTGTGATTATGTAACTGTCACAATCTCCACACTGTCCTTATCTGCTATGTTACTACTGTGTGGAAGCTGTCAGTCTGTTTTGGTTGTGCTGGGTCTGTGCTGCAATCATTTGTGTTCACTTCCCTTGATTAGTCCTCTACTTAAAGGGGTTTTCCCAAAAATAAAGTTCATTTTAATCAATAGATCTTGAAATAATAATAATTTCCACAATTGGATGTGTTTAAAAATATGTTACTGTGCTGAGATAGTCTTATATATGTGTCCCTGCTATGTACTGGCTGACTGTACAGGGACATGGTCTGATCATACCACATCTCCTGTGCTGAGATAATCTTATATATGTGTCCCTGCTATGTACTGGCTGACTGTACAGGGACATGGTCTGATCATACCACATCTCCTGTGCTGAGATAATCTTATATATGTGTCCTGCTATGTACTGGCTGACTGTACAGGGACATGGTCTGATCATACCACATCTCCTGTGCTGAGATAATCTTATATATGTATCCCTGCTATGTCCTGGCTGACTGTACAGAGACATGGTCTGATCATACCACATCTCCTGTGCTGAGATAATCTTATATATTTGTCCCTGCTATGTACTGGCTGACTGTACAGAGACATGGTCTGATCATACCACATCTCCTGTGCTGAGATAATCTTATATATGTGTCCTGCTATGTACTGGCTGACTGTACAGGGACATGGTCTGATCATACCACATCTCCTGTGCTGAGATAATCTTATATATGTATCCCTGCTATGTCCTGGCTGACTGTACAGAGACATGGTCTGATCATACCACATCTCCTGTGCTGAGATAATCTTATATATGTGTGTCCTGCTATGTACTGGCTGACTGTACAGGGACATGGTCTGATCATACCACATCTCCTGTGCTGAGATAATCTTATATATGTGTCCTGCTATGTACTGGCTGACTGTACAGGGACATGGTCTGATCATACTACATCTCCTGTGCTGAGATAATCTTATATATGTGTCCCTGCTCTGTACTGGCTGACTGTACAGGGACATGGTCTGATCATACCACATCTCCTGTGCTGAGATAATCTTATATATGTGTCCCTACTATGTACTGGCTACTGTACAGGGACATGGTCTGATCATACCACATCTCCTGTGCTGAGATAATCTTATATATGTGTCCCTGCTATGTACTGGCTGACTGTACAGGGACATGGTCTGATCATACCACGTCTCCTGTGCTGAGATAATCTTATATATGTGTCCTGCTATGTACTGGCTGACTGTACAGGGGCATGGTCTGATCATACCACATCTCCTGTGCTGAGATAATCTTATATATGTGTCCTGCTATGTACTGGCTGACCGTACAGGAACATGGTCTGATCATACCACATCTCCTGTGCTGAGATAATCTTATATATGTGTCCTTGCTATGTACTGGCTGACTGTACAGGGACATGGTCTGATCATACCACATCTCCTGTGCTGAGATAATCTTATATATGTGTTCCTGCTATGTACTGGCTGACTGTACAGGGACATGGTCTGATCATACCACATCTCCTGTGCTGAGATAATCTTATATATGTGTCCCTGCTATGTACTGGCTGACTGTACAGAGACATGGTCTGATCATACTACATCTCCTGTGCTGAGATAATCTTATATATGTGTCCCTGCTATGTACTGGCTGACTGTACAGGGACATGGTCTGATCATACCACATCTCCTGTGCTGAGATAATCTTATATATGTGTCCCTGCTATATGCTGGCTGACTGTACAGGGACATGGTCTGATCATACCACATCTCCTGTGCTGAGATAATCTTATATATGTGTCCTGCTATGTACTGGCTGACTGTACAGGGACATGGTGTGATCATACCACATCTCCTGTGCTGAGATAATCTTATACTGTATATGTGTCCTGCTATGTACTGGCTGACTGTACAGGGACTGTGCTGAGATAACCTTATATATATACAGAGAGCAGGGTACAGGCCGAGCACAAACAGAGAGCCTCAGACAGCAGGCTATAGACGTCAGCGGGGCACAAAAAGCAAGGCACAGACAGCAGGGCACAAATGGCAGCGCACAGACAGCAGTGCACAGAGAGCAGTGCACTGACAGCGGAGCACAGAGAGCGGGGCACAGATAGTAGAGCACAGACATCAGGGCACAGGGAGCCACAAAGAGCGCACAAAGGGGGCAGAGAGAGCGCATGAGGGAGAGAATGCACAGGGGGCAAGGAAAGCACACAGGAAGGCTGAGAAAGTGTACAGGGGCAGAGAGAGCACAGGGGAGCACAGAGAGCACACGAAGGCACAGAGAGTGCATAGGGGGACAGAGAGAGCGCATGCGCACTTACTCAAGTGTCCGCCATCTTTGGACACTTGTGTATACAAAGATGGTGGTGGCATGACACATCACACCACCACTTCCACCGCAATATTAAAGTAATTCCAGGATTACGTCAGAGGGGAACTTGGTGGGAGCTAATAAAGTGGATAACGAGGTGTCTCTATTTTGGATACAACAAAGGATTTCTCTCTGTGTTGTGTTTTTTTTCTCTTTACTGACAGTATTACTAATGATTGGCTGTTATACTGACGGCTGACATTAGCAATAGGACATGACGTCAGCTGACATCAACCCCTTTATTACCCTGCCATCACCACCAAGGCAGCTGGAAGAACGGGATAACCGCCAGTTTTGGCATCTCTCATGGAGGCCCCAATTCTGGGGAGAGAGTCGGCTGCAATTTTCAGCGTGGGGGGGGCCCAGAACACTTGGGCCTCACCATGCTGAGAATTACAGCCCCCAGCTGCCTAAGTTACCTTGACTGGCAATAGAAAATACGGCAAAGCCCACGCCAATTATTTTTAAATCATTTATTTAAATAACTGTCTGTTACAATAACTGTTTAAAGAGCTGTCATAAGAATTGTGCAAACCCTTCAGCCGCTGTTATGTAATGGTTACAAGATCCGATGACTGACAATCCCAGACAGGAATAAATATTCATGGCCGGAGACGCTTCTCCGGGATGATACGTTTAATAAGAGAAAAGCAATTCTGAATCTCAGCAGGCGGCGGCGGCAGCGGCAGGCAGACCGTCCCCCTCCGCACAGGTCACAGATTATAGTACAGATCAATAGCTGCAGTAACCTGTCCCCTGTGGTGAGCGCACTCCAGACCCAAATGTACAATCACCGCTTTGTCCTCTGGATAGTAATAGCCAAGGTTTCCATTATTCAGTCCATAATGTAAAGTCATCACTACAATTCCATTACTGTACACTGGTCACAGCTTGTTTTCCTGATAAACAGCTCCAAATCCACCGCATAGATAAAGATTTATTACCCCCCCTCCACCCCCAAAATAAGTTATAACTGTGTCTGATATGTACAGGAGCTCTCACAAGTCATTTACACTGTAATCTGCCATTCATTTTTAATTTTAGTGGACAGTTCGTCATTATCAGCATTCTGCCAGCACAATAGGTGCTGGAACTTTATTTTCCCGATTTCTCAGCATGCATTATGAAAGGTTTATTCCAAACTAAAAGCTCTCTTCTCTGTTATGATAGACTGGAAAACATGGGAAGAGAAGAAGAGACCTGCCGCGATCTTGCGGTCTTCACCCCCAGTTACCATTATAATACATACAGAAATTATCTCAAGCACTGTAACCGGACATTCTCTCTTTTGAATTGGCCAGCTCATCTTTATCAGCATTCTGCCAGCATTATTAGTGTTGGAAATTCATTCCCTTGCATCCCAGCAGTTCCTCTTGATCATGATTCTGTCAGCACTATAGGTGTCGGAAATTAATTTTCCTCACTTCCCAGCAATTCCTCTTGATCAGAGCTTTACCAGCACTATAGGTGTCTGAAATTCATTTTCCTCACTTCCCAGCAATTCCTTTTGATCATCATTCTACCAGCAGTATAGGTGTCAGAAATGAATTTCCCTCACTTCCCAGAAGTTCCTCTTTACCAGCACTATAGGTGTCGGAAGCAGTGATGGGCGAACCCAACGATGTTTCTGCTGTGAATTTGATGATTTTTTGGTGCATTGTGATCAATGTGTTCATCTGAACCTGCTGGGCCAAAAAAGCACCAAAACCGCAATACAGTTGAGCCCTTTTTATAAAATTATTCCTTTAAATAATTTTAAAAAAATGACGTGGGGCTTTGCCATATTTTTGCATGCCAGCCAGGTACAGCAGGCAGATACGGGCTGCCTCCAACCCCCAGTTGCCTATTTTTACCTGGCTGGTAGGGCTGCACCGTCCATTGGACAACATGAGCCTTGAGGCTCAGGCGGCAAGGAGGCAGGGGGAGCAGCAGTTCAGAAGGGGGCGGCGCCTGGAGCACACACACGCAGCGGCTCCTGCCAGGTACCCGCAGCCAGCACTTAACACAACAGCCCAAACCCCCCCCCCCCGCTCCTAACCTGCGTCCGCCACTGATAGCACCCCGCCCCCCTGTTCATTACCCACGGCTGCAACTGATAGCACCCCTGCTGGCTGGAAACCAAAATTACAGGGAAGCCCTTTTTTTTAAATTATTTTATGAACTTCATAAGATAATTAAAACAAATGAAGTGGGGCTTTGCCGTATTTTTCGTTTCAACACAGGTACAACTAGGTAGCTGGGGGCTTGAATCCTCAGCACAGGGTGGCCCAAGCTTTCTGGGCTTCCCCCCCCCCCGCTGTGAATTGCAGCCCGCATCTGCCCCAGAAAATGGCCCAATCATAGAAGTGCCATTTTCTGGTGCTGTACCCTGACTTTTCCAGTGGCCCTGGTGGCAGTGGCACACTGGGTAATAAGGGAGTTAATGCCAGCTTTGTATTGGCAGCTGGCACTAAGCCCGAAAGCCAATATTAGAACCACCCCTATGAATTTCTAGGAAGAAGTAAAAAATCACAACAGAAAAAAACATTTACAAATAAAACACAAGACAACCCTGTGTCCCATCTTTAATTAACAAAAACAACCTCCCTGTGACATAATCCACAGGGAACATCTTCAGCTCTGCTGCATACCTGTGTGAGCAAATGCCCATTCTCCGTGACAGGGACTGTGATTGGCTGATGGGCCCCTCTACAGTGAATATCTAGGAAGTTAATGACCAGCACCGGAAGTAGACGCAGCGGGGCGATGGAATGCCCTAAGTATAATGCTGTTAACTATTTTCCTTCTTTTTACAGCTCCCCCCACCCCCGAACCCAAACCCGAACTGTAACATGAACTTCCCAGGAACGTCCGTGTTCGGGATCTGTGCCCAAACACTAGGTGTTCGGTACGGACCCCCAACTTTACAGTTCGCCCATCACTAGTCAGAAGTTAATTTCTTTCAATTCCCAGCATGCATTGCTCCTGTATGTCTCAATGACTAGTTCTATACCGAAAGTCAACCTCTATGTTTTTCCGATATGCAGTTAGATGGACAGTAACGTGGGGGAAGAGAGAAAAACCCGAAAGAAGAAAAGTAGTTCCGGCTCCTGATAATATGGCAAAACTAACGGATAAATTAAACATTGGCTTCCAGGGAGTAATATGTTCCGATTTTCAAAAAATGTTGTATCGAAAGTTGGAAATACTTTTCTTCTTTTGCATTTCCTATGCTCAGAGCGGGGTCCCGGGGCCCCTGCACTTCATCAGCTGAATGTGGTTCAGAAGAGAGGAAATTCTGTGTCTCCACCATTAGTCTAATATGACCAGCTGTCACAAACACTGTAACTTGCCATCCACTCTTCTTTTTCACTTCCTCTTGATCTGCATTCTACCAGCACTATAGGTGTTGGGAATTCATTTCTTTCACTTCCCAGCATGCATTGCTACTTTCTATGGTTCTTCAGTTTTTTTTGCACTGAAAGTGTTACTGTCTCTTATGCCTGTAGGCGATTAGATAAAATGGAGAGGAGGTGATAAGTGTTAAAGACCTGCCCCCACTCCATGAAATGACAGTGGACGGTAAGTTAGGCCTAGTTCCTACAGAGTGTTTTTGCTCCATTTTTGCACTTTGGGGTGATTTTTCTGGATACAAAGTACATTAACTGGTTAACAACATTGTGAGTCATTGCATCGACCATCAGACGAGCATACAATAGGTGTATTAAAATGGCAGTGACCTCTTCAGAATCAGCTGTCCTGTGTGTCTATGGCTGCCTTCAGACTTGCAGATGCGTACAGATCACACACTCTCGTCCGCACCAGGGACGCGACATCTCGCGTCCATGGTGCGGGCGGGAGTGTGTGATTTGTGCGCAGGCATCCGCGTGCGCACAGATCACATATAGGAGTGAATGGGTGCGCACGGCGGTCCGCAAGCATCTACAGACCGCCGTGCGCTCCATTATAAACATAGGGGCCACGGTCTGCATGCAGATGCTTGCAGATGCATCTGCAAAACGCTGCAGATGCATCTGCAAGTCTGAAGGCAGCCTATGAGAAGCAACGCTATCTCTGACCATTTTGTGACCCACATCCTACATTTTTCAGCAGTATTTCCCTCCTTAGGGTAGAGACACACAGTCAGTATTTGGTCAGTATTTCACATCAGTATTTGTAAGCCAAAATCAGGAGTGAACTAGAGAAAACATGATCAGAGAAAATTGCTCATCTGATTTTTACATCTGATTTTAAAACTGATGTGACTCCACTATTCTGCATTTTCTCACCCTAGCTCCTGATCTTTGCTTCAATCTGATTGATTCTACTGACAAATACTGAATGCAACTGCCACTGGCATGTACTCTATCATTGACTCAACCTATGTTTACAGCGTACTACTGTGATCAACATGAACACTTATGAGCGACATGTACACAGTACTGAGCTGTGTAACTTGAATCCACCACTTAGATAGAACAACACATTTAGAAGCAGCATGGGGACATGTGTACAGCAGTACTGAGCTTGCAACTGTGAATCCACCACTATGATAGGAAAAAAAACATTTAAACACATGAATGGAGACATCGTACAGCAGTCTGAGCTGTGAACTGTGAATCCACCACTATGATAGGAAACAACACATTTTAAAAGTGCAGCTAATGGAGGCATTGTACAGCAGTACTGAGCTTGCAACTGTGAATCCACCACTATGATAGGAAAAAAAAACACATTTTATAAAGCTGCAGAGAATGGAGACATGTACAGCAGTACTGAGTGTGCAACTGTGAATCCACCACTATGATAGGAAAAAAACACATTTTAAAAGCTGCAGCTAGAATGGAGGACATCGTACAGCAGTACTGAGCTGTGCAACTGTGAATCCACCACTATGATAGGAAAAAAAACACATTTTATAAAGCTGCAGCAGAATGGAGGCATGTACAGCAGTCTGAGCTGTGAACTGTGAATCACCACTATGAATGAAAAAACACATTTAGAAAGTGCAGCAAATGGAGGACATCGTAACAGTACTGAGTTGAACTGTGATCACACTATAGAAAAAAAAAACTGCAGGAGGACATTGTACAGGCAGTAACTGTCGAACCTGGACATGCACTACTGATTGAATGAACAAGAAGAAAAAAACACATTTCATAAAGCTGCAGCCGAATGGAGGACATCGTACAGCAGTACTGAGCTGTGTAACTGTGAATCCACCACTATGATAGGAAAAAATACACATTTTATAAAGCTGCAGTAGAATGGAGGACATCGTACAGCAGTACTGAGCTGTGCAACTGTGAATCCACCACTATGATAGGAAAAAAAAACATTTTATAAAGCTGCAGCAGAATGGAGGACATTGTACAGCAGTACTGAGCTATGTAACTGTGAATTCAGCACTAAAATGAAAAAACACACTGCATGGAGGACATTGTTCAGCAGTACTGAGTTGTGCAACTGTGAATCCACCACTATGATAAGAAAAAAAAAACACATTTCATAAAGCTGCAGCCGAATGGAGGACATCGTACAGCAGTACTGAGCTGTGTAACTGTGAATCCACCACTACGATGAGAAACAATGCATTTCAGAAAGCTGCAGTAGAATGGAGGACATTGTACAGCAGTACTGAGCTGTGCAACTGTGAATCCACCACTATGATGAGAAACACATTTTAGAAAGCTGCAGTAGAATGGAGGACATCGTACAGCAGTATTGAGTTGTGCAACTGTGAATGCACCACTACAATGAGAAAAAAAAACGCATTTTAGAAAGCTGAAGTAGAATGGAGGACATTGCTCAGCAGTACTGAGCTGTGCAACTGTGAATTCAACACTACGATGAGAAACAACACATTTTAGAGAGCTGCAGTAGAATGGAGGACATTGTTCAGCAGTACTGAGCTGTGCAACTGTGAATCCACCACTATGATGAGAAACAACACATTTTAGAAAGCTGCAGTAGAATGGAGGACATTGTACAGCAGTACTGAGCAGTGTAACTGTGAATCCAGCACTGAGGTGAGACAAACACTAGAAAGCAGCAGCACCATGTGATCGATCTTTGCCTTCGCATCTCCATCTTTTCCTCTGCTTCTTCCCTTTAGAAAGACTTCAGGAGCCCACTGTCATCTAATCCATCAGTGAGCAAGATGTTTTCTTCCTGTTTTATAAAGCGAATGACAAATTCGATCCGGAAAACCACATGAAATACAACTAAACGAGGCAGAAGTCACAGCGTAACAAGGCAGGGGTAAAGGAAATCCCCCCAAAGAAGACATTTTGAGAAAGATGGATGGATGGATGGGGGATCCGGCAAACACCTGCGGGAGAGAGGATCCAGGTGTGAAAGCAGCACGGAGAGAGAACAGGACGTCATCTGTAAGTAGAAGTTACAAGCTGTTGGCTCCGACTCCTCCACAGTCTGAGACATGGTGAAGCATGAAAACATTTGTCAGTGAAGATGTTCAGGATCATTCAGCTTCACTTATTAACAGCTGCGACGATTTACCCCAAAGTCACAAACATTATGTGCAAGATAGGGATGAGAGACAGGAAGACATATCTGTGGATGTGGAGGGAGACACTGATACATGGTGCTAATAATAGATAGATAGATAGATAGATAGATAGATAGATAGATAGATAGATAGATAGATAGATAGATAGGTGTAATGGATGGATGGGGGTGGGTGACTATATGGATAGATAGATAGATAGATAGATGATAGATAGATAGATAGATAGATAGATAGATAGATAGATAGATAGGGTGAATGGATGGATGGGGTGGGTGATAGATAGATAGATAGATAGATAGTGGGGTGGATGGATGGATGGGGTGGGTGACTAGATAGATAGATAGATAGATAGATAGATAGATAGATAGATAGATAGGGTGAATGGATGGATGGGGGTGGGTGACTAGATAGATAGAATAGATAGATAGTGGGGTGGATGGATGGATGGGGGTGGGTGACTAGTAGATAGATAGATAAATGATAGGTGGGGTGGATGGATGGATGGGGGTGGGTACTATGGATAATAGATAGATAGTAGATAGATAGGTGGGGTGGATGGATGGATGGGGGTGGGTGACTAGATAGATAGATAGATAAATAGATAGGTGGGGTGGATGGATGGATGGGGGTGGGTGACTATATGGATAGATAGATAGATAGATAGATAGATAGATAGATAGATAGATAGATAGATAGGTGGGGTGGATGGATGGATGGGGGTGGGTGACTATATAGATAGATAGATAGATAGATAGATAGATAGATAGATAGATGATAGACAGACGAGGTATAGTAGACAGATAGATAGATAGATAGATAGATAGATAGATAGATAGATAGATAGATAGATAGATAGATAGATAATAGGCAGATATGATTTGTCCTCAGCTCCTGTATCATGCTATGACAATCTTTCCTGACATGTAGATGGATGGAGCAGAGCTCCCAGTGGATACTGATGTGGTATATACGGGCGGCTCGTGTCCTGGGGATCTGCAGAGCAGCATCTTGTACAATGTAGTAATCTGGTTAATGATCATTTCTCGCTCAGCTGTCAGATGTGATCTACAACACTATGATATCAGGGTGCAGGACACATATGGAACATGCGGATCATCTGCACAATACAGTAATTGGAGGCCATACACTGTGTGATTAAAGGAAGATGCCTTCAGTCTTGATGTCACTGTCCACTGATCGGGGGACGCACTGAAGACTCATTCGGAGGCTTCGCTCCCACGCCGAGGACAATAACAACAATCAGATTGCACTTGCACTAATGTAATTCAATGAGTCAGTTCTGATCTGTGATTACTTCCTCAACTGTCACCAACCCAAGGTACAAATCTCTGCATGCTATGTATGGCCCCATATAACATCTCAGACTCGCCATTGCAAGTCAACGGATGCAAGAAAAGCAACAGACGTCACATGAACCATATGTATGGTGTCCAATTTTTACAGTTACATTACTATTGTGTAGCATAGAACTCTTATGGTCACTTTACACGCGGCTACATTTCTAGCTTATCCACAGGTAAATTACTGGCTGCAGTGAAATCATGGAGACATTATTCCATTTGTACACAGCAACAAGATAGAACCATGTCTCCATGATTTCACTGCAGCCAGTAAGTTACCTGTGGATAAGCTAGAAATGTAGCCACATGTAAAGTGGCCATTAAGGTACCGTCACACGTAACATATCGTTGCCGATATCGTTCAAAAGTCACGTGTTTTGTGACGCTTGAACGATGTCGAAACGACATCGTTGCGTGTGACACTACAAACGATGAACGATCAGTCGGCTGATCGTTCATCGTTTGATTTGAGGTCCTGTCCTCAAATCAATCGTTGGCCGCCCGGTGGACACGCAGCATCGCTGCGTGTGACACCGGGAGACGACCGATAAGCCAGCTCCCAGCACCTCTCTGCAAGTGCTGGGAGCTGGTCTCCAATGTAAACAGCGGGTAACTAGGCAGCGCGCACTGGTATCCAAGCCTAGGAACCCTAGTTACCCGCTGTGTACCTTGGATACCAGCCGGTGAGCGGAGATGGCTGGTAACCAAGGTATACATCAGGTATCTAGGCAGCGCGCCTGCCTAGTACCTGCAGTTTACCTCGGAGACCAGCCTGCTCCCGCTTACCGCAGCCTGGCAAACGATATTTAAATCATTTCCACAATGTCGGTGGTCCATTGATCGCTGGTGAGTTTGCCTGTGTGACAGCTCACCAGCGATCTGAACGATATTGTTAGCGATCGCGCGTGCAGGGGTGAACCTAGCCTCTCTGCTGCCTGAGGCGAACCGCAAAACGGCGCCCCCCCCCCACCCGCTAGTAAATTTTTTAAATTGATAAAAATAAATCTGGTTCATACAGATTTATATTTATCCTGTGTAAATGAGCAAAATAGTGGACATTTTAGTTTACAGAAACAGAAAAAAACATGTCAGCGCCATCACACGCACATACAAGAACCACACAGAAGAATCCAGAACAAGAATCATTAATGGCAATGGCGGCTTGGCACAAGCATTTAGACACATAATGACGACTGTCAGAGCTGTGGTCCTGTAGGCAGACACAGTCCTGTATCCTTATAGCTCAGGAGGCAGAACTGATTGCCAACCTCTGGCACACGCCTGCAAAACTCTGGACCGCTGCCTGGCACTGACTAGTCAGACATGTCACCATGCACCACAGTCCACACAGCACAGGTAACGACCTGCAGTCTGAACATCAACAAGCCGCTACTCACTAAGTTGGTAAAATGGCGCTTCTCCTCCATCCAACAGACCACACTTACTCCCAATTGCTTAGTCAATCACAAGCGCCACACACGGGGCTGTCTTTAAGTAATTAATTAACAGGGTCCTTCCTATTAGGTTGAGCAAAGGATGTGGGAGAAGGAAGGGGGAAGAGAACCACCGACCAACCGCTGCTCAGGAGAAACAAGGCTGGATGCCTGAATGTACCGAGGGGCGGCACTGGACCTGGTGTGTAAGGCTGGTTTCACATTTGCGTTCGGAACGCAAGTGTAACAGAACGCAGCCAAACGCATGCGCACTGCGTTCCTATGTTTAACATGGGAACGGTTCCGTTTGGATGCGCATAATTTATGTGCCCTCCTCCGCCCTCCAAATGCAACATGTTGCATTTTTTGTGCGTTCACAGGCGCTTGTTTTATCACCAAGTGCCCGCAAGTGCACAAACAATGCATGGATCTCAATGGATCCGCAGTGTCCTCCGCATGGCGGCGCAGGAGAACGCTGCGGATCACACTGAAATTTCGTCGGCAGCGGCCGGGAGGAGGAGGATCTCCGCCTCCCGACCGCCGTCTAGATCGCTAATTGGCTGGCCGGGCACCATACTGAAACCAGCCTAAGTTATGTCCAATCAGTCCTGCAGCAGAGGGACAATGCATCCTGCATCATAGAAATCATGGAGCCCCAGAGCAGAAGTTCTAATTGGGCACCCCCCAACAAAAGCAATATTTGGCTGGGTCACATAGGTTACATCTCTCACAATATGTCAGCCTTTACAAAGTAATTTTCCTCCTACTGAAGCCCTAGATTCCCCTTTCATTGCCCCTATAAAGTGTGATGCCAACAGACGTTCCCCACAAACACTGTATGATCCTCCACATGCATTTCTCCACACAAACAGTATGATGACCCTACTGCACCTCCTCAACTACCCCAGTACAGCATGATCCCAAACTATGAACCCCGCCCAGCCATCCATGTAGTAAAATGGACCTATGTACAGTATAATGGTCCCCAACAAAGTCCTCAAATAGCCCTTCATAAAGTATAAAGGCTCCCTTGTAGCCTCCAAGTATTATCATGCCTCCACAGAGCCCTCCAAATATTATAATGGCTTCCATATAGTATAATTTGCTCCATATAATATAATACACCCCCATAGTATTCCACATAGTATACTGCATTCCTGAATATATTATGCACCCCCATAGTCTTCTATCAAATAGAATGCACCCCTACAGTCCTCAATATAGAAAACCGCACCCCCACAGTCCTCCATATAGTATATTGCACCCCGTAGTCCTCTAAATAGCACATTGCACCGCCACAGACCTCCATAGAGAACAATTCACCCCACAGTATTCGATATAAAATAATGCACCCCCACACTCCTCCATGTAGTATAATGCACCCCACAGTCCTCTATATAGAATAATGCATCCCCACAGTCCTCCATATAGATTAATGCACCCCCACAGTCCTCCAAATAGTATAATGCACCCCACAGTCCTTCATATAGCATATTGCACCCCACAGTCCTTCATATGATATGCACCCCATCTATTAGCATTGCACCTCCACAGTCCACCATATTGAATAATGAACCCCACAGTCCTCCATATAGCATAATGCAAGCCCATATAGCATACTGCACCCCCATAGCTCTCTTCATACAACATATTGGACCCCCATAGTCCTCCATATAGTATAATGCACCCTCATAGTCCTCCATATAGTATTATGTATCCCTATAGCCTTCCTTATAGTATAATGCACCCCCATAGTCTTCCATATAATATAATGGGCCACAATAGTTCTCCATATAGTATATTGCACCCCCATTGTCCTCCTATATTATATTATATTATATTGTACATTACATAGTTTCCCATCAATGTACTCACTAAAAAAACTATTAAAAAAATAAAAAATAAATACCTCTTCTCCTCAGCATCTCCTCTGCCGTTCTGCACAGCGGCGCTAAGTGATGACATCATGGTTCTCCGCCGTGCTGAGTTGCAGAGGGGTGGACAGCGGCGGTCGGGACTCGGGAGAAGAATGCTGCCGGCAGAGGCGGCCGGGACTATAGGAGCGGCATGTTCGCGGGGCCACCACTGGTACACACATGGCTCCGCTCCGTACACCTAGTACACACTCAGCTCTGTACACCACGTACGCCTCGTACACAAGCGGCTCTGCTCCGTACGCCTTGTACACACGTGGCTCCGCTCTGTACACCTCGTACACACGTGGCTCCGCTCCGTACACCTCGTACACACACGGCTCCGCTCCGTACACCTCGTACACACGCGGCTATGCTCCGTACATCTCGTACACATGCGGCTCCGCTCCTTACACCTCGTACACACTCGGCTCCGCTCTGTACACCTCGTACACACGCGGCTCCGCTCGGTACACCTAGTACACACTCAGCTTCGTACACCACGTACGCCTCGTACACAAGCGGCTCTGCTCCGTACGCCTCGTACACAAGCAGCTTTGCTCTGAATACACGTGGCTCCGCTCTGTACACCTCGTACATGCTCAGCTCCGCTCCGTACACCACGTACACACTCGGCTCTGCTCTGTACACCTCGCACACATTCGGCTCTGCTCCATACACCTCGCACACACTCGGCTCCGCTCTGTACACCTCGTACACACTCGGCTCCGCTCTGTACACCTTGTACACACACGGCTCCGCTCCGTACACCTCGTACACAGTCGGCTCCGCTCCGTACACCTTGTACACACTCGGCTCCGCTCTGTACACCTTGTACACACACGGCTCCGCTCCGTACACATACACACACAGCTCCGCTCTGCACAACTCATACATACACAGCTCCATTCCATACACCTCGTACACACACACCTCCACTCTGTACACCTCGTACACTCAGCTCCACTCCATATACCTCATACATACACAGCTCTGCTACATTCATTTACACTGTAAATCCCTCAGCCCCACACATAAACTTCACCTCATCCAGCACCATGGTGGAGTCCTGGCTGCATACTGAGGAGCTGATCATGTGACCCCCGTGACTCTTTCCCTCGTTTGACATCATCACAGGTCCTGTCAGCGCGGGGCACTGTGAAGCATGCAACCAGCTCATGCTGCCGGCTCACACAGCCGGCTCACACTGCCGCCTCACACTGCCGACTCACACTGCCGGTGGGGGGGCGGTTTGGAGACTGCAGGCACTGCAGCAGGAGTCTGCTGAGCCTGGGGCAGATACCCCGCCAGCAGACCCAGTACGCCAAGCCTGGTCGCAGCGTCGGCGGCCAGGACTATAGGAGCGGGAGGGCCGCACTACCACCAGGCGCTCCTGAGGATGCCGCCCCCTGTCTACCAGCAGGGCTCGGCGCCTGAGGCTGACACGTCATGTCGCCTCATGGATGCTGCGGCCCTGCGCGCGTGCATGTGATCGCTAATATCGTTCTTCAAATTGATGCGTGACGTGGCCCTTAGGGCCCTGTGCACAGGGGTGAACCTAGCCTCTCTGCTGCCTGAGGCGAACTGCAAAACGGCGCCCCCCCCCCCACCCGCTAGTAAATTTTTTAAATTGATAAAAATAAATCTGGTTCATACAGATTTATATTTATCCTGTGTAAATGAGCAAAATAGTGGACATTTTAGTTTACAGACACAGAAAAAAACATGTCAGCGCCATCACACGCACATACAAGAACCACACAGAAGAATCCAGAACAAGAATCATTAATGGCAATGGCGGCTTGGCACAAGCATTTAGACACATAATGACGACTGTCAGAGCTGTGGTCCTGTAGGCAGACACAGTCCTGTATCCTTATAGCTCAGGAGGCAGAACTGATTGCCAACCTCTGGCACACGCCTGCAAAACTCTGGACCGCTGCCTGGCACTGACTAGTCAGACATGTCACCATGCACCACAGTCCACACAGCACAGGTAACGACCTGCAGTCTGAACATCAACAAGCCGCTACTTCACTAAGTTGGTAAAATGGCGCTTCTCCTCCATCCAACAGACCACACTTACTCCCGAATTGCTTAGTCAATCACAAGCGCCACACACGGGGCTGTCTTTAAGTAATTAATAACAGGGTCCTTCCTATTAGGTTGAGCAAAGGATGTGGGAGAAGGAAGGGGGAAGAGAACCACCGACCAACCGCTGCTCAGGAGAAACAAGGCTGGATGCCTGAATGTACCGAGGGGCGGCACTGGACCTGGTGTGTAAGGCTGGTTTCACATTTGCGTTCGGAACGCAAGTGTAACAGAACGCAGCCAAACGCATGCGCACTGCGTTCCTATGTTTAACATGGGAACGGTTCCGTTTGGATGCGCATAATTTATGTGCCCTCCTCCGCCCTCCAAATGCAACATGTTGCATTTTTTGTGCGTTCACAGGCGCTTGTTTTATCACCAAGTGCCCGCAAGTGCACAAACAATGCATGGATCTCAATGGATCCGCAGTGTCCTCCGCATGGCGGCGCAGGAGAACGCTGCGGATCACACTGAAATTTCGTCGGCAGCGGCCGGGAGGAGGAGGATCTCCGCCTCCCGACCGCCGTCTAGATCGCTAATTGGCTGGCCGGGCACCATACTGAAACCAGCCTAAGTTATGTCCAATCAGTCCTGCAGCAGAGGGACAATGCATCCTGCATCATAGAAATCATGGAGCCCCAGAGCAGAAGTTCTAATTGGGCACCCCCCAACAAAAGCAATATTTGGCTGGGTCACATAGGTTCATCTCTCACAATATGTCAGCCTTTACAAAGTAATTTTCCTCCTACTGAAGCCCCTAGATTCCCCTTTCATTGCCCCTATAAAGTGTGATGCCAACAGACGTTCCCCACAAACACTGTATGATCCTCCACAATGCATTTCTCCACACAAACAGTATGATGACCCTACTGCACCTCCTGCAACTACCCCAGTACAGCATGATCCCAAACTATGAACCCCGCCCAGCCATCCATGTAGTAAAATGGACCTATGTACAGTATAATGGTCCCCAACAAAGTCCTCAAATAGCCCTTCATAAAGTATAAAGGCTCCCTTGTAGCCTCCAAGTATTATCATGCCTCCCACAGAGCCCTCCAAATATTATAATGGCTTCCATATAGTATAATTTGCTCCATATAATATAATACACCCCCATAGTATTCCACATAGTATACTGCATTCCTGAATATATTATGCACCCCCATAGTCTTCTATCAAATAGAATGCACCCCTACAGTCCTCAATATAGAAAACCGCACCCCCACAGTCCTCCATATAGTATATTGCACCCCGTAGTCCTCTAAATAGCACATTGCACCGCCACAGACCTCCATAGAGAACAATTCACCCCACAGTATTCGATATAAAATAATGCACCCCCACACTCCTCCATGTAGTATAATGCACCCCACAGTCCTCTATATAGAATAATGCATCCCCACAGTCCTCCATATAGATTAATGCACCCCCACAGTCCTCCAAATAGTATAATGCACCCCACAGTCCTTCATATAGCATATTGCACCCCACAGTCCTTCATATAGCATATTGCACCCCACAGTCCTTCATATAGCATATTGCACCTCCACAGTCCACCATATAGAATAATGAACCCCACAGTCCTCCATATAGCATAATGCAAGCCCATATAGCATACTGGACCCCCATAGCTCTCTTCATACAACATATTGGACCCCCATAGTCCTCCATATAGTATAATGCACCCTCATAGTCCTCCATATAGTATTATGTATCCCTTATAGCCTTCCTTATAGTATAATGCACCCCCATAGTCTTCCATATAATATAATGGGCCACAATAGTTCTCCATATAGTATATTGCACCCCCATTGTCCTCCTATATTATATTATATTATATTGTACATTACATAGTTTCCCATCAATGTACTCACTAAAAAAACTATTAAAAAAATAAAAAATAAATACCTCTTCTCCTCAGCATCTCCTCTGCCGTTCTGCACAGCGGCGCTAAGTGATGACATCATGGTTCTCCGCCGTGCTGAGTTGCAGAGGGGTGGACAGCGGCGGTCGGGACTCGGGAGAAGAATGCTGCCGGCAGAGGCGGCCGGGACTATAGGAGCGGCATGTTCGCGGGGCCACCACTGGTACACACATGGCTCCGCTCCGTACACCTAGTACACACTCAGCTCTGTACACCACGTACGCCTCGTACACAAGCGGCTCTGCTCCGTACGCCTTGTACACACGTGGCTCCGCTCTGTACACCTCGTACACACGTGGCTCCGCTCCGTACACCTCGTACACACACGGCTCCGCTCCGTACACCTCGTACACACGCGGCTATGCTCCGTACATCTCGTACACATGCGGCTCCGCTCCTTACACCTCGTACACACTCGGCTCCGCTCTGTACACCTCGTACACACGCGGCTCCGCTCGGTACACCTAGTACACACTCAGCTTCGTACACCACGTACGCCTCGTACACAAGCGGCTCTGCTCCGTACGCCTCGTACACAAGCAGCTTTGCTCTGAATACACGTGGCTCCGCTCTGTACACCTCGTACATGCTCAGCTCCGCTCCGTACACCACGTACACACTCGGCTCTGCTCTGTACACCTCGCACACATTCGGCTCTGCTCCATACACCTCGCACACACTCGGCTCCGCTCTGTACACCTCGTACACACTCGGCTCCGCTCTGTACACCTTGTACACACACGGCTCCGCTCCGTACACCTCGTACACAGTCGGCTCCGCTCCGTACACCTTGTACACACTCGGCTCCGCTCTGTACACCTTGTACACACACGGCTCCGCTCCGTACACATACACACACAGCTCCGCTCTGCACAACTCATACATACACAGCTCCATTCCATACACCTCGTACACACACACCTCCACTCTGTACACCTCGTACACTCAGCTCCACTCCATATACCTCATACATACACAGCTCTGCTACATTCATTTACACTGTAAATCCCTCAGCCCCACACATAAACTTCACCTCATCCAGCACCATGGTGGAGTCCTGGCTGCATACTGAGGAGCTGATCATGTGACCCCCGTGACTCTTTCCCTCGTTTGACATCATCACAGGTCCTGTCAGCGCGGGGCACTGTGAAGCATGCAACCAGCTCATGCTGCCGGCTCACACAGCCGGCTCACACTGCCGCCTCACACTGCCGACTCACACTGCCGGTGGGGGGGCGGTTTGGAGACTGCAGGCACTGCAGCAGGAGTCTGCTGAGCCTGGGGCAGATACCCCGCCAGCAGACCCAGTACGCCAAGCCTGGTCGCAGCGTCGGCGGCCAGGACTATAGGAGCGGGAGGGCCGCACTACCACCAGGCGCTCCTGAGGATGCCGCCCCCTGTCTACCAGCAGGGCTCGGCGCCTGAGGCTGACACGTCATGTCGCCTCATGGATGCTGCGGCCCTGCGCGCGTGCATGTGATCGCTAATATCGTTCTTCAAATTGATGCGTGACGTGGCCCTTAGGGCCCTGTGCACAGGGGTGAACCTAGCCTCTCTGCTGCCTGAGGCGAACTGCAAAACGGCGCCCCCCCCCCCACCCGCTAGTAAATTTTTTAAATTGATAAAAATAAATCTGGTTCATACAGATTTATATTTATCCTGTGTAAATGAGCAAAATAGTGGACATTTTAGTTTACAGACACAGAAAAAAACATGTCAGCGCCATCACACGCACATACAAGAACCACACAGAAGAATCCAGAACAAGAATCATTAATGGCAATGGCGGCTTGGCACAAGCATTTAGACACATAATGACGACTGTCAGAGCTGTGGTCCTGTAGGCAGACACAGTCCTGTATCCTTATAGCTCAGGAGGCAGAACTGATTGCCAACCTCTGGCACACGCCTGCAAAACTCTGGACCGCTGCCTGGCACTGACTAGTCAGACATGTCACCATGCACCACAGTCCACACAGCACAGGTAACGACCTGCAGTCTGAACATCAACAAGCCGCTACTTCACTAAGTTGGTAAAATGGCGCTTCTCCTCCATCCAACAGACCACACTTACTCCCGAATTGCTTAGTCAATCACAAGCGCCACACACGGGGCTGTCTTTAAGTAATTAATAACAGGGTCCTTCCTATTAGGTTGAGCAAAGGATGTGGGAGAAGGAAGGGGGAAGAGAACCACCGACCAACCGCTGCTCAGGAGAAACAAGGCTGGATGCCTGAATGTACCGAGGGGCGGCACTGGACCTGGTGTGTAAGGCTGGTTTCACATTTGCGTTCGGAACGCAAGTGTAACAGAACGCAGCCAAACGCATGCGCACTGCGTTCCTATGTTTAACATGGGAACGGTTCCGTTTGGATGCGCATAATTTATGTGCCCTCCTCCGCCCTCCAAATGCAACATGTTGCATTTTTTGTGCGTTCACAGGCGCTTGTTTTATCACCAAGTGCCCGCAAGTGCACAAACAATGCATGGATCTCAATGGATCCGCAGTGTCCTCCGCATGGCGGCGCAGGAGAACGCTGCGGATCACACTGAAATTTCGTCGGCAGCGGCCGGGAGGAGGAGGATCTCCGCCTCCCGACCGCCGTCTAGATCGCTAATTGGCTGGCCGGGCACCATACTGAAACCAGCCTAAGTTATGTCCAATCAGTCCTGCAGCAGAGGGACAATGCATCCTGCATCATAGAAATCATGGAGCCCCAGAGCAGAAGTTCTAATTGGGCACCCCCCAACAAAAGCAATATTTGGCTGGGTCACATAGGTTCATCTCTCACAATATGTCAGCCTTTACAAAGTAATTTTCCTCCTACTGAAGCCCCTAGATTCCCCTTTCATTGCCCCTATAAAGTGTGATGCCAACAGACGTTCCCCACAAACACTGTATGATCCTCCACAATGCATTTCTCCACACAAACAGTATGATGACCCTACTGCACCTCCTGCAACTACCCCAGTACAGCATGATCCCAAACTATGAACCCCGCCCAGCCATCCATGTAGTAAAATGGACCTATGTACAGTATAATGGTCCCCAACAAAGTCCTCAAATAGCCCTTCATAAAGTATAAAGGCTCCCTTGTAGCCTCCAAGTATTATCATACCTACCACAGAGCCCTCCAAATATTATAATGGCTTCCATATAGTATAATTTGCTCCATATAATATAATACACCCCCATAGTATTCCACATAGTATACTGCATTCCTGAATATATTATGCACCCCCATAGTCTTCTATCAAATAGAATGCACCCCTACAGTCCTCAATATAGAAAACCGCACCCCCACAGTCCTCCATATAGTATATTGCACCCCGTAGTCCTCTAAATAGCACATTGCACCGCCACAGACCTCCATAGAGAACAATTCACCCCACAGTATTCGATATAAAATAATGCACCCCCACACTCCTCCATGTAGTATAATGCACCCCACAGTCCTCTATATAGAATAATGCATCCCCACAGTCCTCCATATAGATTAATGCACCCCCACAGTCCTCCAAATAGTATAATGCACCCCACAGTCCTTCATATAGCATATTGCACCCCACAGTCCTTCATATAGCATATTGCACCCCACAGTCCTTCATATAGCATATTGCACCTCCACAGTCCACCATATAGAATAATGAACCCCACAGTCCTCCATATAGCATAATGCAAGCCCATATAGCATACTGGACCCCCATAGCTCTCTTCATACAACATATTGGACCCCCATAGTCCTCCATATAGTATAATGCACCCTCATAGTCCTCCATATAGTATTATGTATCCCTTATAGCCTTCCTTATAGTATAATGCACCCCCATAGTCTTCCATATAATATAATGGGCCACAATAGTTCTCCATATAGTATATTGCACCCCCATTGTCCTCCTATATTATATTATATTATATTGTACATTACATAGTTTCCCATCAATGTACTCACTAAAAAAAACTATTAAAAAAATAAAAAATAAATACCTCTTCTCCTCAGCATCTCCTCTGCCGTTCTGCACAGCGGCGCTAAGTGATGACATCATTGCTCTCCGCCGTGCTGAGTTGCAGAGGGGTGGACAGCGGCGGTCGGGACTCGGGAGAAGAATGCTGCCGGCAGAGGCGGCCGGGACTATAGGAGCGGCATGTTCGCGGGGCCACCACTGGTACACACATGGCTCCGCTCCGTACACCTAGTACACACTCAGCTCTGTACACCACGTACGCCTCGTACACAAGCGGCTCTGCTCCGTACGCCTTGTACACACGTGGCTCCGCTCTGTACACCTCGTACACACGTGGCTCCGCTCCGTACACCTCGTACACACACGGCTCCGCTCCGTACACCTCGTACACACGCGGCTATGCTCCGTACATCTCGTACACATGCGGCTCCGCTCCGTACACCTCGTACACACTCGGCTCCGCTCTGTACACCTCGTACACACACGGCTCCGCTCCGTACACCTCGTACACACGCGGCTCCGCTCGGTACACCTAGTACACACTCAGCTTCGTACACCACGTACGCCTCGTACACAAGCGGCTCTGCTCCGTACGCCTCGTACACAAGCAGCTTTGCTCTGAATACACGTGGCTCCGCTCTGTACACCTCGTACATGCTCAGCTCCGCTCCGTACACCACGTACACACTCGGCTCTGCTCTGTACACCTCGCACACATTCGGCTCTGCTCCATACACCTCGCACACACTCGGCTCCGCTCTGTACACCTCGTACACACTCGGCTCCGCTCTGTACACCTTGTACACACACGGCTCCGCTCCGTACACATACACACACAGCTCCGCTCTGCACAACTCATACATACACAGCTCCATTCCATACACCTCGTACACACGCACCTCCACTCTGTACACCTCGTACACTCAGCTCCACTCCATATACCTCATACATACACAGCTCTGCTACATTCATTTACACTGTAAATCCCTCAGCCCCACACATAAACTTCACCTCATCCAGCACCATGGTGGAGTCCTGGCTGCATACTGAGGAGCTGATCATGTGACCCCCGTGACTCTTTCCCTCGTTTGACATCATCACAGGTCCTGTCAGCGTGGGGCACTGTGAAGCATGCAACCAGCTCATGCTGCCGGCTCACACAGCCGGCTCACACTGCCGCCTCACACTGCCGACTCACACTGCCGGTGGGGGGGCGGTTTGGAGACTGCAGGCACTGCAGCAGGAGTCTGCTGAGCCTGGGGCAGATACCCCGCCAGCAGACCCAGTACGCCAAGCCTGGTCGCAGCGTCGGCGGCCAGGACTATAGGAGCGGGAGGGCCGCACTACCACCAGGCGCTCCTGAGGATGCCGCCCCCTGTCTACCAGCAGGGCTCGGCGCCTGAGGCTGACACGTCATGTCGCCTCATGGATGCTGCGGCCCTGCGCGCGTGCATGTGATCGCTAATATCGTTCTTCAAATTGATGCGTGACGTGGCCCTTAGGGCCCTGTGCACACTGTGGTTTTTTTATGCATTTTTGAGTGCAGATTTGCCACACTCCTGGAGGAATCCTGATGCAGCAAAGTCAATGACAAGCCTGTAGTCTCATTCACACGTTGCAGATTTGATGTAGAAAATAATCTACAGCATTTTTAATTCTTGCGTTTTTTCACCCATTGACTTCAATGATGTCAGACATCAACGTTATAACAATGAGTATTTATAGCATTTTTAGACAGCGCTGAATCCAATATGACGCTCATAAAGCCTAGAGATAGTCAGTAACTGATGTCACTGCTAACCAGAATCTCCGGATCACACAGAGCGCAGTGACCCCCACAGTGACTGTTGAATAAGTCTATGGAGCCTCAGAACTAGGCTCCATAGACTTTGGACACCAGATTCCATGGAACACATCAGACCTGCTGGGGATTTTCTTATGTAATAAATTAATGAATGAGTGAAAAATAATATATAGCAAAAAGGAACATAAGTTAAAAAACTCCCCATCAGCAGCTATATGGTCTATGTCGAGCAATGACATCTAACCTGTGACTTTCCATTATCTAAGGGACTACGACTACCAGCATTTCCAGACAGTCAAAAACAGTCATATCATGATGGGAGTTGTAGTTTTTGAACAGATGAAAAGCCACAGGTTGGAAATCACTGATCTAAAGCAATTGAGCTTGTATTACCTTGGCAAGATTCATCTCATCAAAATAACATCCCCTCCTTTTAATTCCATTCCGTCCACGGACTGCCGCTTTTATTACGCCCTGAAGACATAAAAACAGATTCTTAGGAAAGTATTCACTACATGTACACGGAATGCAAATCACCCAAAAATAAGGACGTAAACTGCAACAAAAATGGAAATAGGAAACATAGAAATGATATACCTATCTAACAAAAGTGCAACACTACATCCAGGGATCACAGAATATAAGAGTATACAGACATTACAGCTGGGGATCACTGAATATAAGAGTATACAGACATTACAGCCAGGGATCACAGAATATAAGAGTATACAGATATTACATCCAGGGATCACAGAATATAAGAGTATACTATAATGTCTGTATACTCTTATATTCTGTGATCCCCGTCTGTAATGTCTGTATACTCTTATATTCTATGATCCCCGGCTGTAATGTCTGTATACTCTTATATTCTGTGATCCCCGGCTGTAATGACTGTATACTCTTATATTCTGTGATCCCTAGCTGTAATGTCTGTATACTCTTATATTCTGTGATCCCCGTCTGTAATGTCTGTATACTCTTATATTCTATGATCCCCGGCTGTAATGTCTGTATACTCTTATATTCTGTGATCCCCGGCTGTAATGACTGTATACTCTTATATTCTGTGATCCCTAGCTGTAATGTCTGTATACTCTTATATTCTGTGATCTCCGGCTGTAATGTCTGTATACTCTTATATTCTGTGATCCCCGGCTGTAATGTCTGTATACTCTTATATTCTGTGATCTCGGCTGTAATGTCTGTATACTCTTATATTCTGTGATCCCGGCTGTAATGTCTGTATACTCTTATATTCTGTGATGCCCGGCTGTAATGTCTGTATATCTCTTATATTCTGTGATCCCGGCTGTAATGTCTGTATCTTATATTCTGTGATCCTGGCTGTAATGTCTGTATACTCTTATATTCTGTGATTCCCAGCTGTAATGTCTGTATACTCTTATATTCTGTGATCCCGCTGTAATGTCTGTATACTCTTATATTCTGTGATCCTGCTGTAATGTCTTATACTCTTCCTGGCTGTAATGTCTGTATACTCTTATATTCTGTGTTCCCCAGCTGTAATGTCTGTATACTCTTATATTCTGTGATCCCGGCTGTAATGTCTGTATACTCTTATATTCTGTGATCCCGGCTGTAATGTCTGTATACTCTTATATTCTGTGATCCCGGCTGTAATGTCTGTATACTCTTATATTCTGTGATCCCTGGCTGTAATGTCTGTATACTCTTATATTCTGTGATCCCTGGCTGTAATGTCTGTATACTCTTATATTCTGTGATCTCCGGCTGTAATGTCTATATTACTCTTATATTCTGTGATCCCTGGCTGTAATGTCTGTATACTTATATTCTGTGATCCCTGGCTGTAATGTCTGTATACTCTTATATTCTGTGATCCCTGGCTGTAATGTCTGTATACTCTTATATTCTGTGATCCCGGCTGTAATGTCTGTATACTCTTATATTCTGTGATCCCGGCTGTAATGTCTGTATACTCTTATATTCTGTGATCCCGGCTGTAATGTCTGTATACTCTTATATTCTGTGATCCCGGCTGTAATGTCTGTATACTCTTATTTTGTGATCCCGGCTGTAATGTCTGTATACTCTTATATTCTGTGATCCCGGCTGTAATGTCTGTATATTCTTATATTCTGTGATGCCCGGCTGTAATGTCTGTATCTCTTATATTCTGTGATCCCTGACTGTAATTATCTGTATACTCTTATATTCTGTGATCCCTGGCTGTAATGTCTGTATACTCTTATATTCTGTGATCCCTCGGCTGTAATGTCTGTATACTTTTTATATTCTGTGATCTCCGGCTGTAATGTCTGTATATTCTTATATTTTGTGATGCCCGGCTGTAATGTCTGTATCTCTTATATTCTGTGATCCTCGGATGTAATGTCTGTATACTCTTATATTCTGTGATCCTTGGCTGTAATGTCTGTATACTCTTATATTCTGTCATCCCTGGCTGTAATGTCTGTATACTCTTATATTCTGTGATCTCTGGCTGTAATGTCTGTATACTCTTATATTCTGTGATCCCCGGCTATAATGTCTGTATACTCTTATATTCTGTGATCCCGGCTGTAATGTCTGTATACTCTTATATCTGTGATCCCCGGCTGTAATGTCTGTACACTCTTATAGTCTGTGATCCTCGGCTGTAATGTCTGTATACTCTTATATTCTGTGATCCCCGGCTGTAATGTCTGTATACTCTTATATTCTGTGATCCCAGGCTGTAATGTCTGTATACTCTCTCACTTCCTCCCCTGCCCAGGAGCTGTGGTATATCTCACATGTTCCTGCCTGGTCTGACACATACATTACACAGGGGCACATTTATAAGAATATCTGGGGATAGGAACACTTTTATTTAACATCCAATTGTGGAACTTATTTTTATTCTAAGATCTATTAATTAAAATGTACAATTGTTGGTGGCACAGGCCATTTGAGTAATAAAAGAAATTGGACAATTGCTCAACTTGTAATTCCTAGCAACAATGCGAACACGCCAGTAAGAATGTACAGAACTGAAGAGAGTTTGAATATTTACGCAGGGGTTTTACAAATCCAACTATACACCGCTCATCATCTGGCAAGAAAACACATGTAACGGGAATTGGGACGACCTCATACATGTTTTTAATTGCTGCCACAGGGGGGCGACGAAGAGCACAGTGAATAAATAGCAAATCTGTTCACTTTGCTTAAAGGTGACGGGACAAAAAATTAGCAAAAAATGATGTTTGCTGCCCTATTGATGTTCATATCCATGATGCTGATTCTTTAAAGAGGAATATTAATATAAAGTATCAGAAATGTAACATGACTTCGCCCCGTCTCTGTGGTTATTGGCTCCGGCATCCCTTCCTTGGCTATTGCACAGCAGACGTCTGGAAAAAAAACTTTGATATTTCCTGTCTTTAGGGGCGAATTCATAGGAGGAATTCTGCAGCTGAGACAAAGAAACTCCAGAACAGGAGAGAAGGGGCAGACGGACGGGCGGACAACTCCGTCCAACTCACAGGCTTCACATTTGGTTTTCGGGAGGAGATCTCGATTCCATTTTTCTTCCAAATAATGATCTGGACAAGTATTTTCCTCGTACTATTCTTCAGTCATGTCCCAAGAAGCCAGGCTGGGGAACAGGACAGTGAAGAAGACGGGAAGGCTGAGATGGAGAACCGGCTCTCGACTGAAGAACAAAGCAAAAGCTTGGAGAAGGTAAGGGGATTGCTTCATGTAGACGCTCTTTTGGTGAAGCCTTAATTATAGTGATATGACTTTTAAGGCAAAAAATTACTTTTATGACCCATCAATCCAACCTGAAGGGTTATTGTCCTAGTATTTTTAATGAAAGGTGACCACCCATGCATAGGACCTTATCACTCGTATTGACCAATGTCACCCAAGAACGCTGAGACTCTTTAGACCGGTACCCAACTATTCGCACTTGTCATAATGTAGATTTTTGGAACACTTCTTTAAATTTTGTGTACCTATCACTGGACCCTAAAAGTTATATAACTTCCTGTCTGTCCCATCTCCTCCAGAACTTGCCCCTCCGACATCTGCTTCTGCCATCAGGAACCGCCATATTTCACTCTGTAGGTGGTGCTGGCGATAGAGGAAGTCAGAGCCAGAAACTTTGGAAAACATGCCCCTGCCCATATTCTAAGGTTAGAGTGGCTGGGATCTGCAGTACTTCAGTCTGACAGAGTGGAGGTGTGTGTGCTGTCCAGCTGAAGTCATTAAATCCTAAGCTTCAGCTATTGGAAGCACCAACCCTACTAATACCTTCAGCCTATTGGAAAGCACCACACCCTACTAATACCTTCAGCCTATTGGAAAGCACCACACCCTACTAATACCTTCAGCCTATTAGAAAGCACCACACCCTACTAATACCTTGCACGCCTATTTGTGAAAGCACCACACCCTACTAATACCTTCAGCCTATTGGAAAGCACCACACCCTACTAATACCTTCAGCCTATTGGAAAGCACCACCCCTACTAATACCTTCAGCCTATTAGAAAGCACCACACCCTACTAATACCTTCAGCCTATTGAAAGCACCACACCTACTAATACCTCCAGCCTATTGGAAAGCACCACACCCTACTAATACCTTCAGCCTATTAGAAAGCACCACACCCTACTAATACCTTCAGCCTATTGGAAAGCACCGACACCCTACTAATACCTTCAGCCTTATTGGAAAGCACCACACCCTACTAATACCTTCAGGCACTATATTGAGAAGCACCACCCCTACTAATACCTTCAGCCTATTAGAAAGCACCACACCCTACTAATACCTTCAGCCTATTGGAAAGCACCACACCCTACTAATACCTTCAGCCTATTAGAAAGCACCACACCCTACTAATTACCTTTCCCTAGCCTATTGGAAAGCACCACACCCTACTAATACGTTCAGCTTTCTGTTGGAAGCTGCCAGATATAGCTACTCCAAAGGATTTTGTCCTTTTTCTGACCTCCAGCCAGTGACCCCACTTAGCGACTTTCCTGTCTCTGGACTCCAGCCCTTCCATAGGAAGCAATTCTTGGACCCTGTTATAATCCAGATCCCTGTATAGAGGTTAAAGGGTATCAGGGTTTCTCAGTTCTGACTAACGGAGCAGCTTGTGCCTAGTCTGTCGGCATAGCCTTCTTGTGCTTGTAGTCTTGGACGGACATCACCCTAACTAATTAAATCAAGTCCGGAGATCACGTTGACCTTATTATTGTGCAGAGGTGGATTCTTGTTCTTAAAGTTGATCGACACTAGGGATCAGGAGGGTAAACTTCTAAGGCAGAGTGGATCATGCATTACAGACGTAGCTACACCCTTGCCTTTATCCGAGTCCATCCCTTGGCTGAAGTTGATGAACATGTGTCTTTTTTCAGCTCTGTGGCTTAAGAATTTGTCAGGACTCTGGATCTCTGTTTACCTTTTGTGCATTATTGCCCTTTTCCAAAATGGAATCTGATGCTTCTCTCTTGTTTGTGATCCTCCTTGCTTGCCTTCATAAACCCGAGTTACCTTCTAGCCAAATCTGTGTATTCTGCTTTGAATCTCTGGCTTTTTGCTTCTCAAGATAGCTCCTCCGTCACCCTGGGAGTGGGGAGATACCCAGCACTGCGCGACAACGGGGGGGGGGGAAGGAAACCCTGATGATAAGGGCAAAAGGGGAGATGGTGACCCCTAGAAAAACTAGCACTGGCACCTGGCTCCCCTAACGTCCCTATACAGTTTCCGCAACTGTCACCGCCAGGATACCTATTCCCTGACTGTTCCCTGAACTACTACTAAATAAGGATCAGAGCGGGTGAACACTAGTCAGCCCAGCTACCAACTAAAGATAAAAACAAGGGAAACAAACAAAGAGGGAAGGGAAGAAACACTTATCTTGAGAAGATCCACACATCAATTCAACAGAAACTCAGGATACACTGCAGAGGTGAGAAGTTATCTCCAAACATTGACAAGCTATCACCAGCAGTGCATCCTGGAGCTCCAGGGGAATATATAGACAGCTCAAGGTAAGGGATCAACTGGGTCCTAGTGACCTCCAGCTTTCACTAAAAGGAAAATGCCTCTTAAAGCGATAGAGACATTTTTTTAGGATTTGGACTGTTTGGCCAAACGGTGGGACCTTCTGCGAGTGGCCTCTACAGTCTCATCCTTGCCTCCTGACACACCAGTGACATCCTCCTTCAGTAGGTCCAGCTCAGCTCTTCACAGCAGCCTATGCCTGCTTTCAGTGAGTGACTCACCTGCAACTGGCTATCTGTGTGTCTTAGCATTTGCCTCAGCCTGCCATCCCGGCTCATGTAAGCCCTGTCTGCTTTTAGCAGCATACAGTTGTTAAGTGTACAGTAGCAGAACTGACTGTCTGAACTTCCTAAGGTTCACTGCTCTGTTTTTGGGACTCATTCTCAGATACTTACCTAACCCAGGCCTCCTTGGTGCAGACTGTGTTTTCTACTAAATTGCATCTCCAAGTGAGTGATTCTTCCAAGAGATTTACCTTGCTAGCATTACTGTGGGTTACCAATTTTGTGCATTATGTATATTTTGCATTTGATGAACTTTGCTCACTTGCTGCATGTTACGTTTGTTTTCTATCATGTGTGTAAAATGCAGACTTTATCATCATAACCTTGTTCAGTTGAGTCATTTGCCTCAAGCGAAAGAGATTCCTGAGTGTTCCAGTATAATTATTACAGAATTCTTCATAAAGGAAAAAAAACTTGAGCAGTAAAGTGATAAAAAAAAATTGTCTGCTTGGGTCAGGTGGTTGTATGTGATGTCATCACTGTGGGACAAGTAAACAAAAATAAGCAGGGTTCACCAGGGCTGTAATGCTGGATGGGTGTCACGCATGTAGCAGCTGAGGGGAATGGAGCAGGAAGGGATAACGGCAAGGGCGATTGGGAGGCTAGTCTGGCCCTGGACTTGGGGCCCGGGCTACCCTGTTCCTGAAGGTACTCTTAAAGGTGAGGAGGTTCAGGCCACCACCCTATCCCTCAAATCCTCACTTGCCCTCGGCTAAGAGCCCCTGCCTCCACCCAAAGGAATAGCGGCTGCTGCGGCAGCATGCCTCACAGCATGGGTCCTAGATGAGAAATGAACTTAATCTGCGACATCTGGTGGAGGGAAGCAGAACTACTTAAGGCTGAGGAGGTGAAGAGCAGAAAGCTCATACACACCCCTTCACCTTTACCTTCACCTGCACAACTGCAGAGCAGACTTAAGGAAAAAAAAACTCAAATAGCACAGCAGCAGCTCTCCAGAACTGCAAAGGCAGTCAATACGTGACAAGGGGCAAGGATTTTGCAAATAAATTTAGGATGTTTTTTCCATTTTTTTCATAACTGAGAAACCCTCTAAAACTAAAGCTTTTGTCTTTAGTTTCTGTTAGGCCATCTAGATATTACTGTACCACCAGAAAAACGTCCACTGCTGCCCCCCAAAAATGAAGCCAAGCTTTCCTTCAACGTCACGCTAATTTCTGTCTCTCAAAACGAGAATGGGATCATCCTTCCGAAGCCGGATGAGGAAGATGAAGACCAAGAGGAGGAGGATGATGGGGAGATGGATGTGGAAACATCAAAGGAAGATGAAGTGGCCCCAACTACAACTGCACAGCCAGCTACTACTATACCAGCGGATGATAACTTAAACTACATCAGTGAGTATTTATAAGATATCTGCTGACATTTCCATAAGATCTGTAGATATTGGGAATTGCTATTTCCATCAGTCCCATAGAAGTGAATGGATTGCTGGTTACACATGCATACTAATGCTTTATTAATAAGTTGTATTTTGGGATCCCCATTCTAGAGAACAGTGGTGGTCCTACTGCTCAGACTCCCATCAATCATACATTTAATACCAATTCTATGGCTAGCTTATAGATGTATTTAAAGGGGAAAAACACTTTAAAGAGGACTAGTCACTTGCTCCAAAAAAATGATTTAACTTGTGAAAATCCCTGAGCTCCCCTGATTATGCCATTTTTTTTCCGTTTTGCGCTGCATCATTCTATCACAGAGTTATAATTATTTATTGATTGGGAGAGCAGTATGTGAAATCTCTGCCTATAGTGCAACTGTGCGTTTCTTTACAGTCTTCCCTGGGGTCTTGCACTTTCACCCCTCCATTCTAGATACTGCCAATCACAGTTGGGCAGCTTATTTATAAGTCTCGTACACTGCCAAGCTGTGGTTGGCAGCATGAGGGAGAAAGGGATGAAAGTGCAAGACCCCAGGGAAGACTGTGAAGAAACATCCAGTTGCGCTATAAGTGGAGATTTCACATACTGCTCTGCAAAGCAACAAACGTGAATATTTCTGCAATGGAGCGCCGCAGACAAATGAAACAAGCAACAGAATTAGAGAAGCTCAGGCATTTCTAAGTCTAATTTTTTTGAGTAAGTGACAGGTCCTCCTTAAGATGCTGGCACTCCAGAGTGAAGACGTTCCAAATCGAGAGTAGAAATTAAACATTGCTTAGGGGTTTTCCTTGTTTTCAGGTGGATACTGCTATATTTTATAAATTGCTAACATTCGTGAAATTTGTAATAATGCATCACTAAGCTGCAAACCAGATGCAGACTATAGTCAAGTGTGGCATTATTTTTGGATTTTATCATTTATCATGCCTCAGGATATGACCCAGCAACCTTGTGCTGTGATCAGCCTCCTTATCTGCTAAGCCACTGTAGGTTCAGTTCCTGTCCAAGTTCTGATTATCTTTTACCTTATGTTTTATTCTTTTTTGGCCAGCAGATGTTTTCAGTTGATTCATTTAGTCTGCCCTATCACATTGAAGATGTGGCTATTTATACCTTCTCCTTGCTGGTCTTCTCTGCTGGCTATATTCCTATGTGGATCCTGCTTAATGTTCCGGCCCCACTACCAAGGATTTATGCCAGTCAGATGGAGACCAGCTAAGTTTAACATCTGTGCCGTCACATCTGTTTATCCTGCACCTATTTCCTGCCAATAGGTAGTAGGAGGCTATTATATTTTGCAGTGAGCACTTGACTTTTTCACCTTATATTCATGTTTTATGTTTTCTCACTTTGGGATCTCTATTTCTGCACGCCTTACTTATTCAGGGGTGTAATGCTCTGTATTTCCCTTCGGTACTAAGGAGGTATGAGGAATGCACTCAATGGCCTTTTAGGCAGCCAGGTCCGAGTTGTCATCTTCTAGTTTCCATGATTACAATTATTCAAGCCTGTGCAGGGTCCACCAGGGACTGTGCCAAGGAACTTTAGTCTGTTCAGGAACCGGTAGGTTCAGGTGCAGTAGTTTAGAGATATTCACTAGGATGTGACATCACGGCATAATCTGACTAACACTGATGTACAGCTTATTCCTGCCTAGGGATATTCCTGGCCAAACTGGCTGTGAAGGAAACAGGAATGAGACTGAGTTAGAGCAGGCAGCTGTAATGGGGCTGAGCTACAGCAGGCAGTAAAATAGGGCCATGCTAAGCAGGCAGCAGGAATGGTGCTGAGATACAGCAGGCAGCTGGAATGGGGCTGAGTTAAAGCAGGCAGCTGAAATGGGGCACACTACAGCAGGCAGCTGGAATTGGGTTTGAGCTACAGCAGGCAGCTGAAATGGGGCTGAGCTACAGCAGGCAGCTGGAATGGGGCTGTGCTAAATGAGGCAGCTGGAATGGGGCTGAGCTATAGCAGGCAGCTGAAATGGGGCCACGCTACAGCAGGCAGCTGAAATGGGGCACGGTACAGCAGGCAGCTGAAATGGGGTTGAGCTACAGCACTCAGCTGGAATGGGGCTGAGCTACAGCAGCAGCAGGAATGGGCTAAGCTACAGCAGGCAGCTGAAATGGGGCTGAGCTACAGCAGATAGCTGGAATGGGGCTGAGCTACGGCAGATAGCTGGAATGGCTGAGCTACAGCAGGCAGCTGAAATGGGGCTGAGCTACAGCGATAGCTGGAATGGGGCTGCGCTACATCAGGCAGCTGGAATTGGCTGAGCTACAGCAGGCAGCTGGAATGAAGCTGAGCTACAGCAGGTAGCTGGAATGGGGCTGCGCTACAGCAGGCAGCAGGAATGGTGCTGAGATACAGCAGGCAGCAGGAATGGTGCTGAGATACAGCAGCAGCTGGAATAGGGTTGAGCTACAGCAGGCAACTGGGATTGCGCTGTGCAGAAAAAAAAATGGAAGCAGTGACAGGAACAGCAAGGTGGCCTTCATTCTCAGAATTGGGAGGGTCAAAGGGCTCTATCCTAGTGAAACGTCATCACTTATTTAGTTGATATTATCCCTTTAAGAGAATGGAATTAAGTAATAAGTAAAAAAAAAACTTTTTTTTAACCAATAAACAGCACCTCTCTTGTCCAGAGCTGCGTCTGGTATTGCAGTTACCATTCTTTACAATATTGTTGTGAACCATCAGGAATCCTTAAAAACCTGGGACATCGTGAGTCACTGAGCAGACACAAACCTCAATGTCCACACTCACGTTCTACAGACTCTTTCCAGGAGAAAATATAAAACTCAGCTTTATTTCTTTGACACATTCCTCTTTCTAAATCTTTGCGTTAAGCATCAGCACATCTTTTCACAATTTTTTTTTCTTGCAATTTAATCTTCATGACGTGAATGCAAATAAGCTGAAAACGAGACAGATTTCTAGGCTTTGAGAGATGTCCACACAAGTTGTGTATGGTGGGTTTACACACACCAATCATTGTATCCAATCTCTGAACCAATCTCTGGTTGCAGTGAAATCATGGACAGATTGCTCCATGTTGTACACAGCCACAAAATGGAACTATGTGTCCATGATTTCACTGCAACCAGAGATTGGTTCAGAGATTGGATACAATGATTGGTGTGTGTAAACCCACCAATAGGAATTCAGGACAATTAATTGTAGATGAAGTGTGGAAGTGCATTGGGGGCGTCGGCAATGCACTAAGAGTCAATCAACACGCCCTCAATGCACTTCCAGGCTTTAAAGTGCATTTTCTCAGCACTAGCACATCAGATTACAACAAGACAGGTATCATCTTTATAGTCCAGGTAGGATTTATACAGTCATGCCACTTGTTTCAGTAGTAGAATTGTCCTGGTAATTTCCTTTAATACTGGATCAATCTACATTTTCTTATCCATGGTAGGATACAAGATATTGCATGACAATGGGACTCATTCCCTAAACGACAGTTCTGGGTAGGGACGAAAACTTATAGCCATAAAAGTACAGATAATATACGGTCAAGTGAATTAGTCCTAAGGGTTCCATCCACAATAGTTTGGTCAGCAGCTGTCGTGAGCTCTCCAGTGTTTTCTGAGATAGCTTCGGTTAGACCTCTCTGGTGCTGGCTTATCTATTGTATGATATTTATTAGCAAATGTTCAAATATTAATGATAGTTGATAAAAAACAGGGACAGCCTCAAAAAAGAGAAACAGGGAAGAAAATATGCGGTAGAGAAGTAAATATGCAAGAGCAGTAAAATTAAGAATTAAGCCGAAACGCGCGTCGGTGGAGGGTCAGGGACTCGGATTCATCTCTACTCAAACTGCATGTAAGGATTTTTTTCTTTTTGCATTACTGACTTCTTACTTTTTAGTATGTTACTAGACAATACCTTATTGTATAAGTCTCCTCCATCAACATTTGATCTGATGCAGGTAACCCGATTCGCATTTGCCCTCTACTTAGATCTTACTGCTGGGCATCAGGTCTTGTATATTTACTGCCTTTCCTGGAGATTTTCTTACTGGTCTTTCTCTCTTTTTGAGGCTGTCCCTGTTTTGTTTTTTTATCAACTATGATTAATATTTTGACATTTTCTAATAAATATCATACTTTTATTCTACATGTTATCAATGCACTATTTTTGTAATTCACTTATCAGATATTTATGGTTGGTTGTTCAGGCATCTTCAGTGCAAAGGCCGGTTTCACACCGCGATTTTTCGGGTCCGGTGTGAACCAGACAGCCCCGGATCCGAATTTGCACCCCGTGTATCCCTATGGTGCCAAATTGGCCTTATTTGCCTCCGGTTTGCAGGTTTTCCGGGAGGATCCGGTTTTGTCCGATTTTTGCATCGGACACAAAAACGAAGCCTGCAGAATTTTTTGTGTACGATGCAAAAATGGGACAAAACTGGATCCTCCCGGATCCAGCGCCCATAGCATGGGAGTCTATGGGTGCCAGATCGTGCCGGATCCTGTAGAATTCGTGCTGGTTCCCAGACGCCTTGTGCTGAAAAAGCGGCGGCTGTTAAAAGCAGCCGCCACTTAATTTTAGCACCTGGAGAGCTCCAAGGCTGAAATTTCAGCACTGCGGCCAGCTCCTGTGCAGCTGTGGTGCTGAAATTTTAGCAATAGTCAGAGGCAGCAATGAAGCCGGCAAAAACAAGAAACGGTTCTGCTTGTTCGTGGCTGCAGGTTCTGTCCGGTGCATCCTGCAAAACACCGGAACAGAACCTGACAGTCAAAAATCGTGGTGTAAAGCCGGCCAAGAATTCACGTTTATTGGACATCCAGCTGTTTTATCTATTAGAGAGCAATACGATCGGTCATATGAAATCGGACACGATGGGTCCTTATCTCCCCTGACATTGGCAGGTTGGGACAACTTAGTCTAATGTGCATTGGACCTTAGTGGTTGAAGCTGATGCTGCCCAGCTAACTACAAGACCTCTCATTATTGGGTATGTTCATTGCCAACCTGGCAGGAGATATGTGCTACCAAGATGTTTATGACTTTGCTTATGAACATGCTGAACATTGTTCCCTCCAATGGTGGAACTATGAGGATCATTGGCGTACATAAATGGCATCTGGGCCCTTTTTCAGGCCAGCAGTTTTGCCTGGGACAGATGTTTCTCGCTGCTATGGAGGTGGTAGCGGCCCACTTAGTATTTGGGCCCCCGATATGCCAGCTCCTGAAGGAAACAGTTTCACTTCCCTCGTACAATTGTGCTTGGTGGAACCAGATAGGACCCAACGACATTATCGAAGACTCTTGATACATTTCTTGACCCAGCCCGGTTTAAAGAACTAAGAATTTGCATTCTACCATAAGTTTTCTCGTTGAATCCATATCACGTAGATAGCAGTTAGATCCCATCTCTATGGTCAAATACCGATGTCTCTTCGCCCACAGTGTCTCGTCTGAGCGGCATAGAAGCTGCAATCCATCGCCTTAACGTCCAGTTCTACGGCCTCGACGTCAAAGTGTCCCAGATGGCTCAAAGCATGTCCAACATGCGGACTAGACTCAGTGAAGCAGAGGACACCGTCGCCACAGTGTCTGAGATGAATGCAAGAAATCAGAGACAGATTGGACAGATTGAAGGTAGGATTGCCAAGAAGGAACATGTGTCAGGCTGTTGTTTTTTCGAGTTAATGTCTTGTTTTAATTACAATATTCTGTACTTTTCTCAGGGATCATCTGTTTCTCGTAGAGTTATGGGTTCCATTATGCAAAAGTGCCCCAAAAAAACGAGCAACAAACAAAGTGAATAAGGAAAAAGAACCTGTCAGTCCCAAAAAATCAATACTTAAAAGGATCTGGAGGCCTTAGATAGGTGCCAAAGTGTCCACTCGTACCTTTCTGCAAGTTTTGTGAAGGACCCTAATTATCTTAATCTAAATTTTATACATCATCTACTTACATAATCACAAAGTGGTATCTGTTATCCACTTCTGTCCGGATGCCCCCATATCATGTGCCGGCAGCAGCCATATTTGCACACCCAAATGATGGGTGTGCAACTATGGTGCCCGCTAGCGGTACTTATCTCTTGCACAATGCCGCTAGTGGTGCAACCAACAAATGAAAAACGATGCGCGCCCACAGACTTTCGCCCGACGTCACTGCGCACATGCATGGGCGCAGGCACAATTAGACCGCTGCCATCTTTGGACACTTAAGTGGCATGCACGCACCGGGTACGCGCAGGCCCAATTAGTCATAGTGGTTATCCAAAGATGGCAGGGGCAGTGTGACACAGCGGAGGGCAGAGAGGGGACACAGAGAATACAGAGGGGGCACATACAGTGCACAGAGCGCACAAGGGGACGAAGACAGCACACAAGGGGAGACAGCTCAAAGGAGAGAGCACAGAGCGAAGAAGACAGATAGGGGAGAGAGCACAGAGCGAAGAAGACAGCAGGGGGAGAGAGCCAGAGCGAAGAAGACAGCAAAGGGGAGAGAGCACAGAGCGAAGAAGACAGCATAGGGGGAGAGAGCACAGAGTGAAGAAGACAGCAAGGGGAGAGAGCACAGAGCGAAGAAGACAGAGGGGGGAGAGAGCACAGAGGAAGTAGACAGCAGAGGGGGAGAAGAAGAGCGAGAACACAAGGGGGAGAGAGCACAGAGCGAAGTAGACAGCAGAGGGGGGAGAGAGCACAGAGCGAAGAAGACAGCAGAGGGGGGAGAGAGCACAGACCGAAAGAAGACAGCAGAGGGGGGAGAGAGCACAGAGCAAAAAGACAGCATAGGGGGGAGAGAGCTGGGTCATCTGGCACCAATAATCTCGAATATTTAGAGCCAACAAGTAAGGTGAAGGACACGTCTGCAGGTTTGAAGAGGCTTTTCTTTTTGGGGGACTTTTTTTAAGTTAACTGTATGTAATTTGAGCTAAAATCATATTTGCTATTGTTTTTTTTAAACAATAGACCACATCAAAGTTCAGTGTGTCGGGAAACAAAGAGACTGTAAAAGCCTAAATGGTGCAAAATGGTTAACCAAACCCAACTGCAAAAATTATTTTGCAGGTGTTGATGGAAGGCGTTCACCTAATCTCTGTTATCTCTTCCACCTCCCGCATTATTGAGGACATGACGTTCCTCAGACATTGACTCTACATAATTCAGCACTATCCAGAGGAATGGTGTGAAGCATGAGCATTACTGAGTGCTGAAGCTTGTCTTCCCATGTATCTCTCGGATAATGTACCATCAACAGGGAAATCACAGAAATTACAAGTGACCTAAGAGTAGAGTAATCATAGATAATAGGATTGCTATAGGTTGGATTTCTTCCCATATATGAGCTGCGGATGATACAGTTTCAGGATTTTCTTATCGAATGTGAGTTGGGACAATATAGAACGCCATTAATTCAAGCGTTCAGCAAAATTAGGCTAGGTTCACAGTTATTGTGAACCCCGGATGCTTCTGGCCGGTACATGTTGACCTCAATCGCCATTGTAATGGACGGTGGTGATCTCAACAACAGTGGTCTTCGGGCTTTGAAGCTTTAGTAAAAGTATGACCTTTAGTATGTGTCACACTGGGATAAAGAGAGCAGGCCTTGCCGCTATACATATATCTCTCTCTATCTTGGAGATAAGACCCTATTGCGCATTTGTCTCACTTTTCTAGACACTGGGATAAATGACTCCCTGTGCGTGGCACAACACAAAGGATAATAATGGAGAGGGTAAGGGGAGGAAGGCCGTAGCCGTAGGGAGAATGGAGACAGGTCACCTCCCTGAGCTCCCTAATGTCCCCATACGGGTCCTTCCCCCCCATCTTGTCCTTTGCTGTCCCTCCACTCACCAAAGGCCGGTGAGTATACTAGACTTCAACACTACGATAATAAGACAAGGAAGTAAGACAAACAGGAGAACATAGACAAAAAGGATGTACACCAACTATTGCAGTCAAACACCAGGGCTACAAGAAACTAAGCTTCAGCAACTTCAAGAGACTTCCTCCCTCCATGGTGGTCAGTTCAGAAATGAATTCTATAACTGGCATCAGGTGATGTAACATGATACTATTTAAAGGGAAGGGGAGTGGTCACAAACCGCTACACCTTTGATGGAACTAAGAAGAAGCTACCAGAGTCCTTAACTCTTGCTGCACCAAATGGGTTTAAAACACAGAACCTCATAAGGCAGTGTGAGACTTAGATCCCAGACCTGTCACACATCTCCCAAGGACAGGAGACCCTTGTAACAGTATGGGCGGACAGTATTACTAAAGTTGGATGGCTTCAGGTTGTGGATCATATTCCTACAATATTAACAAATAATGGAGAGGGCAATAAAGCATCCAGAAATGGAAAATTACACCTTTTTCCTTTACATAAGCTCCATGTTGTATGATGATCACAGAGGTCAGATATTGCCCAAGCATTTTATAGACTTTCAGTTGTTTGTGTGCTTTTGGGTGGAGACTAGTTCATACCTCACACAGAGGTGAGGGATTCCGTCTCTCTTGTGTCTTCGTAGCACATGGAGGACAAAATACAGCAGTACTGAGCAGTGTAACTGTGAGTACTGCTTGGGGATAAGATAAAACTTACTAGAAAACAACTCTATCTGTGCCCGCTTCACCAGTTTTTCACTGCACTCCTCATTCTTTCCCTCTCCATAGACTTCAATAGGCAGCTGTAATCTGATTCCTTACTGAGGTGGCAGTCAGTTTTAATGAAGGTGGATTTTAGCTGTTTTGATGATGAATTCAGGAGGTAGGGAGAGAAAAGAAGTGGTTGATAGGTGAAGAAAGAAACATATTTATCTGATTAGATAATCAACAAAGTTTCTTATATTGTTTCTTATATATACTGAGCAGTGTAGATGTAAATCTAGCTCAGGGATGAGATAAAACATTTAGTAGAAAGTAGCACTGTCTGTTTTCCCCTTTGTCCGCTCTTTCACTGAGTTCCTCACTCATCTTGCTCTCCATAGATTTCAATAGGCAGCTGTAATATGATTCCTCAGTAAGATGGCAATCTCTCTTTATTTTAATCAAGTGGATTTTAGCAGCTCTTTTTCTTGAATGAATGATGAATTCTGGAGGAAGGGAAAAAATAAGTGTCTCATAGGTGGAGAAAGAAGCATATGTCTCTGATGAGATAAACGATATAGCTTCTGATATTGTTTCTTATATGTACTGAGCAGTGTAACTATAAATCCAGCTCAGGGATGAGATAAAACACATAGTAGAAAACAATACTGTGTGTCTTCTTCTGTTTTTTTCAGAGTTCTTCACTCCTCCTCTCTCTGTAGACTTAAACTGGCAGCTGTAATCTGATTCCTCAGTGAGCTGGCAGTCCTTGTTTTGATAAAGATGGGTTTTAGCTGTTTCTCAGAGTGAATTATGAGTTCAGCAGGAAAAAAGGATGAGAAATGGCTCATAAGTGGAGAAAGAAGCATTTTTTGAAGAGATAAATAACAAAGTTTCTTACATTGTTTCTTATATGTACTGAGCTGTGTAGCTGTAAATTCAGCTCAAAGATGAGTTAAAAGAAGCATTTTTTTTGCACTGAGTTCCTTACTCCTCCCCTCTCCCTATACTTAAAGGGCAGCTGTAATCTAATTCCTCAGTGAGCTGGCAGTCCTTGTTTTGATCAACACGGATTTTAGCTGTTTTTCAGAGTGAATGATGAATTCAGTAGGAGAAAGGGAAGAGAAATGGATCATAAGTGGAGAAAGAAGCATATGTTTTTGATGAGATAAATGATAAAGTTTCTTATATTGTTTCTTATATGTACTGAGCAGTGTAGCTGTATATTCAGCTCGGGGATGAGTTAAAAGAAACTCCGATTACTTTCATCAAGTTCCTCACTCCTCCCCATAGACTTAAACAGGCAGCTGTAATCTGATTCCTCAGCTGGCAGTCTTTGTACTGATTAAGACTGATTTTAGCTGTGTTTCAATGAATGATGGGTTCGGCAGGAAAAAAGGGAAGGGAAGTGGCTCATAAGTGGAGAAAGAAGAATATTTCTCTGATTAGATAAATTGCAAATTTTCTTCTATTCGCTTGTGCTATTGATTTTCGCAGTAATATGTGCATGTATCACGATGATAATCCAGCAGCTCAGTTGGTCCTGACCGGGCTGGATTTACAGACTCCCATGTTTATTATGCTACTTTCCAAAAAGTTTCTTCTTACAGAAACTTCCGCCCCTGGTTTCGTGAATCGACTTTAAGAAATGTATCCCACGGTTTTGTAAACAAGATGACAGACCCGTAAGCAAGATCAGCACAAACTCATCCTGTTCTATTACATGCATGGTTACCATCCGGCGAGATTCCCCTTTAAGAATGAGAGAGACACTCTATTTCACCTGCAGTTCCTGCTGAGAAAACGCTGTTCCAACCTCTCGCTCAGCGGGAAGCCATCTTCTGCAGAAGTTAACCGTGCCAGAATTTGCTTCTCAGACGTGATCCTGCGGGGCGATTGACTATTGTACAATTCTTTAGGCTGTTACTATAAAAATGCAGGACACAACTAGCCGAGGGGGGTCCTAATCCCATTACACACGGGTCTTTATATTTGTGTAAAGCCAAAACTTTCTACCACCCCGTAAAGTACAAACCAAGGGTAACAACAACCTACATGAGCCCACTTGTAATCCAAAGTGAATGCAACCTCGTGGCACGGCTAATATGAAGACCATCTGTCTATGAGGCTAACAGTTCAGGTCAAGGAGTGCCGCTGGTGGGCCAGGCATTGTGGTCCGAGCATGGATCAGGTAATACGGATGGGAAAACTCAGCCTAAAAGAGAAAGGTTCTCACTCAGGCACCAAACAAAGGGGTTGTCCGGAACTTCAAAACTGATAACCGGTTCTTAGGATAGGTAATTAATGATGTGACACGTGGCTGTACGTGGTGCCACCACCGTACGGAACTACGGCACAGCATATCTCAGTTGTCGTAATAGTGGCCTAATAGGGGGTGGATATGCAGTACCCGGCCACGGAACAGTTCTGGCCAGCGGCCACATCGGGAGCAGCTGATCGGTAGGGGTGCCGAGTGTTGTACTCCCACCAACCAGACGTAGATCATGTATCCTAAGGTCATCAAGGTTCCAGACAACCCCTTTAATACCTTGAAAATGAAACATTAAGTTTTAGAGAGTTGTCACGCTTTTCTTCTTTTAAAGTAATTAAAGGAGCTGTCCACTACTCGGATAACCCCTTCTCATTCCCCATAGGAATAAAAAAGCCTATACTCACCAACGGTGCCAACGTGGTTCTAGGAGAGTTAGAAGTTGTGTTCCCAGGGTCCATGTGACATTGTTATAACAGGCGAACCCCACAACCAATCAGCGCATTCCTCCCCGCCTTTGGACACAGGAGTGCTCAACAGGAAGAGAGCGGCAGCGCTCATTCCCTGTTGATTACTTAAGCTTCCGAAGGCAAGGAGAAGAAAGCCAACGCTAATTGGTTGCAGAACTCACGAGTCATAACAATTCATATGGGATCCATGAATCTCAAACACAGGACTAGCCATATATCTCTCCAGGGAAGGACCCAGCCAAGGGGTGGCTCCTTGCGGAGAACACCATAACCACCAAATGAAGTGGCCGTTTAAGTCAATATCCAACTCTTTTACAAGTTTACAGATATGACAAGGGAATACCAAGGCCAGGTATCCATCCACAGACAGCTGTTTCGGGGTGTTGCCCCTCATCAGTGTGGAGTAGGATTCTGGCTAGGTGGGAGCAAGGCCTAGTAGACCAAGATTGCAAAGTATTCACTGATCTCAGGGAGACCAGTCCAAGAAAACACTGCGGGCAGCTGGCTAAAGCGCTCAAACACAGTGAATTCCTAGGCACATTGCCCCCTGGGAAATATGAATATGCAAATAGAGTCCGTGTAGCCTCGTTTAGGAGTCTCAAACACAGGACTAGCCAGATATTCTTCCAAGGAAGGACCCAGCCAAGGGATATATGGCTAGTCCTGTGTTTGAGACTCCTAACCGAGGCTCCACAGACTCTATTTGCATATTCATATTTCCCAGGGGGCAATGTGCCTAGGAATTCACTGTGTTTGAGCGCTTTAGCCGGCTGCCCGCAGTGTTTTCTTGGACTGGTCTCCCTGAGATCAGTGAATACTTTGCAATCATATGGGATCCAGGAACACGAGTTCCAACATGGCTGGAACCATGCGGACACTGGAGGTGAGTATAGGTTTATTTTTATGAGGAATTAGAAAGGGTTGTCCAAGTAGTGGACAACCCTTTTAAAGGTTTATTCCAATCTTAGTCACAGGATACGTCCCAAATATGTTAGTGCTTCCCGATTGTCCACATGATGGACAGGGACCACCGGGAAGAGAGTAGTGGTTACGTGAGAGTACCAAAGATTGCCAAGCATTGGTGTAGTCCAGGAAAGTGGGTATAAGAATAGGGACTTGTGGCCACAAAAATCAAAGAATCAAGGATTATTTGAATTCATATGGTGGTATTAAATAATAAATGGACATTAAATAAATACCACCATATGAATTTAAATAATCCTTGATTCTTAGATTTTTTTGGAGCGGAGCACGGCCACAAGTCCCTATTCTTATATCTATTTTCCTGGACTACTACTGGGAGGACTGCTGGATACCGCGGAGAAAGCTTGACATCTAAAGTTGTCACAGACGCAAAGGGTGGTCGTGACGTCTCACAACCCAAACAGGTGAGCAAATCCACCACTTATTTCTAGACATCCTGCCGTCAGATACACTATTGTGCGCCCCTTCTTCTTTTCAGCTGTTTATTGCTCAAGCATTGGCGTAGGAATTTTTGGAATGGCAATTCAAATGGAGAGAGCTACTCAAAAGCGGCCACCTATCCAACGCCAACGGTGTGCAACTGGCTCTGTTCTAGAGATTTGGCAAGTCAAATCGAATTCTTGGACCTAGGACAGTGGTTTTTCTAGATCCGCGCTGCTCATACAGTGGAAGGGACACAATTCATCAGAGATGATGGTCAAAATCCTGGTTTTATTCCAACGCGTTTCGGAGGAGCTACACCTCGCTCCTTCCTCTGGGGGCCAACATATTACCCCTGAGGGTAACATATGGCACCCTGAGGAAGGAGCAAGGTGTAGCTCCGAAACGCGTTGGAATAAAGCCAAGATTTTGACCATCTCTGACGAATTGTGTCCCTTCCACTATAAAATACAGTCCCTTGTAGGTCCATCGCTTGAGAGTAGAGTGTTGATCCAGCAGCAGCCATACCACGCTTACACACTGGTTGTGGGACACACAACCATACCAGGTGAACAGCTTCCTTTTTGTCCTATTGGAGTTGTCTCAAGGTTAAGACCCTATTGCACTCTCCTTCCCCACAGTTTCTGCGAATCAAATTCTTGTTAAAGGTTCACTGTAATGTTTTAGGAACTACTTTGATTTTCTCTATTCTTTCCAGGTTGTGTGAAGGGTAAGCGATATTACCGAAAGTGCTATCTCATATTTCAGCACTTCGAAAACTACGCAACGGCACAGCAGCTATGCCACAGCCGAGGAGGAAACCTGGCGATGCCGATTGACCAGAACGAATTTTCCGCTCTGGCCCAGTATGTTCACGACGCATTCTTCCCATTTAATTGGCCCGTCTGGATTGGGATTCACGATCGACGCTCGGAGGGGATGTACACGTTTGAGAACGGCCATCGCGTCTCCTATTTCAACTGGTACAAAGATCATTTGGTGACACAGCCAAATGGTGGCGCGCTGGAGAACTGCGTGTCCATCTCATCGGATGACGGAAAGTGGTGGGACAATGACTGCACGCGGAGGATGTACTACATCTGCGAGTACTGAGGGGTAGGGTGACATACGCCGCTGCTTGTAGCATCTATCTCACGTCTTCGGTAGTTCATATCTCAGGTGTCTATATGCTTTCTATATACTACACGAGTGCAGGCACAGTGATAGAAGATTCAAAGAGTTGATTGACTATGTTTGTTTTTCTCAAGTATTTCATTTTGATGTTAGAATGAGGATGAAACATTTCAACGACCCTTTATCCTCAAGGGGAAAATCCTTTCCGGCAGCGGCAGAGGCGTACTCCACTCCAAACTGATCCTTCAGCTCAGTGGCAGACCTTGACCCCAGGGGGGGAAGGGGGGTGCTGACGGCCGGCGGTGCGTGGTGGTGGATGCTGGCAGCGCGGTCGCAGTGCTTGTGCTTGCGGCAGCTCTCCTACCTGCTGAGCCACGCCGTTACCGGGAGCTGGAGGAGCAGAGAAGAGGAGGGACAGGATCAGGCAAGGGAAGCAGGAAGCTTTCTGCTTCCCTTGCCTGACCCTCCTCTCCTCTGACGTCGGGTTACGGGGGTCAGCTGGGGGCCCCCTTCAGGCTTGAAGGGGCCCTGTAGCCGGTCGGGGCCCTGGTGCAGCTGAACCAGCTGCACCACGGTAGTTCCGCCCCTGCTTCAGCCAACAATTGAAGCTGTATTGACAATTTAAAGGGGTTTTTATCATCTTCAAAAAATGGGCATTGTCAGATGTTTTGCGATTTACTGTCCGGTGGTCGGTTTCCAAGGCAACGAATTGTAAATAACAAATGAAAAGTTTTAATATCTCAAGAACAGCTACAAATTTTAACAAGCGGTAAATTGCGAAATTGCTTGGATTTGCCAACTCTATCCAATAATATCCATCTTTGAAGATGGAAATAACCCTTTATGTCACATGTAAGAGATGATCGCCCAACACACAGTAGTGAACTACAAAAACACGTCATGTAGGTTTTTCTTTCAGGCAGATTGTACTATCCTGTGGATCAGGGCATTATAAATTAGAGCTAATCGTGTCTTCACTTTCCTCCTTTATCCTGTTGAAAATTAAAGGTGTTTTCTAGGATATAAACTGCATTTTGCTAAAAAATAGACAAATGAAATGTGCCGATTCATCTGTTAGATCACCTTCTACCATTTCAGTGTCCCAACTGGTGTTTTTTCATGATTACATGTTAAAAAAGAGACAGGTGAACCATGGGGTCATCTATTTTGAGGCATGGGGTCCACCAACAGCCACTGTTACAGCCAGTTGGCCTCCGCCATCATTGTTCACGATACGTAGATATATGGCACATTGTCCGCCGGCATCACAACGTTGGGAATTTAAACACATTTATTTTAACTCATTAAGTCATCATTGACTCCGGAAGTGATGACTGAGAGGTATGGGGTGTGAGAATACTGAAAAGAAAAGGAGAGAATGCACTGAAAATGACCGGTTCCGCGTTGAACATCCCATGTCGTGAGGCTCTAGTCCCAATGGTTGCAGCCAATTTTCACAAGTCCTGTGTCATCTCTTTATCAATATACTCGGTTACATCCACTGGGGTGACAGTAGGCTGGTATCCCTGCTGTTCACTTTTACACCTCTTGACATAATAGCCTCACAGACTGAAATGTTCCGGATGTAATCTTTATTCGCCACCTGATTGGTCCATCTGAAAAATTTAAAAAAAAGCAGCTGCCATATTGGCACACCCAAGTGATGTGCCAATATGCCGGCTGCACATTGCTGTCCTCTGGGTCCTCCTCCGCTTCATCCTCTTCCTCCTTTACCCCACCGCCGTTCTCGCTGCTGCTACACCACCTGGAAACCCTACGGACATTGACACAGGTCCTTCACCGTGACATGGCAGTGACATCATCACAGGTCCTTCACCTCTTATCTCCTGGGTGAAAGAGCACTGCGGGAGCTGGAGAACGTCTGAGCGGAGCTCAGGAGACAAGAAGTGTGGGACCTGTGACAATGTCACCACCATGCGATCAGTACAAGAGGGGGCAGAGGTAAAAGAGACAGCACAGCAGTGAGAGTAAGAGAGAGAACATTCCAGTAGTGAGGGGAAGAGAGAGAAAGCCCAGCAGTGAGGGGAAGAGAGAGACAGCCCAGCAGTGAGGGGAAGGACAGCCCAGCAGTGAGGGGAAGAGAGACAGCCCAGCAGTGAGGGGAAGAGAGAGACAGCCCAGCAGTGAGGGGAAGAGAGAGACAGCCCAGCAGTGAGGGGAAGAGAGAGACAGCCCAGCAGTGAGGGGAAGAGAGAGACAGCCCAGCAGTGAGGGGAAAAGAGACAGCCTAGACAGTCAGGGGAAGAAAGAGACAGCCAGCAGTGAGGGGAAGAAAAGACAGCCCGCAGTGAGGGGAAGAGAGAGACAGCCCAGCAGTGAGGGGAAGAAAAAGACAGCCCAGCAGTGAGGGGAAGAGAGAGACAGCCCAGCCGTGAGGGGAAGAAAAGAGACAGCCCAGCAGTGAGGGGAAGAGAGACAGACAGAAATGTTCAACACCAATTAATTCACCTGGGTTGTTCAAGGTATTTGGCTCAGGATTTTGATAGTTTTGAGCGGACAGATGGACATTATAGCGTAAGGTGGTGCACACTTGTAGCGTAAAGAATTTTTTATAGCAAATATGAAGAAGAATAAGCGGCACTCACCTTATTTCACTTAAAAAATCCTTTTATTCAGTATCCATTAAAAAAAGCAGGTGCAGGAAAGAACAGTCAGCAATCAAGGATGACAGCTGTTTCGTGTGTATCCCACACTTCAAAAGGATCCTTTTGAAGTGTGGGATACACACGAAACAGCTGTCATCCTTGATTGCTGAGCTGTTCTTTCCTGCACCTGCTTTTTTTAATGGATACTGAATAAAAGGATTTTTAAGCAAAATAAGGTGAGTGCCGCTTATTCTTCTTGATATTTGGTAGTGAGGGGAAGAGAGACAACTCAGCAGTGAGAGGAAGAGAGACAGCCCAGCAGTGAGAGGAAGAGAGACAGCCCAGCAGTGAAGGGAAGAGAGACAGCCCAGCAGTGAAGGGAAGAGAGACAGCCCAGCAGTGAGGGGAAGAGAGAGACAGCCCAGCAGTGAGGGGAAGAGAGACAGCCCAGCAGTGAGAAGAAGAGAGACAGCCCAGCAGTGAAGACAGACAGCCCAGCAGGGAGGGAAGAGAGAGACAGCCCAGCAGTGAGGGGAAGAGAGAGACAGCCCAGCAGTGAGGGGAAGAGAGACAGCCCAGCAGTGAGAGGAAGAGAGACAGCCTAGCAGTGAAGGGGAGACAGCCCAGCAGTGAGGGGAAGAGAGACAGCCCAGCAGTGAGGGGAAGAGAGAGACAGCCCAGCAGTGAGGGGAAGAGAGAGACAGCTCAGCAGTGAGAGGAAGAGAGACAGCCCAGCAGTGAGAAGAAGAGAGACAGCCTAGCAGTGAAGGGAAGAGAGACAGCCCAGCAGTGAGAGGAAGAGAGACAGCCTAGCAGTGAGGGAAGAGAGACAGCCCAGCAGTGAGGGGAAGAGAGAGACAGCCCTGCAGTGAGAGGAAGAGAGAGACAGCTCAGCAGTGAAGGGAAGAGAAATAGCCCAGCAGTGATGAAGGGGGGACAGAATACAGGGGGCAGAGAGTGGGCGGACAGAGGCGGTGAGCGCTCAAGGGGGAAGAGACGGCCGCCAGCCCCAGCGCCATGCAGCCAGCCCCCATCGTGAGTTCACTGCCCTTCTGATGCGATAACATCGGGACCACATCTAGTTAATTTATACATTAATAAAATGTTTAACATCAGAAAACCCCTTTAAAAATATAGCCAAAATATGTGATAAAAGATGTTTAATCTGGATTCTTTAAGCCGAATATATCAAGTAGTTTTGGATAAAATTCTGACACAAAGCTGCTTTAAATGTCAACTTTTTTGCACAATTTAAACCTATCCCCAAATTTTGCAACTTCTGGCATTTTACACTAGGCCGAGCTTGGATGGAACATGGGGAGGTAAAGTGTGCTAAGAGAATATTCATTATAATATGCACACATGGTGTAAATTACACGAACGTTCTAGGTCAACCCCTAACTAAAGTATAACTTCTAGAGGTAGTTGAACTACAGATATGGAGTCAATCTGCAGGGTAAGAGTGTTGCAAAGATGCTAGCAGCAGCACTAAAAGCCCTTTAGTCCTCTATCCCACGGATGTAGTGCTGCGATGGCTGTCAGTCAGTTCCGGGTCACAGTTACAGCTGCTGCTCACTATACACAGGCCACACCTCCATAACTGAAATCCAGAGGCTGCCTGGAGGAATAAAGTTCATTTCATCCCAGTAGCCGGGATTTCAGACCGTCATCCTGGTAGTTTTAGAACGCTATTAACCTGCAGATTAACTTTATATCTGTGGTAATAGCATTTTGGGATAGGACAGGATCCCTACAGAGATCTCCAACACCGCTCAATAAATTTAGAGCACCATGCTCGGTTTCAACTGTTTTTATTGGGTTTTAAATAATCATGGTGATCTAAACATCAGTCTTAATGAATCAAGGTGTAAACGCATCAAATTACTTTTTTCTGACCTAGATAGTAGCTTTATTATAAATATGATCAGAACGTCTCCAACTCATTAAACCATGCAAATCAATAGATAAATAACATCATGGCAAAAAGTGTTGGCACCTTGAAATTACTTCTGAAAATTGACTATTTCTCCGAAAAAAAATTATTACAGTTACATGTTTGTTATACACGTTTATTTCCATTGTGTTTATTGGAACAATACAAATGAAAACGGAGGAAAAAAAAGGCAAAATGGACATAATTCTAGACAAAACTCAAAATGGCCGGACAAAATATTTGTCCCCATCACCTTAATATTAGGTTTCCCCCTTTGTAATAAATCCCTGCAGTCAGTCTCCTCTATAACCTCCACAAGCTTCTTCTCTCCTGGAGTTTCTCCTCTTTTTTATAATCTGCTCCCGGTCTCTCATATTTGAGGCGTCTTCTCCCAACAGTAATTTTCAGATCTCTCCACAGGGGATCAATGGGATATAGATCTGGACTCATTGCTGCCTCTTCTGATCTCTCCAGTGCTTTGTTTCCTCCATTTTTTGGGGCTTCTTGATGTTTGGGGTCATTGTCCTGCTGGAGACCCTGATGTAGGACGCCCCCAGCTTTCTGACACTGGGCTGTACATTGCGACCCAAAATTCTTTGGTATCTCCAGATTTCATGATGTCTTGCACACAGTCAAGACCCCCAGTGTCAGAGGCAGCAAAACAATCCAAAAAATCTTTGACCTCCACCATATGTGACTGTAGATCCTGTGCTCTTTTTCTTGTCCTCCCCATATGTGACTATAGGTCCTGGGCTTTTCTCTGACCTCCCCCATTTGTGACTGTAGGTTCTGTGTTCTTTTTTCTGACCTCCCCCATTTGTGACTGTAGGTCCTGTGCTCTTTTCTCTGACCTCCCCCATATGTGACTGTAGGGCCTGTGTTTTTCTCTGACCTCCTCCATATGTAACTGTAGGTCCTGTGTTCTTTTCTCTGACCTCCACCATATGTGACTGTAGGTCCTGTGTTCTTTTCTCTGCCCTCCCCATATGTGACTGTAGGTCCTGTATTCTTTTTTCTGGCCTCCACCATATGTGACTGTAGGTCCTGTGTTCTTTTCTCTGCCCTCCCCCATATGTGTCTATAGGTCCTGTATTCTTTTTTTTGACCTCCACCATATGGGACTGTAGGTCCTGTGTTCTTTTCTGCCCTCCCCATATGTGACTGTAGGTCCTGTATTCTTTTTTCTGACCTCCACCATATGTGACTGTAGGTCCTGTATTCTTTTTTCTGACCTCCCCATATGTGACTGTAGGTCATGTGATCTTTTCTCTGCCATTCTCCATATGTGACTGTAGGTCCTGTGCTCTTTTCTCTGACCTCCCCCATATGTGACTGTAGTTCCTGTGCTCTTTTTTCTGACCTCCACCATATGTGACTGTAGGTCCTGTGTTCTTTTCTCTGACCTCCCCCATATGTGACTGTAGGTCCTGTGCTCTTTTCTCTGACCTCCCCCATATGTTACTGTAGATCCTGTGCTCTTTTCTCTGACCTACACCATATGTGACTGTAGTTCCTGGGCTTTTCTCTGACCTCCTCCATATGTAACTGTAGGTTCTGTGTTCTTTTCTCTGACCTCCTCCAAATGTGACTGTAGGTCCTGTGTTATTTTCTCTGACCTCCTCCATATGTAACTGTAGGTCCTGTGTTCTTTTCTCTGACCTCCTCTATATGTGACTGTAGGTCCTGTATTCTTTTTTCTGACCTCCACCATATGTGACTGTAGGTCCTGTGCTCTTTTCTCTGACCTCCACCATATGTGACTGTAGGTCCTGTGCTCTTTTCTCTGACCTCCACCATATGTGACTGTAGGTCCTGGGCTTTTCTCTGACCTCCTCCATATGTAACTGTAGGCCCTGTGTTCTTTTCTCTGACCTCCTCCATATGTGACTGTAGGTCCTGTGTTCTTTTCTCTGACCTCCTCCATATGTAACTGTAGGTCCTGTGTTCTTTTCTCTGACCTCCTCCATATGTAACTGTAGGTCCTGTGTTCTTTTCTCTGACCTCCTCCATATGTAACTGTAGGTCCTGTGTTCTTTTCTCGGACCTCCTCTATATGTGACTGTAGGTCCTGTATTCTTTTTTCTGACCTCCACCATATGTGACTGTAGGTCCTGTGTTCTTTTCTCTGCCCTACTCCATATGTGACTGTAGGTCCTGTGCTCTTTTCTCTGACCTCCCCCATATGTGACTGTAGGTCCTGAGATCTTTTCTCTGCCATCCCCCATATGTGACTGTAGGTCCTGTGATCTTTTCTCTGCCATCCCCCATATGTGACTGTAGGTCCTTCTGCTCTTTTCTTTGTCAGGCTCATTCTGTTTTCGGTAAACAGTAGGATGATGTCTTTATCAAAAACGTTTATCTTGTTTCATCTGTTCACAAGATGCTTTCCCAGAAGAATTTTGGTAATTCATGTACATTTAGGCAAACTGCAGTCTAGCTTTCTTTTGTCTGCGTCAGCAGTGGGTTCTCCTGGACCTCCTCCATAGCATTTCATATCATTCACATGTGGATAGTTTGCACTGATACTGATGCCCCCTGAGCCTGCAGGACGGCTGGAATTTCTTTGGAACTTGATTGAGGCTTATCCACCATCCAGACTGTCCTGTGTTGCAACCTTTCATCAATTGTTCTCTGCCGTCCACATCCAGGGACATTAGCCACAGTGCCATGAGTTGTGATTATGTTGTGCACCATGGACAAAGGAACATCAATATCTCTGAAGATGGACTTGTAACCTTGAGATTGTTGATATTTTCCAACAATTTTAATTCTCGCATGCTCAGACAGTTCTCTTCTCCTCTTTCTGTCCTCCATGCTTAGTGTGGCACACAGACACACAATGCAAAGGTTGAGACAACTTCTCCCCTTTTTATCTGTTTTCAGGTGTGATTTTTATATTGCCCACACCTGTTACTTGCTACAGGTGAGTGTGAACGAGCATCACATGTTGGAAACAAAGTTGTTTACCCACAATTTTGGAAAGCTGTTCATTTTCTCCTGGGGTTTTGTGTGAATTTATGTCCAATTTGTCTTTTTTTCCTGTTTTTTTTGTGTTGTTCCTATACACAAAGGAAATAATCATGTGTATGACAAAATGTGTAATTGCAATGATTTTCTGGAACAATTTCAATGGGGATATCATTTTCAGCCATGACAGTACATATATATACATGCATATGTATTATTTGCTTTTTTTTTTGATCCACGGGAGCTTTTTATTTTCCTACAAACATGGTCTTTGTTCTACAAGAGATAATAAACATTATAAAATCTTTCTCCTCTTGTATTTTATGCATATGATGTACAAGGCTTTCTAGTGCCGAACACAAGGCTACATAGGGAAAAAAAACCTTATAAGCTTGCACTACTAGAGTATTTTCTTCCTTCTGGAGAAGAGCTATTTTGCATGCTTTTTTATTTCTCTAGCATTATAAGGTAACTCGATCTGTTATGTAAGATCCAAGATCAGCATTGTACAGTATACAGCTCCGGCAAAAATGAAGAGACCACTGCAAAATGTTCAGTTTTTCTCTTTCTAGGTATATTTTTGAGTAAAATGTACATTGTTGTTTAATCTTATAAACTACTGATAACAAGTCTCTGAAATTCAAAGCTAAAAATGTTGTATTTATTTGCAGCAAATGAGAAATCGTCAAAATAATAAAAAAGAAACATCAGACCTCAAATAATGCAAAGAATACAAGTTCTTATTCATTTAGAAACAACAATAATCATGTTTTAACTCAGGAAGAGTTCAGAAATCAATATTTGGTGGAATACCCATGATTTTTAATCACAGCTTTCCTGCGTCTTGGCAGCTTTCCTCCAGTCTGTCACACTGGTTTTGGGTGACCTTAGGCCACTCCTGGCACAAACATTTAAGGTTCTTCTTTGATGGCTGTGACTGTCCATCTTCCTCTTGATTACATTCCAGAGGTTTTCAATGGGGTTCAGGTCTGGAGATTGGGCTGGTCATGACAGGGTCTTGATGTGGTGCTCCTTCATACACACATTGATTGACCTAGCTGTGTGGCATGGGGCATTGTGCTGCTGGGAAATACAGTCCTCAGGGTTTGGGAACATTGCCTGAGCAGAAGGAAGCAAGTGTATTTGATGGATAACCTTGTATGCGGCTTGAATCATACGTCCTTCGCAAAGATTAACCTGCCCAATTCCAGCCTTGCTGAAGCATCCCCAGATCATCACCGATCCTCCACCAAATGTCACTGTCGGTGCAAGACTCTGTGGATTATACGCCTCTCCAGGTCTCCGTCTAACCATTAGACGACCAGGTGTTGGGCAAAACTGAAAATTAGACTCATCAGAGAAGATTTCCTTACTCCAGTCCTCTATGGTCCAATCCTTATGGTCTCTGGCAAACTTCATCCTGGATCTCCTTTGGTTCTCATCGATGAAAGGCTTTTTTCTAGCTTTACATGACTTGAGACAGTCACAAGACATCAAACAATGAAGAACTGCTTAAACCTTTGTGCCAGGAGTGCGGGGGTGGATTAAGGGTAGCCAGGGCCCGGGGCTGTTCAGACTCTGTGGGCCCCTTCCCGTTCATGTGACAGGTTATCATATACCTGAAACAGATTAGCTGTGTTCCATTTAAGTAAACAAAAAAAAAGGCAAATAGAAGAAATAATGAAAAACCATGCAAAATAAAATGCTGCAAAAACAACCTGTGTGAACAAAAGTAAAATATTGAGGTAAAGAAACCTCACCAAATACTCAGCGTGTGCACGAGGCCTTACAGATACTGAGGGAAAAAACTCACCAAATACTCAGCGTGTGCACGAGGCCTTACAGATACTGAGGGAAAAACTCACCAAATACTCAGCGTGTGCACGAGGCCTTACAAATACTGAGGTAAAAACTCACCAAATACTCAGCGTGTGCACGAGGCCTTACAAATACTGAGGTAAAAACTCACCAAATACTCAGCGTGTGCACGAGGCCTTACAAATACTGAGGTAAAAACTCACCAAATACTCAGCGTGTGCACGAGGCCTTACAGATACTGAGGTAAAAACTCACCAAATACTCAGCGTGTGCACGAGACCTTACAGATACTGAGGTAAAAACTCACCAAATACTCAGCGTGTGCACGAGGCCTTACAGATACTGAGGTAAAAACCTCACCAAATATTCAGCGTGTGCACGAGACCTTACAGATACTGAGGTAAAAACTCACCAAATACACAACGTGTGCACGAGGCCTTACAAATACTGAGGTAAAAACTCACCAAATACTCAGCGTGTGCACGAGGCCTTACAAATACTGAGGTAAAAACTCAAATACTCAGCGTGTGCACGAGACCTTACAGATACTGAGGTAAAAACTCAGCAAATACTCAGCGTGTGCACGAGCCTTACAAATACTGAGGTAAAAACTCACCAAATACTCAGCGTGTGCATGAGGCCTTACAGATACTGAGGGAAAAAAAAAATCACCAAATACTCAGCGTGTGCACGAGGCTTACAGATACTGAGGTAAAAAACTGTGCAGATCCATGAAAGCAAAACAAGGAAAAAACAGTGGCACGCCATACATAACATAGATAGAACTATATATAACAGAGTAGGGTGGGAAATTAAGGTAGCAGGACCTCACACATAGCACCCAGTAGGAGCCCACAAATAGCCCCTGTATACACAGGATCCCACACACAGCCCCCTATATACAGCAGGAGCCCACACATAGCCCTGTGTATACAGCAGGAGCCCACAAACAGCCTCCAGTATGCACAGGATCCCACACACAGCCCCCTATATACAGCAGGAGCCCACACATAGCCCTGTGTATACAGCAGGAGCCCACAAACAGCCTCCAGTATACACAGGATCCCACACATAGCCCTGTGTATACAGCAGGAGCCCACAAACAGCCTCCAGTATGCACAGGATCCCACCACACAGCCCCCTATATACAGCAGGAGCCCACACATAGCCCCGTGTATACAGGAGCCCACAAATACCCTCCTGTATGCACAGGATCCCACACACAGCCCCTATATACAGCAGGAGCCCACACATAGCCCTGTGTATACAGCAGGAGCCCACACATAGCTCTGTGTATACAGCAGGAGCCCACAAACAGCCTCCAGTATGCACAGGATCCCACACACAGCCCCCTATATACAGCAGGAGCCCACACATAGCCCTGTTTATACCGCAGGAGCCCACAAATAGCCTCCTGTATGTAGCAGGAGCCAACACACAGTCCCCTGCATATAGCAGGAGTCCACTCATAGACCCCTGCATACAGCAGAAGCACCACATATAGCCCCTTGTACACAGCAGGAGCCCACACACAGCCCCCTGTATACAGCAGGAGTCCACACACAGCCCTCTGTATACAGCAAGAGTCCACACACAGCCCTCTGTATACAGCAAGAGTCCACACACAGCCCTCTGTATACAGCAAGAGTCCACACACAGCCCTCTGTATACAGCAAGAGTCCACACACAGCCCTCTGTATACAGCAAGAGTCCACACAAGCCCTCTGTATACAGCAAGAGTCCACACACAGCCCTCTGTATACAGCAAGAGTCCACACGCAGCCCTTTGTATACAGCAGGAAACCACACACACAAAAACACAAATAGGCACACTGAAGAAAGCAGACAGGACGCATGTGCAGGCACAAGAATGCAAACAAGCATAAGCACGCACAAGAACGCAGACAGGCACATGCACAAGAACACACAGGGCGCAAACTCAGGCACAAGAACGCAAACACATGCATGCACAAGAACACAGAAAGGTACACATGCACAAGAACGCAGACATGCACATGCACATGCACAAGAACGCAGACAGGGAGCAAACGCAGGCACAAGAATACAAACACATGCATGCATAAGAACACAGAAAGGTACACATGCACAAAAACGCAGACAGGCACATGCACAAGAACGCACACAGGGAGCAAACGCAGGCACAAGTATACAGCACAAGAACGAAAACACATGCATACACAAGAATACAAACACATGCATGTACAAGAACACAGAAAGGTACACAATGCACAAGAGCACAGACAGGCATACATGCACAAGAACACAGACTGCACACACCACAATACATGCAGAACAACACATGGGGCAAATGTTGTCCCACATACTGTGCCCCTCCTTCTAGATATATTGCTTGTATCATCATGTCTGTAATGGATATATAAATGCATGATGTGAGCAAAATATCCAGATGGAGCAAACACACACTCTGCTGCTGGGGCCTGGGGCACTTGAAATGATGCATCATGCATGCAACTGTATCCAAGATGGAGGATGAAGAGCACACTTGTGCTGGGGGCTGGGGTATTCGAAATGATGCATCATTTCAAGCGCCTCAGGCCCCAGCAGCAGAGTGTGTGTTTGCTCCATGTGGATATTTTGCTCACATCATGCATTTGTATATCCATTACATACCTGATGATACAAGCAAAACATCAAGATGCAGGGGCAAAGGGGCACAGTGTGCAGTACCCTCACTTGCCCCATGTAGTTTTGGACAGTCCTAGGCTCCTCCACTGCCTGTAGTCTCCCCATACACTGACCCTGTTAAATCACATTACATACAGAGCTTCCTACTACTGCCCATGCACTGCTGTGAAGTGCGGGCACAGCAGCAGGAGAAGCACAAATATACAATAGATCAGGCTGAGACAGCATTGACACCTTCTCGTCTTCCATTGCCGTCGGGTCTGTGAGTGCAGGCTGGGCTCCCCGCCTCCCAGCAGACTCAAGACTCAAAGGAAGCAGCTCCTCTCTGGCAGACACGTATGCGTGGATGGTGGCTCCGTCCTCAACAGCTGCACGCACCCGCACTCTGCCCTGCCGGCCGCGGCACCGCAACTCATTAAGAGGGCGGCCCCTTGCCCCAACATCTTTTAAATCAGCACTGGCGCCGCGTTGATGGCGCATTGGGGGCTATTTACTTTTTGGATCTTGGGCCCCTCCTGGGGACCTGGGCCCGGGGCGGTAGCCCCATTTGACCTCATTATAATCCACCACTGCATAAGGTCACGCAAAACCAGTGTGAAAGACTGGTGGAAAGCATGCCAAGACGCAGTGATTAAAAATCATGGTTATTCTACCAAATCTTGACTTTTCAACTCTTTCGGAGTTAAAACAAGAGTATTGTTGTTTCTAAATGAATAAGAACTTGTTTTCTTTGCATTATTATATACCTATAAAGAAAAAATGTGAGATACTGGAAATTTTGCATTGGTGTCTTAATTTTTTTCCAGAGCTGTATACAGTGAAGGGAAAAAGTATTTGATCCTTTGCTGAGTAGTGTTCTGCCTACGGGGAAGTAGTACAGGCATTCAGTGGGATGGGCCCTGGGCGATCTCTCGCTAGATAGCCAAGTCAGTAGACCCTCGTGTCTCCACAACTATCTCACTCTCAAAGTTGCTCAGATCCTTTTTCTTGCCTATATTTCTTGCTTTCCAACCTATCAACAACTGACTCGATACATCCAACCCTTTGATGGGTGTCATTATCTGCAGGTTGGCAATGTAATTGTATTCACCGCTCAGTTTTAATGCTATAGTTGGTCAGTAAAGACACAGTATAGACCAGGCAATGCTTGGCGTCTTAAGGTCTTGTCTACGATCTAAGTACGCATGATCTCAGCGCCACTTAGCGGGTGTTTCGCCGAGTTTTGCAGGTGTTATTTACGCCAGACATAGTCATTTTCAATGGTGGTACAGATGTTAAAAAAAGTCAACGAACCTTCAAGAACACTCAGCGGGGGGGCACAGATTTAAGCAGCATGAGTTTTTCTTCTGTTTAAGACAAAAATGTCGTTTAGACCCCCACTGTTCCAAAATTGAAGCAGCTTCGCGCCGGGACAAAGGAATAATAAACTCCACCACAAGGACAAGCTTCCAGAAGACATTTTGTTACGTGACTGTTTGCTTGATCCTTCAGCGACTCCTCTCCGGCTTCCAGCTGTTGTGCCCCGCACCCGCAAAACATTATCGCCTAAGTGCCTGTAATGGATGCATCCAAGTGAGTAACACACGAGCCGGGCGATTAAAAACCACAAGGGAGGAAGACGCTTTGTAAAATATATAGAATTTTTTATTTCAGTGTTTTTGTCTTTTTTCAGTTTCATCATGTTCGGAGACTTTTACAGAATGCAACGCATACTCCTTTTTTTCTATAGTCATTATTTTGGGGGGGATGACACCTTGGCCATTTAAAATTACAGGGGTGGGGCCATTTATTTAGTGTATGGGCACTTTAGATGTTGTCCAGCCAAAAAAATCAGGGTGTGTTTTTTTTTGCCTCTATAATGTTTTTTCTGTATTGGGTGGAAGGGCTGTTAGGCTGGCTTCACACCACGCTTTTAAGGGCCCGTTACAGGCAACGATATCGCTAACGTTACCATTGCAACGTCACCGGTTTTGTGAAGTTGCAGCGACCTCGTAGCGATGCCGCTGCGTGTGACATGTACCAACGACCAGCTATCAGCGATCGCTGGTAAATGGCCAGAGCAGTTTTTCGATCGTTGGTTTCCCGCTGGGCGGACAGCATCGGCGTGTGTGACAGCAGGAGACCAATGATCAACGACCTCCAGGGCAATGGCCAGCGCCGCACAGCACATGCTGGAACATGGTAACCAGGGTAAACATCGGGTAACTAAGCGCAGTGCTATGTTTAGTTAGCGGATGTGTACCCTGGTTATCAGCGTTCTCACTGGTCACTGGCGAGTCTGCCTGTGTGACAGCTCACTAGCGATCACATAGCGATATCCCAGCGATCCCGATTGTTGGTCGGATCTCTGGGACATCGCAGCGTATAACCCGGCCTTTAGTCTGTCCGGGTGGATCCTGTTCTTTGCAGGAGAACCCAGACAGAAACGGACAGGACAGGAAGTGCAGAAAAGTGTGGTCAAATATGGTCCCAGATACTGTTTTTTGTCTAATTTATTTTTCTGCCGCTGTCCATGGTCCTGAAGTCTGCTGAATTCACAGACTGTGCATGAAATGCTGCTGTCCATGGTGCTGAACTGTGGACGGCAGGATTTCAGAGCATGCGCTGTGTAAAAATTGGATCTGGGCAACGATCCGATTTTTTACCGGATCCGGCGCCCATAGACTCCCATGTTATAGGTGCCGGATCGCCCCGATTCGTTTCTTTCCGGTTAAGTCTGATTTTTTGCATCGGAGAAGTCTCCGATTCTGGGTCGCGGAAAAAACAGGTCAGAAAGGAATCCGGGACTGTATTCACAAAACCGGATGGCCATTTATGACCATTCCGGCACCATAGGGATACATGGGAGGCAAACATGATCCTGTTCTTTTCAAAAATGAACAGAACAGGATGACAAAAACCGTGGTGTGAAGCCAGCCATACTGGTGTTTGGCTAAAAACACAGCATTGCTCTCACCAATCAACTGTCTACAGCTTCTGCTCTTCCCTCCCCTATCACAGCAGGAACTCTCCGCTGCACTGAAAGAGAAATTCTGCAGCTCCATCCCCCTCCTTCTCATTCTGCTCATCTATGATAGTGTTAAAACCAGTAAGAAATTTGTGAGCCTTATACATTGTGCAGTACATATCTAGTACTAATTTAAAGGAAATCTGTCAAGAGGACGACTGCTGCTACTGATTGCCTGCAGCAGTCCCCGTACCTCTCAAATGTGGCTGTGATTGGCTGCTACAGTCACCATACCGGTCCAATGTATCCAGAGATCCAGGAGAGATCAGAATAGGATCAGCAAAAGATTGCTTACTCATTGTATTACTTTACAATATTCGGAACCCTAGGCTGAAGCTACATGGCGAAACAGCTCAGTCTATACCAGCATATTGCAAGTTAATTGGGTTGCAATGAAGTCGCAACATGTTTGGCTTAAAATATACAGGATTGCTCTCACCAATCAACTGTCTATTATGTCTGCTGATCCCTCCCCTCTCACAGCAAGCATTCCCAGCTGCACTGAAGGAGAAATTCTGCAGTTCCATCCCCCTCCTTCTCTGTTATAGATAAACAGTCTTAAAACCAGTAAGACATTTGTGAACCTTATACATTTTGCAGTACATATCAAGTACTAATTTAAAGGTAATCTGTCAAGAGAACGACTGCGGCTAGTGATTGACTGCAGCAGTCACCATACCCATACAACAGTGCTAGAAGTACAGAGATTTGCTGAAGAGCCAGAAAACATTGCAGCATAATATTGCTTAACCATTTTATTACTTTACAATATTTTGAACCCTAGGCTGAAGCTTCATGGCGAAACAGATCAGTCTATACTAAAATGAAAGTTAAGAGGGTTGCAATGAAGTCGCAAAATGTTTGGTGAGGGCAGTGTATTTTGAGCCAATCAACTGTCTACTACTTCTGCTCTTCCCTCCCTTCTCACAGCAGGAACTCTCAGGTACACTGAAGGAGACATTGTGCAGCTCCATCCTTCTTCTCTTTCTGTTCATCTATAACACTCCTAACACCAGTTAGAAATTTGGTAAACGTTTGTGAGCCTCATACATTATGCAGTACATATGTGCTACCTGTCAAGAGCACAACTGTGGCTACTGATTGGAGAAGTATGGTGACCGCTGCAGCCAATGAGGCTAGAAGTAGAGAGGTTTGCTGGAAATAGATTACAATGGGATCATCAGAAAATTGCTTATTTCATTACTTTATAATATTCTGAACCCAAGGCTTAAGCTTCATGGCGAAACAGGTCAGCCTATACCAGAATAATGCACGTTAATAGGGTTGCAGTGAAGTCACAAAACATTTGACAAGAGCAATGCTGTGTATTTAAAGCCAATTAATTGTCAACTATTTCTGCTCTTCCCTCCCCTCTCACAGCAGGAACGCTCAGGTCCCCCGAAGGAGAAATTGTGCAGCTCCATCCCCTTCTTTCTGTTCATCTAAACTCTCTTAACACCAGACATTTGGTAGACGTTTGTGAGCCTTAGCTATTGTACAGTATATATGTACTACTAATTTGAAAGGAACCTATCAGGAGAATAATTGAGGCTAGTGATTGGCTGCAGCAGTCACCATACCTCTCCAATGGAGTCAGGAGTAGAGAGATTTGCCGGTAATCCAAGAAAGATTAGAATGGGATCATCAGAAAATGACTTACTTATTTTTTTACTTTATAACATTCTGAACCCTAGGCTGAAGCTTCACTGTGCATGCAAACAGGTGTGAGATTGCTGTGTATTTGAGCCAATCATTTTCTAATCGTGTTTCGAAAGTAAGGCCCCGATTAAGGTGCTAAGGGGTAAAGGCCTCTCTAATGTAAGTCCCCCCGATTATAAGGCCTTATAAAGGGGGGGCCATTAGCCTAGGAGGGAGCCGTGTCAGTCACTACAACCCGCCATATTCCTGAAGCCCTCATCAGCGAGGGGGAGGCAGGGTGAACGGGAGCGCGTGCTGGCCCCGTCACGTCCCCGTTCTTATAGACGCTCCCCTGTCATCACGAGGGCATGCTTACGAATAGGGCCCCTGCTGCAGGACACTACCTGTTCTACCCCCTGCGCCCATGGGTCTTCTTGCAGCAGCCAGCGCGTCGGTCCTCTGTCCTCGGCTGTCTCCCGGATCATGTGACCGGCCGGTCGCAGTCGCGATGACGTCATGCGCTGCGACGGGTCACATGATCCGGGAGACAGCCGAGGACAGAGGACCGACGCGCTGGCTGCTGCAAGAAGACCCTGGAGGGTAAGATGTCTGCAGCAGCAGCAGGGGGGGCCTCAGAACAGGGGGTAGTGTGCCAGCAGGAGGGGGCCCATATATACCGTATAATGCACTGCTCCCCCTGTCGCTGATTGACAGGGGGATGCAGTGCATATGTAATGAGTGGGCGCACGTGACGTGCGACCCGCTCCCGCAGTGTCCCAGCAGGAAGGGGCCTGTAGGCCACACTGCTGGGGCACCCAATGTAAGACCCCCCCGAAAGTAAGACCGGGGCACTTTTGGCCCCCAAAAAAATGTAAGACAGGTTCTTACTTTCGGGGAAACACGGTATCTTCTCTTCCCTCCGATCTCGTAGGAGGAGTTCTCAGCTGCACTGAAGGAGAACCTCTGCAGCTCCATCCCTCTTTTCTTTCTGTTCATCTATAACGGTCTTAAAAGCAGTAAGAAATTTGAGAACCTTATACATTTTGCAGTAACATATCTACTACTAATCTAAAGGGAACCTGTCAAGAGGACAACTGTGGCTAGTGATGGCTGCAGTGGTCACTATACCTCTCTGATGGGACTAAAAGTACAGAGATTTGCCAGAGATCAAGGAACGATCAGAATACGATCAGCAGGAGCTCGCTTACTCGTTTTATTACTTTACCCCATTCTGAATCCTGAGCTGAAGCTTCACGGCGAAACAGCTTAGTCTATACCAGCATAATGCAAGTTATCAGTGTTGCAATGAAGTTGCAAAACATTGGATTATTTTATTTTCTTTCTTGTTGCAGTATTTTGCATGTTGCAATGTGATAACATTTAAGTGTAATATAGTGGTTTCGCCAAGCGAGCTTTGTCAAGGGCTCCTGCCTAAAAAAAAAAAAAAATGTAATTAAGTGGCTGGACAACTACTTTTAAGCACTTTGACTATGGCCACCGATTTTAAATGACTGTTGGGCATCCCCTCCGATTTAACATTTCTAAAGCATTTATATTTTCATCTAGAATTCTCTAATACAATTTAACATTCCGACTAACATGCAATAAACGAGATCGTGTAAAAAGGGAAGCAGGAGGTCTTTCGTTACAGTGCTCACACAATTCTTTGGTTTATAAATTACTGTTCATGAAACACATAAGGACCTAAATGCACAAAATAGACATGAATAAAACTTACAGTAACAGTACATAAAAAACAAAAAGCATCTAAATGACGATCGCTTATCACTGGAGACCAGCTCTCAGGAAAATAAATTACAGTGAAAGGTACTACAGACAAAATTGACCTTTTTTGCCCCTCCTTCCCCCCACATGATCGAAGGCTAAAAGAACTTCACAGCTCACTGCTGCCCTCTGCTGGTTCAAACCTGTAGTGCTATAGGGAAGGGACCACACGTTAGGGGCAGAGATCTGAAAAACCTATAGTGATACAGGGAAGGTAGCACCTGTTAGGGGCAGAGATCCATCATCACGAGGCTGGAAGACTCCTAACTAGCATCCTCCAAACAATTTACCTGCAGCTTTGGATGTGAGTGGAGCAGAGGACATGTTGTAACTTAGAATCAGCTTATATTAATCAGGTAAAGTTCCTAAACGTTATATTGTATAGTGCAAAGAACCATTTAGTTACAGTAAATCATATAATAAAGGCCTGAAGAGGAACGGACACCAATACGAGCCCCAAATATCATGCACATTATTTGACACCAGCCTGGATGTGAAGAGCACCATTATTTGGAAATCCCTAGAACCCTTTTTGCTACTTTGGGTCTATCTTATTGGAAACTAGCTGTAGAGCCTGGTGTTGCCTGGGCACAATGCCCATATATGGTCATAATGCTCGTAAATGGCAATATTACCCATATATGGTAATGTATGTATGTGTGCATGTATCATAGCCCCGTGCCCTCCCAGCAGCCACACCCCTTTCATAGCACCACCCCCATGTAGAGCCCCACCCCTTCATACATTCACCCCTCCACATAGTCCCAGGGGTGGGGCTATGTAGAGGTGTGGATATGTGGAGATGCAGGATGTGAAGTGGGCATGGCTGTGTAAAGTAGGAGTGTCTATGTGGGAGTGGGTAGGTTTCCAAGTGGGTGTGGCTATGTTGCATGGGCGTGGTTATGTGGAGTTGGTGGGGCTTGCCACACATACATACACTCAGTTTTATATATTAGACTAGCTGTAGAGCCAGGCGTAATATGCCCATATATGGTCCTATTGCTCAGATATGGTAGTATCGCCCATATATGGCAATATCACCCATATGATAATTTATGTATGTGTATGTATGCCCCACCCCCTCCCAGTAGCTCTGCTTTTACACAGCCCCACCCCCACATAGCTCCTTGGGGGCAGGGCTATTTGGAGGAGGCAGGGATATGTGTAGATGAAGGCTTTGGAGTGGGTGTGGCCATGAGGAGTGGGCGTGGCTATGCCACAAACTCAGTTTTATAGATTAGATACTAATATCATGACTATGGAGAAGTCATGTATGAAGTGTCACCTATAGGGTAGGTTTATTTTTGCAATTGGGTTTCATTTAAAGAAGAAAAATTGCAGAATGAGTTAACTGAGAATCTGTCAGCGAGCTGCTTCTGACGAGAGTTTCTACCTCCATGCAGACCACAGGTCTTCATGTACAAGTTCTATCCTTGCTTTTCCAAACAGTACAGTCTAAAGGGCCATTCACATGTCTGAGGTTTTTTTGGGGAAGGGGGAGGGAAGGGGGCAGAAATTGTGGAGAAATATCCGATTTTGATTCGATCGTCGGCAATGCAAGTCTTATGCTCTGACAAACTGAAGGACGTAGAGAGACGTCTTTGATCGTTTCTCATCCGACAAAATCTTATGAAACTCTTAGAACTCAGTAGACTCATGAAACTTCACAAAATCACTGAAACTAGGACAGTTCTCCAAGTACATGATCATCTAAATGATAATTAGCTCGTTAGAAAGAAGACAGGAGCTATAAAAATCAGAGAGAGCTCACTGACCGATCCTCAGTTAACTCATTCTGCAACACCAAAAGCTATAAAACGCAAACGGTGCAACATTTTTAATGACGCTCAATTACAAAAAATATTGTGACATATTTTTACATCTATTAGTAATATTTTTGGCACATTCTCTTACCATACCCTTAATATCTAGGGGGAAGAATATACCCATTCCATACCCATAACAATTCAATATTTTCTGTTGGGTGTCACTTTTTCTTATGCAGGGCACAGATGAACGAGTCCGGTTAAGGGTATAAAGACCAAAATGCTTTTTTTCTCCCACCTGTATCTAGTAAATTCCTCAAATTAAAGCAAAACGCAACAGAATCCTTGGGTTTGGTTGGTAAAATGCAGAAGCACAATGTCATGGTCTGATGGGCCGGCCGTCTCCATCCCCTCGTTATTGGTGTATAGGGACGGGTAATGTTGCGTGCGGTCTGTGAGCCTCGTAAACTCAACGAATGGACAAATTAACTATCTTCCTCTGATACATAAATAGAAATAAATTGATATTTCTCCATCAATAGCACAATACACATTAACCCTATGTATATGATACCATGGGCCTCAGATCAGGGTCATAACTGCCCAAAATAATGATTGTTCTGCAGATAAACATCTGCTAGATGCAAGGGGTAGAGAAAAAAGCGACCATTTTTGGTGAGTTTTTTCTGCAGATAAACACCCTATATAATGGGCACAGACTATTGCTATGTAGTATGACAGCCATCATGTGTCTATGTCCCAAAGACGTTAAAGAAGCTTCTGACCTCATCCAGGACGAGCCCCCAATCCCAGATTGTTCTCGAATGAAGACATTTTCCATATAAAAAATGGAACAAGATATTTGTGTCCAATTCAAGGTCCACGTAGGCATATGGGTTTATTAAAATGTTTATAAAGGGAATCTGTCAGCAGGTTTTTGCTACCTCATTTGACAGCAACATGATGTAGGCAAAGAAACCCTGAATCCAATGATGTATCACATAGATCACTGGCTGCAGCTATTCTCACACCATCAAAGAATTGGTCTCATGCATGTAGCAGACCTGCAAGAATGGCCCCTGCCTACACCAGTCAATCACAGCAGGAAGGGGGGGGGAACGTGTCGGACTGCTGTGTGAGACTTTCTAGTCCTGTAATGGTAATCACAGGGGTAAATAAGCACTTAGTTTAAGTAAACAATAGCACACAATCTGATGGAAGAAGCACAGTTGACTTGTTTTTTTTTAACCCCTGCAACATGTTGTCCTCATCTTACATAGCAAAAACCTGCTGACAGATTCCCTTTAAGTCGTGTTTGACAGAGCAGAGTTGCTAAAATCATACAAGGCCTCGACGCTAACACCTGAAACAGTTATCTAAGCTTAAAGGGAACCTGTCACAATGCTTTCCCCATATAAAGTACAGCCAGCATCTTTAAGGCCTCTTTTACAATATACTACCGTAGAATGCTATATGTGCCCAAGACACTCTGCTGATCCCAAGAAAGAGCTTTACTTATACCCACGTTCCAGTCTGATGGGCATCTCTTTGGGGTTGATTCAGTGCCGTCTTTCTTCCTACCATGGTTGCCCTACCTTCCGTTCATCATGTGGATGACACATTCGACATCCACATAGTCTCCCCTATTTGAACTCCTGCGTGAACTCTTTGGCCCAGGGCAGAACAAAGTACTGCAGTGCACATGTATCGGCTTCATTGTTGGGTCATCGGTGCCTTTTGGCCTTTCCCGGCGCATGCGCATTACAGTATCTTGCTCTACCCTTGGCCAAAGTGCTTGTGCAGGAGTGTGATTAGTAGACACTGTGTGGATTATGTATGATGTGTCATCCACGTGAAGAAGGGAAGGTAGGGTGACCAGAGTAGAAAGAGAGGAGACACCAAATCAAAACCAGAAACGCCCATTGGGCCAAACTGCCCAGCGTGTGGGTATAGTAACTCTTTTTTTGGGATCTGCAGAGGGGATTGGGCACTTTTTGACATCATTCTAGTAGGTTGTAAGAGGCCGTCATGGTGGTGTCCATATTTTATATGGTGAAAACAGGTTCCATTTAATTAGTACTTTTTCATTAAAGTGTAACTGACCCTGTGTAATGTTTGTTTTTTTAATATTTTTTTAAATTGCGTTTATAATTACAAACAGTTGTATATATAAATTTGGCGCTCAGTAAATACGGCTTGGATATGTGATTTACTTAGTAATAGTGATCCACAATAATGTGACGTTTTGATCTGTACCATGGGCCTTCATCAGACAGATTATCCATATAGTGGTGGCTGCTGTGGAATAAGGGTAACAGCCTCTGGTAAGGTTGAGGCACAGGTATATCAGAGGCTGCTACCCTTAATCCACAACAGCCACCACTATATGGGAAATCTGTCTGATGAAGGCCCTTGTTACAGATCGAAACGTCACATTATTGTGGATCGCTATTATTAAATAAATCACGTATCTTATCTACTGAGCACCAGATTTATATTCCCGATTATTAAGGAGTCGTATCCTAGTTCTATCCACTTCCATTATAATTACAAGCAGATCGTTGTGGGTCCGGACACCAGAACTGATTGCTTAAAACCCCATTTCCAGAGAGGTGTGCAGCTCAGGGGACAGAGGTTATGAAGCTTATGCTTTCTACTGAATCCATATCCCGCTCTGGCAGGAGTTAAACAACTCTCAGAGGAACAGAGAGGTTAATTTATTGTAAAGTGGGGTCTGACAACTAGGACCCCCAAGCATTGTCAGAACAGGGCACTTTGATCCATTAGAATGGATCGGCACTGCACATGTTCAACCTCCGGCGGCCATTTTTGACATCTGTCTGAGGCTACAAGCACGAAAAGGCTATCTCGGACAGATTAGTAACAACCGGCTCAGTTAGGCAGAAACCCTGACATCCATTAAGCCCTATACAGGGATCTGGATTTACAACAGGGTCCAGAAGATTGCTGCCTATGGAAAGGCTGCAGTCCAGAGAAAGGAAGGTCGCCAAGCAAGGTCAAAGCCGGGAGGACAGGACAAGGACAAAATATGGATCTATTAGAGTAGTCAGGGAGCCGGGTCAAAACCAAGATGGCAGCAAGGTACATAATCGAGAGGCAGGAGAAGCATCCAAAAAACAGGCCGGGTTAAATAGGTGACTAGCCAGAGAACCAAAAGCTATTTCTGGCAGCTTCCAGTAGAAGGCTGAAGGTATTAGTAGAGTGTGGTACTTTCCAATAGGCTGAAGCTTAGGAGTTAATGACTTCAGCTGGACAGCACAAACCACATCCTCTCTATCAGACTGTGACATACTATAGGTCCCAACAACTCTAACCTTAGTGGATGGATGGAGCCTGCGCTCTCCAGACATTCTGGCTCTGACATCTCCACTATCATCAGCACCACCTACAGAGTGAATACCCCGGTGCCTGGTCACAGAAACAGATGTTGATGGGGCAGATGAACAAAGGATGAACATCGCTCTATTGTATTGATAATGATAAAAGTACACCATTCTGCCAATTGGTGCCACGGCCGGTAGTCAACGCTCCATCAATTGACTCTTTTTGTAGATAGGGGAGAACTTCACATCATTGGAGAACCCCTTTAAATCTACGAATCCCCTAATAGAGGATTGGGAAAATGGGAGCGATACCTTGAACGACCCCAGGAATGGTTCATTGTATCAGATTATATAACGTTGGCTCTTGGTAGTTGTGTTAAACTAGGCAGAAAAGCTTCCGAAACACAGTAAGTGGGTCACCGGGAGCTGGAGTATCACAACCATGAATACTGATTGAGCGGCAGGAGCATGTAAAATATTTATTTCACACTTTATCCGCTCGATGGAGATCAACGAGATAACAGTAGACGACCAAGAACGGACAAACGCTCCGGGTCATGGAAGATGGAAGCAATTAAAGCTGATCCTACTTATCACATCTTCCGGATCTCCATCACAGTGCCGCCATCTATCCGACAGGCGCCTCGGTCTTTTAATGTCCTTCAGTCTAGGTTCGCACTTGTACAAAGTCATGTAACATCCAGCATTGCTTGTATGTATGAAGGTTGTAGAGAACCGACATCCATCGATTATCAAGAATTTCCCGATTCTAAAGCGGAGGGGCCCTACATGTGACTCTTACCACCCCACCCTCTTCCTCGGGGGCCGGACCGCTGCCCCCAAGTAGTCCTCTATTGATAAAATAACTGTTTTATCAGCTGGAGGTTATCAAAACTACACTGAGCAGCTGGAATCAGGATCTGTACCACTACATTGTGCTGCACTCGGATCACGTGACAGATTCCCTTTAACTTTATCCTGCAAGTTGGTAGATTGAAGAGATACCAAACTTGTCGTTTTTACTACTAAATTCATCTTTGATCTATTATTATTATCTATTGATTTTGATATACTGTACTGTATCTAGGTTATAGTGGTACAAAAACAAATATAAAAAAAAAATAATAAAAAGATAAGATGTTTTTATTTTGAATTTTACAAAAAAAAATTTTTTTCAGTTTTTTTCCTTGTTTGGGGTGTAAGGAGTTTTTTGTTAAACATTTTGGAACTTTTAGTTTAATTTTCCCCACTGGGAGACCTGAAGCACAAGTTTGGTCGTTTTCTCCAAATCTTTGGGCTAGTGCTGCGGATGATAATAGTCTGTCAATGTCATACTGATGGGCGACCTGCTGGTGTAGCCTAATGGGTAGATACCACCGACAGGCAGGACGGTCATTAAAAGTGTCCTCCGCGCCATAACACCAGTCTCTGCGTAATACTGTATTCTTCATTATGGTGTAATGTGATTTTAAGATTAAGTTACAACCGACCCTTGAAAGCTGATAGTATATTTGGCGGTGTAAATATATATCGGATCCCGGCATCTGTATTCCTCGGTCCCGCGTAAGTCTGTATTCTCTTCAATCTGTGATCCTGGCTGTAATGTCTGTATATTCTGTGATCCCCGGCTGTAATGTCTGTATTCTCTTCTATTCTGTGATACCCAGCTGTAATGTCTGTATATCTTATATTCTGTGATACCTGCTGTAATGTCTGTATATCTTATATTCTGTGATCCCGGCTGTAATGTCTGTATCTCTTCTTTCTGTGATCCCCGGCTGTAATGTCTGTATACTCTTATATTCTGTGATCCCCTGGCTGTAATGTCTGTATACCTTATATGCTGTGATCCCCGGCTGTAATGTCTGTATACTCTTATATTCTGTGATCCCTTTCGACGCTGTAATGTCTGTATACTCTAATTCTGTGATCCCCGGCTGTAATGTCTGAACTCATTACTTCTTCCTTACCTAGGAGCGTGGTATATCCCACCTGTTCCTCCATGGTCGGCACATAAATTACACAGGGCACATTTATAACAATATCTCAGGACAGGAACATTTTTTTTAACATCCAATTGTGGAACTTATTTTTATTCTAAGATCTTTTAATTAAAATCCACAATTGTTTTCTGCACAACCCCTTAATACAAATAGTGAGCTTAGGATGACGTCTTATGGGGGACATAGAGCTACAGGGTGGTCATGGCAATGAATTACATCCAGGCCAACCACATAGTATGGATTAGTCAGTGTTATTCAGACGTATACGCACATAAGCACATACTTAATGAAATTACTGCTGTGATTCGTGGGCAGGAGTTCTGCTCAGAAATCTCTAGTCTAGAACCTCAGAATGGCTGGATGTCAGTCTGGGTCTGGGATTGCGGTACATGGCTATGTGAGTGGGGCGGTTTGGATAGTGGTGACGATTACACTATCCGTACCTGCACAAGTGGCATCTTCATTACAATATATTAGGGCCGTCAGGTTTTTCTCCCTGCGTATGCTGAAGCATGAACAGGATCTCAGAGGATAAAGACACCAGACATTGACTAGGGAGGACTTATTGTACAAATGCAGCACAGTCCTGCACTGTAGTAGTTCTGGTGGAGGGGTGAGGCGCCTCCATTTTTATCACCTACCTTTCATTTTTAATACTGATTATTCAGGATCCAAAGCCTCCTTTTACTTATTGCAAGACGACAAAACCGCTTATTGTGGGCCTGATTATTCTATAACTCTTCCTATTCTTTCCCCTCTTCAATCTACTCTGAATGCAGCAGTCAGGATCATATTTCTATCCAGCTGCTACACCGGTGCCTCCACCCTGTGCTAGTAGTTGCACTGGTTGCTCATCTGCTACACAATACAATTTAAACTTATAATGAATACTCACAAAGCTCTCCACAGTATTGTACAGCCCTATATCTCCTTATTCACCTACCACACTATCCATCTTCTCCAGTGCTGCACTGCCCTACATCTCCTCCCTGTCTACCACCCTACCCATCCTCTCCACAGTGCTGCAGCACCCTACATCTTCTCCTTATAAGCCTAACACCCTACCCATCTTCTCCAGTGTGCACCACCCTATATCTACCCCTTATTTGTCTACTACTCTACCCATCTTCTCCAGTGTGCACTGCCCTGCATCTACCCCTTATCTGTCTACTACCGTGCCTATTTCCTCCAGTGATGCACTGCCCTACATCTCATCTGTCTACCACACTACCCCATCCTCTCCACAGTGCTGCAGTACCCTACATCTTCTCCTTACAAGCCTACCACTCAACTCATCTTCTCCACGGTGCTGCACTGCCCTGTATCTCCTTTTTATTCATCTACCACACTACCCATCTTCTCCACAGTGCTGCACTGCCCTACATTTCATTAGAATATGTCTACCACTCTACTAGTGCTATCCGTTCTGTTAACGAACTAAGAATACTCTCAATAATCCGAACCGCTCACCCCCATCTCAAAGACTTTTCTCATGATGCACCAGTTCTGTGGAATGCATTACCCAGAAAATCTGGTTATCTCCAAGCGTCCATAGTTTTAAGCGTGCCCAAAAACATATATTTTTAAGGTTGGCTTATAACGTTTCACAAACTGATTCCTGACCTTTTATGACAATTATCCACTAGCACCAATATTGTCATGTAAAGACTTAAAAAGGAGTAGGGTGACATTTTTATTCTTTTATAAATATTTATGGACCTATTTTTAAAAGAAAATGAAATGTAGTGTTTAAGATATTTTTTTTAATAATTTTATTCTGCAGCCAATGGGGAGTGCAATTTTTTGCTTGCTGGTGTGTATGTCTGAACTCGACACTTACACGCCACAAATACGCCAGCCCCAGGGCACAGGAGACTGTGGTTGGCGTTTGACCGCATCTCCTATACTGTGGCTATTGCAGCTGTTAACTGGGCACACTATCTGGGCTGTACAATGCACAGCCACGGAGGGACATGTGACATGAGCTACAATTTCCCGGTCACGCACCGTTCAGTGGTGACAGGAGGTCTGGGCAGCGGTGGTGAGCACAGGTTGGCAGCTTGGCATTGTATTACTAATGCAGGCAACCAACCTGTGCTCACTGCAGTGTTCAGAGGACAGTGGAATCATCTTAGAACTGACACTGCTCTTGCTCAGTGTAAAGCCTCATTCAGAGGTCAATGATGCAGGGACATCAGAATGAGGCTTTACTGCCCCCTCAGCAAAGACAATTACAAAAGACGACTGTCACAAAGTGATCTCTTCTGATGTGCTTTGAAGATGCAACAGTAAAGCCTCATTCAGATATCTCTGCATCATAGACATCAGAATGAGGCTTTATACTGACTGAGCAGAGTCATGCATCTAATCCCATCATGTGTGATACAGTAAGTAACAAAATTGGTGCTATCTGCCGTCCTCGTTGACACTGTGCATGTCTCTTAAGGCTCTTTTCACATCGGCGGTTTGCTGATGTGTCCGGCCTATCTGGCAGATGGTGCTGCATCTGCCACCTAACGGCCGACTTGCGCCACCGATCAGGCAAGCCCCTTGCATTCTTTATGGGGCTTGCAGTTGGGTGCGGCAAGTGCGGTTGTGCCGCATCCAGCTGAGGTTTTTTGACCTGCCGGATTTGCCAGATCACGGCAAAAAACGCATTTGCTGCAATCCTAATAGAGAATGAATGGGGGCTTGACGCAGGTGTACGGCAAGTCGGCCGTTAGGCAGCACATGCGGTAAGTCTGCCGGATCTGCCACATTCAGCAAAAAATGCTGATGTGAAAGGAGCTCAGCAGAAAACATTGGAATCTGGCTCAACAGGAATGGATTTTCTTTTTCAATAAAGGTGGCGCATACAAAAGAAAAAAATGACATGGTCAACATGACCTAGTCGACGGGTTTCGACTGCATCAAACCTTACTCATGATGCAGTCTAAACCCGTCGACTAGGTCATGTCAACCATGTAATTGTTTCTTTTGTATGCACAATCTTGATTGAGAAATAAAAGAAAATCCATTCCTGTTGAGCCGGATTCCAATTTTTTGCTATTAACCTTGATGAAAGGCCAAGGCGAGGCCGATATCTGAGCACTAGGTGGATGAGTAAAGAGTATCCGGGTGAACTGGAGCTAGTTCTTCTAAAAGGTCTCTGCCCTGTGATCCTAATCTTCATTGTCCCTGATCGTTCTGCAACCACCCAGAAGAGGGGAGGAGACATCAGACACATGGGAGCAGATCCTTTTAAATAGTCTGATCAACAAAAGGAATAAGTAATAGCTGCCTATCAGAATAAATCTTAAGGGGGTTGTCAATGAGCCAATCAGATCAGGCCTTTCATATGAGGACTCTATCAGAAAACCATTACTTAAACATGAAAAAAAAAAAATCCTTCAAACAGAAATTTCCTGCCAGTTTCCAAAAAAATGTGGTTTTTTTTTTTGTTAAATCCAAAAAGAAACATGTTTATTTTTTACATTTGCTGATTATATTGGCCCTGTCCCCCCCCCCCTTGTGTCCTACACGTCCTCAGTAGACTGTAGTTGAAAAAAAAATTGTGGACCTTAATACTCCATTTTAAAAAGGTGTCATCTACTTTTAAAGGACTTTTTTTTTTAACCTAAATGCATGTTTTTAGGCTAAAAATATTTTTTGCAGTTGGGTTTCATTAATGGTTTTGCACTTTTTGCCTCCTATAGTCTCAGTGTTGGCTATCTATTGCTGGCTGCTGAATGAGTTAACTGAGAATCCATCTGTGAGCCAGTTATGATGATCTGATGGGGAGTTTGCAACTCTAATCAGTAGTTTTGGGGTGCCTTTCAGCTAATTTGTAACCACAGGGAAACAGTTTGTAAAAGGCAAACGGTGCAAAACTTTGTCATGAATCCAATAGCAAAACGATTTTTAGCCCTAACATGTATTTATGTACAAACAAAAGTAAAAAGTAGACAACATCCATGAAATAATAGTAGAAGCTGACTACAGGACAACTGTCATTTTAGTACAGACAAAGACATAAAAAACATGCAAGTTCATGTGCCTAAAATTACAGGTGCAAGAGAAAGATGCACTGCAAGTTCATGCCATTGAAATTACAGGTGCAGGAAATGGATGCACTGTAAGTTGCTGTACCATTAAATTACAGGTGCAGGAAATGGATGCACTGTAAGTTCCTGTTCTATTAAATTACAGGTGCAGGAAACGGATACACTGTAAGTTCCTGCACCATTGAATTACAGGTGCAGGAATATGCACTGTAAGTTCCTGTACATTAATTACAGGTGCAGGAAACGGATGCACTGTAAGTTCCTGTACCTATTAAATTACAGTTCAGTAAATGATGCACTGTAGGTTCTGTCCATTGAATTACAGGTGCGAAGATGCATGTAATATTTCTTGCACCATTAGGCTCATGATTCCCAATTTGGCATACTAGTGCATTATCAAAATTGTGCTCTACAAGCTATTGTTTTGGGGGGTGTTTGTAAAAAAAAAAAAAAAAAAAAAAAAAAAATGGGAGTTGTTGAGCTGCATTGATTTTGCAGCTGCTGTCTTCTCTGGCAAATGCAAAGGGGTCCTGAAAGGAACACAACCTTTAAGATGGCAGAGCTGGAGGCAGCTTCAGCTGTGCTTACAATACTGTCTAGGAAAGGAACGGAAATGTATGACATATATATTTACCTTTAGACAACTGTAGCGCTCTTCGAGGAAAAGAAGCTCTCTAGTGCCACCTATTGTTCATAGCTACCCTATAAGTCAACAAACATGCAAGTCACACCCTATGGGTACCTGTAAGGAGCTTTAGGAGGTCCTTTAAGAAACTGGTGAGAGGTGAAGAGCTGGTCTGGGTGTGATCAATACCAAAACATAAATAATGATGATTATCGGTGAAGTAGTCTTTCTCAGCCCAGTAATGCACTGGTGTGGACGAGGGTCCTGGTTTAGGAAAGTAGTGGAAGCACTAGATCCGACCTGGAGGATATATGATGGACCACTTGCTAATGGTGGCTACAATGGGAGTTGGGAGAGGCACAAAGTGAAGCACCAACCGGGAGACAATCAAAGATATAACCTATTGCCATTCAGAAAGACCAGCATATCAACGTGTTCTGCGGTAAGGGCAGAACGTTTCCGGTACACAGTCAGGCCGGCATCGGTGAACAACCAGTTTGTGGGTACAGAAGTGGCGGGGATAGCCAGAAGTTTACGGGCTGCCCGTGCCAAGAGAGGGTATTGGGTGTGGTGCATTTTCCACCATTGTAACGGGTCCTGGCATAGAGAAGACGCCTCGCTGTCTGGAAGCTACTTATCTCCTGCTCTGCCTGCTGGTTGACCGTGCTAACTGAAAGATTTCTTACGTTACACAAGTCTCCCAATAGAAACTCGATGCCAGTGTCCTGCTTGGCTTTTTTGGATGGTGGTCTTGAGTTTTGAGGTTCTGGTGTAAGACAGATTGCTTCGGTTGTGGTTATTTTTGCCAGGCTGGAAGCCTCGAGCTTCAACAGATGAAGGGTCTCCACCCGGTCTGGTTGGCTGAGAAAATCAAGGCCGCGAAAACGAGGGTCCAAGGCACATGCCAAGTTGAGAACCTGATTGACTTCGGCATTTGAATACTTAAAGCTCAGCTCTTCGTGTATGGCCTTTTTGATGTTCTTGGAAAATTCGGAGTCCCAGTCGTTAGGTGCCAAGTGTTTATACAACAGGCTGGTGATCACCGGCTTCACCAGTGATAACCCGGCAAATTGATCTTTGGTAAAGGTTGAGGTAGCAATGGATAAGGGTTTAAGGATGTCTACGACATCTTGGAGTATTGACCAGTCTTCAGGCTGCAGAGAAATCCCGTCTTCCTTCAAGGTCTCGATTAGGCTTTTAAAAATTTGGTATGGTCCACTATGCTCTGCAGCAAGGTGTAGATGCTGTACCACTTCGTTCCGTCCCGCAGGAACATTTTTAAATGGACCTTCAAAACTGGCCCGTGAGTGGTCAACTCTTCATTTTGAGCTGCGATGAGAAAATAGTGGCTATCAATCGCCGGAACCGATCCAACGTGGTCTGGTATGGTATGGTGCTGGAGGATAGCCTCGATGCAGTTCTTCAACACCTGTCCGACGCACGGGAGGGACTTCCAGCCAACTTTGGAAGCCGCTATTTTAACAGAAGGACTGCTGAGTCCCACCGCGAAGAATGTGTTCTGCCTTATCCCCCATTCCTCCGTCACATCTTGAAGAACCGATTTCAGGCTCTCTTCGGAAAGGTCTTCAGAAACAACCCGGCTTGTTAGCACTACATTCTTGGATTCAAAAGCCTCGTTGACGTAGTGGATGGTGAGCGTGAGGTAGGACAGTGTCCGCTATGTTTCCACAGGTCAAGACTGACAGAGCAATCTTGGAGGGTTTTCACCAGTTCCACCACCTTCATCTTTGCTTGATGGTGCATCTCCTGCAGGATCGTGTGAGCTAAGAAGGAGGCCGCTGGTAACTTGTAATTGGGATCCAGAATGGACAGCATTTGCACAAAGCCTTCTCCTTCGATTATTTCAACCGGCATTAGGTCACGGACAATAAAATCCGCCACAGCTTTGGTCGTTCTCCCAACCGTGGGGGTCACTACAGCTCTGGATGGCAGCTCACGAGGAGAGATGGACTCAATGTTCTTCTGTGGCTCCACCACTGCTCCCTGGGTCCCCACTAACTCATTGTACTCCCGCCTATGCTTATATATAAGATGCTGCCTCAAATTAGTAGTGTTGCCACTGTAGGAAAGTCTGACGCCACACAGTTTGCAAATAATCTTCGTTTTATCCATAATTCGACCGTAGGCATCGCCTTGAAAGCCGAAAAAAGTCCAATAACGGCTCTGGGCTCGACCGAGGCTTACTAAGTTCTGAGTTCCCTCGAGCAGCTGGAAGCCAGATGAAGAATGGCCGATATTGTTTATTGGGTAGTTCGTTTGTGGGACTGTATTAAAGGGGTGACCATATCGTTGCATGCGTACTGACTCCGGGTCGATATGTGATTTGGTAGAGAATCGAGGCTCTTTAATTGCAAGTCTTGAAAAAGCTTCATCAGAAGTTCCTTCTCACCAAACTCATATTTAAAATGCTCACCTACGAACAAAAAGGCAAAAAGTCACATCTTACGGCCAAAAAAAGCCAATATAGTCATTTTAATGGGAACCTGTCGCTTGGGAAAAACACTAAATGATCTGCAGATATCAGGTCAATCTGTAGGTAAATAGTGTTGCAATGCTACCGGGAAAAAAATTAACCTATCCCAGGAGCTTCCGGCTTTCAGTTATGGGGCGGTGTACCGTACTGCTACAGTCATTGCTTTGATTGACAGGTCGTGGTGTAGCATATCTGTGCAAAGCAAGCTGTCAAAGGAGACCCAAATTAAGGGAAATATAAGGCGAAAATGAAAAATTGGTAAAAACTAGACAAAAAAAAAAAAAGGAGCAAATTAAATTATTATTTGGCCCTATTAAATATAAAGTGACCAAATCCCTCTAAATCCCTTACTGGGTTTGGCCAATACTACTCTATGGTGTTAGAAACAAACCCCGATTTATTAAGTCCCATAAACTCAGATCGATTGCATCACGTGGTTCTCCGCTCCATTCATTTTTGGTGGGGGATCGTGCGGATCAATCCTTTATCATGCTAGCCACGTTTACCTAATTTGAGCCCCAGGGTCCGGGCATACTCCTCCCCAATCCACACCATCAGTTCTGTGCCGGAAGGAATAGGCTGGCACGCCCGATAGTAGATTTTCCCCTGGTACTGAAACACGGTCAGATTGTGTTCCTCTTCCGTGGATGCACACGCCACGTACCTTAGAGGAGAACATAAAGTGTTATATAGAGTATTAAAAAAAAAATGCACAATAAAAACAATGGTGCAAGAGTTTTATTGGATGTAAAGTGATAAACAAGTCACAAGGGGGGTAGTTCCGTATTTTTCCTGACACTTTTTTTCCCCAAAATTTAGAAGGAAAGCCTCACTGTGGAGCGAGTCACTGCTGCAGAAAGCTGGGCAGCTGAGAGTGATCGTGTACCCAATATTAAAGGGTATGAATATTCACTGCTCTCCACACCCATAAGTCCGCCCACTAGCCACTGAGAGGTGTGTGGGATTATGGGCGTGGGCAGCAGTGAATATTCTCATTGAATTATCTGGAAGCCACGTTGACGTGTAACTGAGGGCACATTACACTGTCGGCATGTGCTGCCTGTCACTTACACAGTTGCTGGCATCAGAATAGGCGAGTACAACTGTTTTTTTTTTGTTTGTTAAAATAAAGTGGAATAATAGGAGGCAAATGTAACAGGATGGGGGGGGGGATTATATATCCCAGGATGGGGGATCATATATACCAAGATAGGGGACCTGTATACCAGGATGGGGGATCATATATACCAAGATGGGGGACCTGTATACAAGGATGGGGCATCATATATACCAAGATGGGGGACCTGTATACAAGGATGGGGCATCATATATACCAAGATGGGGGACCTGTATACAAGGATGGGGCATCATATATACTAGAATGGGGGGCATATATCCCTGAATGAAGATCATATACTCCAGGATGAGGATCATATACACCAGGAAGAGGCCCACGATGAGGATCATATATACCAGGATGGGAGACATATACCTGGAAGGGGCTCAGGATGGGGGGGGGGGCAATAGCTGCATAACAGTGTCAGCAACAGATCCCCCCCTCCACACCCTATGACAGTGAGTCATGACCACATTTTTTGCTTCAAATTTTTTTTCTGCCTTTAAAACCTAGGTGAGTCTTATAATCCGGAAAAAAAAAAAAAAAAAAAAAAACATTTTTCTTCCAGTTTTTACATCACAAAGCAAAGTTCAAGCAATGTGATGTGTAGAACCTGGTGTTATTCCAGACCACGTGTGCGGCACCATGCCATCTACCTCATTACGAGTCCCTGATATTAGGGTCTTCTTGAGAAGTGTCAGGGACTCACCTCATCCAGCTGCTTTTGGAGTCATCGCTGGCATCAATATAGAAATAGGATCCGTTTTCTCTAATCTGAACGATCAATAATCAGAAGAAGCAAATACATGAATATACACAATGGAAAAAATATACAAATATAAATATGCAAAAAACATGCAAAGAAAAGAAGCAAAAATATGAAATTACAGTTAGGGCCAGAAATATTTGGACAGTGACACAAGTTTTCTTATTTTAGCTGTTTACAAAAACATGTTCAGAAATACAATTATATATATAATATGGGCTGAAAGTGCACACTCCCAGCTGCAATATGAGAGTTTCCACATCCAAATCGGAGAAAGGGTTTAGGAATCATAGCTCTGTAATGCATAGCCTCCTCTTTTTCAAGGGACCAAAAGTAATTGGACAATGGACTCTAAGGGCTGCAATTAACTCTGAAGGCGTCTCCCTCGTCAACCTGTAATCAATTAAGTAGTTAAAAGGTCAGGGGTGGATTCCAGGTGTGTGGTTTTGCATTTGGAAGCTGTTGCTGTGACCAGACAACATGCGGTCAAAGGAACTCTCAATTGAGGTGAAGAAGAACATCCTGAGGCTGAAAAAAAAAGAAAAAATCCATCAGAGAGATAGCAGACATGCTTGGAGTAGCAAAATCAACAGTTGGGTACATTCTGAGAAAAAAGGAATTGACTGGTGAGCTTGGGAACTCAAAAAGGCCTGGGCGTCCACGGATGACAACGGTGGTGGATGATTGCCGCATACTTTATTTGGTGAAGAAGAACCCGTTCACAACATCAACTGAAGTCCAGAACACTCTCAGTGAAGTAGGTGTATCTGTCTCTAAGTCAACAGTAAAGAGAAGACTCCATGACAGTAAATACAAAGGGTTCACATCTAGATGCAAACCATTCATCAATTCCGAAAATAGACAGGCCAGAGTTAAATTTGCTGAAAAACACCTCAAGAAGCCAGCTCAGTTCTGGAAAAGTATTCTATGGACAGATGAGACAAAGATCAACCTGTACCAGAATGATGGGAAGAAAAAAGTTTGGAGAAGAAAGGGAACGGTACATGATCCAAGGCACACCACATCCTCTGTAAAACATGGTGGAGGCAACGTGATGGCATGGGCATGCATGGCTTTCAATGGCACTGGGTCACTTGTGTTTATTGATGACATAACAGCAGACAAGAGTAGCCGGATGAATTCTGAAGTGTACCGGGATATACTTTCAGCCCAGATTCAGCCAAATGCTGCAAAGTTGATTGGACGGCGCTTCATAGTACAGATGGACAATGACCCCAAGCATACAGCCAAAGCTACCCAGGAGTTCATGAGTGCAAAAAAGTGGAACATTCTGCAATGGCCAAGTCAATCACCAGATCTTAACCCAATTGAGCATGCATTTCACTTGCTCAAATCCAGACTTAAAACGGAAAGACCCACAAACAAGCAAGACCTGAAGGCTGCGGCTGTAAAGGCCTGGCAAAGCATTAAGAAGGAGAAAACCCAGCGTTTGGTGATGTCCATGGGTTCCAGACTTAAGGCAGTGATTGCCTCCAAAGGATTCGCAACAAAATATTGAAAATAAAAATATTTTGTTTGGGATATGTTTTTGTCCAATTACTTTTGACCTCCTAAAATGTGGAGTGTTTGTAAAGAAATGTGTACAATTCCTACATTTTCTATCAGATATTTTTGTTCAACCCTTCAAATTAAACGTTACAATCTGCACTTGAATTCTGTTGTAGAGGTTTCATTTCAAATCCAATGTGGTGGCATGCAGAGCCCAACTCGCGAAAATTGTGTCACTGTCCAAATATTTCTGGCCCTAACTGTATATAAAAAAAAAAAAAAAATACTAAAATAAAACCTTTTTTGAAACTTGCATCACAGAGTGCTGATTGGTTATTTTTGGAAATGTATGCATCACGAAGTGCTGATTGTTTACTTTGAAGGGAACCTGGAACGCTAATTATCTGCTAATTTGGAAGCAAGTAGCATTTTAAAACGTGTGGAAGTCAATTTGGGAGAGCGGCTGCAGGGAGAAAACTTTGTTAATGTTCTACCTGCAGCTGCTTGCTTCAAATTATTGGATTTACCTGCAGATTAGACTTATGGCTGCAGAGAGAAAATTGAAACAAAAACAAAAAATCTTGACAGTTGCCCTTTTAAAGGGTTACTCCCATCTTCATGAACACTGTCGGAGAACGCTTGGAAACTAAACTAATTTTGAAATTGACGGCTTATAAAAATGTTCAACTTTTGAGATATTGATACTTTTCTTTTGTTTACTGCTAGTTGCCTTGGAAGACCGACCACCGCTGCTAGAAGGCATAACATGTGCAGCGCTTACAAGCTCTCTTCCATTTTCTCTTCTGTTTTGAAGCTGATCAGGGTCTCTGGAGCGCGCTGTTGCCTCTCTACCCTGGCCCGCTTCAGCGCAGTGCTTACAAGGCTAGACAATAGCGGTGGTCGATCTAATAAACAAGCTGTAAACAAAAGAAAACTGTTCATATCTCAAGAACGGGTGAAAACTTTACTACACAGTAAATTGCAAAAGTGCTTGTTTTCATATGGACTATCCCTTTAAATAAACATATTATTATAACTAGCAAATCAACTGAGAAGAGGTGCAACTCCTGGGCTCCAATGCAAAATTGAAAACTGGGCTTCCCACCGGTCATGCATGTATTATGACTTTGTGGCCTCTCAGATTTAGGGATCAGGTGCAATCCCTGCACCCTTGATAATTAGCCCCTACTTTATAGGATTTGTTCGATATAATCTAAAAATAAAATGCTGCAAATAAACAATAAAAGAATAACCCTTACCGCCCATGAGTAGACCGTGCAATCGCTCCTGTCCACTATAATGTCTCCTTCGTATGGACCAAAAATGCAACCCCGGGGAATGATGGGAATTGTGCACCAGACACCGAAGCCTCCTTGAGATCTTTCCTTGACCACCAGTCCTTCCGGTAGAGAAAGTAAAGCACGAGAGGGTACATTTTCTGGAACCTGCGTGTCCAAGATAAAGGTTGGCGCTCCGTGTTGCGGGCAGGAGTCTCTGAAGTACAAGCGGCAATCTTCACAAACTACAGGGAGAAGAAGGATGGGATTACTGAGGGCCTCCAAATGAAACATCAAGAGGTATAGGAAGCGGAGATAAGAGCGACCTCAAGGAGACAGATTTGTTTGAAGGCCTATCGACCACCAAAATGACCACTACTTTGAGATTGAACAGCTCATCAAAGGTGTCTGGACTCTGTCCATAGCAATCCCTTCCAATCAAAGAAGAGCAGAGCCCAGCTAAGCATTCATACCCCTCACTTCTGTAATCCAAACAGAGACTTTTTCTCCAATCTATCCAAATAAGTCAAGCAGGGCTGAGGTGTGTGTTTGATGCCCGTAACTGACAGTTCAGTGATGTGATCAAATTCTGCTCTGTTCATGCATATGGCAGAGGATTATCTTCTGCCTTAAGCATCAATAAAGCTGAAATCGCAGATTCATATCACCATTCTGTCAGCAGCGAGCATCAAACACAGCTACATTTTGCTGATCTAAGCTCACTTGTGTTTCTACAACAGATATTTCCTAGAGCCAAAACAACAACCAATCAAAATCAGAACAGCTGAGCTATGTTTGAAGCCACTTCCGGACAAATAAGTGATGAGATCAAATGGTGCTCTGTTCATGCATATGGCAGAGGATTATCTTTTGCCTTAAGCATCAACAGAGCAGATATTGCATATCACAGATCTGTCAGTAGCAGGCATCAAACACAGCTATGTTTTGCTGATCTCAGTTTGCCTGTGTTTCTAAATTGGTCATTTCGGAAAGATGAGATCCCAACCAATCCAAATCAGTGCAGGTAAGCTGTATTTGAAGCCCATACCTGACAGATCCTGACAGCCCTGGTAAGCTCAGCTTGCATTTGTTTCTGCAATGGTTATTTTTGAGAGCCAAGATCCCAACCAACCCAACTCAGCACAGTAGAGTTGTGTTTGAAACCTATTCCTGAAAGATCAGTGATGTGATCAAATTATGCTCCGTTCATGGAAATGGTAGAGGATTATCTTCTGCCTTAAGCATCCACAAAGCTGCAATGGCAGTTTCATATCACTGACCTGTCAGCAGTGAGCATCAGACACAGCTAAGTCCTGATGATCACGGCTTGCCTGTGTTTCTGCAATAGTTATTTCCAAGAAGTGAAACTACAACCAATCCAAATCATCTGAGCGGTTCTTGAAGCCCATTCCTGACAGATTAGTGATGTGATAAACTTTTGCTGTGTTCGTGCATATGGCAGAGAATTATCTTCTTTTACATCTACAAACAGAACAGCATTTGCAGTTTCACATCACTGATCTGTCAGTAGCGGGCATCAAACAGCGCAGCCCTGCTGAGATCGGTTCGGATGTACTTCGACCAATAGTTATTTCAAGCTATTTTATGCCTACATGAAATGGAATTCAGGACTCCTAAGCTCTGCTGGAAACTAACAGATCAATGATGTAAAAAACACAGACAAATATTTAGCAGTATACGGCAGAGGATAAACTTGGTCAGCAGAGATGTAGAAGGAGCAGAGAGGCATAAAAAGCGTAGTGTACTTAATCTATGTCCATGAATGGAGGCAGAGAAGGTTAAAGTTGTTTAAAAAGTATGTGCCCCCTCCCTGATTTCTTATTCTTTTGCATGTTTGTCCCATCTTAAATATTGCAGATCACAAAACAAATTTAAGTATTAGACAAAGATGCCACAAGTAAACACAAAATGCAGTTTATAAATGAAGGTCTTTATTATTAAGGGAAAAAAAAATCCAAATCTATAGGGCCTTGTGTGAAAAAGTGATTGCCCTCTAAATCTAATAACTGGTTGTGCCACCCCTAGCAGCAACAACTGCAATCAAGCATTTGTGATAACTGGAAAGGAGTCTTTACAACGGTCTGCAGGAATTTTGGCCATTCATCTTTGCAGATTGTGATTCAGCCACATTGGAGGGCTTCCAAACATGAACCGACTTTAAGGTTCAGCCACAGTATCTATCGGATTAACGTCAGGACTGTGACTTGGCCACTCCAAAGTCTTGATTGTTTCTCTTAAGGCATTCAGAGGTAACTTACTGTTGTGTTTTGGATCATTATCCTGCTACATAACCCAAGTTCTCTTCAGCTTGAGGTATAGAACAGAGAGCGGCCATTCTCAGATTGCGAGCCCTCGTGGACAGGGTCTCATCCCCTCCTGTTCCTGCTTGTCTGGTCTCTATGCATTTATTGAACCTGTCCTCGTTCTAGCCCTTCTTCATCTAAAGCGCCATGGAATCTAAATGGCGCTATATAAATCAATAATAATATTAATAAAATAAATTCTCCTTCAGGATCTTTTGGTAGAGAACAAATTCATGGCTCCATTAACCACAACAAGTCAACCAGGCCCTGTAGCAGCAAAACAGCCCTAGACCATCACACGACCTCCACCATACTTTACTGTTGGCATGATGTTCTGAAATGCGGTGTTGCTTTTACACCAGATATAATGGGACATTCACTTTCCAAAAAGGTCAACTTTTATCTAGTCAGTCCACAGAGCATTCTCGCAAACGTCTTGGGGATCATCAAGATGTTTTCTGGCAAAACTGAGATGAGCCATTTGTTTTTTTGCTCAGTAGTGGTTTTCGTCTTGGATCTCTGCCATGCGGCCACTTTTTGCCCAGTCTCTTTCTTATGGTGGACTCATGAACACTGACCTTAACTGAGGCAAGTGAGGTTTACAAATCTATGGATATTGTTGTGGGATCTTTTGTAACCTCTTGGATGAGTCTTTGCTGTGCTCTTGGGGTCATTTTAGTCAGTCAACCACTCTTGGAAGGTTCACAACTGTTCCAGGTTTTCGGCACTTGTGGATAATGGTTTCACTGTGGTTCTCTGGAGTCACAAACCTTCAGAAATGGCTTTGTAACCTTTCCCAGACTGATAGATCTCAATTACTTTGTTTCTCATTTGTTCCTGAATTTCTTTGGATCATGGCAGGAAGGCTAGCTTTTGAGGATCTTTTGGTCTACTTCACTATGTCAGGCAGGTCCTATTTTAAGTGATTTCTTGATTGAGAACAGGTGGCAGTAAAATCAGGCCTGGGTGTGGAGAGGGAAATTGAACTCAGCTTCCCAAAGATGTGATAACCACAGTTAAGTTATGTTTTAAGTTGGGTGAAGCAATCACTTTCTCACACAGGGCCCTGTAGGTTTGGATTTATTTTTCCCTTAATAATAAAGACCTTTATTTATTAACTGCATTCTAACATTTTAATTTATTTAGTTATGTGAAACATTTAAGTGACAAACATGGAAGAGAATAAGAAATCAGGAAGGGGCAAACACTTTTTGACAAAACTATATACTGGAAGTCCAAGAGAGGAGCTGCAGCAATGACCAAATGGCAACATTGATATGTGCAAAATGGGCGAGATGTATTGGCACAAACGAATAATTAGATGTGTTGAGTATAACAAGACCGTATTATCATTGTGGGAATAACTTACACAGCAGCTCGTCTTCGAGCTGGGCACAGGCCTCCTCCGCCGCCTGCATTGTTTGACTGACGTCCAGACACCTGAGAAAAAACAAAAGACAAACTGTACAAACAGCGAAACAAGCGCCAATCAGGCCGAGGAGGCGAAACACAAGCCGGGTAATTGTCACACAATCTTCCATTGTTCCCATCAATGTGCAACAGCTACAAATCGAAAAATGCAGAAAATGTGTGTGCTAATGGGTTTAATGATACGCTGGGACGCAGCGCGCCGAGGACGGCACCATGTGTCAGATGTGCCATTATACACCGAGCACACGTTTGCCAGCAGATTTCATTTACTGCTCCACTGCATCTACAAAGAAATAAAGCAAAAGAACATCGAGAACCTTCCTGACTACATAAGTGGATAAGGAGACCATGGAGGCTCGGTGGGCAGCAGGGTTGATCAGTGGATAAGGAGACACATGGAAGGCTCGGTGGGCAGCAGGGTTGATCAGTGATAAGGAGACACATGAGGCTCAGTGGGCAGCAGGGTTGATCAGTGGATAAGGAGACACGTAGAGGCTCAATAGCTATCAGGGTTGTACAGGGTAAGGAGACACAGGAGGCTTCGGTGGGCAGCAGGGTTGATCAGTGGATAAGGAGACGCATGGAAACTCGGTGGGCTAGCAGGTTTGTCAAGTGGTAAGGAGATGCATGAAGGCTCAGTGGGCCAGCAGGGATCAGGGATAAGGAGACATCATGGATGCTCGGTGTGCAGCAGGGTTGATCAGTGGTAAGGAGACACATGAGACTCGGTGGGCAGCAGGGTTGATCAGTGGATAAGGAGACGCATGGATGCTCGGTGGGCGGCAGGGTTGATCAGTGGATAAGGAGACTGCATGGAGGCTCGGTGGGCAGCAGGGTTGATCAGAGGATAAGGAGACCATGGAGGCTCGGTGGGCAGCAGGGTTGATCAGTGGATAAGGAGACACATGGATGCTCGGTGGGCAGCAGGGTTGATCAGTGGATAAGGAGATGCATGGAGGCTCGGTGGGCAGCAGGGTTGATCAGAGGATAAGGAGATGCATGGAGGCTCGGTGGGCAGCAGGGTTGATCAGTGGATAAGGAGACACATGGAGGCTCGGTGGGCAGCAGGGTTGATCAGTGGATAAGGAGACACATGGAGGTTCGGTGGGCAGCAGGGTTGATCAGCGGGTAAGGAGATGTATGGAGGCTCGGTGGGCAGCAGGGTTGATCAGTGGATAAGGAGACACATGGAGGCTCGGTGGGCAGCAGGGTTGATCAGTGGATAAGGAGACACATGGAGGTTCGGTGGGCAGCAGGGTTGATCAGCGGGTAAGGAGATGTATGGAGGCTCGGTGGGCAGCAGGGTTGGCCAGTGGGAAAGGAGATGCATGGAGGCTCGGTGGGCAGCAGGGATGGTCAGCGGGTAAGTAGATGCATGGAGGCTCGGTGGGCAGCAGGGATGGTCAGCAGGTAAGGAGACGTACGAAGGCACGGTGTACAACACGGTTGGTCAAAGGGTAAGGAGTCGCATGGAGGCTCAGTATTCAGCAGGATTGGCCAGTGGGTAAGAAGATGGATGGAGGCTCGGTGGGCAGCAGGGTTGGTCAGTGAGTAAGGAGACACATGGAGGCCCAGTGGGCAGCAGGGATGGTCAGTGGGTAGCAGGATACTTTGAGGAGTAGCATGGTGGCTCAAGAGGCATAACAATGGCTTGGCGGTAACCAGGGTGGTTTAGAGGAAAGCACAGAGACTCCATGAGCAGCTTAGTAGCTCGGTGGGTGTGTGGTAGGTAGCATAGTGGCTCAGTGGGCAGGACAGGTTTCCTCTGATTTACACAAAAAAAAAATCCCATACCCGTAAATTAAGTGGCTTTGTAGACATTCAGCCCCAGTTTATTACTGGGAGAATTAGATGGATTTGAGTCATCTCTATACAGCAGAGGATTTCTGAGCTATAAAAAGCAGCAAGAAAAAATAATGTATTATATGTAAAAAGCCTACAGATAAAATGTTTCTATATTCCTGTACATGATCCAATACGACGCGCCCTATACAGTCACCCGCGTCCTGCAGGCGCCGGAGAAACAACGCGACATGGAGCGGCTCCATATTCACCGCGGCCAATGTATGAGGCAGCAGCAATAAAACCCAAAATAAAAGCTTTATTATTTCCCTTCAACTTTCCAGCAGGACACACGAGTAATGGCGCCTCATCTGGCAGAGGAGCCACGGTACAGGACATTAGGGGAGGAGGATGGTAGGTTATAGGCTGCATTACAATGGAGACATATCAAAACAGTCAACAGCCCAGAGCGGCCAATCACAGCTCAGCTTTCATTTGTTAAGCAGCAGTGTTGTAATGAAAGCTGCACTGTGATTGGTTGCTGTGGGCCATCTGTGGGGATACTGCTATGGTGGGGGGCATCTGTACACAGTATATATACAAACAGCGCAGACTGTGCACAGTGACAGTATATATACATACAGCGTACAATGTGTGTGCATACAGTATACAGCGCAGACTGTGTACACATTATATATACAAACAGCGCAGACTGTGTGTGCACAGTAACAGTATATATACATACAGCAGTGAGTGCACACAGTATATACACATACAGCCCACACTGTGTGCACACAGTATATATTCACATACAGCCCACACAGTATATATTGTGAGGTAGCAACCGGGGAACCCGCTTGCAAAACGACAACAAACACTTGTTTATAAGGTAACCAATGTCTACCCGTTTATTTTTCACATATAATAACATAACCCGGGTAGCATGTTTGCCACATTGCACATTGATTACAAACACTTTACATAAATACATCATACATTTACATATAACATTACATAATACATATAAAGAGAATTTTGTTTACGTACCGTAAATTCTTTTTTCTTTAATCATCAATGGGAGACCCAGACAATGGGGTTTAGGGCACTGCCCTCCGGAGGTCACACTAGGTACTACAAGTTTGTAGACACCGCCTCCTCCGCTTATAAACCCCTACCGCAGGGAACATCCTCAGTTTGGTCTACAAGCTGCGAGGAGGAAATAAACCACACCCGAAACATCGGGAAGAATGCCGTACACAAAACGGTTCAACAACCCGGCAAACACTGTCTCAACAGAGAACAGAGCAAATGCAAAACATGCAAAGGAACAACTGGGTGGGTGCTGGGTCTCCCATTGATGATTAAAGAAAAAAGAATTTACGGTACGTAAACAAAATTCTCTTTTTTCTGGTCATCATAATGGGAGACCCAGACAATGGGGATGTCCTAAAGCAATACCCCAGGGCGGGAAAAGGTCCTCAACAAGACGGATAACACATGGTTCCCTTTAAAGGTGGGCAACCGCCGCCTGGAGAACCCGCCTGCCCAAACTTGCATCCGCAGAGGCATGGGCATGCACCATATAGTGCTTAGAGAAAGTGTGCAGGCTGGACCAAGTGGCCGCCTGACACACCTGTAGAGCAGACGCTCGATGTCGCAAGGCCCAAGAGGCACCTACAGCTCTGGTAGAGTGAGCCTTCAATCCCACCGGGAGAGGCAAACCAGAAGACCGGTAAGCCTCTTGAATGGAAGCCTTAATCCATCTGGCCAAGGTTGACTTCGAAGCCGCGGACCCCTTACAGCGACCAGTCGTGAGAATAAATAAGGAATCCGAACTCCTGAAGGAGGCGGTCCTGGACACATAAATGCGTACAGCTCTCACGAGATCCAGAGTATGGAGGTCGCGCTCCACCTGATGAACGGGAGCGGGGCAAAATGATGGGAGAACAATCTCCTGGTTCAGGTGAAAAGTTGAAACCACCTTCGGCAAGAATTCTGGCCGTGGGCGCAACACCACCTTGTCTTGGTGAACCACCAGAAAGGGTGACTTGCACGATAGTGCAGCCAATTCTGAGACCCTCCTCAGAGACGTAATTGCCACCAGAAAGGCCACTTTCTGGGACAGACGAGATAGGGAAACATCTCTCAGCGGCTCAAACGGCGGTTTCTGTAATGCCGCCAGGACCATGTTAAGGTCCCAAGGGTCTAGAGGTCTCTTGTAGGGCGGAACCATCCGTGACACCCCCTGCAGAAATTGACGTACCTTCGGGAGGAGCGTCAATCGCCTGTCAAATAGCACCGAAAGTGCTGATACTTGACATTTCAAAGAGCCCAGGGATAATCCCAACTCCAAACCCGACTGTAAGAAAGCCAACAACGTCGGGATGGACAAGGGCCACGGAGACCGTCCACCAGAGGCACACCAGGTAAAAAAGATCTTCCACGTCCTGTGGTACATCTTCCTGGACACGGGCTTCCTAGCCCGATTCATAGTGGCCACTACTGTAGGGGAGAAACCCCTAGAAGTCAGTAGCCAGGCCTCAAGAGCCATGCAGTCAATCTGAGGGCCCTGGAATTGAGGTGGAAGAATGGGCCTTGTGCGAGTAAATCTGCGCGGTCTGGAAGAGCCCACTTGTGTCCGCCTGATAGTTGCCACAGGTCCGGGTACCAGGACCTCCTGGGCCAATCCGGAGCCACTAGAATGGCTACCCTGCACTCCGACCTGATCTTCCACAGGACCCTGGGAATCATAGCCAGAGGAGGGAACACATACGGCAGCTGGAAGCTGGACCAACTCAGTATCAGAGCATCCGCCCCCAGAGACTGAGGATCCCACGATCTCGCCACGTACTGGGGCACCTGATGATTCAGCCTTGAGGCCATCAGATCCACGTCCGGAGTGCCCCATCTGCTGCAGATGTCCCGGAAGACGTCTGGATGCAGGGACCACTCTCCGGCGTCCATCCCCTGCCGGCTCAGGTAGTCGGCCTCCCAGTTCTCGACCCCTGGGATGTGAACTGCGGAGATCAGGCAGTCGTTTTCCTCCACCCACGACAGGATGCGGTGAACTTCGGCGAGGGCCTGAGCGCTTCTGGTCCCTCCCTGATGATTTATGTAGGCGACGGCCGTCGCATTGTCGGACTGCACCCGAATGGGTCGTCCTGCCAGGAATTTCTGAAACGCCAGGAGCGCCAGATAGACCGCCTTGATCTCCAGGACGTTGATCTGCAACGTCGACTCCGCCTGAGTCCAGAGGCCTTGAGCCCTGTGGTGTAAGAACACCGCGCCCCAGCCCTTCAGACTGGCGTCGGTGGTTACCACTAACCATGAAGGCTTGAGGAAGGATCTTCCCCGTGACAAGTGACGTGGCTGGAGCCACCACTGCAGGGAGTCCCTGGTTGGTTGTGACAGTGTCACCAACCGATTCAGAGAGATCGCTCTCTTGTCCCATCGGCGAAGAATCTCCAGCTGGAGAGGACGCAGACGAAACTGTGCAAAGGGCACCGCCTCTATCGCCGCCACCATGCGCCCCACCAGTCTCATCAATTCCCGAAGGGATGAGTGAGGTGACAGGAGAACGTTCTGTACTCCTGAGTGGATCGCCAGCTGCTTGGCCTGAGGTAGAGACACCAGGGCTGAGTCCGTGTGGAAGTCCATTCCCAGATATGTCAATGACTGGGTCGGAACCAGGGTCGACTTCTGAGTATTGAGAAGCCACCCAAATTGTTCCAGAGACCTCATGGTCACTTCCAGGCTCACCCGACAAAGGTCTTCCGATGGCGCCCTGACCAATAGGTCGTCCAGATAGGGTATGACGGCGTGACCCTGCACATGCAGGAGAGCCATCATGGATGCCATCACCTTCGTGAATACCCGTGGTGCAGAGGCCAACCCGAAGGGTAGGGCCACAAATTGGAAGTGTTCGTCCCCCACTGCGAACCGTAACCAGCGCTGATGAGCCGGTGCAATGGGCACGTGAAGGTAAGCGTCCCTGATATCGATGGACGCTAGGAAGTCCCCCTGTGACACAGCTGCGATCACGGAGCGCAGGGATTCCATGCGGAACTTCCGAACCAACACGTGACGGTTGAACAATTTTAGGTCCAGGACCGGTCGAAAGGAGCTGTCCTTTTTTTTTTTTGGGACAATAAAGAGGTTGGAGTAAAAACCCCTGAACCTCTCTGCCGTGGGCACTGGGACCACTACTCCGTCTCTGCGGAGTCCCTCCAACACCCGGTGAAAAGCCTGAGTCTTTTCTGGGGATGGAACAGACCGATGGAATCGGGAAAATGGTTTTGACGTCAGCTCTATCCTGTAACCTCGCGAGACTACGTCTCGAACCCACTGATCTTGAACGTGAAGTAGCCACTTGTCCTGAAAGCGAGACAAGCGGCCCCCCACCTGTGGGGAGGCAGGAAGAGAGAGCGAGTCATGTAGAGGCGGGTTTGGGGGTGGCAGCTGTTGTGACTGTGAGCTGGACCGAAAGGACCACTGTTTTGGGTTCCTTTTAACGGTATACCGTGGTTTAGGCTTATTCTGCGTTATCTTAGACTCAGCAGAATCCTTAATCAGCTTGTCCAGCTCTGTGCCAAAAAGTCTGTCACCAGAGAACGGAAGATTCTGCAGAATCTTCTTAGATGTGGCATCTGAGTCCCAAAGACGCAGCCACAACAACCTGCGGATCGCTATCGCATTGGCCGAAGCCACAGCTGAGCGAGTGGCAGTTTCCAAAGACGCCGTCCTGGCGTAGTCCGCATAGGCCCTCGCTCTCTCAGTGAGTGCCAGGACCTCTGCAAGCAGGTAGTAATCGCTTGTAAGGTCCAGACCGTGGCGAAATTAGGGGCAAAAGAAGACCCCACAGCCTCATAGGAAGACTTGGCGAGTTGCTCGACCAGTCTATCAGTCGCATCCTTCAGCGAGGAGCTATCAGAGGCAGAAAACAGGGAGCGTGCAGCAATTCTAGTCATGGAAGCGTCCACCTTTGGAGACTGCGACCATTCCTGAAGCACCTCCTGGGGGAAGGGGAAACGATTGTCCTTGGGTTTGCGGACATAACGCCGCCCAGGATGTAACCTGGGAGCCCTAATCACCCTTCCAAAATTAGTATGGTCCATGAAAGATCCACTTGGTCTAGCCTCTGGCCGCAGCCATTGATAGACCTCCTTCGGGTGCACGACAACCTCTTCAGGGGGAGTCACGAGACGCAAGGTCTCATTGATGGAGGACACCAGATCCTCCACCCCATCTGGAGGCTCAGACACAGACACAGATCCGAAGGTTGAACCCCCATCATCTTCCTCACCATCAGAGGAATGCTCCTCCTCAGAGAGAGCCTGGAGCTCGGGTGAATCCTCACGACGAGCCCGCTTAGAGGGTCTCACAGCAGAAGAGGGGGACACCCGGGGGTAACTGGAAGGAGCAGCTGGGTTTTCCAGTCTCCTATGAAGTGCCTCCAGTGACTGCGACATGGAGGACATCTGGGATAGCAGGGATTCATTGATCCTGTTCTGTGCTTCCCATGGCCCTGGGATTACCTGAACCTCAGGGTACAGCACCGGAGCTGCTGCCTCAGCCGAGCCAGTCCGGGCTTCTGGGCGTCCGCAGTTATTGCAGGACCCCTCCACCAGAGTTCCCTTGCAAGTAGCACAGGTCATGGTGTTATCCGCCGCCTTAGCAGCATGCTTCCTAACTGAGGACATAGCCACAGTAGGGGGTGTATAAGCCAAGTCGATAGACAAACAAACCGGGAGTCCCGGTGGCTTACCGACCGCAGTAACGCGGTGGGAGGAAGCGGTGTGCGTGTGTGACCTCCGCGAGTTCCGGTCTCCCTCTGAAGTGCAGACACGTGCTGCCGTAGCTTCCAGCCGGGAAGTGAGGGAGAAGATGGCCGCCGCCAGTACAGGCGTGGGCGGCGCCGGGAACACGCGGGAATCACACGCACACGCCCCCCCGGTGACGTCACCGTAAGGGCCGCCTCTCCTCCTCCAAGCAGCCTCTGTAATGGAGGTGCTGGAGCCCGCAGCGCGGGAAATGGTGTAAAAAACACAGTACACACACAAAGACTGCAATCATAACCAAAGAAACAGCAGTCTACGGCCTCAGCCCCTGTGTCACACAGGGCGGTCAGCCAGGGTGACCCCAGCACAGGGTACACCTCCAGATCCGCGGACCCGAGGGCAACGCGCGGTCTGAGTGTCAGGACACATAAAGTGCCAGACACTACCCCCAGGCACACAGGAGACACAGAGTGCCTCAGTGCCGGTCCGGTCTGTAAGCACCATTTAGGGAGGCCTCGGACGGGGGTTCAGCCCAGTCCGGAGTGTAAGCACCATTTAGGGAGGCCTCGGACTGGGCTGGCTCCAGTCCGGTCTGTAAGCACCATTTAGGGAGGCCTCGGACGGAGCGGAGCTGTGCAAGGCTCCCATCTCCCACTCTCCAGAGCCCCCCAGAGAGGGATGGAAAGGAGCGCGACAGCGTACCGGGAGAACACAAAGTGTCCAGGCTCTAGGCCCTCCGGTACCTCCACCTGCGTGTGCCACAAAGGGCGAGCGGGGAGGCTGTCGCAGGTCCCGTCAGGACCATATTACCTTGTCTTCAGACGCCATCACGTAAGTAGTGAGAATGCAGTGAAGTGCAAGCAAAGCGTGATCCTCCGAGCACACTAAGTTTAAAACTGAGGATGTTCCCTGCGGTAGGGGTTTATAAGCGGAGGAGGCGGTGTCTACAAACTTGTAGTACCTAGTGTGACCTCCGGAGGGCAGTGCCCTAAACCCCATTGTCTGGGTCTCCCATTATGATGACCAGAAAATTGCACATAACGCTTATAGTAACGCGGGACCTGTAACCATCTCTCTGTCCCCATTGGAGCTCTACTAACAGCTCCCGTGGTGGCTACGGTCTCCGGCCTATATACACTTTACACATACATTTCTTAGTTCACCATATGTATATTTATCCACAATGATTCCTCCGGGTTCAGAACAGGGATTGAGCAACCTGAGTCACGGGTACGCCATGCCTCGCCAAGTGGCTCCTTCCTGAACGTGTTTCACCCCACGTCCCGGTCAGCGCCCCACCTGGTTCAACCACAGTTTCCCCACTCTAGGAGCCCTTCTAACCCCTGCTTCTGACCGTCGCTATATACCCTTCAACGGGCCCTGTGGGTCCCAATGGCGGTTCCTGCCGCCTGGCTTTAGTCACCCAGCCTGATGACTCCATATATACATATCCCATAGTCAGGATTCCTGCCTGACCGGGTCCTTACATACCATATGTGATCCATCATTCAAACGTCCATGGATCACCTACATCCTCACACCTGCTCACAGCCCATCATCCATGGACTGTGGCTCCTCCATGGCCCATTACAGGGATTGGCAAACCATAGTACACGGGAACCTCATCCGTTACCTACTAGGAGCCCTATTACCCCTGTGTCTGGCACCACAGGCACACCCACACCATTAGAGGCCGTGGTTGAGGGACGGGTACCCTCTGCAAGCAGCAGGGCAAGCCTCCCTCTCGTCCCACAGGGACGGAACGCCTCCAACATCAGCCATACTGGCTGGGTCACTTTCTCCCCACATTATTATACAATGCTCTTACATAGGTCATCATCTTACATTCAGGGCAATTGCCTAAGCCCCTACATACATCAACGGGTCCTTTACCGACTGCCTAGTCGGACCCAATAGCGGTTATGCCCGCCTGGCATTAATCACGCATACAGCTCACTCCGTTACACGGGAACCGCTGTCTTACTGGGCACGGATCCGGGTCTCGCTACCTGGATAACGGGTCCACCAAGCGTCCCCCAAGGCCTCCTCGATTTCATGAGCCACTCATTAGTAACATTAAACCTCATGTTCAAAGTTGGTTCACACAGCATTATCACAGGAAAAACAGGCCAGTGTGAACAGGATCCTCCTGATCCTGCATGTGATGCGCCCCGGCCATTTTTTTTTATTATTATTATTTATTCATTTATATAGCGCTATTAATTCCATAGCACTTTACATACATCAGTAATGCTGTCTCTCTCTTGGAGCTCACAATCTAAACATCCTATCAGTATGTCTTTACAATGTGGGAGGAAACCGGAGTGCCCGGAGAAAACCCACGCAAACACGGGGAGAACATACAAACTCCTTGCAGATGTTGTCCTTAGTGTCCTTGGGGGGAATTGAACCCAGGACCTCAAGACCCCAGCGCTGCAAAGGCTACAGTGCTAACCACTTGAGCCACCGTGCTGCCCATGAGGATCATGCCAGCGGTGCCTCACAATATATACACATACAGCCCACACAGTCTGTGCACACAGTTTATATACATACAGCTATGCTACAAACTCAAAATTGTCTCAGCTCCACATATCATTCTTGTATCTAATCCTCTCCTGGGCTGTGTATCTAATCCTATGGTACACTATATCTTTGATCTGCACCAAATGTTTATCTTCTACTCTTTATGGTTTGGGCCTCTGTTCACTGCTGTTTAATTAAGTCCTCTTTCCTGCTAAGGTTAATCTATCTTGCTTTCTGTGTTTAGCATACACCCCTCCTGCCCATCCCCTCTGGTCAGCTTAAAACTCATTTTCTGGAGAACTTGCACACCTCCTCTCCACATCGCACCTCACCACTTGTGCACTGGACCCCATCCCATCCCACTTCCTCCCCAACCTCACCACCACACTTATCCCAGCCCTAACCCACCTTTTCAACCTATCACTAACCTCTGTTACCTTTCCTTCTGTTTTCAAACACGCAACAATTACACCTATTTTAAAGGGAACTTGACCTCTAAAAATGAGCCCTCAGGCTCTTTTAACCTGTCCCTGCACCATGGTAATCCTATTCTATCAATTCCTTACTGTCCCTAAAGCGCTATTTGAAAGTTTATAAAAGTTCTTTTTTTACCTGTTCTTCTGCAGCTTCTCATTATATGAGAAGCCTCAAAAGGCGGGCTTATGTGCATCTCCCCGCTGGCGGTATGTTAATTATGCATGCCCACATGGGTGTGCTATAGAGCAGAGACTGTGCTTGTGCTGCAAGGGGGCGGTAAAGGCAATATAACGAAAATCGCGTCATATCACCTGTACCACCCCCTTGCAGCACAAGCACAGTCTTTGCTCTATAGCACGCCCATATGGGCGTGCATAATTAACACACCACCGATGGGGAGAAGCACATAAACCCGCCTTTTGCGGCTTCTCATATAATGAGAAGCTGCAGAAGAACAGGTAAAAAAAGAACTTTTATAAACTTTCAAATAGCGCTTTAGGGACAGTAAGGAATTGATAGAATAGGATTACCATGGTGCAGGGACAGGTTAAAAGAGCCTGAGGGCTCATTTTTAGAGGTCAGGTTCCCTTTATAGAAGTTATCCCTCGACCTGACCTCCACATTCAGCTACCGCCCCATATCTTGCTCCCGTTCGCCTCCAAACTTCTTGAAAAGCATGTCCACATCATACTCTCATCCCACCTCTCAACCAACTCTCTGACAACCTTCAATCGGCTTCCGCCCTCACCACTCCACTGAAACTGTCCTGACCAAAATTACTAACGACTTACCGCCAAGGCGAACAGGACACTTCTCCATCCTCCTCATTCTTGACCTGTCCTCTGCATTCGACACAGTCGACCACTGTCTCCTATTACAGATCCGCTCTCCAATTGGTATCACTGACCTTGCCCTCTCCTGGATCTTCTTGTACCTTTCCAACCGCACATTTAGTGTCTCCCACTCCCACAGGATCTCCTCGCCCCATCCCCTCTCTGTTGGGTCCCTCAAGGCTCTCTCCTGGGACCCCTTCTTTTCTCCATCTATATCCTTGGCATAGGACGACTCATAAAATCCCATGGATTCCAGTACCACCGGTACGCTGATGACACTCAGATCTACCTCTCTGGCCCAGACGTCACCTCTCTCCTGTCCAGAATCCCGGAGTGTCTATCAGCCATAACCTCCTTCTCCTCTCGCTTCCTTAAACTAAATGTAGACAAAACTGAACTCATCATCTTTCCTCCATCTCACACACCTTCCTTACCAGACCTATCTATCACAATAAATGACATCACACTTTGCCCTGTACCTGAAGTCCGCTGCCTCGGAGTAACCCGACTCTGCCTTGTCCTTCAAACCGCACATCCAAGCCCTTACCACCCACCTCCTGCCGCCTCCAACACAAAAATATTTCTAGAATCCGTTCCTTCCTCAACTCTCAATCTACTAAACTACTAGTACATGCCCTCATCATCTCCCGCCTCAACTACTGCAACCTCCTTCTCTATGGCCTCCCTGCTAACACTCTTGCACTTCTCCAATCTGTCCTCAACTCTACTGCTCGACTAATCCACCTCTCTCCTCACTATTCCTCCACTTCTCCCCTCTGCAAATCCTCCACTGGCTCCCAATTCACCAACGTATCCAATTCAAACTACTAACACTGACTTACAAAGCCGTCCACAATCTGTCCTCCATATATCTCTGATCTAATCTCCCGATATCATCCAACTCATAATCTTCGATCCTCCCAAGACCCCCTTGTTTCCTCCACACTTGTACATTCCTCATCTAACCGCTGCAAGACTTCGCTCGAGCATTCCCCATTCTCTGGAATTCTGCACCCCAAAACGTCCAACTGTCCCCCACACTCAGAACCTTCAAGCGGAACCTGAAAACCCATCTCTTCAGAACTGCCTACAGCCTACAATGACCACAGTGCGACCTCACCACCACGGGACCCGGCGCTCAGCCACCACCAGGGACCCGGCGCTCAGCCACCACCACGGGACCCGGCGCTCAGCCACCACCATGGGACCCGGCGCTCAGCCACCACCACGGGACCCGGCGCTCCACGACCATCGGATTCGGCGCTCAGCCACCACCACGGGACCCGGCGCTCCATGACCAACGGACCTGGCGCTCCACCACCACCACAGGACCCGGCGCTCCATGACCAACGGACCTGGCGCTCCACCACCACCACAGGACAGGTCGCTCAGCCACCACCACGGGACCCGGCGCTCCAAGACCATCAGACCTGGCGCTCCGCCACCACTACGGGACCCGGCGCTCCACGACCATCGGACCTGGCGCTCCGCCACCACTACGGGACCCGGCGCTCCACGACCATCGGACCTGGCGCTCCGCCACCACCACGGGACCCGGCGCTCCACGACCATCGGACCTGGCGCTCCGCCACCACTACGGGACCCGGCGCTCCACGACCATCGGACCTGGCGCTCCGCCACCACTACGGGACCCGGCGCTCCACGACCATCGGACCTGGCGCTCCGCCACCACTACGGGACCCGGCGCTCCACGACCATCGAACCTGGCGCTCCGCCACCACCACGGGACCCGGCGCTCCACGACCATCGGACCTGGCGCTCCGCCACCACCACGGGACCCGGCGCTCCACGACCATCGGACCTGGCGCTCCGCCACTATGGGACGCGGCGCTCAGCCACCATCAGAGCAGACCCAATCTTCTGTCTCCCTCCCCACTGCCCTGTAGAATGTAAATCTGCAAGGGCAAGGTCCTCTGTGCCCTCTGTACCAGTCAGTCACTGCTAGTATGTTTATTGTATTTTTAACTTGTTTGTATGTAACTTTATCATGTACAGACCATGGAATGAATGGTGCTCTATAATTAAATAATAACAATACAGCCCACACTGTCTATGCACATACACACACAGTCCCTACCCACCATCTCCCTCTCCCTATTCTCTCTTGCTTCGGTATTACTAATGTGTATTTTCTTGTCAATAAAGCTCCTTTGATTTTGAATTACACTGCACGGTGTTTGCGGTGACGTCACCGGCTGTGTATGCTCTGACGTCACCGGCCGTCTCTGACATGCGCAGTGCCGCCTCTCCCTTCTTGTATTGCGATATATCGGTTACCGGTGCTTGTGTCGCGGTTCCCCGCCCCTCTGTCTCCTCCTCACCTCTAGTATCGGAGATAATCGGCGGTGCTGGCTCCGATTCCCCCGCCGGTCGGACCGGGCTGTATCGCCCTGGAGCAGGCGGGATTTCTTCCGCTGAATATCGGTATTATATCGGCAGGTATCGGCCGATCCGATCATTCAGCGATTCCCGGGCCGTCTCCGTTTATTCTTCTGATATTTCGATTTTCCGAGCAGTCCGGTGACTGAGATATCGCGGGTCCAAGCCCCGCCCAGCGGCCTTTACCGATTGGACATATCGATTAGTAATCACACAATGACGGGCAGTGTGAGCAGCCAATCACCGGCCTTATATGTTTAAGTCCCCGCCCACTATCGCCTTGAGTGACGGGAAGCCAACCAATCAGCGCTTAGTGCTGTCCCGCCCACTTCTCGGCGGATATTGATGGACAGCGTCGCTAGGCAATGGTCGCTAAGAGGCGCAGAACGAGGCTGAATGAATAGTAATGAGTGGCCTGTCCAATCAGGAAGGGGTATTGGAGAAAATCCCGCCCCTATGCGGCGAATGACGTGGAGGCTGACCAATGAGAGAGCAGAGTGATTTGTAAGTGGAGGCAGGTCAGGGGTGAGGGGATGGCTGGTGCCCAGTGTAAGTGGGGGAGGGGGTTGGCAGCCATTGTGGTAATACTCAGTGCACTATACCTACATTCTGAGAGGATTGCCCCATAATAAACTGAAAGGTGAAGTCAGCTGTGATGTGTGAGCCTGGGAAAGCTGGGTGACAACCAATATGGCTGCCATTGTGACCCAGAGCTCCAGAATGTACAGGGTCCCACATAGTCAAGGGCCCGGACCATCATGAGGGCCACAGCCTAATATGTAACCCTTATACGCACCCATGCGCTCTTCAGGAGTCCAGGAAAGCTGGGTGAGAACCAATATGGCCGCCATTGTGTGCCAGGACACCAGAATGTAGGGGTCCCATATAACAGGGGCCCGGACCATTATGAGGGCCTCTGCCCTGTATGTGATGTACATATGCAACCAATGCGCTCTTCAGGATTCCGGGAAAGCTGGGTGACAACCAATATGGCTGCCACTGTGTACCAGGACTCCAGAATGTAGGGGACCCACATGTAGTCAGGGTCCAGACCACCGTGAGTGCCTAAATGTGACCCAGATTCGCAGCCAGAATTTACTTACCAGCTCATCAAGAATCTGGGAAAGCTGGGTGACAACCAATATTGTCACCATTGTGTGCCAAGACTCCAGAATGAAGGGGACCCACATAGTAGTCAGGGGCCCGGACCACCATGAGGGCCTCTGCCCTAAATATGACTCCTCTACACAGCCATGAGCTCTTCAGGAATCCAGGAAAGCTGGGTGACAACCAATATGGCCACCACTCTGTGCCAGGACTCCAGATTGTAAGGGTCCCCCATAGTAGTCAGGGGCTCGAACCACCATGAGGGCCCCTGGATTATATGTGACCCCTATTGAGAACCGTACTCTCTAGGAATCCAGGAAAGCTGTGTGACAACCAATATGCCATTGTGACTAAGAACTTCAGAATGCAGGGGGATCCCACATAGTAGTCAGGGGCCCATTCCACCACGAGTGTCCCTGCCCTAAATGTGACACAACAGCAGCCATAATTCCCTTCCCAGCTCTTCAGGAATCCGGGAAAGTTGGATGACTATGGCCGCAACTGTGAACCTGGACTTCAGAATGTAGGGGTCCCACATAGTAGGCAAGAGCCCGGACCACCATGAGGGCCCCTTGCCCTAAATATGACCCTGATTCAGAAGTGTACTCTCTTCAGGAATCCAGGAAAGTTGGATGACAACCAATATGGCCGCCACTGTGTGCCAGGACTCCACAAAGTAGGGGAACCACAAGTAGTGAAGGGCCCAGACCATCATGTGGGCCCCGACCCTAAATGTGACCCCTACATGCAGCCAGAATTCCCTCCCGGCTCTTCAGGAATCCGGGAAAGCTGGATGACAACCAATATGGCCGCCATTGTGACCAGGACTGCAGAATGTAGGAGTCCCACATAGTAGTCAAGGGCCCAGACCACCATAAGGGCCCCTGTCCTAAATATGACCCCTATTCAGAACTGTTTGCTCTTGGGAATCCGGGAAAGCTGGATGACAACCAATATGACCTCCACTGTGTGCCAGGACTCCACAATGTAGGGGTCCCACAAGTGGCGTCACTTGAAGCTCATGGGCCCCAATGTGAAAGCTGAAATGGGGCCCCCAATTATTGCAAATCTTTAATATTTTTAGTCTTTTTGTATAGGCCAAAGTGACTTTTGGGGCCCCCTAGCTCCATAGCTCGGGTGCAATTGCAACCCCTGCCCCTGTTGTAGTCCCATATATTAGTTAAGTGCCCGGACCCCAACCCTAAATGTGACCCCTATATGCGGTTCCTCAGGGATCCGGGAAAGTTTGGCGACGACGTAAATCATAATAATGGATAAAATGTTTCTTTCTCAGAAATGTTTATAGACAATAACCTAAAAAAATTGGGTCAATTCCCTATTCTCCATCCAAAAAGAAAAACAATCCAAGAAAGTAAACAAAAAATCAAAGTATTTCACCCAAAAATGGCAACAAGGGAAAAATATCGAAACAGGGATTGTGTTTATTTCCTTCACCTCCCAGAATACAACCAAAGCCCTGTATGGAGCCGAAAAATATATCAAATATGAGGTACATATACAATAAGAATACAGTTATGTGTCAGGGGGAAAGAGCAACACAAAACAAAGTGTTTATTTTAGTTTTTCAAAAATTTTAAATGTTCAATCGACTAAAATGATAAAATAACCCAAGTTGTGTGCGGCCGTGCCGTCCTGTAGAGTCGCACTCCCGGGTCGTCTATTTTATACACAATAAATGGAGAAAAACATGGCAGAATTTTGAATTAACTTTTTTTTCTTTTCTTTTTTTAATGGTGTTGTCCCAAGCAGCTCACTCCTGAATTCGGAGGTGAGGGGCTCCGATGATCTCCCTACTTTCCACCCCGGAACTGAATCTGCTGTCAAGGAGTGTGGCTGCAGGCGTGAAGTTGCCTTTGCTCCATGTCTGTCTCCCCTTCCCCCCAAAATCCCCATTAGATCACCAGGTACACACAAGGGCACCTCTTTGTATGTTTTTATTTTTCATCCCCTTCCTTCTTGTCTTGTTTATTGCAGTGGTTGAGACTAGTGCTGAAGCCGGCCATTCCTTATTGAGGGTTAACATGTGGGCCAGCGAGGGCCTAGTTATCCTGCTTGGCAACAAGTTGAAAGAACCTGTATAGGGATAATAGGGAGATCAGGGCACAGCCGCAGGTGAGTGCAGGAGGTCACCTCTTCCCTGTTCTCTATGAGCAGGACCCTCCTCAGTATTTGTCATCCCCTACCGCCCCTCACCCCGGTGTCTCCCCCGTCTGTTGTTTTTTGTTGTGCACCGGACATCGTTGGTCCGTGCGTCACTGTCACGCACAGTAGCTGGACATCCCCCTTAGTCCAAATGTAACAAAATTGAAAAAGAGCCTCAGTAGCTCTACCTTGAATGGAGCGGAGTGTCACCACATTTGTTATCAAGGAGAGTACGTGCACCTTCGCTCAGGAGCTTTTCTCAGGGTTCCAGATGCATGTTTTCAGGGTTCTAGAGTCCCTTTTCTTTGGGTTCTAGAGTCCCTTTTCTTTGGGTTCTAGAGTCCCTTTTCTTGCAGTTCTAGAGTCTCTTCCTTGGAATCTCATGCCCAATAAATTACTTTTTATACTTACCAAATCCTTGTCGGATGGGCGTTCCTCCAGGCTCTTTGTCAGCGAGGCGGGTCTCCTCGCCGCGCTCGCACCCGCCTCGCTGCTGTCCATCTTCTTCTATGATTCAAATTACCCGCCCATCGCGTCCTCGCAATGAGGGGGTCACGTGCTGCAGGCCTCGCGTCACTTTCGCCCGCCGCGTCACTGGTACACCCAGGCCGGCTTCAGAGCATGCGCAGATGGCATGCTGAAGCCGGCCTGGGCGTGTCGTAGACCAGGCGACGCGGCGGGCGGAAGTGACGCGGGCCCTGCAGCACGTGACCCCCTCATTGCGAGGACGCGATGGGCGGGTAATTTGAATCATAGAAGAAGACGGACAGCAGCGAGGCGGGTGCGAGCGCGGCGAGGAGACCCTCCTCGCTGACAAAGAGCCTGGAGGAACGCCCATCCGACAAGGATTTGGTAAGTATAAAAAGTCATTTATTGGGCATGTAGTTAGGTAGATTTAGTCAGTCATGGATGGTTAGAATAGTCATTTTAGGCTCCAGGGACAGATATTTATAGGTTAGATAGGGTTTTTTTCGGTGGTTGGTTCCCTTTAAGCGTGCTTGTTTTACAGTTTTTAAGACCTAACTTAACTCTCGTCCTTTTATCACCATTATTGATCTGTGCCTGATCCTTTCATTTAAAGGATTAGACCTAAGGTACCATCACACGCGGCAATATCGCTAGGCAAGTTCACTGGCAATTTGCTGGTTGCAGTGAAATCATGGACACATTGTTCTATTTGGTTGTCGTGTACAAATAGAACAATGTGTCCATGATTTCACTGCAACCAGCAAATTGCCAGTGAAATTGCCTAGTAATATTGCTGTGTGAAGGTACCTTTAAGAAGACCAAGCGCGGCACTTTATTTTGGGAATCCCACAGAAAACACAACAGGAGTCAAACATGCGCACCTCCACTCCATTCAGGATAGGGTTTTGAAGAATGAGGTTGCCAGAGCCACTGGATTACTGGACGGACCCCCAGCTATCAGGGGAAAAAATATTATCTTGGGAATACCTCCTTACTCGGTGGGGGGTCCAAGCACTAGGACCTGTACTGATCGGTAGAAGTAAGAGCTTTAAACTGTGTTAGAATGGAGTGGAAGGGCGCATGCCCAATCGCCACTCCATCCCTTCCTTATGGTGTCCAACCGCTGCTCCATCCATTGCCTATAGTGCCTGACCACCGCTGCATCCATTCCCTATGGTGCCTGACCACTGCTGCTTCCATTCCCTTTGGTAACTGTTCACTGCTCTTTCTTTTTCCTATGGTGTCTGACCACCACTCCATCCATTCCCTATAGTGTCTGACCACTGCTCCATTCATTCGCTATTGTGCCTGACCGCCGCTCCATGTACAGTATACCCTATGGTGCCTTATAACCACTCCATTCATTCGCTATGGTGCCTGACCACCGTTCCCTATATGGTGCCTGACTGCTGCTTCACCCATTCCCTATGGTGCCTGACCACCACTCTGTCCATTCCCTATGGTGCCTGACTGCTGCTCCATCTTTTCCCTATGGTGCCTGACTGCTGCTCCATCCATTCACTCTGGTGCTTGATCTCCATTCTATCCATTCCCTATGGTGTCTAACTGCCACTTCATGCATTCCTTTGGTGCCGGACCGCCTCTCCATCCATTCCCTATGGTGTCTGACCGCCACTCCATCCTTTACCTTGGTGCCTGACTGCCACTCCATCCATTCCCTATTGTGCCTGATCACCACTCCATCCATTCTTTATGGTGCCTGACTGCTGTTCCATCCATTCCCTATGGTGCCTCATTGCCGCTCTACCCATTACCTATGGTGCCTGACCACCACTCTGTCCATTCCCTATGGTGCCTGGCCGCCACTCCATCCATTCCCTATGGTGCATGACTGCCGCTCCATCCATTTCCTAAATCCATTCTCTATGGTGCTTGACTGACGCTCCACCCATTCCCAATGGTGCCTGACCACCACTCTGTCCATTCCCTATGGGGCCTGACTGCCACTCTGTCCATTCCCTATGGGGCCTGACCGCCACTCCATCAATTCCCTATGGTGTCTGACTGCCGCTCCACCTATTCCCTTGGTGCCTGACTGCCATTCCATCCATTCCTTATTGTGCCTGACCACCGCTCCATCCATTCTCTATGGTGCCTGACCACTGCTCCATCCATTCTCTATGGTGCCTGACCACCTCTCCATCCATTCTCTATGGTGCCTGACAAGCGCTTCACCCATTCTCTATGATGCCTGAACACCTCTCCATCCATTCCCTATGGTGCCTGACCACCACTCTGTCCATTCCCTATGGTGCCTTACCGCTACTCCATCCATTCCCTATGGTGGCTCCCGAACTTTGAGAATGAATGAAGCAGCAGCCAATCTGCTGTGTCATTTTGTAACAATAGTTTTCTGACCCCTGTGACCAGTGCTGATCAGTAAGTTGTCATAGCGTAACGTGCTATGGAATTAATAACACTTACACACATGGTCAAAATTGTTGGTACCCCTCGTTTATTGAAAGAAAAACCCACAATGGTCACAAAAATAACTTGAATCTGACAAAACTAATAATGAATAAAAAATCTATGAAAATGAACAAATGAAAGTCAGACATTGGTTTTCAGCCCTGCTGCCACAGAATGTTTATAAAAATTAAACTCACAAACTAAGCCTGGACAGAAATGATGGTCCCCTGAAAATAATGTGACAAAAGGGACATGTTAAATCAAGGTGTGTCCACTAATTAGCATCACAGGTGTCTACAATCTTGTAATCAGTCACTGGCCCTGTATATAGGCTACAGATACCCACTGTGTTATTTGGTGACATAGTGTGTAGCACACTCAACGTGGACCAGAGGAAGCAAAGGAAAGAGTTGTCTCAGGAGATTAGAATGAAATTTTTAGTCAATCATGTTAAAGGTAAAGGTTATAAGATCATTTCCAAGCAGCCTAATTTTCCTGTAACTACAGTCGGACATATTATTCAGAAATGTTTAAGATCTATGGGACTATAGCCAACCTCCCTAGATGTGGCCGCAGGAGGCAAATTGATGACAAATCAAAGAGACGGATAATATGAAAGGTAACAAAGAGCCCAGAAAAACTTCTAAAGAGATTAAAGGTGAACTTCAAGCTCAAGGAACATCAGTGTCAGATTGAACCATACATCGTTGTTTGAGCCAAAATGGACTTTATAGGAGATGACCAAAGAAGACACCATTGTTGAAAAAAAAAATCATAAAAAAAGCAGACTGGAATCAGCCTAACTACATGTTGACAAGCCACAAAGCTTCTGGAGAATGTTCTATGGACAGATGAGACAAAAATTGAACTTTTTGGCAAGGCACATCAGCTCTATGTTCACAGAGGAAAAATGAAGCATATCAAGAAAAGAACACTGCGCCTACTGTGAAACATGGAGGAGGCTCTGTTATGTTCTCAGGCTACTTTGCTGAATCTGGCACAGGGTGTCTTGAATCTGCGCAGGGTACAATGAAATCTTAAGACTATCAAGGGATTCTAGAGTGAAATGTGCTGCCCAGTGTCAGAAAGCTTGGACTCAGTCGCAGGTCATGGGTCTTGCAACAGGATAATGACCCAAAAACACACAGCTAAAAACACCAAACAATGGCTAAGAGGAAAACATTGGACTATTCTGAAGTGGCTTCTATGAGCCCTGACCTAAATCCTATTGAGCATCTTTGGAAAGAGCTGAAACATGGAAAAGGGCAACCTTCAAACACCAGACAATGGAGGAGTTTGCTCTTGAGGAGTCGCCAAAATCCCTGTTAATAGGTGCAAAAGTCTTATTGAAGTTACAGGAATCGTATGATTACAGTTATCGCCTCAAAAGGTTGTGCAACAAAATAATAAGTTAAGGGACCATCATTTCTGTCCAGACCGATTCCATGAGTTTCATTTTATAAACATTCTGTGACAGCAGAAAAGCAATGTCTGACCTTCATTTGTTCATTTTCATAGACTTTTTATTTATTATTACTTTTTTCAATTTCAAGTTATTTCTGTGACCATTGTGGGTTTTTCTTTCCTTAAACCAAGGGTACCAACAATTCTGACCACGTGTGTAAATGAATAAATATTATTATTATAGCATGGATAACTCTTAGAAAAATAAGGCGTAATTAGGGCGTAACTAACAAACTGTCCAGCAGAGGGTGCCATTGTGTCTATCCAGCAAGTGACTGACCGCACAGTGACCCTCGCAGGTAAACGACCACTTCATACCTGATGATGATTGCCACTTTGGCCATGGTACCGTCCTCTCATTTAAGACCATTTTTGTCATGGTCGTTGGTCTCTTAGCCTGTAATTCTGAAGAATGCGGCACGTCTGTCACCCTACAGTAACTCTTTGTTTTCTCAGATAAACTTACAGGGAGTGCCCTGAAGCTAATGACAAGGTAAGAGCTGGCAGACTGCCATGTAGCCACATTAAACTGAAACTCTGTGAGAGCGGTACTACCCGAAAAACAATGGGCAGGAGAAACCCCGATTAGGTCCCTATTCACTCCCTGACGCTTCTTGGAACAGTTGCTTTGTGAACTCGTGAATAGAGATCAGGTACAGACACAGCCAATGACATAACCGGGACTTTCTACATACTGGTTTCCAGCGAAACGTCCTCCTCCGTGTTGTCAGTCAGGCTCTCACCCCCTCTGGCCCAGTTTCCGATCACACGCAGTAATGTGGCCTGTCAGCACCTAAGGACAATGTCATCGACTCATCTCCTGTGATTGAAGTCTACGTACCCAGGTGTCTGCACGCACCACCGTGAGCCTGCCAGCATGTACCACTCATCGGCACTACCCTTCAACCTATTCTCCAGCTTCACGGCAGATCTGTCCAGCAGTGCCGGCCAGACAGGTAAGAAGAAGAAGAACATTTAAGCAATACCAAAACTTTTTAAAAACTTTTAAAATAGCCAAAACTTTTTAAAAACTTTTAAAATAGCCAAAACTTTTTAAAAACTTTTAAAATAGCCAAAACTTTTTAAAAACTTTTAAAGTAGCCAAAACTTTTTAAAAACTTTTAAAGTAGCCAAAACTTTTTAAAAACTTTTAAAGTAGCCAAAACTTTTTAAAAACTTTTAAAGTAGCCAAAACGTTTTAAAAACCTTTAAAGTCGTCAGGAGATCAGCTGATCATTGTGATCATTCCTCTAAGTGATTTTAGGATTCTCGGACCTGTAAAACGTCGGACCAATGGTTAGAACACATCAAAAGTTTTTAAAAAGTTTCAAAAACTTTATTGTCTATTCTTTGCTTTGTATCTTTTTACAATTGTTTTAGTATATTATTGAAAAGTTTTCCTTACTTTATTGTCTATTCTTTGTATCTTTTTACAACTTTTTTTTATATTATTCAAAAGTTTTATAAGAGTCAAAAACTTGAATATTCTTTACTTTGTCTCTTTTTACACTTGTTTTAGTAGATTATTCAAAAGTTTTTAAAGTTTCAAAAACTTTCTTCTCTATTCTTTACTTTGTATCTGTTTGTATTACGGTATATTATTATTTAGTTCGATCTCGAGCCATGGATGGTTTTATTATATAGTGTAATACTCAGTGTCATTCTTATGTTTAACTACCCTAAATGCAAAACCCAAAAGACGTAACCCAGGGCAAAGGGATGGTCCCGACGCACTAATGCGAAACAGATGCTGCAGGGAGTGCTGGACTACAATAGTCATAACGATAAATAAAATATAGGTTTTATAACATATAGTAGTTAAAAAAACATATACGGTGGCATGCAAATGTTCTGGCGCCCCTGGTCAAAATGACTGTTTTGTGAACAAGTTAAGCAAGTTGAAGATGAAATGATCTCTAAAAGGCATAAACTTAAAGATGACACATTTCCTGTGCATTTTAGGCAAAAGCAAAATATAAAAATTATTCCAATCTTGAACATTTTAAAGTTTAAGAAAATCAAAATGGGTTGATGCAAAAGTTTGTGCACTCTGCATGGTTAGAAGCTAGTAGCACCTCCTTTGGCAAGTATCACAGCTTGTAAATGTTTTTTGTAGCAGCCAAGAGTCTTTCAATTCTTGTTTGAGGGATTTTCATTCTTTCCTCCTTGAAAAAGTCCCCCAGTTCTGTGAGATTCCTGGCTCATCCTCCAGTTGTGTGAGATTCCTTGCTCCTCCTCCAGTTCTGTGAGATTCCTGGATTATCCTCCAGTTCTGTGAGATTCCTGGCTCTTCCTCCAGTTCTGTGAGATTCTTTCTTCATCCTCCAGTTCTGTGAGATTCCTGGCTCATCCTCCAGTTCTGTGAGATTCCTGGCTCATCCTCCAGTTCTGTGAGATTTCTGGCTCATCCTCCAGTTCTGTGAGATTCCTGGCTCATCCTCCAGTTCTGTGAGATTCCTGGCTCATCCTCCAGTTCTGTGAGATTCCTGGATTATCCTCCAGTTCTGTGATATTTCTGGTTCATCCTCCAGTTCTGTGAGATTCCTGGCTCATCCTCCAGTTCTGTGAGATTCCTGGCTCATCCTCCAGTTCTGTGAGATTCCTGGATTATCCTCCAGTTCTGTGAGATTCCTGGATTATCCTCCACTTTTGTAAGATTTTTGGATTGTCCTCCAGTTCTTTGAGATTCCTGCATTATCCTCCAGTTCTGTGAGATTCCTGGATTATCCTCCAGTTCTGTGAGATTCCTGGCTCATCCTCCAGTTCTGTGAGATTCCTGCCTCATCCTCCAGTTCTGTGAGATTCCTGGCTCATCCTCCAGTTCTGTAAGATTCCTGGCTCATCCTCCAGTTCTGTGGGATTCCAGGCTTGTCTTCTCTTTTGAGGTTTAGCCACAGATTTTCAATGATCTTTAGATTAGGGGAGGGCCTTTGTAAAACCTTCATCTTGTGTCTTTTGAGCTAGCTGATTATGATGTGTGTTTAGGATCATTATCGATTTGTAGAAGTCATCCTCTTTTCAACGTCAGCTTTTTTTACAGATAGTACAGTATTATGTTTTTATCAATAATTTGTTGAAATGTCATTGAATCCATTCTTCACTCTACCTGTGAAATGTTCCCTGTGCCATTGGCTGTAACACAACCCCGAAGCATGATTGATCCACCCCTATGCTTAATGGTTGGTGAGATGTTCTTTTCCTGGTATTCTGTGCCTTTTTCTCCACACATACCTTTGATCATTGTGGCAAAAGAGTTCTATTTTGATCTCATCAGTCCATAGGACTTGATTCCAGAATGCACCCAGCTTGCTTAGATGTTCTTTTGCTTACTTCTGATGCTGAATTTTATGGTGAGGATGCAGGAAAGGTTTTCTTCTGATGACTCTTTCATGAAGGCCATATTTGTGCAGGTGTCTCTGAACAGTAGGACAATGTATCATAACTTCAGTGTCTGCTAAATCTTCCTAAAGGTGTTTTGCAGACAAGCGGAGATTCAGATTTGCCTCTCCAGCAATCCTACGAGCAGCTCTTATTGAAATTTTGCTTGATCTTCCAAGGGTTTATTATCTGGCCCCATTACAAGCAGTTTATAACCTCCGGTCCCCCACCCCTCCCAGAATTTAACATCTGGTCACCCAGCCCCCTGTGTATAACCATTGGCCCCCTATCATTCCGTCTGCCTGTACTAATATGTGACTGACCATTGGGTGGTGATAACCTCACTGATATCAGCGAAGTCCTGTAATTGGAGCCACCAGTGTAACAAGTCCATTGATATTTTTCCACTTAAATCTTCCTCATCACCTCTGAGTGATATTATTGAGAAATGAAAGGAACCGCAGCAACTCAATCATGAGGTGGAGACCCCCTGTAATGTTACAGAGTGGGGGGCCGAGTGTTGGGGAGCAGAGGGAAGAAAGTCCCCACCGCTCTGCTGACCCCATAACTGCAGAGTCCAGATCTCCTCTGTAACATCAACACAAACACTGCGCCCGCCGGAAGCTTCATGGCCGAGCAGCTGCAGCCGTACATCACCAAGCACAATGCCGAGCAGCTGCAGCCATACATCACCAAGCACAATGCTGAACAGCTGCAGCCATACATCACCAAGCACAATGCTGAGCAGCTGCAGCTGTACATCACCAAGCACAATGCCGAGCAGCTGCAGCCATACATCACCAAGCACAATGCTGAGCAGCTGCAGCTGTACATCACCAAGCACAATGCCAAGCAGCTGCAGCCGTACATCACCAAGCACAATGCAGAGCAGCTGCAGCCGTACATCACCAAGCACAATGCCAAGCAGCTGCAGCCATACATCACCAAGCACAATGCCAAGCAGCTGCAGCCGTACATCACCAAGCAGAATGCAGAGCAGCTGCAGCCGTACATCACCAAGCACAATGCCAAGCAGCTGCAGCCGTACATCACCAAGCACAATATCGACACAATGACAGCATAGTGAGTTACTTGAAAGAAGCAATGTGACAGACGCTTTCCTGAGAAAAGCCGACCTATGATATGTCCACAGAGCGCAGTTATCTATTAATAAAAAAGTGTGAGAACAATCTGACCCTTTTTCTCTAGCTGTGATAGCATCAAGGCTCATTCACTGCTCCATCCGACGCTCGGCATTGTGTAAAGCCGCCACCACTGGACTCTGGAGGAGACGTGATCTGTGCAGTGATGTATCACACTGATCTGCATCTGATGGAGGAGTCTGGGTTTAGTGAATGGAGACCGTTCCCCCCTGTCTGCATTGTGCCCGCTGTACAGATGATGGAGGAGGATAATACTGTGGGCTGTCATCAGGGGTCTTGGTTCCAGTTAAGGAAAATCTTTATCCATCAGCACAAGACATTGTGGGCAACTGTAGCGTCCAGCTTTGTGGGAACAGTTTGGGGAAGATCTTTTTCTGCTCCCCGTGACTGTACCCAGTGTGTAAGGTCTATAAAGACATGGAGGGGGAGTGTAGTGTGTAAGAACGTGACTCCATGACCTCAGCCTCATCCAACACCTTTGACGTTAACTATCCTTGATATTGGGAGCTCGGCCTCTCCCCAACAACAGTGTCACCTCACAAATGCTGTTTTGGATGAAGGGGCAAAACGTCCCACAGACCCCTCCAAAATCAACAAGCACAGATCCTAAAAATCGGTGCTCAATCCATACATAAAGACATCAGTGACAAACACTATGGACACTTGACTTGTACCTGGTGATGTGATCCGGTGAGTCGTCCGCCCCTGAACTCACAGGAATCACGTGTGACGTCACAGAAGCTTCTCTGGCTCTTATGCAATATAGTGATTTCTTGAAAGTAGTGATGTCACGAACGCTCTCCGGAGAAACGCCGACCCATGAGCGCAGGTAGTTATAAATAAAGAAAATGTGTAAGAACAATCTGTCCCTTGTTCTCTAACTGTGATAGCATCAAGGATCATTCATGGCTCCCCGAAAATTCCTCCTTACTGCAGCTATCCGCCAGTAACTGATCCAGCTGGAGTTAGTAGTTATGTATTAAGAAATATTTTTTAGGTCAACCATAGAAATATCTATGGAACCTTTCTTGTTTGTAATAAAACTTTATATATATGTGGTGTGTAAATATCACACACCCAAACCCCCGCAGTCATGGAATCTGAGCACTTGGCATACTACAAACTGAGTGCATGAACTCACCTGTATCCTATACTGGGGGTGGATGTATGGATGGATAGACAGATAGATAGAGGGACAGATAGATTATAGATGGATGGTAGATAGATAGATAACACATGGATGGATAGATAGATAGATAGATAGATAGATAGATAGATAGATAGATAGATAACCAGAAAAAATTCACTGCAGCACTCAGCTACTACCAAAAATGTACACCTGCTAATAAGCTGTTTATATATGAGGAAAAAAATTTAAAACTTAGGTTTTTTATCAAAAAACTCAATATTCTTATCTTTTTATTTGCTGGGGTTCTTGGTACATATATTGGCCAATATCTGTTTGCTCATCAACCACTCCACGGTGACCCCAGATCTGATGAGTCCTATGCTGACATCCCTCTCCTCCTTGTCCTCCCTATCCCACTCCTAAGCGGGTGGACACCATCTCAACCTCAGACCACATGGGGGCCACAAGATATGGTGTGAACTGGTGCAAGCTGCGATGCTGGAACAAACAACCAGAAAAAAATTCACTGCAGCACTCAGCTACTACCAATAATGCACACATGCTAATAAGCGGTTTATATATGAAGAAAACATTTAAAAACTTAAGTTTTTTTCAAAAAACTCAATATTCTTATCTTTTTATTTTCTGGGGATCTTGGTACATATATTGGCCAATATCTGTTTGCTCATCAACCACTCCACGGTGACCCCAGGTCTGATGAGTCCTGCGCTGACATCCCTGTCCCTCCTTGTCCTCCCTGTCCCACTTCTAAGTGGGTGGACACCATCTCAACCTCAGACCACCTGGGGGTGATGAGGGTGCTAAGTGTAGCTATGGAGCCAGCAACTCCACATATTAGATAGATAGATAGATAGATAGATAGATAGATAGATAAAGTGTGAACATTGGCTTTTATAAGGGACTGTCTCTTAAATGGTTGAAATATCAAAGCTTGTAAAAACCACCAACCCAACAAGAATGGAGGGACTTTTAATTTTGGAATTCACAGCTGGTTAGCTAGGTTAAACCATGGAAGGCAAGAAGAACAAACAAAACAATTTTGGAACAAATCAAGCCAGACAGGTCACTGGAAGCAAAGATCACCAAGCAACGACTTGTCTACACATTATACGAGGGGAGAAATCACTGGAGAAGGACATCATGGTCAGAAGAATGGAAGGAACAAGGTGAAGAGGAAGACCAGCAACCCAATGGCTTGATACAATCAAGAGAACGGCAGATAAGACTCGGGGTGACCTATCTAAACTTGGAGAAGACCCTGGTTGACCTATCTAGGCTCAGAGAAGGCCCTAGTGGATCAAGATTGATCTTCCTGCACAGTATTCATCCATCAAGTAACCATTGCTTAAGATCAAGTTGAAGGTCATTAAATAATAACTATAATAATAGCTACATCGTAAAATCCATATAAAGAGCCTCAAGATCTTCTGCTCAGTGACAGATGTCTCTCTACAGTAATTGTACATGTAAACTGAAAGGCCACTTTATAAAAGACACCCATTTAATAGCACGAGGACAAGATAATTAGTTGCCAATATCTTCAGAACAGTCCGTTCTACCTCAATCACAGATGGGATGATGAAGGCTAGATAAGTAGGGAAACCACTGTTGTGTTCCTGGGACCAAGCTATGACTGCACAACCTTTCTAAAATCGTTCACTGTCCTACAAACAGCTGTCATGAAAGGATGAACTTGGTCGGCCACAATACTTATGGAAAACCTACTGTCCAAAAATCCGGCCACCGGTATTAGGGACCCAGAGAGAGACAATAAAATATTCCCCTTACCATTAATCCATGTTCATCAGCCTGAATTGTGCAGAAAAATCACTAGTGAAGGACATTATGGTAAGAAGAATAGAAGGAACAGGAACAAGGCAAAGAGAAAAACCAGCAACCTAATGGCTTGATACAATCAAGATAACGTCAGAAAAGACCCTGGTTGGACCTTGTGTAGATTTGTAGAAGACCCTGGTGGCGCTATCTAGGCTTGGAGAAGGCCCTGGTAGACCTATCTAGGCTTGGAGAAAACTCTGGTGGACCTATCTAGTCTTGGAGAAGGCCCTGGTAGACCTATCTAGTTTTGGAGAAGACCCTGGTGGACCTATCTAGACTTGGAGAAGGCCCTGGTAGACCTTTCTAGACTTGGAGAAGACCCTGGTGGACTTATGTAGGCTTGGAGAAGGCCCTGGTAGACCTATCTAGGCTTGGAGAAAACTCTGGTGGACCTATCTAGTCTTGGAGAAGGCCCTGGTAGACCTATCTAGTTTTGGAGAAGACCCTGGTGGACCTATCTAGACTTGGAGAAGGCCCTGGTAGACCTTTCTAGACTTGGAGAAGACCCTGGTGGACTTATGTAGGCTTGGAGAAGGCCCTGGTAGACCTATCTAGGCTTGGAGAAGACCCTGGTGGACCTTATCAAGGCTTGGAGAAGGCCCTGGTAGACTTATCTAGGCTTGGAGAAGACCCTGGTGGACCTTATCTAGGCTTGGAGAAGACCCTAGTGGACCTATCTATAATGAACAGTCGGATGCTCAGATGGGTGCGACTCCTGTATAATAGAAGTCAGCCTTATAAAAGAAGATCTTGCGGAAAAATGCTCATGTTCCCCATTGCCTTCCATTATACTCAGTACTCGATTTGCACCCATCCAATACTCCGACCTGCTCGTTTTCAGTATCAGGCTCCCGAGCATGATAGTGTTCGCTCATCAGTGGTAGTTAAGATTTTCTATCATGTGACAGAGATTCCTTTTACTGCCCGAGACCATAATAAACCTTTCACTAGATTTTCCCTTTAATAACAGGTAGAGGTGACAGTGCAGGGAAAAAACTTACTCCTGGCATTGTTATAGGATATTATATGAACCATTATTGCTTGTCAAAGCTTTTGCTTCTTCCACTATGGTCACCAAACGTTAAAAACAAATAAATAGCAAATACAAAAGTATCTAGCCACAGTACTGAAATTGCGGCTCCAGGGAAAAAATGAACTATGTTCTCCCTGTAGCCGCGGCTGCCAGTTATATAAGTGTGCTCGCATGGCTAGTCATCGCAGCAGCTGTATGTAAGCACGCTCAGGTGCAGGGCATTATTCCGCTGTCTTGAAACACTGAAGAGAATATATATATGGCACTCTTGGCTGAGGTAGGATGCTCAATGAGGATCCAAGAAGAAGGGAAAAAAATAGATGGACACTCACTGTAAGTTAAAAACTTCTTTATTTCATCCTCGGCATAAAGCAAGGCAGGACGGAGAGTGCAGGAGACAAGTGGATGACGGCTGCAGTTTCATACAGGGATTTGTTGAAGTCCTGATCCCCGCACGAAACAGCAGCCGTCATCCGCTTGTCTCCTGCAGTCGCCTTCCTGGCTAGTTTTCATCCTCGCAATAAAATAAGGCAGGAAGTGGAATACAGGAAACAAGCAGACGACGGCTACTGTTTTGCACGGTGACCCGTTGTAATACGATCCCCGTGCGAAACAGCAGCCGTCATCCGCTTGTCTCCTGCACTCTCCTTTCTGCCTTGTTTTATGCTGAGCATGAAATAAAGACGTTTTTAACTTACCAGTGAGTGCCATCCACTTTTCCCCCTTCTGCTTGGCTGTTTTTAGTGATTTTATCTTGTTGGCTATGCACCATCTTCATTTATCCCCTAGAGATTTCCACGGATCAGCTGTGGAGCGCAGTAGATCATTGTCTCAGTGGTGCCCGGCTGCTCTTTTCTTTTTCTCATTGCTCAATGAGGATTCCAACCCATTTTGTAACAAATATTGTAGACGCTTTGCACTCCAATATTATTGAACAAAGTATCATGTTTATTACGGCAGTCCAAAACATTGAAAAAAGTAACGTTTTGACCCTTAATCATGGTCTTCATCAGGCACTGACTTGGAACAAGATGAATGTTACAGTGCTGTGGTTTGGCGTATATTCACAATGTGTGTTGCGCTCACACAGTGCGACTATACACCACACCACAGAGCTTAATAGCAGTCTGTGACTGATGAAGATCCGTGATTAGGGGTCAAAATGTTACTTCTTTGCTTTTTTTTGGACTGTCAATAAACACGATCTTTTGTTCAATAATATTGAAGTGCCAAGTGTACTAGATTACTGAAGGAAATCTGTCAGGAGGTTTTTGCCCCCTAATCTGAGAGGAGCAAAATGTAGGGCACAGACCTTGATTCCAGTGATGTGTCACTTACTTGGCTGCTTGCTGTAGTTTTAATCGCTAATTTATCAGCTGGAGATTATCACTAGAAGACTGATAAACCTGCTGCCATGTAGTCTAGCCATGCTCTCCACCACCCCTGATCGGCTGCTTTCTGTGCATGGCAGAAAGCTTCCAATCAGTGGTAAAGGGTATACACTGCATTAAGAACACTATTGCCCAGTTTAGTGACATATCATTGGAATCAGGGTCTCTGCTCTCAAATTAGCAAAACAAGGTGGCAGATTCCCTTTAAGGTATCAACATATACCTCTTCTAGATGCTGCTATGTTGGTGGTCCATAGGTGGTGCCCCTAGGGCTTCAATTAACACAACATATACCAGGATGGATACGTTTTATGGTGGCGCTCAGCTTTATAGGACACATAGGGGCTGATTTATCTTGCTGTGTGCAGACAAACCTTTTTCACCCTTCATTAGAGCCCATGGAGCACAATGTCCAGACTGAGCGCGGTGTAAGCCGAGCGGCACGCAGGGCGGCTGTACGGCGGGTATTGAATGCCTGAAATGACTTTGCTATTCTTGGAATTGCACAGCGGTGCAGACAACAGGTAGAACTGGAACGTGCTGCTTGTGAGAACTTCCAGTAAAAATGGTCGGTAAGAAGAAATCAGAACCGGTCCTGTTGTAAATATCAACATTTCCAGATCCAGCACGCCAGGGCAAGTCTCGATCGTGTACGGGCCGTCACAGCACACAGCAAGCAAGGAGAAAGGCACAAATTACTGGACTGAAAGTTACGGTTGTAGTTAAAACTTCTTCATATGATCAAAATATCAATTTTTCTGCTTCCTAACAGTTAATTAAAATATGTTCACAGAAAAAGAGTATCCAAATCACCATAATATCCTAAATAGTCTGTCTCTAAATAGGTTTTCTAATATACAATCTTATTTTAATTTTAATTTTTAAGACTTTTGCTTGTCGGCAATTATCCAAAACATTCTTGTTCACCTTTCAAAGCATGTAAAATCCAAACTTAAGATACATAAATGATATAACATTGATAGCAACAAGAATAGATGGAATGAAGGACTTATTACAAACAGTCAAGATGGAAAGCTCCAACATGGGACTGCTGCTCAACACAAAGAAGACACAGATACTGACTACAGCCAAGTATGACCGGGACACATGTGAGATGGACGGTGATGAACTGGAAGATGTAAAGGACTTCACCCTACTCAGATCAATGATCACTGAAGATACACCGGAACTCAGCAGAAATAGCTATGGGCAAATCCACAATGAAGTCACTGGATGAGGTCTTCACATCAAGGAACATTTCACTGGTGATGAAGACACGGCTCCTACATAGTCTGGTCTATTCTGTAGTAACATATGGATGTGACACCTGGACGATAAAGGAACAAAACAGGAGACGAATCAACACCTTAGAAATGTGGAGCTGGAGTAGGATGTTATCAGTGCCATACAAGAAAAACAAAGAAATCAATTCTGGAATAAATAAAGCCAGACATATCACTGGAAGCAAAGATCACCAAGCTATGACTTGTCTACACATCATACGGAAAGAGAAATCACTTTGGAAAGACATCATAGTTGGAAGAACAGAAGGAACAAGACGAAGAGGAAAACCAGCAACATGATGGTTTGATGCTATCAAGATAACGGCGGAAAAGACCCTGGCGGAACGATCTAGGCTTGGAGAAGACCCTGGTGGATCTATGTAGGCTTGGATAAGACCCTGGTGGAACCTATGTAGGCTTCGATAAGACCCTGGTGGACCTGCTTAGGCTTAGAGAAGACCCTTGAGGATCCAACTAGGCTTGGAGAAGACCCTGGTGAACTATCTAGGCTTGCACAGGATTGATCTTCCTACAGAATGATCATCCTTTAAGTCGCCATGGCTCGAAATCAAGCTGAAGGCTGTTAAATTAAAAATAAAATAAATCTAAGTCTGCAGTAAGTCTCACCATGTGAGAGTTTTTGTCTGTCCAATAAAATCCTTTATGAGCTCAACAGCATTAAGGTGCAATTGGAAGGCCTGATGATCAGGATGAGTAACCTTATGATAGCAAAATTAGTATAAATGAGCAGTAGGAAGACACGGGCAGGTCAGGTGTATCCTGATTTCTGTTGCACCATGCTGATGGAAGGGTTCACATTTTGCACAATTCAGGCTGATGAACATGGGTTAATGGTAAGGGGAATGTTTTATTGTCTCTCTCTGGGTCCCCAATACCCGTGGACAGACTTTTGGTCAGTAAGTTTTCCATAAATATTTTGGCCAACCAAGTTCATCCTTTCATGACAGCTGTTTGTAGGACATTGCACGATGTTCCAAGAGTTGTGTATGAATGAATGAATCAGGTTATGACGGCATCACCACTTTAAGCGTAGGTGCAGGCAGAAAACCGTAATTGTAAGTACATTATTTTCTGCCTGCACCTACGCTTAAAGTGGTGATGCCGTCATAACCTGATTCATATATTGCTTATTTTTGACTGAGCTCCCACTATATTATTTTCCCTTTCCCCCTTTCCCTAGTTTGGTGTCCACACATGGACAACACTGTCAGAGCCCTACACACACCTTTTCATCATTCCCAATTAAACCTTTGGCATATAAACCTATTCACACTCACAATTCACTAGGGCATAGTGTTAGGACTTGGCAGTGGAGAGCTCCTTGTAAGTGGAAGCCAAGCTTAACCGCTAGTGGCCATTAACGGGAACTAAGATCTCCATTTTATCCTATTTACCTTAGAGCAGTTTCTGCAATTCATACATTCACTTGATCCTCATGTTTCCAGTGCCACTCATTATTTCATTTATTTCATTTATCATATATAGTAGTGTCGCGGCAGATGACCGTAATTCCAAGAGTTGTGTAGTCATAGCTTGCTCCCAGGAATACAACAGTGGTTTTCCTACTTACGTAGCCTTTATAGTCCAATCTGTGATTGAAGTAGCACAGACCATTCTGAAGATGTAAGCAACTCTAATTATCTTGTCCTCATGCTACTAGATGTGTGTCTTTTAGCCATTCAGTGCATGTATTGTAGAGAAAGATCGTAACTGAGAAGAAAATCTTGAGGTTCTATATATGATTTTAGGATGTAGCTATTATATTTGTTATTATTTAACGGTCTTCAACTCGATCTCGTGCAATGGTGACTAGATGGATGAACGCTCTATAGGAAGAACGATCTTGTGCAGCCTAGATATGTCCACTAGGGTCTTCTCCAAGCCTTTATAGGTCTATCAAGGATTTCTCTGAGCCTAGATGGAGAAGACCCTGGTGGACCCATCTAAGCTTGGAGAAGAACCTGGTGGACCTAAACCTAGATAGGTCCACCAAGGTCTTTTCCGAGCCTACATAGGTCTACCAGGGCCTTCTCTCAGCCAAGTTAGGTCCACCAGAGTCTTTTCTGCCATTCTCTTGAATCAAGCCATCGGGTTGCTGCTCTTCCTCTTCGGCTTGTTCCCATCTATTCTTCTGATCATGATGTCCTTCTGCAGTGATTTCTCTCTTTATATGATGCGTCCAAAGTAGACAAATCATAGCTTGGTGATCCTTGCTTCCAGTGACATATCTGGCTTGATTTATTCCTAAATTGATGTGTTTGTTCTTCTTGCTATCCATAGTATTGATAACATGCTTCTCCAGCAAATTTATGTATCAAGGTTAAGATCTTGGATTGGTGATCTGACATAGAAAGGGTATAACAAAGTTGGGAAATGTTCTGCTCGGAGGGAAACTTCTTCCAGTCGTAGATGGACCCTTTAAAAAAAAACAAAACTTGTATTGTGATACTCGCCTGTGATATACGGTCTGGAAGGGTCTTCCCATGACAACACCTATCCACAACTAAGATTTCAAATTCATATCCCTCCCACTGTTCCTCCTCTGAGCTCAGGAGACATGGTCACCTGCTGTCTGATGGGACTGATGGAGATAGCCGAGCGATCATGTCACTAGTCTGTCCTGATCTCCAGAAAGGAGGAATGGGAGATTGAGACCCTCCATCCCCTTTGCAGTGATTGGTAGGACCTCCAGCGAACAGATATTTGTCATCTATCCTATGTACACGTGTTAAATGTTTTTGGTGGTAAAATCCCTTTACATATGAACTTCAGTAAGGAAGTGGAATAACTCCAGTGCCAACTTTAAGAAGCTCCTCAAAGTCATAATCGCTTTCCAACAAGCTTTTAAATATGACTAAGGGATTTGTGCCAGATCAGAACCCCAAACTACAGATGCTGCGTTTCGGGGTAACTGCCCCTCATCAGTGTAGTGTGTGGGATATTCTGATCTGGCTGTGTGAGTGGGCTAAGACAATGTCTGGGAACTTGCCATCTACCTTATGGAGAGAGGTTTTCCTGCAACCATAAGAAGACAGTTAAGTAGGTGAGGAGCTTACAGCCACATCCCTCCTCTAGGAAATATGCAAATTTACACTTCAGTAAGGAAGTGGAATAACTCCAGCGCCACCTTTAAGCAGCTCCTCAAAGTCATCATCGCTTTCCAACAAGCTTTTAAATATGACTAAGGGATTTGTGCCAGATCAGAACCCCAAACTACAGATGCTGCGTTTCGGGGTAACTGCCCCTCATCAGTGTAGTGTGTGGGATATTCTGATCTGGCTGTGTGAGTGGGCTAAGACAAGGTCTGGGAACTTGCTATCTACCTGGTTGCAGGAAAACTTCTCTCCATAAGGTAGATAGCAAGTTCCCAGACCTTTACGTATAAAAGCATTGTTCATTGCATGCCTTGTTAAAAGTATTCTACCCTAGAGGCACTGAAAGTGGATCTATCATCATAATTCATCGCTCAGGTCCGCAGGGCTGTTAGGCCAGATGACACAAGAAAAATTCATCTACCCACCTTCTCTTGCCCACTCATGGTGTCTACAGCCATTTACAGCTGCATTTCAATGAATTACAATATCATAAAATAGTTACGTTTTTTCAGTAATTCAATACATAAAGTGAAACACATATATTATATAGAGTCATTACACACAGAGGGATCTATTTCATGTGTTTATTTCTGCAAATGTTGATGATTATGGCTTACAGCCAATGAAAACCCAAAGGTCATTATCTCATAAAAATTAAAGTAGGGAGGATGAAGGGTTAAAAACCGCCTGTCTGTCGTATTCCACGAGACATCAAAGGGTGAATATAATATTGATTTTTAGTCGATGCGTTTCAGGGCTCCCTGATCCCTTCCTCAGGACAAATCAATATCATATTATTATTATTTATTTATATAGCACCATTAGGTCCATGGCGCTTTACATGTGTAAGGGCAGACGAGGACTAGAACATAAAATGATGACGTATTGCCACGTTTCACGGGGTTTCAGGAAGCCCTGAAATACATTGACTAATAAATCAATATTATATTCACCCTTTGATGTCTGATGGAATACGGCAGCGCGGTTTTTAACTCATCATCCTCTTTACTCCATATGCACTATGCTGGGGACTGCAGCAGCCGTGATCTGCTTTTATAGTGGTTGTGACTGTCACAACCACACAAGGTGAAGCCTCTGATATCTATTTAGGTCATATTTTATCTCTCAGACCCTTCATCCTCCCTACTTTAAATTTCTGAGATAATGACCTTTGGGTTTTCATTGACTATAAGCCATAATCATCAACATTAACATAAATAAACACATGAAATAGATCCCTCTGTGTGTAATGACTCTATATAATATATGGGCTTCACTTTATGTATTGAATTACTGAAATAAATGAACTTTTTGATGATATTCTAATTCATTGAGATGCGCCTGTACAGAGGGTATCGAATATATGAGCCCCCATACACAGTGGACCTACGGATATTGGTGGAATCATCCATTAGTGTAATCTGTATGATGACCCCTTCAGATGGTATCGGAAAAGGAGGATCGTCACATTGGATCTCAGAGCATTCATCTCAGCCGAGCTTATTCGGGAGAGGTGGTTGTTGGCTGAACCATTGATTTAATGTGCATACAGGCCTTTAGTATGGAGGTCAAAGAACCTGTCCTTGTGTTAAGGTGAAAGATCTGGTTTAAAGCAAATGACATCACCCGAGAGCCAAGTATCAAAATAAAGAGGCTCATTATATTGGAGTATAAACAATTCTGAACCTTGGTTTGGCTTGTATTTGCAGAGCTTCCCACCATCACGAGTTCCTGGGACTGTACGGAGTACAACTATGATGTCAATGACATAGATTTGCCCTTTTTGGCTTATCTTACCTCCCCTGATTATTCCTCCGGTGACTCAGACATTTGTAACCTGTCTGAAAGCATTGGCGTCAGTGAAACGCTCCCTCATTTTACAGGTGAGTGCACTGATAAGACTTTTATTATTTGATTATAGATATTACCTGCCTAAAAGCTGCCCATACACTAAAAGTCCATTTTATACTGGCCATCGTTCCTATGACAACTTATTTTTGATAATTGTGAAGTGTAAACAGGCTGACGATCATAATCGTGAAAAATGATTGCCCGTCTGGTGAAATGATTTGTTGGTTTGCGCTAAAGATCATCGTCAAGTGTAAACAGGACACACGCTGTCGAGACCAGTCTGCCAATCTGGTCATTCTGCACACATGCTATATGGAGTCCGAGCATTAACATGAGAGCACACTGTGGTTTCTCCTACATTCAATGGTTCTATCGGAGTTTACGTCCAAACCCCAGAAAATGGGATTCGGGTGGGTGCGCCGATAGTGCCATTGACCACAATAATGCAGATGGAACCACCATGTGCTCTATTGTGCATCATTTTTGGCTGTATACACTTATTGGAGGTGAACATCAAAGATACTAGACTACATCATTGTGCCAACCTCCAAAATGCATATATGGTGGAAAATGATGTACAATAAAGCACACAATGGCTCCATGTGTGTCATTATAGTCAAATGCCCCATTGGCGCACATGCCCGAAATCCCATTTTGTGACTTAATCCCCAACTGAACATAGGAGAATACAAAGTATGAAAGGGGCATAAGCTGTCAAATCACCACTGATCAGCAACCAAGTACCTGCTTGGGGCCAGTCGGGTGATGGAAACCCACCTTAAAATGTTATAACCTCCAGGACGTTACCAAAAACTACAATTGAGTCTTCAGGAAATGTATTATTCCCTAGAAATAAATAAAGGTCTAATCTGAGAAGCTAGAGATCGCTGGAGGTCCAACCACTGGGACCTCCAACGATCTCGAAGACAAAGCTTTGGTTTGGACTCTGCAGAGCCCCGACTTGAATGAAGCTGACATGTCCGTACTTGACCCACACCCTCATCATGGTCTATGGGACTGCAAGAAATAGCAAAACTCTATTGTCTGCTTTCACCAGCAGTCCTATAGACTACGAATGGAGAAGAGTTTGTAGTATGTTGAGTATGTAGATCTCCACATCATCCAACATGCTTTGCAGTCCAGTTCTGTATCACTGGGCATCTCAGTGGTGATAGTGATCATTACGTGTCCCCTTTATCCTGCAGAAAGACCGTTTGAGGACTTTGGTTGCCCAAGAATATGACATTAGGGTCCTTTTTAACAAGAACTTGACACTGGCATTGTCTCAGTATACGGTATCCCACAATCAACAGAGCGAGAGATGCATGAAGAGCCCAAGAACTTTTATTGCTTGAAAACATAAAAATCCATAAAACAATCCATCAGAAAATCCATAAAACAATCCAGCAGTATACTATATGACTATATAATCCAGGTTTCTCTAAATCCCTTTGTGGAGCTGGACTCAACTTAGCGTCCCACACACAGGCTGAAATCGCATTGCCTCTCCTTCCCCCAACCACCTCCCATATCCAAAACCAGGTCTTTTGACACACTCCATGGGATGAATACAAACATCTACAGGCAGAGGACTAGAATGACCAAGTAAGGAGATGTCCACGGTAATTCTATTATCTGACCCTCAGGAGCGTAATGAGTACATAGGAAGTGGGGAAGGGAAGCATACACAGTTAAGGAACAACACTTGTAAAATGCAGTAAAATATAACCCACCATGTCACACCATAACAGGCATGTTTGACCCTGAAACATTGCGAGATTCCAGAGAAAAACATGCTTTAAAAGCCTCTAAGTGACAAAACCGCACAGTAGACTAGTTGGTCAGTCTTCTCCCAGCCACTCTCCTTGAGTGACAGGTCTCCTTCTACATGTGTTTATAGAGAAAGATCTGAAAGTCCATATTCCCCAAGTAACCTTAACGACTCATTCACATGAATGTATGATACAGATCCCATGTCCCGGAGGGTGTTTCTTCCGTGCAGCCTTTTCTTTTTGTATGACGTCAGGTTTATCGCAATCTCCGCCGTACGTCACAGCAGACTTTACGGTTTGTTTGCCAGTCCTCAGTTTAGTTGGCTCATCATTTTATTTTACAAGTTATTTACCTGAGGCGGTTCTCCCTATACAGGTGTGAGAGTTTATATGTAGAGAAAAATGTCCGGAACAAAGGGGAATAAAACACCCCTGGAGTGAAGGGTGATTGGAGCTTGAAAATGAGGAGCTCAATGCTAAATCCCCATCCATTATTTTGTTTATGTCCTTTTCTTTTTTCAGGTTTTTGACTTGTGCCCAGTTCTCTTAATTTGCACCTTTGTCTACAAGTGTTGGGAGGTTTTTTGTCGTTGTCGGTGTGTTTTTTGCTTTGCGGCCAATCCATCATTTGACTTTTTAAAAAGAAGCCATATTTTGATCCAAATATATTACAGTACCCCTTGCCTACAGTGATTTTTTTTAACATAGGCCTGGATTTTTATTTTTTTTCTGCACACATTTTGCAACCTTTAGCAGAGAATGTGAACATTTGCTCGTACAGGGACTCTGGAAGGTCATTTTTCAGGATGAAACTAATATTTCCCTTAAATAGTGCCCTTTAAAATATGTAAAATCGTTATTGTACCATTTGTAGTTTCCTTGCTATAAGCATTTTCAGACCCTGCAGGGAGATGGTACATTAGTCCTGTCCATTTACAGAGGTAAATCCAGAGAGAGATCGTGCTTTAATGAACAGATGGCACTACCTTATCTTTAAAACGATAAGACCCATTTGCGCCTTCTTGTCTCCCCTTTCCTTGTATAGATTGCATTTACAGAGGATTAGTCTGGTTGCTGTATATCCACATCCACCCAAGCTGGTGTTCTGTCCCTCCCCTCTGTGCTCTGTCCTGGGAGGGGGAGATGTTTTTAAAAGATTTCTTTGATATGAACATTGGTTTTCCTGCAGACATGTAATGTGTGTATCTGCTGAGCAAATGGTCAAATGTTCTTATAATCACATAGAAATATCTCAGATTGCACACGCTAGTACTGACAATGACATGAAGAGCTCAGAGCTTCAGCTAAGCACACACCTCCTCCCCCCTCCTTTCTGCTCTGACTCTGCAATAGTGCAATGAGTCACACAGCATATAGATCAGAGAAGAGGGCAGGACAATGTAATAATGCATGAATATTCATTGCTTGGGGAGTGGGCAGCAGAGAACTCACTGTGATTGACAGATGGAATTAATCTTTTATTTTGAAGTTTACAGAGTATAGGGGGGTATAATAGAAATACATGAATAGAGAGAGCTTAGAGTAAGGAATTAGAAAATGATATCAGTTACATATGGATATTTGACCTGACAGATTCCCTTTAAAAAAGGTGCATTCAAAAAGTAAATAGAAAGAGCTTGAGTTGGGGACCTTCATCTGTCAGACATTTATAATCAAATAATCAATCAGCCAACAATTATTTCAAAGGTCTGTCCTTTAAAGGGAATCTGCCACCATTTTTTTTCTGCCCCATCTAAAGGCAGCATAAGGTAGGAGCAGAGATCCTGATTCCAGCGATGTGTCACTTACTGGGCTGCTTTCCGTCATTTTGATACAATCACAGTTTTTCTTAGCAGTTCTCTGACCGCTGAGCTCTCTATAGCCCCACCCACACCACTGACTGGCAGATTTCTTCCACCACTGACTGGCAGATTTCTTCATACACAGGCAGAAAGCTGCCAATCAATTGTGGGGGGCATAGCTGGACTAACTTGCAGCAGGTATACTAGTCCTCTAGTGATAATCTCCTGCTGATAAAACTGTAATTTTACAAAAACTATAGCAAGCAGCCCATTAAGTGACACATCACTGGAATCAGGGTCTCCAATATTGTGCTGCTCTCAGATTAGGTGGCACATTACCTGGTGGCACATTGCCTCTAAAGCATTTAAAAGGTGATTTTAGCTTACTGATTGATGGTCTGCCCTCCGGAGCAAAGCATGCACGTGTATAGAAGGCTCGGAACTAACAGCTTTCATCACTTGTCTAAGTCATGGCCACCCTGAGGCAAGGGTCACACAGAGTTTGTTTTTCTCATTTTTGGAGGCAGAAAAATTCCGATAAATTTTCTAAGAGAAATCAGTTTCAAGAAATGTTCCTTTTTGTTGTTTTTGGATATCTTTTTTCCAGGAAGATGTATGCTGAGCCATCTCTCCCCCAATGTTGTTTAGCAGCTTTTAGACTTGACCGTGTCAAGTTCAGATCACCTCCAAAGAAGCTATGTTGTGAATTTTTGTGGAGGAGGATCCATCCTGCTGTGCAAACATACCATAGCTGTTTTTCCATCAAAGTTAACAGTAACAAATTTTATTATTTTTATATAAATAAAGGATTTACCCAACCTAGGGATCCGAAAATCCTCCTCAAAGCACATGTCTGAGCACAGCTTGGGGATCCCAAAATCCTCCTTGAAAGCACACGTGAACCCAGCCTAAAGGCCACGTCACACGCTTCAATTTTATGAACGATATCGCTTGAGCGATCTTCTTTTTTGATCGCTTAAGCGATATCGTTTGTGCATCGCTGCGTGTAATCAAGCGATTTTACTATGTAAAATCGCTTGATTGTTTGATCGCAGATTTGTGAACATGTTCACAAATCTGTCGCTGATCGGCCGGTGGACACGCAGCATCGCTGCGTGTGACACCGGCAGACGACCGATAACACAGCTCCCAGCGCCTCTCACAAGCGCTGGGAGCTGGTATCCAAGGTAAACTGCGGGCATCTAGGCAGCGCGCGCTGCCTAGATACCCGACGTGTACCTTAGTTACCAGCCTCCTCCGCTCACCGGCTGGTATCTAAGGTACACAGCGGGTAACTAGGGTCCCTAGTTACCCGCTGTGTACCTTAGATACCAGCCGGTGAGCGGAGAAGGCTGGTAACTAAGGTACACGTCGGGTATCTAGGCAGCGCGCGCTGCCTAGATGCCCCCAGTTTACCTTGGATACCAGCTCCCAGCGCTTGTGAGAGGCGCTGGGAGCTGGCTTATCAGTCGTCAAGACATCGTGGAAACGATATTTAAATCCTTTTCACGATGTTTCTGGTCAATTGATCGCTGGTGAGTCTGTCTGTGTGACAGCTCACCAGCGATCTGAACGATATTGTTAGCGATCGCGCGTGCACGTGATCGCTAACAATATCGTTCATGAAATTGAAACGTGTGACGTGGCCTTTAGGCTCCAAAAAGTCCACAAACATCCTCAAAGCACACGTGAGCCCATTCTGAGGATCCAAAAATGGCCAAAATCCTCCTCAAAGCACACGTGTGAGCACAGCTTGGGGATCCCAAAATCCTCCTCAAAGTACACGTGTGAGTCCTGCCTGAGGATCCAAAAAGTTCATAAACATCCTCAAAGCACATGTGTGAGCCCAGCATGAGGATCCAAAAATGGCCAAAATCTTCCTCAAAGCAGATATATGAGCCCAGCATGAGGCTCCAAAAATTCCAAGATCCTTCTCAATGCACATGTGTGAGCCCAGCCAGAGGATCTCAAAATGTCCAAAATCCTCCTCAAAGCAGATATATGAGCCCAGCCTGAAGATCCAAAAATTTCAATACCCTCTTCAATGCACATGTGTGAGCCCAGGCTGAGGATCCCAAAATGGCTCAAGTCCTCCTTAAAACACACGTGTAAAGGCCGGGTTACACGCAGCGACATCGCTACCGATGTTGCTGCAACGTCACAGGTTTTGTGACATTGCAGCGACCTCGCCAGTGATGTTGCTGCGTGTGACATGCCGCAACGACCAGCAATCAGCTCACTGATCGCTGATTGTTGCGGAATGGCCAGGACTATTTTTCAATAGTTGGTCTGACGCTGTCACGCATGCATCGGCATGTGTGACAGCGGCAATGACCAGTGACTCCTAGTGTGCGCCCGACACCCTGACCTATCACAGCAACCGCCAGGTGTCGGCGCATCGCTGGGTGATCGCTGGCGAGATCTGCTTGTCTGGCATTTTACCAGCGATCACATAGCGTTGTTCCAGCGATCCCAATCGTTGGTCGGGTCGCTGGAACATCGCTATGTGTAACCCCAGCTTAAGCCCAGCCTGAGGATCCTAAAATGGCTAAAATCCTCCTCAGAGTACACATATAAGGCTGGCTTCACACCACGGCAGAGTCCGGTCAGGGGCTGTCAGGCGTGAACCGAAACAGTACACAGAACCGGAGGGCCAAATGTGCCCTCCGGTCCTGTGTGCAGCCGGACGCAGCTGCAGCTGCTAATGAATCAGGACCGCGGCTCGCGGGGAGCTGGCCGCAGTCCTGACACAACAGCGGCATGCAGCCGCCGGTATCTGGTTCCCGGATACTCCCGGACCGGGGCAATCCGGCCCCATAGGCTCCCATGTTAGGGAGCGCCAGATTGCCCCAGATCCGGGAGAATCCGGGCGAAATAAAGAGAATTTTGTTTACGTACCGTAAATTCTTTTTTCTTTAGTCATCAATGGGAGACCCAGACAATGGGGTTTAGGGCTCTGCCCTCCGGAGGTCACACTAGGTACTACAAGTTTGTAGACACCGCCTCCTCCGCTTATAAACCCCCACCGTAGGAGACATCCTCAGTTTAGTCCATAAGCTGCGAGGAGAAATTAAACCACACCCGAAACATCGGGAAGAATGCCGTGCACAGACGGTTCAACAACCCGGCAAACACTGTCTCAACGGAGAACAGAACAAGTGCAAAATATGCAACGGAACAACTGGGTGGGTGCTGGGTCTCCCATTGATGACTAAAGAAAAAAGAATTTACGGTACGTAAACAAAATTCTCTTTTTTCTGGTCGTCATAATGGGAGACCCAGACAATGGGGATGTCCTAAAGCAATACCCCAGGGCGGGAAAAGTTCCTCAACAAGACGGATAACACATGGTTCCCTCTAAAGGTGGGCAACCGCCGCCTGGAGAACCCGCCTGCCCAAGTTTGCATCCGCAGAGGCATGGGCATGCACCATATAGTGCTTAGAGAAAGTGTGCAGGCTGGACCAAGTGGCCGCCTGACACACCTGTAGAGCAGAAGCTCGATGTCGCAAGGCCCAGGAGGCACCTACAGCTCTAGTAGAGTGTGCCTTCAAACCCACCGGGAGAGGCAAACTAGAAGACCGGTACGCCTCCTGAATGGGAGCCTTGATCCATCTGGCCAAGGTCGACTTCGAAGCCGCGGCCCCCTTACAGCGACCCATCGTGAGGACAAATAAGGAATCCGAACTCCTAAAGGAGGCGGTCCTGGACACATAAATGCGTACAGCTCTCACGAGATCCAGACTATGGAGGTCGCGCTCAACCTGATGAACGGGAGCGGGGCAAAATGATGGGAGAACGATCTCCTGGTTTAGGTGAAACGTTGAAACCACCTTCGGCAAGAATTCAGGCCGTGGGCGCAACACCACCTTGTCTTGGTGAACCACCAGAAAGGGTGACTTGCACGAAAGTGCAGCCAATTCTGAGACCCTTCTCAGAGACGTAATTGCCACCAGAAAGACCACCTTCTGGGACAGACGAGAGAGAGATATGTCTCTCAGTGGCTCAAACGGCGGCTTCTGTAGTGCCGCCAGGACCATGTTGAGGTCCCAAGGGTCCAGAGGTCGCCTGTAAGGCGGAACCACCCGCGACACCCCTTGCAGAAATTGACGAACCTTCGGGAGGAGCGCCAAGCGCCTGTCAAACAGCACTGAAAGTGCTGATACTTGACCTTTCAGAGAGCCAAGGGATAATCCCAACTCCAACCCCGACTGTAGGAAGGCCAACAATGTCGGGATGGACAAAGGCCACGGTGAGCGTCCACCAGAGGCACACCAGGAGAAAAAGATTGTCCACGTTCTGTGGTATATCTTCCTGGAAACAGGCTTCCTAGCCCTATTCATAGTGGCAACCACTGTAGGAGAGAAGCCCCTGGATGTCAGCAGCCAGGCCTCAAGAGCCATGCAGTCAATCTGAGGGCCCTGGAATTGAGGTGGAAGAATGGGCCTTGCGCGAGTAGATCTGCGCGTTCTGGAAGAGCCCACCGGTGTCCGCCTGACAGTTGCCACAGATCCGGATACCAAGACCTCCTGGGCCAATCCGGAGCCACTAGAATGGCTACCCTGCACTCCGACCTGATTTTCCACAGGACCCTGGGAATCAGAGCCAGAGGCGGGAACACATATGGCAGCTGGAAGCTGGACCAACTCAGGATCAGGGCATCCGCCCCCAGAGAGTGAGGATCCCACGATCTTGCCATGTATTGGGGCACCTGATGATTCAGCCGTGAGGCCATCAGATCCACGTCCGGAGTGCCCCACCTGCCGCAGATGTCCCGGAAGACGTCTGGATGTAGAGACCACTCTCCGGCGTCCATCCCCTGTCGGCTCAGGTAGTCGGCCTCCCAGTTCTCGACCCCTGGGATGTGAACTGCGGAGATCAGGCAGTCGTGTTCCTCCACCCAAGCTAGAATGCGGTGGACTTCGGCGAGGGCCTGAGCACTTCTGGTCCCTCCCTGATGATTTATGTAGGCGACGGCCGTCGCATTGTCGGACTGTACGCGAATGGGTTGTCCTGACAGGAACTGCTGAAACGCCTGGAGCGCCAGATAGACCGCCTTGATCTCCAGCACGTTGATCTGCAACGCCGACTCCGACTGAGTCCAGAGGCCTTGAGCCCTGTGGTGCAAGAACACCGCCCCCCAGCCCTTCAGACTGGCGTCGGTGGTCACCACTAACCATGACGGTTTTAGGAAAGACCGGCCCTGTGAAAGGTGACGTGGCTGGAGCCACCACTGCAGGGATTCCCTGGTCGGTTGTGAAAGCGTCACCAGCCGATTCAGAGAGATCGTCCTTTTGTCCCATCGGCGAAGAATCTCCAGCTGGAGAGGCCGGAGGCGAAATTGTGCGAAAGGCACCGCCTCTATCGCCGCTACCATGCGTCCCACCAGTCTCATCAATACCCGTAGGGATGATTGTGGTGACAGGAGAACATTCTGCACCCCTGAGTGGATCGTTAGCTGTTTGGCTTGAGGTAGGGACACCAGGGCTGAGTCCGTGTGGAAGTCCATGCCCAGATACGTCAATGACTGGGTCGGAACCAGGGTCGACTTCTGGATGTTGAGAAGCCACCCGAACTGTTCCAGAGACTTTATGGTTGCCTCCAGGCTCACCCGACAAAGGTCTTCCGATGGTGCCCTGACCAGTAGGTCGTCCAAATAGGGAATGACGGCGTGTCCCTGCACATGCAAGAGAGCCATCATGGAGGCCATCACCTTTGTGAACACCCGCGGTGCCGAGGCTAGCCCGAATGGCAGTGCCACAAATTGGAAGTGCTCTTCCCCCACTGCGAATCTCAACCAGCGCTGATGAGCTGGTGCAATGGGTACGTGAAGGTAAGCGTCCCTGATATCGATGGACGCTAGGAAATCCCCCTGCGACACAGCCGCGATCACGGAGCGCAGGGATTCCATGCGGAACTTCCGCACCAACACGTGACGGTTGAACAACTTGAGGTCCAGAACCGGGCGAAAAGAGCCGTCCTTCTTTGGGACAATAAAGAGGTTGGAGTAAAAACCCCTGAACCTCTCTTCCGTGGGCACTGGGACCACTACTCCGTCTCTGCGGAGTCCCTCCAACACCAGATGAAAAGCCTGAGCCTTTTCTGGGGATGGAACCGACCGATGGAATCGGGGTATTGGTTTTGACGTCAGCTCTATCCTGTAACCTCTTGAGACTACGTCTCGAACCCACTGATCTTGAACGTGAAGAAGCCACTTGTCCCGAAAACGAGACAGGCGGCCCCCCACCTGTGGGGAGGCAGGATGAGAGAGCGAGTCATGTCGAGGCGGGCTTGGGGGTGGCAGCCGCTGCCCCCGCCGGCTTCTTCTGACGACTCTTGGAACGCCACTGAGTCGCAGGCTTGCCCCCTCGGTCTGAGCGAGCGGACGTCGTTGATGACTGCGAGCTGGAACGAAAGGACCACTGTTTAGGGTTCCTCTTCACGGTGTACCGTGGCTTAGGCTTATTCTGCGGGATTTTTGACTCAGCAGAATCCTTTATCAGTTTGTCCAGCTCGGTGCCAAAAAGCCTGTCACCAGCGAATGGAAGATTCTGTAAAATCTTCTTAGATGTGGTATCTGAGTCCCAAAGACGCAGCCACAATAACCTGCGGATCGCAATCGCATTGGCCGAAGCCACAGCAGAGCGAGTGGCAGTTTCCAAAGTTGCCGTCCTGGCGTAGTCCGCATAGGCCTTCGCCCTGTCGGTAAGCGCCAGAACCTCTGGACTGGACCTAGCTAAATCAGCGATACCCTCCACACAGGTGGTAATCGCTTGTAAGGTCCAGACCGCGGCAAAACTCGGGGCAAATGAAGACCCCACAGCCTCATAGGAAGACTTGGCGAGTTGCTCGACCTGTCTATCCGTCGCATCCTTCAATGAGGAGCTATCAGAGGCAGAAAACAGGGAGCGTGCAGCAATCCTAGTCATGGACGCGTCCACCTTGGGAGACTGCGACCATTCCTGAAGCACCTCCTGGGGAAAGGGGAAGCGATTGTCCTTTGGTTTGCGGACATAACGCCGACCAGGATGTAACCTGGGTGCTCTAACCACCCTTCCAAAATTAGTGTGGTCCATGAAGGAGCCACTTGGTTTGGCCTCTGGCCGCAGCCATTGATAGACCTCCTTGGGGTGTACAGTCACCTCCTCAGGGGGAATCACGAGACGCAAGGTCTCGTTAATGGAGGACACCAGATCCTCCACCCCATCTGCAGGTTCAGATACAGACCCAAGAGTAGAACCCCCATCATCTTCCTCACCATCAGAGGAACGCTCCTCCTCAGAGAGAGCCTGGAGCTCGGGTGAATCCTCACGGCGAGCTCGCTTAGGGGGTCTCACAGTAGAAGTGAGAGACACCCGGGGGTAACTGGGAGGAGTAGCTGGGTTTTCCAGTCTCCTATGAAGTGCCTCCAGGGATTGCGACATGGAGGACATCTGGGACAGCAGGGATTCGTTGATCCTATTCTGCGTTTCCCATGGTCCTGGGATCTTAGTCTCAGGTTGTAGTCCCGGAGCTGCTGACTCAGCAGAGACAGTCCGGGTTTCTGGGCGTCCGCAGTTATTGCAGGACCCCTCCACCAGTGTCCCGTTGCATGTAACACAGGCAATGGTGCCATCTGCCGCCTTAGCAGCATGCTTCCTAACTGCGGACATAGCCACAGTAGGGGAATATAAGCCAATTTGTACCGACAAATAAACCGGGAATCCCGGTGGCTTACCGACCGCAGTAACGCGGTGGGAGGAAGCGGTGTGTGTGTGTGACCTCCGCGAGTTCCGGTCTCCCCTGGAGTGCAGACACGCGCTGCCAGTATATTCCAGCCGGGAATGAGGGAAAAAATGGCCGCCGAGAGCAGAGACGTGGGCGGCGCCGAGAACATGCGGGAAACACACACACACGCCCCTCGATGACATCATCGTAAGGGCTGCTTCTCCTCCTCCAGGCAGACTCCAAGATGGAGGTGCCGGAGCCCGCAGCGCGGGAAAAAAGTGCGGAATAATCACACACACCTACACAGACTGTCAGCACATACAACATGCAGTCTACGGCCTCAGCCCCTGTGACACACAGGGCGGTTTGCCAGGGTGACCCCAGCACAGGGTACACCGCCAGAACCGCGGACCCGAGGGTACGCGCGGTCTGAGTGTCAGGACACATAAAGTGTCCGACACTACCCCCAGGCACACAGGAGACGCACGGGCCTCAGTGCCTGTCCGGTCTGTAAGCACCTTTAGGGAGGCCTCGGACGGGGGTTCAGCACCAGTCCGGAGTGTAAGCACCATAATGGGAGGCCTCGGACTGGGCTGGCTCCAGTCCGGTCTGTAAGCACCATTTAGGGAGGCCTCGGACGGAGCGGAGCTGTGCAAGGCTCCCAAACTCCCACTCTCCAGAGCCTCCAGGGAGGGATGGAAAGGGAGTGCGACAGCGTACCGGGAGAACACATAAGTGTCCAGGCCATTGGCCCTCCGGTACCTCCACCTGCGTGTTCCACAAGGGTGAGCGGGGAGGCTGTCGAGGGTCCCCGACGGGGACCATTTTACCTTGTCTTCAGACGCCATCACGTAAGTTGTGAGAATGCAGTGAAGTGCAAGCAAAGCGTGATCCTCCGAGCACACTAAGTATAAAACTGAGGATGTCTCCTACGGTGGGGGTTTATAAGCGGAGGAGGCGGTGTCTACAAACTTGTAGTACCTAGTGTGACCTCCGGAGGGCAGAGCCCTAAACCCCATTGTCTGGGTCTCCCATTATGACGACCAGAAAAAGGCATTTTGGGGAGATTTTTCTCCCCGGACACAAAACGTTGCAAGCAATATTTTTGTGTATGGTGAGAAAAATCCGATTTCTCCCGGCTTCCACCGGAGAGATGGAAACCGGATGGCAGATAGCTGCCCTCCGGCTCCATCCGGCCCCATAGGCTGCTATGGGGCCAAAATCCGGTCCAGGGCTGTCTGGTTTACACCGGACAGCCCCAGACCAGACTATGCCGTGGTGTGAAGCCAGCCTAAGGCTGGTTTCACACCACGGTTTTCCCTGATCACGTTTGATCAGGTTTTGTGTGTCAAAGCCAGGAGTGTCTCCAAAACTCGGAACAAGTGTCAATCTTTCAATTATAGTTTTTCTCTGCAAGTTCCTCTCCTGGTTCCTCTCCGGGTTTTGGCACACAAACTGGATGGACACTGATCAGTGAAAAAACTGCAGTGTGAAGCCAGCCTAAGCCCAGCCGGAGGATCCATAAAGTCCAAGATCTTTCTCAAAGCACATGTGTGAGCCCAGCCTGAGGATCCAAAGATATCCAAAATCCTCCTCATAGCACATGTGTGAGCCCAGCCTGAGGATCCAAAAATGTCCAACAGTATTTCTAAAGTGGAATAATAAGGCTAGGTTCACACTGGAGAGTTTCTGCTCCAAAAACGCAATCAAATTCTAAGTTCTACTCTAGAATCTCACCCTAAACTTCTATAAGTTATAGTCAATAAGCAGAGATAAAAAACATAATTGGTGACAAAAGATGTTTGCCTAAAATGCGCTATAGAAATGTATAGAATACGCCCGGATGAGAAGGGGTTAATGTTTTGGCAATGACTGGCAGCGAGCGCGGTATCGACCACAGCCGCCTCTATCCTAACAGTCTACGGCTTTTTGTCTCCCTTTGTTTCTGGTTAATGTGTCACCGCCCCGCAGACCTGCTGGCCACAGTGACAACACACAGAAAGAATTTGGACCAACAGGTTTTACAGGAGAAGATAAACCCTCAGACTCCGGCGTGCGGTAAGTGGAACTCGGCATTTCCAATAATATGAACGAATGTTTGGAAATGGCTGATCGCATAAGAACACAATGTGGCTGCTGTGTTCACATGAAGTAATCCCACACCACCTGTTATTTGGGGCAAGGTGGGGACGACCTGAACTTACCACCTATGTGTTCTGAGAATCACCTTATAGCAGCACAGCGGAGGGGATTTGACCAAATCTGATCCCCACGATGCTGAGAAAATTCGGGATGTTGGTTATTGATTTTATTTACGTTGTGTATTTTTCCCGTTGTGTTTATTTGCCATGTTAAAATTTGCAACAAATCCCATTTTTTTTAAATTTTACATAATTGGGAAAAAAAACAATGTACAAGAAAAAACATATGTGACGTTTCCACCCTGATAATCGGGTCTTCATCAGACACAAAATTATTTCTTGTATGAGAATTATTGATTTGAAGAAGAAACCACTGCAAGAAAATCAAGTCATTGGCGCTTCAAGGAAAATGGAGTATAGACACTGGGAAAGAAATAATTTTGTGTCTGATGAAGACCCGATTATCAGGGTCGAAACGTCACGTGTTTTTGTCTTGTACATTGCCTTAATAAAGGTTCAAAAATATTAATATTGTAGTGCCAAGTATTTTTCTATTGCAACTTAACAAGTTGGAATTCTTACTTGTGCACCTCCTTATATTTTTCCTGAATGCCCCTAGACTACTCCTACTACAAACATTAAAGGAGCTGCAGTGGTCACACAGGACAGGGCAACTTTGCATGACCAGGTTGTACAGAATATCCATGTTACAAAATGGCACTGCAGGTCAGACACATGACCATCACTCTACTTACCGTTGGGAATGGTAGACTGACGGTGGAAGATGCTCACGGCCGCTCTAATCTAAGGCTACTTTCACACTAGCGTTTGTGTCTGGATGCGTCTCCCGGGACATCAGCGGCGGCCACCGGGAGAGGAGCTGGAGCAGCCACTGATCTCCCGGGGACAGGCGGTGTCGGCGCAGGAGATTTAAAGAAACAGCTGTTTAAATCTCCCGCGTCGATGTCGGTGCGGGAGCTTTAAACAGCTGTCAGATCTGCTTCTTCTTTAAATCTTCCGCGCCGACACCGCCCGTCCCCGGGAGATCAGTGACTGCTCCAGCTGCTCTCCCAGTGGCCGCTGCTCATGTCCCGGGGGATCAGCGGCGGTCACCTGGAAAGATTTCAATGTGATGCGCAGCGTTCTCCTGCGCTGTCATGCGGAGGACACTGTGGATCCATTCACTTCCATTCAATCTTTGTGCGCTTGCTGATAAAGCAAGCACCCACACAAAAAAAGCAACATGTTGCGTTCGGAGGGCAGAGGAGGGCGCACAAATTATGCACATCTGACAGCAACTGCAACCGAACGCAGCCAAACGCAGGTACCATGTGTTCCCATATTAAACATAGGAGCGCAGTGCCCATGCGTGTGGCTGTGTTCGGTACGCTACGTTCAAAAACGCTAGTGTGAAACCAGCCTAAAAGTGCCACAATCTTCTATCTAATGTGGGTTCCTGTGGTCGGATCTCACCCATCAAAAGTTATATTTCATCTTAGCATTTTTTGACCAACCTCTTTAAGTGGTTTGGAGCTGACCCAGCATTCCCATTGACCTAAAATAGATGACCTGTCATAAGGTCTTGGGCAACCTGTTAAGAAAATAAAGGATCAATGATGATCTCAGTGCAAGTTACCAATCCCATTGTCAAGGCAAGGTACTCCGCCGTAACCAAGCACAAAGTCTTCCCCGAGGCCTCATTCTTTCCATTAATGGCACACCGAGATATTATATGCTATGGGGTCATTTACTTGTATTTTTTTTCCAACTACTGGTGAGTGAGCCGTACTATGTTCAGGTGCTCATACTCGTAATGAGTAGTGAGATGCTCAAATGTGCATGACTAGTTTACCAAGCATAATGGAAGTCAATGGGAAAATCCCAGAAAAATGTATCCAGAAAGGCCCCGGTCATGTACTCATTCACATGACTTTTACTTTGACTTGCCGGCTCACACTTGGGTCTACGTGGGAGCCAGACATTTCTATTACAGTGTAAGTCAATGGGGCTTCGTTCTTCTTTATAGACTTACAGTGAACGTGGCATGTGGAAAAATGATACTAACCTGCAGATAGGGGGTTAATCTGCAGGTTAATAGCTTTCCGAACCTGCCCAGTGCCTGCACATTAAACCCCCCTGTCGAGAAGAAAAGAACTGTAATCCTCCCGGCAACATACCAGTGCCAGTAATTGAGGCGGCACCGGCGCGGGTTCAGTCAGCACTCTGTAACCACCCCCCCTGCACTGACGGACAGCAACTCTGCAATAGATCCAGCTGTCAGACAGTGTCGGGGCGCGGTTACAGCCGTTGCTTTTCATACACAGAGTGGGGACTGAACCTACCCCAGCACCACCCCCATGACTGAAACCGGAACCCTGTCAGGAGGGTTAAAGTTCATTTCCTCACGGCAGCGGGGTTCAATATGCAGGTGCTGGGCAGGTTCAGAATGCTATTAACCTGCAGATTAACCCCATATCTAAAGGTTAATAGCATTTTACCATGTGACAGGTTCGCTTTAAAAGGAAGTTCCGGCTCACATACAGTGCCTTGTGAAAGTAATTGGCCCCCTATATACAGTGCCTTGTGAAAGTAATTGGCCCCCTATATACAGTGCCTTGTGAAAGTAATTGGCCCCCTATATACAGTGCCTTGTGAAAGTACTTGGCCCCCTATATACAGTGCCTTGTGAAAGTATTCGGCCCCCTATATACAGTGCCTTGTGAAAGTATTCAGCCCCCTATATACAGTGCCTTGTGAAAGTACTTGGCCCCCTATATACAGTGCCTTGTGAAAGTACTTGGCCCCCTTGAAGTTTTGAACCTTTTGTCACATTTCAGGCTTCAAATATAAAGATATAAATTCTAATATTTTTGTGAAGAATCAACAACAAGTGGGACACAATCGTGAATGGAACAAAATTTATTGGATATTTTAAACTTTTTTAACAAATAAAAAACTGAAAACTGGTGCGTGCAATATTATTTGTCCCCTTGAGTTAACACTTTGTAGTGCCACCTTTTGCTGCGATTACAGCTGCAGTCTATTGGGGTTTGTCTCTATCAGTTTTGCCATTCTTCCTTGCAGAACAGCTGGAGCTCAGTGAGGTTGGATTGAGGCGTTTGTGATCAGCAGTTTTCAGCTCTTTCCACAGATTCTCCATTGGATTCAGGTCTGGATGTGACTCGGCCATTCTAACACCTGGAGACGGTTACTTTTGAACCATTCCATTGTAGATTTTGCTTTATGTTTGGGATCATTGTCTTGTTGGAAGATAAATCTCCGTCTCAGTCTCAGGTCTTTTGCAGACTCCAACAGGTTTTCCTCCAGAATGGTCCTGTATTTGGCTCCGTCCATCTTCCCATTAATTTTAACCATCTTCCCTGTCCCTGCTGAAGAAAAACAGGCCCAAACCATGATGCTGCCCCAACCATGTGTGACAGTGGGGATGGTGTTTTGAGGGTGATGAGCTGTGTTGCTTTTACGCCAAACATATAGTTTTGCATTGTGGCCAAAACGTTTGATTCTGGTTTCATCTGACCAGAGCCCCTTATTCCACATGTTTGGTGTCTCCCAGGCGGCTTTTGGCAAACTTCAGACGAGACTTTTTATGGATATCTTTGAGAAATGGCTTTTTTCTTGCCACTCTTCCATAAAGGCCAGATTTGTGCAGTGTACGACTGATTGTTGTCCTATGGACAGACTCTCCCACCTCAGCTGTAGATCTCTGCAGTTCATCCAGAGGGATCATGGGCCTTTTGGCTGCATCTCTGATCAGTCTTCTCCCTGCTCTACATGAAAGTTTAGAGGGAAGGCCGGGTCTTGGTAGATTTGCAGTGGTCTGATACTCCTTCCATTTCAATATGATCACTTGCACAGTGCTCCTTCAGATGTTTAAAACTTGGGAAATCTTTTTGTATCCAAATCCGGCTTTAAACTTCACCACAACAGTATCTCGGACCTGCCTGGTGTGTTCCTTGGTCTTCATGATGTTCTCTGCACTTGAAACAGACCCCTGAGCCTATCACAGAGTAGGTGCATTTATACGGAGACTTGATTACACACAGGTGGATCCTATTTATTATTACCAGTCATTTAGGACAACATTAGATCATTGAGAGATCCTCACTGAACCTCTGGAGTGAGTTTGCTGCACTAAAAGTAAAGGGGACGAATAATATTGCATGCCCCACTTTTCAGTTTTTAATTTGTTAAAAAAGTTTAAAATATCCAATAAATTTGGTTCCACTTCACGATTGTGTCCCACTTGTTGTTGATTCTTCACAAAAATATTAGAATTTATATCTTTATGTTTGAAGCCTGAAATGTGGCAAAAGGTTGAAAAGTTCAAGGGGGCCAAATACTTTCACAAGGCACTGTATAAACTCCAGGGTGAGCCGGTAAAGCGGAAGAGGCCCGATACAGCACAGACGATCGAGGAGTATATTAACACACTTGAGCTAATCAAAAAGTTATTTGGAGTGCTTGTTAGCCCGTAGCTACAGAAGCATTGATTCACTCATGTAAGAGCACTGGATCAATTATGTCAAGGACCCTCTGATCAGAGTTTGATCGGAGTGTCAGCTAAGGGCCGCTTAAAACTGCGGTGTGATCCGGTCCGGGGCTGTCTGGGATGACCCTGACAGCCGCGGACCGGATTGGCACACAGGACTGGGGGGCTAATATGCCCACCGGTCCGGTGTGCAGTGCACGCAGATGTAGCCACTGACAGGTCAGGACCGCGGCGCCCGCGTCCTGACTTATCAGCAGCAGGAACTGCGTGCGCTGCACACCGGACCAGAGGGCATATTAGCCCCCCAGTCCTGTGTGCTGATCCAGTCCGCGGCTGTCAGGGTCATCCCGGACAGCCCCGGACTGGATCACGCCGCAGTGTGAAGCGGCCCTTAGTGTGATCCGATTATCTCGGAAGTGACAATTGGAGCACACTGTCCACTCTGTGAGTCAGCTGAGATTGGACTGCACTCAGATGTCATCCAAGATCAGTCCGATGATTGCCACGCACCTATGGACTTTAATGTGTGTGTGCTGTCCGATTTGCACTGCCACTCGCAGCGTGCTGTGATTTTTTTTTTCCAGTATGCGGAATGGTGCAAGAGCTTACTTTACATTGCATGTATTATTCTGGTCCGTAAAAAAGAACCAAAATAGTCAAGAGCTTCTTTTTCCTTGTCACCACACAATCCATTGTTCCACATGAAAATCATCCATGCCCACTGGCTATAATGGATTATACGCTCATCTGAACGACCCCTTAATGCTGGAAAGTTCAGGTTAAGAAACCCAGGCCCAGTTTGGAAATCGCGATCTTTGTCTGCGAGACATGGATGTGGGCATTAACCTGATATTTATGTTTTATAAGTCAACTGGATACAAAGCGGAATAAAAACATATAAGCATAAGGCCGGATCTACAGGACGACATACGTTGCGCAACAGCAATTCTCCGACAAATCATGCAGCAAGGAACATTTGTGCAATACTGTACTGTCGGATCTCATATAATCTGTATCCTGTTCATAGATTTCATTATGAAGGGTAACTTTTTTTCATTTTCATTGTTGTAGAGGAGATGAGTATCAAGGAAACCAAACCATGTCCTGTTACTCCTAAAGATCACAAACGAAGAGGAGCCAAAGGAAATAGAACGAGTAAGAGACATGTCTTCCCCCTCTACTGATGTGTCATACTGTGTTGTTGGGAGCCCGTGGGTTATACATTAGTACAATACTCAAACAGAAGATCTACGAGTCTCAATGCTGTTTAATAATTTATCATTTGTATTCACATAATATTAAAAATAATTAGTTCACGAAACGACTTCCAGAATAAAGTGACAGAGGGAATTTAAGTGGGAAGTGCTCATCCTAAACAGCAATCGTTGGAGCAAAAATATCAATCACATAATTTCAAAAAGTACATGCCCGATAAACAGTCACTATAGTGCATTGTCAATCAATTTAACACACCAATTTAAAAATCCATACATTAATATAAATCCCATATTATTAATATAAATCACTGTTGAGAATGATCTTGACTATTATGTTCCTGCCAACAGCTTGAATGTGTGTTTCACCAGTATGGCTTCTTCAAGGGACAAGATTAGAATGATCCGTTAAATACAGTACTCCATATAAAAACTCTTATTATAATTTGAAGAACATAAAACCTATAAACTCAAAGCAAAACAAGACCTCACTACTCGGATGGAGCCGGATGGCAGCTCTCTGCCATCCAGTTTCCATGTGTCCGGGAGAATTCGGGAGAAATCTGATTTTTGTCCCGGACACAAAATCGGAGCATGCAGTATTTTTGTGTCCGGGGAGAAGAGTCTCCCCAAATCAGATCCAGGGCAATCCAGCGCTCCCTAACATGGGAGTCTATGGGGCTGGATTGCCCCAATCAGGGAGGATCCAGCAACCAGACACCAGCGGCTGCATGCTGCTGTAGTTTCAGGACCGCGGCTAGCTCCCTGCTAGCCGTGATCTTGAATGCTCAGCAGCTGCGACTGCAATTAGCGGCATCCAACTGCACACAGGATCGGATGGCATATTTGTCCTCCGGTTCTGTTTGCAAATCCGGTCCGGGGCTGTCAGGTTCATCCCTGACAGCCCCGGATCGGATTTCACCGTGGTGTGAAGCCGGCCTTAGACAGCTAATAATCTTTCCTTCCCTCCTAGTACAACGCTGCCCCATCAAATGGATACAGGTCATAAAACAGGTCAGCTCTCAAAGCTGCAATGATCTTTCTCCAAAGCATAATTGCAGCTTTATTTTAAATAGCCATCTACTTACATAATCTCGCTCTCCTGTCTGTCATTCACTTCCGGCTTCAGGTTGTCCTCCTATCACACACTGCGGCCTCTGCCTTATCTGCACACCCAAGTGATGGGTTTGAAAATATGGTGCCCATTAGTGGTACTGGCACATTGCACAGTATCGCCACAGATGCCACAGCCCTTTCACAACTGCTGACACCTGAAACCGTTGACATCTGAAACCGCTTGACATCACCACCGCACATCACTGCCGCCTTAGTAAGTGCACATGCAGATACCCGGCGTGTGCTTGCGCAGATAATCAGGCAACCGTCATCTTTGGATACCTGGGGGTCCAAAGATGGAGGCCCGAGTAAGTGCCCAAGCACGCTCATGTGGTTACTCAGGAGGCTGCCATCTTTTGGGTATGCAAAGACGTCAGTGGTGTGACAGAGTGCGCATGCGCATGTACGCACACTCACCACCATCTTTGTACACCACAGGGGGAGAGAGAGAGCACATAGTGGGGGGAGAGAGCGCACAGAGGGGAGAGAAAGTGCACATAGGAGATAGACCACAGGAGGGAGAGACTGCCTACAGGGGGGCAGAAACAGCGCACACTGGGTGAGAGAGACAGCACAGGGGGCGACAGAGCACACAGGGGAAAGAGTGAGTGCACAGGGGGGAGAGACAGCCCACAGGGGAAAGAGAGAGCATGGGGAGAGACATTGCATAAGGGGAGAGAGAGGGCACAGGGGGGAGACAGCCCACAGGGGAAAAGACACAGCTACCATCCCCGTGCCCTCATCATGACATCATCGCCCTCCTAATGCAACAGAATTGGGTCCCCATCTAGTCTACTATATGCAGACCATCCTGGACATAGGGAGGACAGAAAGAAATATGCTGCGTACATCTTGACTAAAATTTACTTCTCTGTACTTATACTTACAGGACACCATATTATCAGACTAAAATAAATTGAATTGAACTTGACCTGTTTCGCCTCAATAGGCTCTCTCAAGGGTCTCACTTTTATAAATAATAAATGAATTAATTAGAATCGTAAATAAAAATAAGTTAAAATTGATTATAAATTAGCCAATGAAAACACAAGTGCAGAAAAAAGTTAAAGAATGCATGGAATTCCTTTATCTTTCTTCATAACTCAAATGGTTGTCAACAGATTACACAAAGAAGTCCATGAGAAGCTGCTGAAAGAAAGGAGTATCAAAATATGTCTGATACACTGTACAAAAGGGATAAACAACCACAGATTAGACATAATAATAAATCCATAAAAAAATAATAAACCATTATCAAATAGCAAAAACGCTCATAGAGGCTCATAGAGTGACTGCAGACTTTAACCTCAAGCCCGGACAACCCTTTTATGTGACGGTAAACTTTTAAATCCTCATATCTCGCCCATTGTATGTTGTGAGGATTGTCTGGTGGCGGAAGCGGGTAATAAGGTTACCGCAAGTATGTGATTGGCATAAATGCCGTCTCATGCTAGACGTGTGTAACCTTGTTCAACACAATTGGATTGACTGGAGCCGACACGACTAGTTGGAATGTGGTTTGTAGCATGCAAATCCCATACGTGCGATGACAAGACTGCTCTCTCCCGCCATCAAAGAATACTGAGGACATGCAGTACGTACCATGAGGACTCAAAAGTCTACAGTCATATAGAGTAACTTCAGACTTTAACCTCACCCCCTTTAATATTACTTACTCTGTCATCTATCATTCTTTCTGAATGAAGGCCGGGGGTTGCCTTGGCACGGTCATATCTATATTTGATACACCTGTTGCTATATCCACCTAGCGCTATCTGGCATTTCACCTTCAGACCCGTCCTGATAATAATATTGTAATTCTATTGGGAGTCAGTTTTTTTTCTCCCCTTCCTTCTAGTTTTTACATTGCAGTGACGCGCACGCTGCTGCACAGACTAGTTTGCCTCTCATGTGTCGTTTTCTGTATCTTCTCATATCTGCACCTGTGCCTCTTTATAATAATAAAAGAGATACCTTTTTAACAGATTCTTGCTCTTTCTCTGATATTCATAACCTCCTCCCCTTCTCTTTCCTGTGTCTTTGTTATGAACATGAGTATTCTTACAAGGGTTAAAAGTGTAAATAAAGCCTATCTCCAAGCAACTGGACCTGCACCCTACTAGTTTCTGTACAGACTAGTACCCCTAGCTGTACAGTCCCCAGTTGCTCCTGAACAGCCTAGATTAACCCTAGTCGCAACACTAAAAACCCACAACTTGCACCTGGCTGAAAAGGTCACTAAGTTGTTTCTCATACCTCCTTAGAAACCAGAGAAAAGATTGCTGTACACTATAACCCAAGATAGGGAAAGCGTGCAGAGATAGGTAAGGACCCATGGTGTAGAAAGTGTAGAAGGTGAAGTAGCAACTGCTAGTTAAGATAGCCTCCTACAACCTAACTACCAACACCAGAAAGGGGTTGGTATAATAAGTGAGACAGCAAAGAGCAAATATCAAGCTGGTCTCTATCTGACAGGCAAAAATCCCTAGCAGTGGGCTGGAATTCCTTAGGAGGATCGACACAGGAATATAGCCAGCAGAGAAGGCCAGTATAAGGAGGGTATAAATAGCCACACCCAGAATGTGATAGGACAGAGTAAATGAACAATTGAGAACATCTGATGACCGCAAACCAAAAGGATAGAAGCAAAGGTAAAAGGCAATCAGCATTTGGACAGGGATTTCTCAGAGGGGAAGGAAAACCAACCATGCAGCACAAGGTCACTGATTTAATCTCAAGGCATGAAAGTGCTTCTTAAAGTATACATTGCATACTTACATCTAGGACTTTACCTCCTTCTCTTTTTAGACCAAAGTGTGCACCTGTGGGAGTTTGTACGGGATCTACTACTGAGTCCACATAAAAATCAAGATGCCGTCCGCTGGGAGGACCGGAAAGAAGGGACATTTCGTGTGGTTAAGTCTGACATGATTGCACAGCTATGGGGCCAGCAGAAGAAAAACAAATGTATGAATTATGAGAAGCTGAGCCGAGCATTGAGGTAAGAAGGAAAACAGATCTTCTAATAGACTTTTTTAGGATTAAGGAAAAGTTTACTTACAGCAGGAATTGTGAGAGAATAAAAAAAACAATACCCACATGCTAAATCTGCTTCTACGCCATTACTCCAATTGTCCTCACAGGTCTTTTTATACTTTGCTGCGACTATGATATAATTTTACATCCACACGACCACTGCAGACAGTCTCTAGCAAAAAGGATGGCACAATGTCTTGTCCCCACCAGGCCCTGCACCTGAGACGTCTGTTTTTGTCACCAAGCACCGCCGTGTTCACTCTGTGGGTGGTGCTGGAGATGGAGAAGTCTGTGCAAGAAATTCTGGAGAGCGCAGAATCTGACCATCCACTAGGGTCAGAGTTGCTGGGACCTGTGGCGCTTCACAGCCCGACTAGTGGATGCGGTGTATGTGTGCTGTCCAGCTGAAGTAGGTAACTCCTAAGCTTCAGCCTATTGGAAAGCACCACACCCTACTAATACCTTTAACTTTCTGCTACAACTTACCAGAAGTCTCCTCTCTAGCATTTAGTGCTTTCCTGTTTTTTGGACACTTCTGACTCACAATTTTGTACTTCTCTCCGTCTTGGTTTTGACCTGGCTCCCCAACTACTCTATCAGATCCTGAATTTGTCCTTTCCTGACCTCCTGACTTTGACCCTGCTTGGCGATTTCCCTGTCTCTGGACTGCAGCCCTTCAATAGGCACAATCTACTGGACCCTGTTGTAAATCTAGATCCCGATATAGGGGGTTTCAGGGTTTCTCAAGGTTCTGCCTAATGGAGCCGCCAGTGCCTAGTCTGTCTGATATGCAAATAGCGTCTGTGGAGCCTTGGTTAGGAGTCTCAAACACGGGACCAGCCAGATATCCCCCCAGGGATGGACCCAGCCAAGGGGTGGCTCCTTGCGGAGACCACCATAACCACCATGTTAAGTGGCCCTTTTAGTCAATATCCAGTGCGTTGAGCACTTTAGCCAGCTGCCCGCAGTGTTTTCTTGGACTGGTCTCCCTGAGATCAGTGAATGCTAGTCTGTCTGATATAGCCTTTTGTGCCTGTAGTATCGGACGGATATCACACACAACTGCTGAGTCAATGATTGGCCGCAGCGGTCCAGTGGATGTATAGCAACATCATCGAAGGACAAAGCAAGAGACTGGTAAGACCCACCAGAGCTCCGGCACTGAAGTCGTGGAGGATTTAATAGCGAAGTAGTTTGTTTTTCAATTTTGGATCTATTTTATGCAAGGCAAAGCATATTAGTATCCGATCTGATCTACTTTGGGTAAGTACAGGGATGACCCAGTTTTATAGTCCCTAAAAGTAGGAGACATAATGCTGCTTTTCAAGAATGGCAGGATTACATGGGGATGAGTTCATGATCTCCAGGGGGAAACCAGCAACTATATTCTATTCTATAACCTTTTCACAAGATATACGATGACTCGCTCTGGTTTCATGTGACGCAAAGTGATACAGCGCTGAAAATACTGGGAATTTTTCTTCTGAAAAGTCTCGTGACTGTGACGGTTTCAGCAAGTTCACATTAACCGATGGGTGTAAACAATGTGACTCACCTGCAAAATGTCTTTGTGCAATAGGGCAACCGCAGCTTCACACAATAGGTAATGGGTAGACGGATCTAACACTAGACTCCGGTGTGACGGGTGTCAGGTGTCATCGAATATCTTGTGACATGATGGGTCACGTCCAAAATATTACCAAATATTACTGCTGATCCCATTATAGACTGTCCGGCTGGGACAACTTGATTCCTTATTGTGGGTCCGAGACCAGCAGTAGTTATGGGCAATATAACAAGGAGTTTTCTAACACCCTTTAGGCACTTGGTCCAACTTTTTAATAGTTATAAAGATAACTAAAATGGAGCAATGGGTAAAAATCTTCAAAAAAGCTATAACTTTTTTTTGTGTACATACGTTTTGATGTTTCTTTTTTTTACAGTAGTTTAATATTTTTTAAAGATATTTAATATAATTTTTAAGATATTTTAATTATGTTAGCTATTAATATAATTTTCAAGGTATTTTATTATAATGTTTTAAAGGTATTTAAAAAAAATATGTTTAATTAGTTAATATAATTTTTAAGGTATTTTAATTTCATTTTTAAGCTATTTTAGTATTTCTTTTTTGAGCTAATTTAATATAATTTTTAAGGTATTTGAAAATAAGGTATTAAGCTATTTTAATATATTTTTAGAGTACTCTAAAATAATTTTTTAGGCATTTTAATATAATTTTTAATGTATTTTAATATTTTATTTTTTAGCTATTTTATATAACGAAGGTATTGAAACTTTTTTTTTTTAGGTATTTTAATATAATTTTTAGGGTATTTTTATATTATTTTTTACATGTATATTAATATATTTGTAATTTTTTTTCTAAGAATATGTATAATGTATCACGCTATTTTAACATAGTTTTAAGGTACTTTAATATAATTTTTAGGATATTTTAATAATTTTATTAGGCATTTTAATATCAGTTTTAATGTATTTTAATATTTTATTTTTATAGGTATTAAGTTACTTTAATATAATTTTTAGGGTATTTGAATATAATTTTTTTAGGCATTTCAATATAATTCTTAAAGGTGTTTTTTTAATGGTATTTTAATATAACTTTTAAAGGTATTTTTTAAGGTACCGTATTTTATTATATATTTTTAAAGTCTTTTAATATATTTTTATGGTATTTTAATATATTTTTTTTAATCTATTTTAATATATTTTAAGGTGATTTAATATGATTTTAAGGTATTTTAATAAATATAATAATTTTAGGCATTTTAATATACGGTCATTTAAAAAAAATATATTTTAATATAATTTTTAAGGTGTTTAAACTTTTTTTTTTTTAAGTATTTTAATATCATTTTTAAATTATTTTAATATAATTTTTAGGGTATTTTTATATTATTTTTTTACAGTTATTTTATTATAGTTTTTCTTTTTTTAATATATTTTTGTAAGAATGTATACAACCATCACAACTTATTCCAGAATGTCTTTAAAAGCGGACAACCTTTTAATTTTAATTTAATACTTTTAATTAAAGGGACTGTCCAGGATTAGGAAAACATAGAGACTTTATTTTTCAAAAACAGCGCCACCCCTGCACTGAGGTTGTGTATGGTATTGCGACTTATTTTGATTTATTTCAATGAGGCAGAGCTGCAATCTATAATCCACAATCAGGGTTTGTGTGACTTTCTGACAGCAGACGTGTTTCTAGACTTGGATAATCCCTTTAAATTAACAGAAAGAATGGGGTGTTGCTGGAGACCTGTGCACGGACCCAACACGGCATCGGAGATAAGCATAGAAAGAGGAGGAGGTGTGCAGCGCTCAGGTGAGTAAAAAAGGCTTTTATTCCTCAATTAAAAGTATAAACAGAACAGGAGCAATTCCACCTGACGCGTTTCAGATACATGAGGTATCCTTAGATGTAGCCTGCTCTGTGTATGCGAAACGCGTCAGCTGAATTGCTCCTGTCCATGTGTTCGGTTTATAGTTTAATGGAAAATAAAAGCCTATGTTTACTCACCCGAGTTCTGCACACCTCCTCCATCCCTATAGGTTCCTGCACTTCTTTGTCAAAGATGTAAAAGTCGTTCCATATCTTACAACGTTGTGCACAATTGTGTCCATTGCAGAGTTGAAAAAAAAATTCTACTTGCAAATTTTTGTACTCACCTTTAGGTCCATTCTGGCAAAACAAGTAATGACGTGTGACCCATACCATGTCATACAAATCTATGGGATCATTACTGACATCCCATAAAAATCAATAGTTTGTGACAAGCCATAAAAGTCTATGGGATCATTTCTGACATCCCATAAAAATCTATGGGATCATTTCTGACATCCCATACCATCCATAAAAAATCAATTGTTTCTGACATCCCATAAAAGTTTAGGGATTGTTTGTGACATCCCATAAAAGTCTATGGGATCGTTTCGACCATCCCATAAAAATCTATGGCATCATTTCTGACATCCATACCATCCCATAAAAATCGATGGGATCATTTTGACATCCCACATAAGTCTATGGATCGTTTCTGACATCCCATACCATTTCATAAAAATCTATGGGATCGTTTCTGACTTCCCATACCATCCCTTAAAAATGTATGGGACCGTTTCTGACATCCTATACCATCCCTTAAAAATCTATGGGATCGTTTCTGACATCCCATACCATTCCATAAAAATCTATGGGATCGTTTCTGACATCCCATAAAAGTCTATGGGATCACTTTGACATCTCATAAAAGTCTATGGGATCGTTTCTGACATCCCATAAAAATCTGTGGGATCGTTTCTGACATCCCATATAAATCTATGGGATCGTTTCTGACATCCCATAAAAATCAATGGCATTGTTTTTGACATCCCATACCATCCATCTTCCATAAATGCATGAGATCGATGGGATCATCGAAAATTCTTCTAACATTCACCATTAATCGCTTCTAATTGGGATTGTTTCTGACATCCCATACTAGTTCAGAAAAAGGTATGGGTTCATTTCTGACATCATTTACTCTTCCTAGTTTCTATACTGCATCAGAGGGAAACATTATCACCGCCCCGATGACTAGAAACAAAGAGGAGACTAGTGATGCCGTCCTCAGCTCATTGCGATGGCATGTTCATGGGTTTCACAATCTGCCAAGCCTGGTCATCGGCTTTACTGAGCCAAAAGTAACAGGTTCCCGCCCTGAAACCATAGGACACGTAAACAGGATTGTGGTCGATCATAATCCCGGTGATGTGCACAAATTAAACCCCGTGTCACAATCTGTTCGCCTAATTAGCAATGGATTTTCCATTTGGTGGCGGGGAATTTTGAGAGGTTTTGTTCTTTCGTTACCATGAGACCCCGCAAACAACACAAGCCATTGGCTACCAGTCTTAGGGTTCATTCAGACGTCCTAGGTTTGTTGTTCTTTTTGTGATTTTGCGGTTAGCCACAAAAAAGCAAAACAAAAGCCTATGGTACAGTTTGAGCCATCATCAGTAATTATATGGTCTGTGTCCAAATGCACTCAGCAGGATGCAGTGGGCCTTACTTATATAGGAAAATACCAACACTCCAATCACTCTCAACCCCCTTCTTTTCTAGGGGGACAATTACTGGTTTTTATGTACACAGAATGAGGTTCCCATAGGCCGTCAGTTACACACCTGTCATGCAATGTGTGCCCAGCCTATTACTTACCCCTTTACTATTAGATTAGGTAGGCTGTTAGGCACTACATCAATGCGCCTCAACAAGAATAGACGCCCAATATGGCCCAACTGCAACCTGCAATAAAGTAAAAAATTGCAAAAAACACACAATATAAAACATGAATCACATAATGTGAAATATTGGTAGGTATTTTGTACCAAAACACATAAGCTCGTAACTCGCGCCAAGGGTCCTCAAGCTTACGAGCCCTTGCACATTTCCAGCTGTTGGTTTCCTATCTCTGCTCTCTTCTGGCTACTGTAAAGTCAGATCTGTCAATCACAGATAAGAAGGGGCAGAAATGTAGGTTGGACCATATTTGATCTGTGCTTGGTTTGAACAGTTATTTTGTGGCAGCAGAGTCCCTTTATTCTAAGGTGTATGGGGACTATTTCTCCCAACACCCATACACATGTACACTCAACTCGCCAGAGTATGCATATGGAATGAGTAAAAGGGAATAAGCCCTGGTCAGACACTACTGGTGGCATGTTCAAGGTTAGTCTGTCAGCATAGGATAAACTATTCAAACCAAGTACAAGCACTCGGTGGACCCTTAGTGTGGCTAAATAGTTCTGTGAAGCTTCCTACCCTTTTGTTTTTCATCCATCTCTGACACCACAAAGCTGGAACTGTCCATCAATATAGAAGAGGGGTAAAGAGATAAGAGAGAAACAAGTAGGAGTGAAAGGTGCTCCTAAAGGTTTGGCCACACCAAGGGTGCACCAAGTGCCTGAGCTTGGTTTGAACAGTCATTCTGTGCTGATAGGCTTCCTCAAGTATGTACAAAGGATCAAGCATGTTGAAATCTAACATTTCTGATTGTCGTCACGGGCACATTGGGACTTGTAGGATATCATCATTTTTTGGTTTTTAGGAAGGACAATTCTAGCAACAGACTATTTGTAATCAATGCTAACAAATCCATGTTGCCTTCTCTGTTCCAGACATTATTACAAGTCGGGATTCTGGAGCGGGTGGATGGTAGACTGACTTACAAATTCGGGAAGAAAGCCTATGGATGGAAGGAGGACTCGCCCAAGCAACTGACTTAGCTCTGCATAGATGTTGTAAGGAAAACTGTCATGAAGACATCTGTGGAGCAAACCTTTCGATAAAGCCAGGTTCTCATACAAATCTATCGACGATGGATGTTCCAGATATTTTATGGAATTGTACTTTTTTTTATTAATATGAAGAACATTTCTCCAAGGCATGGGTTTTATTAGAACATGTACTTTATTGTAATGAAGGACCCGTGGATATGCCAGTAATGACACAAGCACACGTGATGATCAGTGAGCGAGCTGGGGCATGATGGTTGACAACCAAGTGGCCACATTACATGAAGAACATGGAAACCCTAAAGAAACCATCCTCCTTGTCTCTCATGAGAGAGAATGGTTGGATCTCTGATCTCGGGACATGAAGGCTGATGGTTGGTGGGGCATCTTCTACGCATTCTCAAAAACGCGTCAAGAGCCGCCGGTGGCTGTTGCGGAATGATGGGAATTGGACTTTTGCCACTGCTCTAATGGGACCAATAGGGGTCTAGTATTCATATGCCTTCATTATTAGTGCTGAGCATGGTAGTTTGGCTCTATCATTTGGGATCCTTTTATTCACCTGGGGCTTAAAGGGAATCTGTCAGCAGGTTTTCGCTACCTCATCTGACAGCAACATAATGTAGCCAAGAAGATTCTTAATCCAACAATGTATCCCTTAGATTCCTGGCTGAAGCAGTTCTCTCACAATCAAAGCATTTGTTTGCAGGAACACAGCAGAGCTGGGATAGCTGCCCCCCACCCACATCAGGCTCTCTATAGAGATTGTGCATGGACAGTGAGGTGTCAATCATAGCAGGGGGCGTCTCAGACTGCCATGTTGCAATGTTAATCACGGGGTAATAAAGCCATTTTTTTAAGTAAACAAGAACACAGAGCCTGATAAGAGGAGCATAGTTGCTTTTTGTTTTTCAACTCTTACATAGCAAAACCCTGCTGACAGATTCTCTTTAAAAAGGGTTTTGCATGATTAGCTTTTTCGTCTCCATGCTTGGACGGTAAAAGTTGGTTGTGTAAATGCACACAAACATGGATCGAATCTCTATGCCTATGCCGTAGGTTACCCACTGGTCAAATGTGGTTGGGTTAACGCACTCAATGACTATTTACACTACTAGATTATCATGAATGTTTTCCCATGAATGCTCCCCTTTATGTAAACAGGCCGAAAGAGTAAAATGCTTCAGGTGAAATAGATTTTTTGGGCTGCACAATCTTTGTTCTCGGCAGCACATTGTGTCTTGAGAATATTGGCCGCCTACGCATATATCAGATCATACAATGTGGCCAAAGAAGCAGATGATCGGTGGGCATTTTGGTTTCCCAGGTTGGGCTGTGTAAACAGAACCCTGCCTACTAACGCACCGAGGCTGCCGTCGGTCTTGGTTTACAGAGCTCCAGCGGTAATGGTGATGTCATGAGTACAGCATATGACCTCTACAACCAATCACTGGCCTGTTTTGGCGGTGATTGGCTGCAGTGGCCATGTGAGGTCATCAATGCCGCAACAAAGACCGGGGGTAAAGAGGCAGCAGGGGGTGAGGAGTGAGGGGGATGTCCTTATTTATCCAAAAAGCATTAAACCTGGAAAACTCTTTCTGAATAATGATGGTGTTGAAGTTGTAAACATATGTATATTAGCTTTGTACATTAGACATGGAAAGCTTAAGGGGCATTTATTTTTTACCGAAATACATGTGGTTTTAGCTATTAAGCATTATTGCAATATTGTTTTGTTCAAAAAATTATGAACTGTCTTGAATTCTACTGCTTTTATGTATCACAGCACATGGCAGACTGCAGAACGCATTACCTGCAAATCCAGGGATATGTGCACATAATGTAACAAGATTATAGAGACTCCCCACACTAAAAAAAGAACAGGCCCCGCTCTTATAATTCTGTACACCCTTCTCCCGGATTGTGGCGGAATTTTCAATTTAGTGCATTATTAGACACACAAGTGACTAACTGGTTTTTGCAATTTTTAAGCACCAAAAGTCACAAATCCTTTAAAAAGGCAGACGTAAAAGAACAGTTTGATTTTGAAACATCAGCGAATGTCACAAGACCTAAAAAGACAAGGGACTTCATAGGGTAAATCGGCCCCAAACGTTTCAAAACAACTTGATTTATTCAGTCCGGAGGATGAGCCATGTGCAGGAACCCCGGTACTTACAGCCTCGGCTTCCATCAGTGAGATTATTAATGATCGTCATGCGCTTGGAAAAATCAAGATCCTCCGCTGGCAGCGCCTGTGTAATTATCAACCAACGACATCCCAGCTGTACTCGATGGGAGACAAGACTGGAGACACTGCAGCCGTGGAGCACGTCAAGGTCAAGCAGGCTGCTACCAGCACCATGTGTTGTGTTGAGAGAAACCTCCTGGGACACTTTCACGTTCCTTCGTGAAGGCCTGTTCATGGCGTCGCCAAATCAATCTCCGGCTAGCAGAGCGTCGAAGACACAAGCGAGACCCATCGCTGAAGAGGACAGACCTCTGCACCATATTAGACTTTGATCGCGATGGCGTGAGGTCAATGGACATCTTTAGCCAGACGTCCGGCTCATAGGCCAATGTGGTGCTGACGCCTTAGGTTTAGGATGCATTGTCTAATTTCACTTTAAGTACACAATGGATCACTGCTCCCAATTCGTCTAGTCTGATGAGAACGTTGGAACCGCCGTGAAGAGGCCTTCATGAGGGAGCGGCACACCGGCAGTACTTCCAGGATTATGGTGGTAGGCCTAATGTACAGTAGGCGGACCCCTCTAGGTGCAGCCCGGCCTTATATTGATTCGGTGGGGGAATCAGTGATGTAGCCCTTTCTTCAAAGTGTCCCAGGAGCATTTTTTCAATACGACAACCTCAGGCTGAATGTTTTTTATGCTACGGTGAGTAACCTGATCCTGCTCCCATAGCTGCAGAGTCTCCAGACTTGTCTCCCATCGAGCATATCTGGGACATCATTGGTCAGCAATTGCAGATATATCTATTAATCAAATGATAGAAAATGTAGTTTCCATTTTTCCATCATTTGCATATCAGTAACTTATCTATCCATCCTGCATTTTCAGAATTCTACAACTTTTCCTTCTCGCTGTTGCAATCTTGAGGATGAGGAGAGTAATTTTAGCATAAACCTCATCAGATGAGGAAGGATTTCTGATTACTTATACCTCCTCTTTATACAATGTACCTGATCTCTCACCCAGACTGAGCAGACATAGTAGATGGCAATGAGTTCAAACTACAGCCTGTGACTTCCAAAACCTTTTTAGAAATACTCTTACTCCAATAGGAAGGTTTTGTACACTGCCCCTAGTGGAGGAACTGTGCACATCACCTATTTATCCTTTATTTTCATGGCGTGCGGACTACACATAGGATTGCTCAGGGTGCAGTCTCCCATTAGGAAACACATTAAGGGTTTTATGATCTGACTGCTGATTATCTGTCATTTAAAAGCCTGAAACATAGGGCGACTGCGCTTAAGCTGCACCCCGTGCGATTCCTAATAGATCTTTCATTGCACAGAGGCTGCTGTTGTTCTCAATAGCGCAGGACAATGTGCTGCCAAAAATGATTATTTAGTTTTTTTTACAAGCACAAAATGGTATTTCACCTGATGAACAAGTATTTTGTTTGTTCATAGACAGCCTATCCACACTGACAGACTACCTGGACTGTAGCTGCGCTCAGCACAGCTCAGCCGCGCTCAGACAGCTCAGCCGCGCTCAGCACAGCTCAGCCGCCTCAGCACAGCTCAGCCGCGCTCAGCACAGCTCAGCCGCGCTCAGCACAGCTCAGCCGCGCTCAACCCCATCACAACAGCTGTAGTTTACCAGCTCGACATATTATCGACTTTAAAATTAAAAAAAAAAAAAAAACAACAAGTGATAACAGGTTAATAAATTAAGTTGTATTGTGTCTCCCTTACATAATACATCATTGACAATTTGATCATATTAAAAAAGAAAAAGAAAATTTAAGACAAAATCTACGTCCTCCAGATCTTTTGGAGGACATCCCAGTTAATAAGCGACCAGTGTATTGTGGCAGTCCGTATCTTGTTTTCGGTTCTCGTCCATCCAATCACCTGCCTCCAGCGTTACCACCGCCTCCGCCGTTTCCACCTTGGTTACCAGCGTCGGATGCTCCGGACATCATCAAAAACAGAACAACGGGGATTATATACATCCACTGCAAAAAGACACAAAGCAGACAAATGTTATCCACATGATGGTCTAGGTAACTGGACGTTCGACCCGGGTGGGCATATTGCTACAGTAAGGGGGGGAGATAAGAAGCGACCAGACTCGTATTATGCTGCTTATCTCCTAGCGTAGGGGTGGGGCACCTCAGGTCCCAGGGCCGCACACGGCCCTTGATGACTTTTTTGTGGCCCCCGGGCAGATTCCTGGGGACCGTAACGCCCAGGCCGGCAGACACATTTTACCGTCTTTCTGCCCTTTAAATCCAGCTCCCCAGTGATCTCTATGTCCCAGCCTTGGCCTCCCCAGTGAGGTATATGCTCCCAGCCTCTCCTGTGATATTTAGGGCTTTAGCAAACCTGGAAAAGCAGTTGAGAAGCAAAATGACCAATATCACCTGCGCCAAAGAGATGCAGCCCCAGCCACTGCAGTAGGGTGAGGTGATTGTTTAAAGCGAACCTGTCACCCCCTCCAGGCATCTAAAGATAACATAGCCGCCTTCTGCAGCACTAAGGCTGCATTCTGACAAGGTGTCTATAGCATTTATGCTCCCTTGATTCACTGAAATAAAGACTTATATAAAATCTGTTTCAAACCAGACCCAAGACCGGGAGGCGGGTTTTCATGTGTCTGTCTCCCTCCTCTGTGGTGTCAGTCATCCCTCTCTGCTCTCTGTGCACCGCCTCCAGGGCCATCTCCCTGCACTACAGAGCTTTGTCAGCTCTGCTACAACATAGAGCTGCTGTTATAGGAGACCCCACAGTAGTAAATCTACCGGTAGCAGGAGGATCCTGAGCAGGCAAAGCACTGCCTGCTACGTAGCAGCCCTTGAGCTGTCAGCAGTGCAGCAGAGTTGAGTTTGTACTTTAGATCAGGGGCTGAGGACGGAGCAATGCTGCTGGGTACAAGAAACTGAAAGTGAAACCTGCTCAGCTCAAGGGCTGCTACGTAGCAGGCACTGCTTTGTCTGCTCAGGGTCCTCCTGCTAGATTTACTACTGTGGGGTCTCCTATAACAGCAGCTCTATGTTGTAGCAGAGCTAATGCAGGGAGATGGCCCTGGAGGCGGCACACAGAGAGCAGAGAGGGATGACTGACACCACAGAGGAGGGAGACAGACACTTGAAAACCCACCTCCCGGTCTTGGGTCTGGTTTGAAATAGATTTTATATAAGTCTTTATTTCAGTGAATCAAGGGAGCATAAATGCTATAGACACCTTGTCAGAATGCAGCCTTAGTGCTGCAGAAGGCGGCTATGTTATCTTTAGATGCCTGGAGGGGGTGACAGGTTCGCTTTAACCAAATATAGCCTGGTAATTTTCAAGTTGATAATTTTGGGTGGCCCCCGAAGGATTGTTGAAATTTCCAAATGGCCCCCGGCAGAAAAAGGTTCCCCATCCCTGTCCTTGAGGAATGTGGGATCAGTCAGGCTAAGATCCCACCCTTGTTCCTGCTAAAACAAGGGCAAATCCAGACTTTCTACACGCACATCAAATTCTCAAAAAACAAGGATCCACATACAAAAATGTAATAATAATACATAGTCCCCGGAACTGTTCTGTATGTGGTGAGCGGCATCACTTCTGGGCCCGGTCTACAGCCTGGTCTGTGCTGCCATGATGCTGCTGATGAGGGGTGGAAGCCCCAGGGAAGATAAGTTTAGATAAAGGGGTATTCCCAAATAATAAAGTAATGAAATGTTCCCCAATCAACTCTGGGAATATGCAGACTGTTCTGCTCTGCCTGGCCGTCATCAGAGCTGCTTGGTGGGAATGCCAGGTGTCAGACCATCACTGATCGAATATGAGGCTGATCGGTGGGAGTGCTGGATGTCAGACCCTCACTGATCCTATATGGGGCTGATCGGTGGGAGTGCTGGATGTCAAACCCTCACTGATTGGATATGGGGCTGATCGGTGAGAGCGCTGTGTCAGACCCCCACTGATCCGATATTGGGCTGATCGGTGGGAGTGCTGGGTGTCAGACCCCACTGATCTGATATGGGGCTGATCGGTGGGAGTGCTGGGTGTCAGACCCCCACTGATCCGATATTGGGCTGATTGGTGGGAGTGCTGGGTGTCAGACCCCCACTGATCAGATGTTGATGACCTTGAGTGTGATGGTTGAGCAGGCTATCTGCTGGATCACCACCATAACATGACCCTCGGCCGTTCGTTGTGTCCATTATCTAGTTTTACCCTCAGGATTGTTGACATCTGGCCATTTCCGAAACTGACAACCTAAATAACAATCAAGAAGACCATCACCTTTATTTGATGCTAAACTACCACAGTGCAAAAGGAAAAAGGAACGTGGAGGTCCCACCACCGGAACAAGCGGAAATTGTGCCAGCCGCACTAGACTAGAGCCAGGGACATGCAAGTATCTATGGGGCAATGGGTGAAGGACAAAACTAAGAAGCATCGAGAGGCTTAGAAATTGTTCTCTAAATAGGTACAAAGCTTAAAGGGGCTGTCCGGTGAGAAATCACTATCCACAGTCAAGGAGATAACTTGTCGTTCCCATTAGAATGGAGCTGCAGTGCCCAACCTCCACACCAATCATTCCCTATGGAGCCGCTCTCAGCTTTTTCTGGCAACTCCATAGTGAATGAGTGAAACAGCAGTCGGAGTCTGAACAGTCACTCCATTCTTCCGATCAGAACTGATCCCAGCAGTCATACCAGTAAGTCATCAACTATTCAGCGGAGAACCCCTTTAATCATTAGAGACCTCTGAGATCTGAGGCGCCCCCCGCCGCTCTGCAGGGCCTTACATTACACTTTGATTTCCCATCTTATCTGTATCTCACAACTGACTTGCAACCCACAGTTCCCCCAGTTATGCAGAAAAGCCACGGCCCTGCTGGGTGTAGGTGCTGGGATCGGATCCTGTCTGATAATTCAAGAGAAGTAGGTTGCGCACTCCAATAAGATGATAGGACAGCAGTCCAGAGTGAGGAAACGTTTCGCCCGTTAGATCTTTATCAGGTCATCCCAATACATATGTGTAACTGAACAAACGGAATGAATTCCATAAAATATACATGTCAGGAACGGTGGTAGATGCAGCTGTGCTGGAATCAAAAGAAATGGAAGAATAGAGACTGAGAAGGTTGAGAGTGGAAAAACAAAAAGGAACACGAAAAGAAAAAAAAGGAAAGCAAGAGAACAAAAAAAAATTGGGGAGCGAAAAGGAGATAAGAAAACAATTGGAGAAGAAAAGGGAAAATAATATGGAGTAACAATCAAGCCAGAGAAAAGGATTCTGCACAGCGCACTTCCCCCGGGCTGCCTCTCCAGAGTATTCTGAAGTTTCACTTTTTGTTGCCATCTCACGTCTTATTGTTACTTTATAATACTTTTTGTGTTTTGACCTTTTCTATTATCTTTTCTCTATCTCACGGAATCATTTTCTCTGATAACTTACCTTGATTGTTACTCCATGTTATTTCCCTTTTTCTCTGATTGTTTTCTTTCGACCTCTCGTCTCTTTGTTCCTGTTCTTTTTTTTTTTTGTTTTCACTTTTCCTTTTCTTCTTTTTCCGCTCTGAACCTTCTAAGTGTTTCTATTCTTCCATCTCTTTTCTTCTAGCACATCTGCATCTATTATCTCTCTTGACGTGGTTTATGTTACTCATTACGTATATACATTTATGTATATGTATTCCAGTGACCTGATGAAGATGTATTGGGCGAAACGTTTTCACACTCTGGACTGCTTTTCTATCATTTAATAATAAAACCACCCTCATCTTATCAGAGAGCCCAGTTTATTTCTCTTGCCACCACATACTTTACATATCTGGATGGACCCTCTCATGTACAAGAGCATACTGGGCTCTAAAGGTACCGTCACACACGGCAACATTGTTTGCAATCTCACTGGCAATTTGCTGGTTGCAGTGAAATCATGGACACATTGTTCTATCTTGTTGCTCTGTACAAATGGAACAATGTCTCCATGATTTCACTGCAACCAACAAATTGCCAGTGAGATTGCAAACAATGTTGCCGTGTGTGACGGTACCTTTACACTTCTCAATGGGGAGAAAGGGATATGCGGCTGCAGACACTTTCAACACAAAGCATCATGGGTTGTAACTAGTGATGAGCAGTCACTACCATGCTCGGATACTGGTAACTAGCAGTTGGACTCTCAGATGGACGCAACTTGAGCACAGAGTATAATGGAAGCCAATGGGGAAATGTTCCCGAAAATGCAAGTTTCCCATTGACCTCAATTATACTCAGGTACATGAGTCGCGTCCAATTGCTCATTATGAGTACCCGAGCACGGCAGTGCTCGCTCATCACTAGTTATAATCCAACCTGTCATTTTCTTCTTTCCCAAGTATCTACATTCCCCCTTCCATAAACGGCCTACGTGGCTATACCCCTTTAACATCAGTGGTGCTCAGTGGATCCTTTTCTTTTATGTCCATTCTTCTAGGCCCAATCTGTGACTCTCCAGTTGTTGCAAAACTACATCTCCCATCAGGCTCAGGTTAGGGAGTGCTGCTCCTCTCTGGACAGACTGTCAGCCATTTTTATTTCTGTAAGTCTTTGCAGCGATTCTCCAATTATCATTATCCCCCCTTTGGCTGACACTGTATACACGGTACTCGTAAACCTTCCTGGCAGCAGTCACGATGCCGTATCCCTATATTTTTGCATGAACCTTTCTGGTTTTCTATCCTTTCAATATTCGGGGGCTTGTACCTATATATCTCGGTTTTATTTCTGGATTCTCTCTCTATCTGCCCACAGCACCCATCAATGTCTCCATGTCTGCAGGGTGACGTATCCAGGTCAGCACAACCTACTTTACACCCAGCTACGTGCAGATGACAAAAATAGATATAATTGTTTCCTAAGAAGCGGAGGAATTTTTTGGCATGTATCCAACAGACACAATGACAACAACTGACTGCGATCAGGTGCAAGTGAGGAGTGCGGATTACTCATTACGTGGCTGTCATAAATGGGAAAAATAACGAGCTGCTATGAAATTAACCCTTTATTAAAAATCCAAAAACTAATTCTATAGTTTACTGCTCGTTGCCTCGGTTACCGGCCACCTCTGCAGTCTATTAGCGAAGCCGATCTCCTAATATTTACAAGCTCTTTTCTACTTAATGCACCTGTTGATATTTATACTGTTATCACGTGTAACAGCGCCACACCTGTACGCAGGTTGTGCCTGGTACTGCAGACATCGACGTCAATGGGGCCGAGCTGCAATACCTCTTGTGACCTGGGGACAGGTATGGTGCTGTTTTAGAGTGGAAGGTGTGGATATGTAATGTAATACAAGTGCTTCTCAATGAATTAGAATATCATCAAAAGGATAATTCTTTCAGTGATTCAATACATAAAGTGAAACCCATATATTATATGGAGTCATTACACACAGAGGGGTCTATTTCAAGTGTTTATTTCTGTTAATGTTGATGATTATGGCTTACAGCCAATGGAAACCCAAAATTCATTATCTCAGAAAATTACATTTTACATAAGACCAACTGAAATAATGATTTGTAACTCATCAATGTTGGGTTTTCATTGGCTGTAAGCCATAATAATCAACATTTACAGAAATAAATTAAATAGATCCCTCTGTGTGTGATGACTCTATACAATATACGTATTTCACTTTTTGTATTGAATTACTGAAATAATCTTTTTGATGATATTTTAATTTATTGAAAAGCACTTGTATAGTGAGATTAGAGATTATGCTTTAAATTATGACTCCTTTGCATTGGGAGTATTCTGATAATGCACAGCATGCGATGAGTTAACTCTATATAACATTTGTGAAATCACCACTAAGGGTGCTTTCACATCTGCGTTTTTCGTAATTCGCGGCAGATGCGGTGAAAAAACCGCATCTGCCGCGTTTGCCGCATAACGGTTCCACTTGCGGCACGGTTGCGGTTTTTTCCATAGGAAGTATAGGGGGACTTGCGGCAGATGCGGCAAGTGCGGTATTGCACTTGCGGCAGGTGCGGCAGCGAAAAAAAACCGCAGTAAGCCGCGGTTTTTTTCTCTGCCGCACCTGCCGCAAGTGCAATACCGCACTTGCCGCATCTGCCGCAAGTCCCCCTATACTTCCTATGGAAAAAACCGCAACCGTGCCGCAAGTAGAACCGTTATGCGGCAAACGCGGCAGATGCGGTTTTTTCACCGCATCTGCCGCGAATTACGAAAAACGCTGATGTGAAAGGGCCCTTAGCTGAGTAATCAGCAGAGATTCAATCAGTGCAAATAGCTCCTTGGCACCATCTATGTGCGAAAAGCAGCAATTGCAACGTACCTGTGGAATCAACATTATTCAACCAAACTACAAATAAGGTTTATTAGCACAAAGTGCAAACTTTCCACAATAAACCAATGAAACAAGAACAATGTAAATATCCGACTAAAACTAGACTAATGGTCTCTTCAAATTCAGCACAAAATGCCACTTTTACCCACCACTCAGTAGGCTGCGCTCACAAAATATATATTTTTTTACAAAAACGTGATATACCCATGGCAATTAAATGCATCCCGATGTATTGTGTTCAGACAGCTAAGTCCAAAGCCTCAAAGATAAAAAGAAAAATTAATGTTCCTAGGTATGCGGCTGGAAGCTGCGTGGCATGTGGCATCAGGATGCTGCAGAGGACACCGCCACCGGCCGCCGCCAGACCCGAGGTCCATCAAGTCGTTGCAGTACGATTTGGTGATGGCAGGTTCTGAGTTTACACAATATGGAGGAGTACGAGGCGACTTTACAGGTGGATTCACCTGAAAAAGTGCTTAAAACTTTATTACCATATACTGCAACGTAAAGGTAGCTTTAATGTGCACATATTCAGCTATTTAAAGCTGCTTTTAATTGCTTCAAGCATCAGAAGGTCTCCATGCCTGAACTCCAAGACGTCACATCTATTGACCCAAATGCACAAGAAAAGTTGACTCCAGTATGCTCAAAACTATATAAAGAACAACTAAGATTCTAGAATTCTGTTCTGTGGAGTAATTAAATCTTTTCACGCCTATGGATCAGCAGTATGACTGTAGGTGGAAGAATGACGTATGTGATAAAAAACACCATGACTAAAGTGAAGTAAGTATGTCGGGGGCTCAGCGACATCTACAGTAAAGAACGGTGGGGGACCAGTGATGCCTACAGTAAAGAACGGTGGGGGCACAGTGATGCCTACAGTAAAGAACGGTGGGGGCACAGTGATGCCTACAGTAAAGAACGGTGGGGCTCACAGTGATCCCTACAGTAAAGAGCGGTGGGGCTCACAGTGATGCCTACAGTACAGAACAGTGGAGGCACAGTGATGCCTACAGTAAAGAACAGTGGGGGCACGGTAATGCCTACAGTAAAGAACAGTGGGGGCACAGTAATGCCTACAATAAAGATTAGTGGGGGCACGGTAATTCCTACAGTAAAAAAGGGTGGGGTCACGGTAATGCCTACAGTAAAAAAGGGTGGCGGCACGGTGATGCCTACAGTAAAGAAGGGTGGCGGCACAGTGATGCCTACAGTAAAGAAGGGTGGGGGCACAGTGATGCCTACAGTAAAGAAGGGTGGGGGCACAGTGATGCCTACAGTAAAGAAGGGTGGGGGCCCAGTGATGCCTACAGTAAAGAAGGGTGGGGGCCCAGTGATGCCTACAGTAAAGAAGGGTGGGGGCCCAGTGATGCCTACAGTAAAGAAGGGTGGGGGCCCAGTGATGCCTACAGTAAAGAAGGGTGGGGGCCAGTGATGCCTACAGTAAAGAAGGGTGGGGGCCCAGTGATGCCTACAGTAAAGAAGGGTGGGGGCACAGTGATGCCTACAGTAAAGAAGGGAGGGGGCACAGTGATGTTTACAGTAAAGAAGGGAGGGGGCACAGTGATGCCTACAGTAAAGAAGGGTGGGGTCACAGTAATGCCTACAGTAAAGAAGGGTGGGGGCACAGTAATGCCTACAGTAAAGAAGGGTGGGGGCACAGTAATGCCTACAGTAAAGAAGGGTGGGGGCACAGTAATGCCTACAGTAAAGAAGGGTGGGGGCACAGTGATGCCTACAGTAAAGAACGGCAGGGGTTTGGTGATGCATACAGTAAAGAATGGCGGGGGCTCAGCAACGCCTACAATAAAAATCAGTTGGGGCTCTGTGATGCATACAGTAAAAAACAGTGGGGATCTGTGATGCCTACAAGTAGAGAACAGTTGGGGCTGTGATGCCAACAGTAAATAACTGTGGGGGCTCGGCGACGTCTAAAATGAAAAATAGTGGGGGCTTGGTGATGCCTACAGTAAAGAATGGCAGGGCTCAGTGACACCTACAGTAAATAATGGTGGTGGCTCAGCAATGCCTACAGTAAAGAATGGTGGGGGCTTGGTGATGCTCCACAGCTGTGCTGCTTCCAATGGAACTAGAATCATACAGCTTGCAGGAGCTTGCTGGTCTTGAAGAGACTGATAAATCCTGACACTGCAGTAGTCAGTAAAAGTGGCAGTTTGTGCTAAATTTGCAGAAACCCTTCGTTATATTAGTCACATTCAGCTCTTTACATTCTTCTTCTCTCACTGATTTATTGCAAACAGCAGAAAGTTTATAAATTTACTAATAAACGTGCAATAAGGAGTGAATAATTTCAACTAGAATTCTATATACAGTAAATATATTTTTCATATACCTACAGTATATGCAGAATAACAGATGAACTTTTCATTACAAAAAGTTTGCAGTAGGTAGGAAGTTTTCATTCTTTTGCAAAAAATAAAATAAAAATGTATAAATCAGCGTTTCCCTATTTATTAATTCCGAATATTAGTTGGGTCTCAGAGCTCAGAGAAAGAAGCGCAAGTAGGTAGAGGAGCATTAGAGAAGGGATAAGGTTGAGGTGCGGTATATTACTTCAGTTCCTCAGGCCTGATGTCCTGGCTCTCTCGGTACTTTCGCCGAATTGGTTAACATTAGCAACACTGCCCCTCCTAGTATTAAATGCCACTGCAAGGAGGGAGAGACAAGACAGTCACAAAATATCCCGCCATATTTTGGATCAGACGTAGTCTATGTGCCATGGGCCTGTATCAGTGCTCACTCCAGGAGAGGCGAGTGTGAACAGTCACAACCTTCCCCCCATTGCCTGGTGATATCAGTTGGACAGGACTGGATGAGCAATCACTGATTGGGTTTGTCCACCCGTTTAACATGAAGGATTTTAAAGCCACAGTGAATCAAGTGTAACCCCAAACTACATATTTAGCAAAAAAGGATTTCTGTTCTTGAGGATTCTTGGCTTTCTGCGCTTGCTCCATCTCCAGGCGTTCAATAAAAGCTGCCGTCTCCGGCCTAGTAAATAGATGATGAGGTCAATGAGTGGATAAAACCTTACATAGAAAAGACAATGGTTCAGGGGTGGACTCACACTGCCGCCGGGATCGGCTGCTGGATGAACACCGTGGTGTTAAACTGTTCTAGATCGACGTCTTCCACCTCCGCTCCGCTGCATGATCCGGGAAGGTCACTATGGACACCCCACGATATTCCCCGAAATGTCTGTGTGGACGGAGATCTGATCTGAGAGGTGAGATTCAACCATGGAGCACTGAGGAGGAAAAAAAGACAAGAAAAGACATTAAAATTGAAATTTAACCCCTTCAACTCCCCCCTCCCGGGGCGATTTTCCGTTTTTCTTCCCCTTCTTCCAAGATCCATAACATTTTTATTTTTCATCAATATAGACATATGAAGGTTTGGTTTTTTTTGGGGGGGATGAGCTTTACTTCTGAATGAAATAATTTATTTTAGCATATAGTATACTGGAAAATGGGGGTATAATCCCAAGTGTGGTGCAATAGCATGTTTGTTTTTGTTTTATTCACCATGTTCACTATATGGTAAAACTGACATATCAGTATGATGCCTCGGGTCGGTACGAGTTTGTAGATACCAAACATGTATACTATTACTGTTATGTACGTGGTGAAAATAATTGTACTTTTTCGCCATTTTCAGTGACCCATAGCATCCTCATTTTTCTGGATCTAGGCTGCGTGATGTCTTAATTGTTGCGTCTTGAGATGACGTTTCTAATGATGCTATTTTTGGTAGATGTGATGTTTTGATCGTCCGTTACTGCTATGTTGAATTGATTTAATATTTTGATAGATCGGTTGTTTCTGAACTTTTAACATTATAATGCTCCATTGCAGTTTATCATTAAAATCAGCACTCAAGCTTTAAGCCAAGTGTTCCCTACTGGTCAGAGCAGAGACGGAGCTGGACGTACCGCACGGACAAAAGACGTGACGTACTCGTGGGATTCTTCGGTGACTCCCAGTTTACGAGGTATTCGGATTCGGTAAAGTCCATTGAGGTTTGCAATATCCTGAGAGGCATAAAACACATAGATTTACTGCCAGGTTATGAGGCAGAGTATAGAGTTGATCTGTCTGTTCTCCGCACTTACTCTTAGTTTGTTCCTCTCGTCTTCTGTCAGCTGCTTCTGTAGGATGGAGACGCTGTGATCGGCAGCCTGACCCCACATCAGCAGACCCCTCTTCTTAAAGCTGATGCTGTCATCTGAGGTATAACATAAGAAGAACAGTCACAGACATCCCATAACAATCCATGATCAGAAACATGGCGATCCATCACAGTCACATCTGCACAGACCCAACACTGACAACTCATCACAGTTATAAAGTTACATTACTCCTTTACCCACTGGAAAACCAGACTATTTTCCAATTTTTTTTCCACTTTTCCCTTTCTTTAAAGGGAATATGTCAGGTCAAAAATCCATATGTAACTGCTATTATTTTCTAATTCCTCTGGTGAAGGTCTTTCTAGTCATGTATTCCTTTTATGTATACTCCCCTCCTATCCTCTGTAAACTGTGAATAAAGAGATCCATTCCATCTGTCAATCACAGTGAGTGATCACTTAGTTCTCTGCTGCACACTCCCCAAGGAATGAATATTCATGTAGTGACATTACTGCCCTTCTCTGTAACCTGCAAATAAAAACATTAATTCCATCTGTCAATCACAGTGAGTGATCACTTAGTTCTCTGCTGCTCACTCCCCGAGGAATGAATATTCATGTAGTGACATCACTGCCCCACTACACGAGGAAAGATCAGTAGAATTTACTCACATGGGAGGGGAAGGATGTGTCCTTCTGTCTGCAGCAAAACAAATGTTCAAATAAACACACAGAATCTCTCACAAACAGCACTGGCTTGTGCTCACAGCAACAAATGGAGGAGATAACCTTATCTGATAGCGCTGCTAGGTGTGTACCTGCAGTCTCTCCCTTCGAAGCACCACAGGAAAATGAAAGCGAGACACAGAGCACAGGGGGTGGGAGGAAAAGCCAGCCTGGGAAAAAGTGAATAATAAAAAAAGTGCTGACTATTCCATAGTGAAAGTAATGAACCGGACTAGTGCACCAGCTAACAGCAGGATGTGCAGATGCTTATAGCACAAGAACTACAAAGGGCACAGTAATAATTTTCACATATTCTGAAAGGTCTGTCCAGGCACTATTCAAGAGTACTATTAGACTGCCTTCATACTACGGATTTTTAAAATCCGATGCTGTCCGATAAAAATCGGACAGCATCGGATCCGAATTTGGCCCCATGCAGCCCTATGGGCATCGGACCGAATCATATGTGCACTAAATGCCATCCGATTTGGTCCGATCCTGTCTGATTTTTTTATCGGTGCAAAAATCGGATGGCATTTAGTGGACATCCGATCCGACCCGATCCCTATAACATGGGGCCCTGTGGTGCAGGGTCCAAGGAAACATCTGATGTCTCCTCGGACCCGATTTTACTGTACTGAGCATGCTCAGTACAGTAAAACTGCTCCTAATTGGGAGCGCAGGGGTTAAAAAAAAAAAATAAAAAAAAAAGTTTATGCTCACCTTTCCCCGAGCCCCCACCGTCTCCAGCCGTCTTCCTGCAGGCTCCCGGTGGCTGCAGAGGTCTTCCTCTGCTGTATAGGACCTGCGGTGATGTCACAGTCATGTTACCGCGGGTTACCATGGTGTAACCTGGTGTCACGTGACTGTGACATCACCGCAGGTCCTATACAGCAGAGGAAGACCTCTGCAGCCACCGGGAGCCTGCAGGAAGACGGCGGGGGCTCGGGGAGAGGTGAGCATATTTTTTTTTCTTTTTTTTTACAGATCAGAGGCTACGATTTTATGCCGGAATCGGATGCCTATTAGGCATCCGATTCCAGGCATCAGAAGGGAGCCGATGCTGTCCGATTTTATCGGACAGCATCGGCTCCCTAAAAATCGTAATGTGAAAGTAGCCTTAGTATAATACTGAAAAATGACCTGACAAGAGTCCCTTCTGGTGCTTTCCAAACTGAAAGCACCCCTGAATGCAGTGTGTCTGCTGCATTCAGGGAAGGGCTTCCCCATGTCTCTAGCCCCCCTGTAAGTTGTACAAAACACTTTAGAAAGTGTACAGATAACTGAGTAAGTCGCTCCGAACTCCTTATTAGTCCTCGTTGCTTCCTGGTGCCCTCCCCGCCTCCAGCCCTCTCTGTGCCACCTCCAACCCCCTCAGTAACACTTCCTATATGTGTCTCCCATCCTTGGCCGTTCATGCTGCTCTGCATCTGAAGTGACGCAGGCGCAGAGCGAGCAATGGATGGAAGCGGTCTCGGCAGTTAAAACGCCTCCTGTCGGTGATGTCACCGCCACATCCTGCCCTGCTTCAGATTATGTATGAACAGCAGGGTGGGCTTCGGCGGCGATGTCACTGGCAAGAGGCGTTTCAGCTGCTGGGACCCGCTCCCGCCCATTGCTCGCTCTGCAAGACTTCAGACGCAGGGCAGCATGAGCAGCTGAGGAGGGGAGACACATAAAGGAGGTGTTACTGAGGGGGCCGGAGGCGGCACAGAGAGAGCTGGAGGCAGGGAGGACACCAGGGAGCAGCGAGGACTCATTACTGAGCAAGTCCCTCTGGACTCGTTAACTGTACACTTTATAAAGTGTTTTGTGCAACTTACGCCCCTTTCACACTGTGGTTTTTTCAAAAATGCGGCAGTAAATAAAACGCATCTGCCGCATTTACCACATAATGGCCACGGTTGCAGCACAGTTGCGGCAAGCCCCATGCATTGTCAATGGGGCTTGCGGTAAGTGTGCAGCAGCTGTGGCAAGTGCGGTTGCGGCGGTCAACGGCGTTTTTTTCGCGGCCGCATCCGCACTTGCCACGGCTGCTGCACACTTACCGCAAGCCCCATTGACAATGCATGGGGCCTGCCGCAAGTGTGACCGTTATGTAGTAAATGCGGCAGATGCAGTTTTTCACCGTAACTGACACTTTTTTAGAACACCCCAGTGTGAAAGCAGCCTTACAGGGAGCTAGAGACACGGGGGACCCCTTCCCTAAATGCAGCAGACACACTGCATTCAGGGGTGCTTTCAGTTTGGAAAGCACCAGGAGGGTGACAGGTCCTCTTTAAAGAGCTGTAATGAACCGGACTAGTGCACTAGCTAACTGCAGGATGTGCAGTTGCTTATGGCAAGAGAACTACAAATGGTACAGTAATGATTCTTACATATTCTGCAAGGTCTGCCTATTCAAGGCAATATTCAAGTGTACTATTAGTATCAAACTGAAAAATGGCCATGCAGAGTCCCTTTAAAGAGCTATAATTTTTACATTTTTTTCCATTTATATAGACTTACAATATATTTCGCAGAACTAGTTGCAGTTTTTAAGCCCTTCACCCTCGGGTCATTTTACGTTTTTTCATTTTTTTCTCCCTCTTCTTCCAAGAACTGTAACTTTTTAATTTTTCTGTCAATAAAGACATATGAAGTCTTCTATGAAGTAATGAGGCCCTGTTCGCGCGATGCATATTTAGCCATGTATTTGCTGCGTACCATATCTGCAGCAGCTTCTTTTCCCAGCAAAGCCTGGTATTGCTATTTCCCATCTGCATGTTGCCTTTTTTCTTGCAGGGGATATGCTGCAGATTTTAGTGTGGGAAAATCTGCAGCATGACAATTGCTGCTGCGGGTTTTTCCGCACTAAATATACCAATTCCCCGACCCTGGCCTCAGAAATAGGGCTTGTGCTCTATGTTAATATGTGTAAATGTGATTAAAATTTATCGTGAGCATGTATACAATATGGAACTGGAGAGGGGCTGCATGATTGTTTTAAAAAACGCTACTTTATTAGAAATACTGTTTGAACTCCTGATGGCTTTTGCAGCCAGAGCGGAGACTTCCCTGCCTCTGCTACGCAATTTGCGTAGGCGAGCGAGCTATGCCTATTCTGAAAGCTCTCTATGCACTGAACTGTCAAAAGCAGCGTAGAGGAGCGCCATATACGAAGAGGCAGAGAAGTTCCCACTCTGCTGCAAAAGTCGACGGGACTTCAAACAGTGATTATAATAAAGTAGTGATTTTTAAACAATCATACAGCCCCTCTTCAGGTCGCCACAAAGTATATACATGTTCACAATAAATTTTAATCATATTTACACACATTAACATAGGGCACAAGCCCTGTTTCTGAGGTGTCACCAACATGAAATGACGCACGCAGGACAAAAATCCGCACCACTATTCTCCTGTGTAAACAGGAGGCTCAGCTCCTAAGCCCGCTCTATACCCCCCTGCAGCCATACAACATAAATGTGCGTTATATGGTCACCGAGGGTTGAATTCAGGGCAGCTCAACCCCAGTCGTATAAAGTTGTGAGATTCCACAGATATGTGATTGCACAGACCACATCAGGACATTTTACATGATGACACACGGCCAATTCCCATCACTTACCGAGCTCAAACGAATGCTCCAAATCCAGGTTCGCTCCACAACTTTCCGATTCCCTCCCATCGAGCGACTGAAAGAAAAATCAAACATGGCTGTTAGAATAAATGCAATGTGATGGAAATCCTGCAGAACAAGATACAATTTCTTTCCCTCCAGACCCAAAACCATTTTTTTTTTTCAGTCGACATAGGCATGTGTGTCCAGGTCAAGATCTAGTCTTGAATGGCGCCAGATAGACTACATCCTCCAAGGTGTAGTCACTGCCTCATTTACATGAGAAAATGTAAGTGTATAAATGCTTTTTTTTCACCTTTAACATTACACTATGAGCTCAGACATGGATGATTAGAATAGTACTATGTAGCTACAGTGATACCTGGGGGCATAAACGACCTGACAGGTTCCCTTTAAATTAATTTAATCAGCAGTGATCAGAGCTGAATCCAATCACTGCTGCTAAAGGCCCAATTACACCTAATGATGTCCCAGCGATCCAACCAACGATGTAGATCGCTGGGGCATCGTTATCTGATCGCTGGCGAGCTGTCACAGAGGCAGACTCACCAGCGACCACGCTGGTAACCAAGGTAAACATCAAGTTACTAAGCACAGTGCTGTGCTTAGTTACCCGATGTTTACTCTTGTTACCTGCTCCCAGCGCTTGCTGTGCGGTCGTTCATCGTTGGTCTCCCGCTGTCACTTGCCGCCCAGCGGGAGACCAACGATAAATTTATGGTCATGGCCATTAAACAACGACCAACGACCTCATCGTTGTTCATTGGTAAATGTCACACGCATCAATGTCGTTTCGACATCGCTGCAAAGTCCCCAAACCGGTAACTTTGCATCGATATCGTACTGTGTAACGGGGCCTTAAAGTGACCCTGAACCCAGAAGCCAACCCCACATCCCCTTCATACCTATACATGCAGCTTGTGAAGCTGCTGCCATCGATCCCTGTATCTTGCAAAACCGCTGGGGCATTCTTCATAAATCATACTTTTATAATCGCATTTCTGGGCGTTTCAGTGAAATTTTAAAGCCGCAGCAGGCGGGCCTGTGTGCCGCTCTCCCCCTCCTTCTCCGTAATTCTGCACGCCCATGGCTGCGTGCATAAACAACAGAGAGGCGGCTCGCCTCATAGTATGGGCGGTGAAGCCGATATGACGTAATACGCGTCATACCGGCTTCACCGCCCATACTATGAGGCGAGCTGCCTCTCTGTTGTTTAGCACGCCCATCGCTGCGTGCAGAATTACGGACAGGGAGGGGGAGAGCGGCACACAAGCCCGCCTGCTTGCGGCTTTAAAATTTCACTGAAACGCCCAGAAATGCGATTATAAAAGTATGATTTATGAAGAATGCCCCAGCGGTTTTGCAAAATACAGGGATCGATGGCAGCAGCTTCACAAGCTGCATGGATAGGTATGAAGGGGATGTGGGGTTGGCTTCTGGGTTCAGGGTCACTTTAAGAGGGCAGATGCCGCCAGTATAAGGCTATGTTCACACCTTGTGTTTTTTGCTATAAGTTAAAAGCTCCCTTTTACAGCAGTAGCAAAATCTATGAGATTTCAGAAATCTCCTGCATACGATTGATTGCTTTTTATTTATTTTTTTACGGAACTGAAAATTCGCAGCTTGCCAATGCTTTCAGTGTTAATTTTACTCGTATAGAGCAATGGGAGAATGCAAAAACGGTGCTATCAGATTTACAGCATGTTTGGTAATGAAAAACCCTTCACTACAGCAGGACAAACTTTTTTTCACTAGTAAAATAATAAAAACCCTGGACATGTTTGGTGCTGCCGTAATCATACTGACGAGGAGAGTCATATTGTAAGGTCATTAACCACAAATTGTATGCTGTAAAAACTATTAAGAATGTAAATATTTCAGAATTGTATTTATTTTCACAATATCTCCACATTTGATCTTTGCTCCTGGTTTTCAGTACACTATATGGTAAAATTAATTGTCTCATTCAAAAGTACAACTCGTCCAGCAAATAACAAGCCCTCGTATGATGGAAAATAAAAAATGCTATAGGTCTTGGAAGGGAAGTGAAAACAAAAGAGGGTGAAGGGTTATGCAAAGCGTATAGAAAAGTTGCAGGTGTAATATATATACCGTATATTATATCTGCTATATAATCGTCTAATTCTGTCTGTAACGGAACTCCCGCGTCACTGACTGGTCACAGTCAGCCAGGCATGATCAATCAGTGGCAGGCACAGTCCGGCCACGAATTGTCGCGGGATTTGAACCACGCATGCCACTGTTGAGAGATCAGCGGCGCTAGCCGCGAGTCATCTCCTGCTGCAAGGAGGTCAGCAGCGACGCAGTCGGGATATGCCCGGCGCCAGCCGCTCATCTCCCGGCTGCTCGCAGCGGAAGTACCCCGACTGGTGCTAGCGAGCTCGCTCAGTGTGACACACAGCAGTGACCAGGCCCCCGCTGTGAGATCACTGTCAGAATGGCCTGGACCATTTTTTGATTGTCGGGCTCCCGCTGGGCAGCATGCATCGATGTGTTTCACGGGGTCAATGACCTAAATACTACACCCTAGAGTGACAGGGTCCCAATGACCGCCATATCGTTGCTGCATCGCTGGTGAGATCTGACTGTTTGACATCCCACCAGTGATCCCTACCAGGTCGTATCGTTGTCGGGATCACTGGAGCATCGCCTACTGTGACGGTACCTTACTGATACTGTACATACATACTGTACACACCAGGTACACATGCTATACATACTGTACACACCCAGTACACATGCTATACATACACAAACTGTACAGACATACATACTGTACACACCCGGTACACACATACTATACATACACAAACTGTACACACATACATACTATACATACACAAACTGTACACACAAAGTACACATACATACTGTACACACCCGATACACATACTATACATACACAAAACTGTACACACATAGTACACATACATACTGTACACACGCTATACATAAACTGTCCACACCCGGTACACATGCTATACATAAACTGTCCACACATACTGTCCACACATACATACTATACATACACATACTGTCCACACATACATACACATACTGTCCACACATACATACTATACATACACATACTGTCCACACATACATACTATACATACACATACTGTCCACACATACATACTATACATACACATACTGTCACACATACATACTATACATACACATACTGTCCACACATACTATACATACACATACTGTCCACACATACTATACATACACACTGTCCACACATACTATACATACACATACTGTACACACATACTATACATACACATACTGTCCACACATACATACTATACATACACATACTGTCCACACATACATACTATACATACACAAACTGTACACACATACACAAACTGTACACACATACATACTATACATACACAAACTGTACACACACATACTATACATACACAAACTGTACACACATAGTACACATACATACTGTACACACCCGGTACACATACTATACATACCCAAACTGTACAAACATAGTACACATACATACTGTACACACCCGGTACACATGCTATACATACTGTACACACACACATACTGTACACACCAGTACACATACTATACATACACAAACTGTACACATATAGTACACATACATACTGTACACACCCAGTACACATGCTATACATACCCAAACTGTACAAACATAGTACACATACATACTGTACACACCCGGTACACATGCTATACATACCCAAACTGTACAAACATAGTACACATACATACTGTACACACCCGGTACACATGCTATACATACCAAACTGTACAAACATAGTACACATACATACTGTACACACCCGGTACCCATGCTATACATACATACTGTACACACCCAGTACACATGCTATACATACCCAAACTGTACACACATAGTACACATACATACTGTACACACCCGGTGCACATGTTATACATACTGTACACACCCGGTACACATGCTATACATACACATACTGTACACACCCAGTACACATGCTATACATACTGTACACACCGGTACACATGCTATACATACCCAAACTGTACACACATAGTACACATACATACTGTACACACCCGGTGCACATGCTATACATACATACTGTACACACCCAGTACACATGCTATACATACTGTACACACCAGTACACATACTATACATACACAAACTGTACACACATAGTACACATACATACTGTACACACCCGGTACACATGCTATACATACTGTACACACACATACTGTACACGCCCAGTACACATACTATACATACACAAACTGTACACATATAGTACACATACATACTGTACACACCAGTACACATGCTATACATACCCAAACTGTACAAACATAGTACATATACATACTGTACACACCCGGTACACATGCTATACATACCCAAACTGTACAAACATAGTACACATACATACTGTACACACCCGGTACCATGCTATACATACATACTGTACACACCCAGTACACATGCTATACATACCAAACTGTACACACATAGTACACATACATACTGTACACACCCGGTGCACATGCTATACATACTGTACACACCCGGTACACATGCTATACATACCCAAACTGTACACACATAGTACACATACATACTGTACACACCCGGTGCACATGCTATACATACATACTGTACACACCCAGTACACATGCTATACATACTGTACACACCTGGTACACATGCTATACATACATATTGTACACACCCAGTACACATGCTATACATACTGTACACACCCGGTGCACATGCTATACATACATACTGTACACACCCAGTACACATGCTATACATACATACTGTACACACCCGGTACACATACTATACATACATACTGTACACACCCAGTACACATGCTATACATACTGTACACACCCAGTACACATGCTATACATACTGTACACACCCGGTGCACATGCTATACATACATACTGTACACACCCAGTACACATGCTATACATACTGTACACACCCAGTACACATGCTATACATACTGTACACACCCGGTGCACATGCTATACATACATACTGTACACACCCAGTACACATGCTATACATACATACTGTACACACCCAGTACACATGCTATACATACATACTGTACACACCGGTACACATGCTATACATACATACTGTACACACCCGGTACACATACTATACATACATACTGTACACACCCAGTACACATGCTATACATACTGTACACACCCGATACATATGCTATACATACACAAACTGTACAGACATAGTACACATATATACTGTACACACCCGGTACACATACTATACATACACAAACTGTACACACCCGGTACACATGCTATACATACTGTACACACCCGGTACACATACTATACATACACACACACACATGGTAGATACACACACACACACACACACACACACACACACACACACACACCGTACACACTGCACACACGGTGCATACATACACCAGTGCCGGGCCGCTCCTCACCTTCACCCTGCACACATTGCCTCTGGTCCCCGAGGGCAGCAGACAGCAGAGTATGGCGAGCAGCAGGCAGCAGCCCCCGGCCCCCCAGGACCGCCGAACCGTCATCTCCCCTCTTCTCCTCCGTCCTAATGGAGCCATGACAGTCCCAGAGAGCCGACACTGAGCACTGCGCATGCGCAAACCCCGGCCCCGGATCATACCAGTAACACTAACACTAATGAAAAACGTTTACTATTACTTTGGATATTGCATCAAAAATACGATGTCTTTCAATGCATCCCTGAGTATTTTTTAGGCCTAATTAATAGATTATAAAACTTTGGGTTAGATAAATTGAATTCCCGGGCGAGTTATATTACGAGTGGTGCAAGCAGGAATGGTACGGTCTAAAAGTGGGCGGGACAGGTTACAGGAAGTAGGAGTGACGTCACTGTCATGTGACTTTTCTGGTGACGCTGACAGTATAAAAGAAGCGTGGGGAGGAGGACGGCGCCATTTATTTTTAATGGCAGCAGAAGGAGGAGAAAGTAATGAGCTGTGTGAGGAGGGGGAAAGCAAAACACTGCTGGGAAAGGCTCCACCTGTCTGTGGGCCTACTGACATTCAGAAGTCATCAAATCCTGTGTAATTACATCAAAATGAGAAAATGCTGAAAGTACAGAAGCAAAGAACAAATATAAATAATAACTGATTAACAAACTTCAATAATTGTAATCAACGCTATGTGTATGTCCAGGATTGGCATCTACACTGTCGCAACTACAGCCACAAACATTTTGCACAGTCACACGTCTGCACCCCGGGAGCGTCATAGGCTATGTTGTGAGGCAAAATTTTAACCCTGCGTGTTCCAGTTCACCAAACAATTTTGCCCCTATCTACATAATGGGGAAAAAGTGACAGTTACCAGTTGACAGTTGTGAATGAGAGGGCTTAATGACAGTGCTAAAGACTAACAGCACATACCAGCATATAGTCACTAAGGTGGGGACCCAACATGGGATATTCACCACGCACGAGGACATGTATACACACCACACGCACACAAAAAGTAACAGCAAGTGTATAGTCGCTAAGGTGCAGCCCCAATATTGGATACTCATCACGCACCAGAACACACGCACCACAAAGAGACACACACAACACAGAAACACATACCCTCCCCACGGACACACACACACTCTATAGCGACACATGCACTCACCGCACAGGGACACACAGACACACAGACACCCCCCGCATAAGGACACACACCACAAAGACCCCCCCACAGGGACACACACACATACACACCCTATAGGGACACATGCACTCAGGGGCAGACTGGCAAGTGCCCCCCAGGCTTGTGGAAATGTCCTCATTTAGAGCCGCCCACATAGTAAAGCGGGCCGGCGGATCTGATCTGCGGCCGCGCTGCTTGTATCTCAGCAGCTACCATCGGACGTGCCCACCGGGAAGCGTGGTGAGTATAACACCCCCTGCTCCTCACTTCAATGGCTAAAACCACAACCCCCCCCCCCCTCCCGGTCCTCACCTGCAAGGGCTGGAGAAAAATATTGCCACCTAGGGAAAAGTGCGCCAGCCCGCCCCGGCCTGGCTCTGTTAATTCCCTTGTCATATCCTTAACTCGTAACTGAGTTGAATATTGACTAAAAGGGTCACTTAATATGGTGGTTATGGTGGTCTCCGCAAGGATTCCACTTCATGGCTAGGTCCTTCCCTGAAGAGATATCTGGCTAGTCCCGTGTTTGAGACTCCATTTGCATAATCAAATTCCCATGGGGCAATGAATCATGGATTTCACTGTGTTTGAGCGCTTTAGCCAGGTGCCCGCAGTGTTTTCCCTGACTGGTCTCCCTGAGATCAGTGAGTGCTTTGTGATGAAGGAAATGTTACAGGCCATGAAGGACACAGGGGTTATACGAGATAGCTGTCATCCCTGGGCAGCTCCATTAGTCCTACTCAGGAAAAAGGATGACAGTATGAGAATGTGTGTAGACTATAGGCAAATAAACCGCATAACACACAAAGATGCTTACTCGTTACCTTGTATAGAGGAATCCTTAGCTGCGTTGAAGTCTGCCAACTACTTCTCTACCTTAGATCTCACTAGTGGGTATTGGCAGGTGTCCGTAGCCGAGGAAGACAGAGAGAAGACAGCATTTACAACACCCATGGGCCTATATGAATTCAACAGGATGCCCTTCGGACTATGTAATGCACCCGGAACCTTCCAGCGATTAAAGGAGAGTTGCCTGGGACATAAGAACTTTGAGACGGTACTGCTCTACCTGGATGACGTGATTGTGTACTCTAATGGTACCTTTACATGCCGCTACGGAAGGTTAGAAACAACCGGGTGTCTCACGTGCACAAGCTCGTTTCAAACGGTTCCTGACAGTACCTGATACCGCCTTTACACGCCGCTACAAGGTGCTCAACAGAAGGTTTTTTCTATCCCTGGAGGCAGCGACGGGTGCCGCAGGTTACCTTCTGTAGAGCACCTTCCCTCATTTACACGCCGCTACCACAAGGGAATATGGGAGGACCTGGGGCAGCAGGGACAACACATAGGCGTGCCAGAGTTGTGGATTACGAGACGCTCGTACGGTCATTGGACAAAGCAATAGCATCATGATTGGCCAGCCAGCGCAGGAAGGCTGGCTAATACATGAGGCTATTGCAATTGTGTAGTGTGACTGGTCAGCTCCTTAAATATGCCGCTCTATGCAGGGACAACCAATCGTAACGCAGGAGCTTCCACCAATGATCGCTGAAGGGGGCGGTATCCCGGAGGCTGTGTCACGCTCCAGGGAGTTCACTAGGTGTCGCAAAAACGTTCCTGTTCCTCGATTACATGCCGCTACCATCGGGTCGAAACCAACCTGTTTGTGAGCACTGCTCTGAAACAGGTGTCGACAGAGACCGGTGGCAACAACCTGAATTACATGCTGCTACCTCGCGGTGTTTTGACGGTACAAGATACAATTGTTTCCTGCACCCGGTTGTTTCAAACCTTCCGTAGTGGCGTGTAAAGGTACCATAAGACCTACGAGGAACATGTCACTGATCTAGGAGAGGTGTTTGAAGCTCTGGCCAAATACAGGATGAAGCTAAAACCATCAAAATGCCACCTGTAAAAGCCAAGAGTACAGTACCTGGGACTCATAGTCAGTGCCGAAGGTGTGGCCCCTGATCCAGACATGGTGACAGCAATCAAAGAGTGGCCAGAACCCAAGACTTTAAAGGAAGTACGTAAGTTCCTGGGTTTAGTGGGCTACTATCGGAGGTTCATCAAGGAGTACACCAAGAAGGCTGCTCCCCTGCAAGACTTCCTTGTAGGCCAACCCACGAAGGGCAAGTCAAAAGATTCTCCGTGGATATGAGGTAAGGAACAAGAGGAAGCGTTCCAAGGGATGAAAGAAGCCCTGACAGGAGAAGAAATCCTTGCTTATCCGGACTACAACCTGCCATTCCTGCTGTACATGGACGCTAGCAATGTGGGACTCGGAGCCGTCCTTTCCCAAAAGCAAGACGGCAAGGAAAGGGTAATCGCCTATGCCAGCAGGAAGCTGCGCCCCACAGAGAGGAACCCCGAGAACTACAGTTCCTTTAAGCTGGAATTCCTGGCCTTGGTCTGGGCCGTCACAGAGAGGTTCAAACACTATCTAGCCTCTAGCAAATTTACAGCTTACACGGATAACAATCCGCTCACCCACCTGGAAACTGCGAAGTTGGGAGCCATGGAACAAAGATGGATGGCCAGATTGCCCAACTACCAATTCACCATCAAGTACCGGGCTGGGCACCAGAATGGAAACGCGGATGCTTTATCCAGAATGCCTCACTTATCAGAAGAGGGTCTAGATGAAGACGAGCTGGAAGAAGTAGAGTTACCTGCCTTCCATCATGTAAGAGTAACCCAATGCCAGCAGACTCGTCAAGACCCCTCTAGAAGGACAGTAAACCCGTTGCCCCACTTCGGCTGGAGGGAGGCGCAAGACCATGACCCAGCTGTCAGTCTAATCAAGCAACTGATAATCCAGGAGTCAGCGAAGGTGCCTGAAAATACCCCATCTGAAGCCAAACATCTGTGAATGAGAGGAGTAAACTGTTCCTATACCAGGATAAGCTATGTCGGCGGTACATTAACCCAAGAACTCATGAGATGGCTTGGCAAATCATTGTGCCAAAATCAGAAATTCCTGTGGTCCTGAACGCCTATCACAACCAGACTGGTTACTTCAGATGGAAGAAGCTTGAGATGCTACTGAAGGATAGGTTCTTTTGGGTCGGCATGCAGACATCTATTGAAAGATGGTGTAAGAATTGTAAATCCTGCAGCCTGAGAAGAAAGGACTTACAGAGCCAGAAAGCCCAGCTTCATCCCATTGTAACCAAGCAACCTCTGGAAATAGTTGCCTTGGACCATGTAAAACTGACTCCAAGTAGATCTGGCTATACCTACGCGTTGACCATGGTATACTATTACTCGAGATTCTTAATGGTTGCCCCTGTTAAAGACTTGACAGCTGCAACAGCTGCTAAAACCTTCCAAAATGTCTTCTGTAGACCATTGGGATACCCAGAACAGGTCTTAACGGATCAAGGATCAGCCATCGAAGCGGAGATCTTCCAAGAGTTCTGCCAGATGTATGGGTGCAAAAAGATCAGAACAACCCCGTATCATCCCCAAACCAACGGACTCAGTGAGAAAATGAATCACATCATTATCGACATGCTCAAGATCCTACCAGTAGAAGAAAGGAATCAATGGCCAATATAGATTCATGGAATTTTGTGTATCACTACTATATGATTAATTGGCAGTACTCTTTTCAGCACCCTCTGAAAATCCATTTTTTCATTTTTTGAACATATGTATTTATGGGAGTTGTTGCTTCTTATGTACTATCAGTATGGGTTCCATTGGATTCTCATCTTTGCTGTTTATAAAGACCACAACTTTGTAATAGATTTTAATTCAGTAAATAAAAATAAATATGTGGAAAATATGTTAATCAATTGATAGTCTTTTCCATTTAACCCCAAAAGTTTTACTTTGGTTTTATCTCACCAGAGCACATACTTGCCATGTAGGTGACAGTATTATGATGAGGAAGAAGGTGCTCTGTTTAGAGGAGACCAAAATAGACCTTTTTGGGCTAAATGCAAAACACTATGTGTAGTAGAAAATTAAGCCTGCACATCACCCTGAAAACACCGTCACATATGGTGGAGGCAGTGTCCTGCTGTGGTGGGGATTTTCTTCAGCAGAGACAGGGAAGCTGATCAGAGGTGATGGGAAGATGGAGATAATCCTGGAGGAAAACCTGTTAGAGCAGGAGTGGGGAAATCTTTCTTTCTGCCAAGGTCTATTCAGTGGCCGCACAAAATTAGCAAATTACCCTGCTATATTTGATCAAATAATTAATTAAACCATCCATATTGTGGTGGATGGAGCTGCTAATGACGCGCCCCATGGGGGCCATGGGGTACTCGAAGCCGAGCCTGACGAAGTCGTCCTGTGGAAGATGGGATGTCACGATGGCGTGACCCGATCCGTGGCCCCGGAGCTGTCAATAAATGGAAAAGGGAGCGTTGCAAGTGTTCATGCAATAGGGGATTTATGGGATTTTAGAGGTCGTTGTTGTGACGCCACCCATGGTGTTGGGCTTTTAATGGCTGATGCTGAGGTCCGGTACCTCTATGGAATAATAGAATAACAGCTGTGATGGTTTCGCTCCCCAGGTTGGAGCGGGTCCCCAGGGCATCCAGGTTAGAGGGCTAGTGGTGGAGGGCCAGCGGGCTGATCCGGCGGAGGGAAGGATCGGCGTGTCTCACAGGCAGGTCCTTGCAGCCTGCGCGGTTTATCAGTCTATCGCTTTGCAGGCAGGAAATGAACAGTCTCACACACAGTGAGACTGAGTTCCAAACCCAGTTTACTTAGCTTTTACTCTGCTTGCACCACAGGGTACAGTTCTGGTTCAGTTGCAGTCAGGATAGTCATCAACAACCAGGATGGCTTGTCCAGTACACCTACTTTGTGTTCCTTCCTTCCAGGTTGCTCTCTCCCAGAGCTGCCTGTTCACCTAACTCTTGCTCCCTCCTCTGCACACAGTGACCCAATCCAGCAGCCACGGGACCTTTTGGACGACCGGCCGTGTCCCCTGACCCTAGCTACGGCCACCTTCTCGGCGGATGTGTCGGGTGTTGGCCACAGCTCCTCTAGATGTCGTGGCCTCCGGTTCTGTGGTTGGAGCGTAGAGTCTCCTCGCCACCTTCAGGGCCGGTTCCCTGGATCTCAACCTGCCCTCCGCTTAACTCCAGATTCGGGAGCACGGGTGGATCGCTCACTGCCTGCACCCCTAGGGCTCCCTCTGCCTGTCTGCAGTCTGCTATTCCGGGACCCGGGGCGAGCCTCATCTTCGTTCAAGTCCTCCAGGTCCTTCTTTCGCTGCTCCCACCTTCTGCCTCCCACTTCCTGTTGTTTTCTTCCTATCTCCTCACCTACTTCCTGACTGCTCTCCTCCTAACTTCCCACCCTCCATCTTTCTCCCCGCCGTCCACTGACTACCTGGGCCCTCCCACTATCGGGTCCGCCCGCCATCCCTGGGACCCGGTGTATTGGCTGCTGTTGTGGATGTCTGGACTTACATTCCATTTACTGCGGACAGGAATACCACACCCACACTGACATCATCTACAATCCGAACCTCCCACTCCCGTCTCCAGGACTTTTCACGAGCTGCACCAATTCTCTGGACAGATTACCAAGAACAATTCAATTAATTCAAAATATCTATAGCTTTAAGTGAGCGTTAAAAAACACATCTCTTTTGACAAGCCTACCACCTCACCTCATCTATGTAATTATTCCATTCTGTCCTTCTCCAAATCTGGCCTCTTGTGTCATCTTTCTATACCTCCATGCATTTTATAGCACTTTATCTGTATTTGTACAGATCCTGGCTGGTGAACGGTTCAAGCAGCATTATGTGAATCCCCTATTTATTATATTGATGGCTGGACCATATATGATGGCATTTGTTACTATTACCTTTTGTGTTTCCCCTATGTCCTCATAGATTGTAAGCTTGCGAGCAGGGACCTCACTCCTAATGGGTTCAGTGATGTATTTATTTACTTTTCGTCTCATATTGTTTGTATTGTATGATATTTGTATTGTCTCATATTGTACTGTATTCTATTATATATTATTGTATCGTATTGTATCGTATACCATCTGAATTGTAAAGTGCTGCAGAATATGTTTGCGCTATATAAATAAAAAATTATCATTATTATTACTATAATTGGCTGCAGTACCCTTTGGTGGCAACCAGACCTCAGGGGCGCCACACTTATCTTTGGTGTGGCTGGGATGCTGGGTGATAGTGATGTTGTCGCTTCTCACAGCTGCATTTCCAGATTTGTGTCAGCATGGAGCGCAGGCAACTATGTATTAATACGTTTTGGAAATCATATGCCGTATATACTCGCGTATAAGCCGAGTTTTTCAGCCCAAAATTTGGGCTGAAAAGTCCCCCCTCGGCTTATACGCGAGTATATACGGTATATAGAGCAGCAGCCCTGGAGGTATACAGGCCCCCCCATCAAGCTCCAGGGCCCCCCCTTGCGCGGCAGCCTGTAAAGTAAAATCATACTTATCACTGTCCCACGCTGTCCCGCCGCTTGCCGACACACGATCCCGGGCTTCAACCCGCGTCTTCTGTGGTCGCGGGCAATGACGTCATTGCCCGCGACCACAGGAAGCCGGAAGACGCGGATTGAAGCCCGGGATCGTGTGTCGGCAAGCGGCGGGACAGCGCGGGACAGTGATAAGTATTTATTTTACTTTACAGGCTGCGCGCAAGGGGGCCTGGAGCTTGATGGGGGCTGTATACTCCGGGGCTGCTGCTGTATACAGCCCTGGGCTGCTGCTGTATACAGCTTTGGCTGCTGCTTATACACCCTGGGTGCTGCTGCTGATGTATACACCATGGGGCTGCTGTTATACTACCTAAGGGCTGACTGTATATACTTCTGGGGCTGCTGTATACACCACTAGGGCTGCTGTATATACCTCTGGGGCTGTATATACCTCTGGGCTGCTGTATACTACCTTTGGGGCTGCTGTATACTACCACTGGGTGCTGCTGTATACTACCACTGGGTGCTGTGTATAGTACCACTGGGGCTGTATATACCTCTGGGGCTGCTGTATACTACCACTGGGGCTGCTGTATACTACCACTGGGGCTGCTGTATAGTACCACTGGGGCTGTATATACCTCTGGGGATGCTGTATACTACACTGGGGTGCTGTAATACTACACTGGGGACTGCTGTTATACTACCACTGGGCTGTATATACCTCTGGTCGCTGTATATCTACCACTGGGGACTGCTGTATACACCTCTGGGGCTGCTGTTATACTAACCACTGGGGCTGCTGCTGTATATACCACTGGGCTGCTGCTGTATACTACCACTGGGGCTGCTGTACTACCTCTGGGCTGCTGTATATACCACTGGGCTGCTGCTGTATACCTCTGGGGCTGCTGTATTCCACACTGCTGGGGGCTGTATACCTGTGCTGGGGTCCACCTCGGCTTATACACGAGTCAATAGGTTTCCCAGGTTTTGGGGGCAAAAGTAGGGGTCGGCTTAACACGGGTCGGCTTATACACGAGATATATCGGTATTTACATAGAGATGCGGACTGCTGTATATATAGCAAGGTGCTGAGGGCATATAACTGTGGGGGGCATGTACACACTGGAGATGGGCATTAACACTGAGACGGTGGGGCTACCACAGCTCTGTGGAGCTGAGGGCATGTACACACTGGGGGAACATACAATATGGGGGCAAATACAGCACTGGTTGCACTGGGTAGCCGCTCCTTCATCTGTGGAATGGGAGTGCATTGCACGCTAACTTTAACATTTCAGGGCCGGCAGATGCAAAATTCGGCTCCTGCTCGAGACCCTGCAATTGCCCTGGCGCCGCAGAAAGGTCTACATCACAGGAGGGCAGGACATTACATCACTGGGGGCTGGAGCACAGCACATTGTGGGGGCACACACAGCATGGTGAGAATATGTATCATGTGGGCACAGACATGTTGGGGGGCATACATACTGTGAAGGGTTGGACAGACTTTTCTGTGGAAGGAAATGCATGTGTGATAACCCACCACAAGCGCAGCTCCACTGCGTGGTCAGCGGGCAACATAATCCTTCAGTGTATGCGTTGCAGCTTCAGTACTGAACCTGCGTGCAGCGAAGGTTTAAAGGGCGGAAACCAACAAGACGTGGCTCTTGTCCGGGCACTGCGGTTCTTGGGAATCTGCCAGGGGATGGGGGGGGGGCTGCAGGAAACGTTATCATGGGCCGCATGTGGCCCGTGGACTGGAGCTTCCCCATCCCTGCCTAAGGGGGTGCTTCTGTGCCTAGGGGGCAAGGGCCAGCTGCCCAGTCCGCCCCCCCACAAACCTGAACCTATATGGAGCATGTATTGCACATACTGTACACATGCTAACAACTGTTGTGAAGGGGCACCCAGGAGGAGTAAAGGGTAGTATAAAATGCAAGCCTCATACCCCTTCCAGGTATAAGAATATGTCCCAATATATAGCAGTATATGATCCCTTTCAAAACCCTCTAAACAGAATATGTACCAATAAAAAGTAGTCTGCCACCCTTTTACAAAAAAAAGAACCCTATTGTTATGTGCAGCCTGTGAGGTCTGTAGTCTGTTATTCCTGTTGGTAAAGAATTTATATGACGGGGGTAAGAAGACAGTCACATTAGGGGAATCTGGGAGCTGATGTCTGTGTCAGTGCCATGCCAGAGATGGCTAGGAGACTGACACCTGGGAGGGTTGGCAAAGCACACAGGTAAATGGAGGAAATTATTGCCAGAAGTGACCAGAAGTGAAGTTATGACAAGCATTGAAATGTTGTGACAGAAAGTGATGCTGATCTCTGCAGAGTGATGGAAGTGCAGCTGAGGAAAGTGCCAGCAAATTGTCCCTGGCATAAACCTATTGTAACTGTTGCTTCATGTAAGATGGTACCGCTAAGGCTCGTTGACTTCTTGTGAGTAAAGTTTTTCAACATCAACAAACATTCTGACATTTCGGAGTTTGATGTTCCCAGAGTCCATGTTTCAAAATAAACCAACTCCTTTGCATCCTTCCTACATGCTTTATTACAGCAAAGTTTTCCCCTGTGATTTTTATTCTGAGAAGTGTTGTCTGTATGGCTTAAGGGCTGGGCCATTAAAAGGAATCTGTCAGCAGATTACATTGCAAAAACACATGAAGAAGGGGATGAGGCTCTGATTCCTGCAAACTATCACTTACTGTAGTTTCAATTAAATCTGTTTTATCAGCAGGAGATTATCACTACTGGACTAGGTATCTTGTACCTTCTAGGCAACTACATAAGCAGCTTTCTGTCAATACACATTGTACACAGAAAGCTTAAAAACAGTGTTGGGGTGGGGTAAGAGCAATATAAAAGTTTGGGCCATTTGTAACGTCTTGTTCCTCTGACGGAGGTTCTATATTTTGGGGATTCAGACAGGGATCCCTGATGGTGACAGAAAAGGAGTTCAAATGGGCTCTGATGTGTCTGGTCTATAACTTTTCAGACTGGCACAGAAGAGTGACATAGTCTGAAGAGTCAGATACTAAGGCAAAAAACAACAATAAAAATACAAGGAGAAGCTGGAAATGTATTTTTTCGGATTTATTTTTTTTTTGCATAAGAGAAAAGCAGATGACACGGAATACAAAAGGGACACACAAGCAAAAATAATTGTTGAAAATCAAATGCAGCATGCTGAAGTTTTTTCTTGTCTGCCTGAATGAAGTCTCCACTTAGGCCGGCTTCACACCACGATTTGGAGCTGTCAGGTTCTGTCCGCTGTTTTTGCAGGATGCACCGAACAGAACCTGACAAACAAAAACTGAGGGCAAATATGCCCTCCGATCGATTTGTTTCTGCCAGTTGCCGCTACTGTCCAGTGCTGAAATTTCAGCCATGGAGCTCTCCATGGTGCTGAACTTCAGCGCCGGCTTTGAAATGTTGCGATGTCCATGGTGCTGAATGAGCGCTGTTCTCTAAAAGGCTTTCAGGAACCAGTCCGGTTTGTTTGCCGGATCCGGGTTGATCTGGCACCCATAGACTCCCATGTTATGGGCGCCGGATCGCCCCAGATCCGGGAGGATTCGGTTTTGTTTGTTTCTTGCACCGGACACAAAAAATGCTGCAGACTCCGATTTTGTGTCCAGGGCAAAAAAAGAACAGAACCTGATCCAGCACAAAACCGGAGGCCAAATAAGCCCAATCCGCCACCATAGGGACACATGGGGCCAAAACCGGATCAGGTTATGTCCGGTTCAAACCCAAAGCCGTGGTATAAAGCAGGCCTTAGACTAGGGCCACACTTAAAAGTGCACCCACATTAGACAGATGACGTTACAGCAGAGCTCAGCCTGCTGTAACGCTGATCGCTAACGTCGGCTGCTTCCTCTGAACGCTGGTCCATAGAAACCCGCTGTTTACTATGGATACAGCTTCACAGGAAGCCCCAGGCAGTGCGCTTATCCAGGACGCACAGGAAAACAGTGCAGACAACGTCATCCGTCTAACGTGGGTGCACTGTTAAGTGTGGCCCTAGCCTTTGTCAATTGATTCATAAGTGCTCACTCATCACTGACTTCTGACCCAAAAATGTCCTTTATACCTTTATATATGTATGTTGCATAATACATCTGTACAGTAGGTGGCGCTCATATAACACTACATATAACTCCGTGGCGCTGATTCCACGGTAGTGGGCAGCCATTTATTTACACAATATCTAAAAAAGTAGTCATGACCGTGCTAACACCGATATCTAGTAAATAATCATCAGTTACTTTGGTTTGTACTTTTTAATGTATATTATTACCGTATTTATTCTTTTCTTAATTGTTGTTACATTTTTAAAGTGTTTTTTGTTTTTTTAAGGGCGTCTTTGGGATTTTTTTTATTGTTGCATTTGTGGTATTACAAATCATTCATCAATGTCTCTTTAAGCCTTTCTTAAGATCCAGACAGATTTTACCTTTTGTCCCCTTAGTTTTTTTCCCCCACTTTTTTCAAGACTTATAACTTCATTTTTCAGCCAACATGGCCATGGCTATATTCTGTATTAATAAAGTTGAAAACAGACATGTCCACCGTGTTCATCCGAGAGGACAAAGAAGTTGAAAAAGTTTTTTATTTTTGTTTTTTACAACATTCATTGCGCGCTAAAAATGAAGCCTGCGGTGCGGGGACACCATTTACTCTCTTTTTTATGGTAAAACTCCGCTGGTAGGAAGGACTTACTAGTAGTGATGGGTGAACCCGCCGATGTTCGGGATCGCTGGACTTGTTCAGACTTTTTAAAGTTCAAGTTTGGGGCCGAACGTGACTCGAACTTGAGTCTGAACCTCGAACTTGGACTTTAAAGTTATAGGATGGGGAGGGGGGCTGTAAAATAAAGCACAGTTATTAAACATCATCATTATCATACTTCCTGCCGTCCCACCGTGTCTACTTCCGGAACCACTCATTAACTGCACTGCCACCAACAGCCAATCACAGATGCTGTCACAGAGAATGGGCTCTGTTATTGCCTGCTGTAGTAAGGGTGCTTTCACACTACGATTTCTTCATTTCCGATGCTGTCCGATAAAAATCGGACAGCATCGGACCGATTTTCGGACCCCATGCATCCCTATGGGGATCGAACCGAATCGGCTGTGCACTAAATGCCAGCCGATTTGTGTCCAATCCGATTATGCCCGATTTTTGCCGATTTGTTTTCGGTGAAAAAATCGTTGCCTGCAACAATTTTTTCATCCGATTACAAAATCTGACAGAATCGGATCGGACCAAAACGGATGGCATTTAGTGCACATCCGATCTGACCCGATCCCTATAACATGGGGCCCTATGGAGAAGGGTCCGAGGAAACATCTGATGTCTCCTCGGACCCGATTTTACTGTACTGAGCATGCTCAGTACAGTAAAAATGCTCAACTAGGAGCGCAGGGGTTAAAAAAAAATAAAAAGTTCATGCTCACCTCCCCCGAGCCCCCGCTGTCTCCCGCCGTCTTCCTGGAGGTTCCCGGTGGCTCCTGCAGGCTCCCGATGTCTGCAGAGGTCTTCTTCTGCAGTTCAGGACCTGCGGTGATGTCACAGTCATGTGACCGCGGGTTCACCATGGTAACCCGCGGTCACATGACTGTGACATCACCGCAGGTCCTGTGTACAGCAGAAGAAGACCTCTGCAGATACCGGGAGCCTGCGGGAGCCACCGGGAACCTCCAGGAAGACGGCGGGAGACGGCGGGGGCTTGGGGGGAGGTGAGCATGAACTTTTTTTTTTTTCCTTTTTTTGAGCCGGAGGCTACGATTTAATGCCGGAATCGGATGCCTATTTGGCATCCGATTCCAGGCATCAGAAGGGAACCGATGCTGTCCGATTTATATCGGACAGCATCGGCTCCCTAAAAATCGTAGTGTGAAAGCACCCTAAGCTGAAACCAGACCATACATTCCACCCTAGTAGAACGTTTGCGCTGATTGCGGATTACTCGAACAGCCAATCTCTGTGATAATATCTGTGATTGGCTGTTCCGCCCTCTGCAGTGAATATCCCGGAAGGTAATGAGTGGCCCCTGAAGTAGACACGGCGGGACACTGGACAGCGGGAAGTATGATGATGGTGATGTTTAAGAACTATGTGCCCCCTCCTGCCCCAGAACCCGAACTGTAACACGGAATTCCAATGGAAGCCCATGTTCCGGATCTGTGCCTGAACGCTAGGTGTTCGGTACAGACCCCGAACTTTACATTTCGGGTTTTCCCAGCACTACTTACTAGGAGTGAGATAGATTTGAATGGGGTCTAACTATACCCTTCTTTCTATCACATAGCTCACTACCTTGATATACATTTTTTTCTATATGACAGCGATCTGTCATCTGTCAATAAAAGTATCTATTTAAGGCCCCTTTCACATCAAACGTTTTTCGCTGATCGCGGCAGATGTGGCGGATTTAGTTGCGGCTCACCTGCGGCAAGCCCCATGCAATGTCTATGGGGCTTGCGGCAGGTACGGCATGTGCGGTTTCGGCAGTTGCCGCCATGAAAAAAATGCGCTAAGCAGTGGTTTTTATGCAGCCGTAGCTGTGGCAAGTGCCGAAACCGCAACTATACTGCACTTGCCGCACCTGCTGCAAGCCCCATAGACATTACATGGGGCTTGCCGCAGGTGAACCTTAAGTGTGACGGTTGGGCGGAAGATGCGGTAAATCCGCTGCGAAAAATGCTGATGTGAAAGGGGCCTAATATGTATTGTCAGTGACTTTTGTGCGCTAAAAATGAGTTGAAGACATGATTCTCCAGGTCACAAATGATTACGGCGATACCAAATGTACCTATGTTTTTTAACTTGTTCTAGTTGTTAAAAAAAAGTAAACAAAAAGATTTTTTATTGTGTCTCCATTTTCTAAGGTGTGCATGCCCAGACAGCGACTCGTGGCCATGTTCTTGAAGTCTGGACACAGCTCGGCAATGAATGCTGGGATATGAATAATGTCGGCGCCCAACCGGGTACTACCGCAGCTCGGAGCATCACTCCCACCTCCCGTAGACCCGAGAAGCCACTGCATGCACCCCCACAACCTCCCCCCCTCGGTAAGCAGTGGGGGGCTATGTTCACAGATGGTGGATATATGTAACAGGAGGGAGCCCATATATACGCTGTATGTCCTTATCCTGGTATATATGTCTCCATTCTGTTATGTCTGTCCCCCTTTCTGGTATATACACTGTATGCTGTATGTCCTCCATCATGGTATATATGTCCCTATTCTGTTATATCTGCCCCCCATTCTGGTATATAAACTATATGTCCCCCATCATGGTATATATGTCCCCATTTTGTTATATCTGTCCCCCATTCAGTGTATGTCCCCACTGTTTATACCATATATATCAGGAGGGTGCACATATACATATACTAGAATAGGGGACAGACATAACAGAATGGGGACATGTAAACTAGGATGTGGACCATATATTTCAGGAGGGGGAACATATATACCAAGATAGTAGACACATTTACCAGGATAAGGACATATATACTAGGATGGGGGGGGGTCATGTACAAGGATGAGGGACATATATACTGATTATAAGACATACACTGGTATTATAAGACAGACCCCATTTAGCATTAATTTTTTTTTCTTCTCTTTTTCTTCATCAAATTTGGGGGTGCGTCTTATAATCAGGTGTGTCTTATGAAGCAAAAAATACAGTATTTTTTTTACAGAGCACAAGACGGAGAAACAGTGCAAGAGGAGGAAAGCCAAAGCACAGGGAGGGACAGCGCATGGGGGGGAGGGACAGTGCAAGAGGGAGAATGACAGTCCATGGGAGGAGAGACAGTGCACAGGGGGAAAGACAGCACGGGGGAGAGACAGGGCATGGGGGAAGGAGAGTGCAAGAGGGGGAAAGACAGACCACAGTGAAGAGACAGCGCATGGGGGAATGGCCAGTGCAACAGGGAGAATGACAGTCCATAGGAGGAGAGACAGTGCACAGGGGGAAAGACAGCATGGGAGAGAGACAGTGCACAGGGGGAAAGACAGAGCACAGGGGAGAGACAGGGCATGGGGGAAGGACAGTGCAAGAGGGGGAAAGACAGACCACAAGGAAGAGACAGCGCATGTGGGGAAGGCCAGTGCAACAGGGAGAATGACAGTCCATGGGAGGAGAGACAGTGCAAGAGGGAGAATGACAGTCCATTGCAGGAGAGACAGTGCACAGGGGAAAAGACAGCACAGGGGAGAGACAGTGCACAGGGGAAAGACAGATTACAGGGGAGAGTCAGGGCATGGGGGAAGGGCAGTGCAAGAGGGAGAATGACAGTCCATGGGAGGAGAAACAGTACACATGGGGAAAGACAGCACGGGGGAAAGACAGACCACAGTGAAGAGACAGCGCATGGGGGGAAGGCCAGTGCAACAGGGAGAATGACAGTCCATGAGAGGAGAGACAGTGCAAGAGGGAGAATGACAGTCCATGGGAGGAGAGACAGTGTGCACAGGGGAAAGACAGCATGGGGGAGAGACAGTGCACAGGGGAAAAGACAGAGCACAGGGGAGAGACAGGGCATGGGGGAAGGACAGTGCAAGAGGGAGAATGACAGTCCATGGGAGGACAGTGCACAGGGGGAAAGACAGCACGGAGGAGAGACAGTGCACAGGGGGAAAGACAGAGCACAGGGGAGAGACAGGGCATGGGGGAAGGACAGTGCAAGAGGGGGAAAGACAGTCCACAGGGAAGAGACAGCGCATGTGGGGAAGGCCAGTGCAACAGAGAGAATGACAGTCCATGGGAGGAGAGACAGTGCAAGAGGGAGAATACATTTCATGAGAAAAGAGACAGCGCAAAGGGGGAAAGACAGAACAAGGGGGTGAAACAGCACATGGGGGGAGTACAGTGCAGGAGGGGGAATAACAGTCCATGGAAGGAGAGACAGCATATGGGGGGAAAGACAGACCACGGGGGAAGAGACAAAATTAAACATTTTCTAATAAAATTGCTTGCCAACTGGTTCCAATAGCTACGGTAGTATATATATATATACACACACTCATGTTATTACATATCTATACCAAATGCAGGTTCTGCAGCTTTACATTATTAGAGAGAAATCCAAAATGTACTGAAATCTTTAGCTTTTTTTCATCTCTTCGTAGTGAAGGCATGAATGTGCGTCTCTGCCGCCGTGGACACATCAATGGAGACTGCAGAATTTTCCAGTGTTTCCTTTCAGCCATCCCCTGTACCAGGGCTCCACATATCACTCTGGTACAAGGGTTGGGAGAGAGAAAGAGTGGACGGCTCATGGCGCGGACTGCCCCAGCTTTTCACATACCTGTCAGAAAAGAGAAATCAGGAGAGACACTTAATAGTCGGCCACCGCTAATGCCTTCCATAAATATGAATATGCAGTGGGAGTGGTAATAAATTATTTCAGTCATTATTAATACATGGCCGATGTCATTCCCCTATGAAGCTAAAAGCCGCGGAGTATGACAGCAAATCTACATTGCATTAGTGTAATACAGTCACCTTATGAAATGTGAAATGGTCATTGCCGAGACAGACTAGATCGCCCAAACCATTGCAGAGGGATGAAAAAAATGCAACAAAAAACTTAGGCATGTTTAAGCAATCCGCCATTTCTGTATGCAAATGAAGCAACTAGTCTAATTTAATGGAATTTGCTGTAGGTTCAACATAGATTTCATCCCATATAATGGTTAAAGGGAACAAACCACCAGGATTTAAAGTGTAAATGTCATTTTATTGGAAAAAAAAATAATACTGTACTGGTTATTAATGATGGGTCACATAGCAGCTAAAATAATGCTTAGTGCCATATGATTTATTTTCTCACATTTTTCTGTGCACTTTTAAAAACTGTATTTTTTTTGTTGTGTTGGGCGTGGTCAGCAGCTGATAGGGAGCAGAGCAATGTGACAGCAGAGAAGGGACAGGAGATTGTAAACTGTGTGGGGAGCCAGCAGACAAGTGGTTAACAGAGATTGTGACTGAGCTGTGTGGAGCCAGATGACAGAATAAAGAAGTTTATAAAGCGTTTACATCCTGACATTGCTTAACTCTGTGCTGTAATCTGATACATTGTTTCCTCCCCAGCTGCAGTTAGCAGTGTAGGCCACACCCCACCCCTACCTTATATGGTTACATGCCACGTATTCAATGTGAAAACAGATCTGACTGAGAATGAACATATGTTTGCTTCACACACAGTGTAGTGGAGACACCTTCTGGAAGGTTTATGAATAGTAACCAACCAGAATTTTCTAATAAAGTATATTAGAAAGTTTATCATAATCACTTGCTCTACATTATTTTTAAATAAAAATGTAAACAGCGGTTACGCTTTAACCACCTGTAAATCAGTGCAGCAGGTGATTGACATGTGCAGCGTGACATCACTATTTGTTTTATTTATTCCTCCCCTGTGGGCTTGTCTTTCTGCTGTAAGCCGAAGCCCTTCCCTCTCATCCAGACTCATCCAGGGTGGGTTTGGCTTACAGCAGAAAGACAAGCCCACAGGGGAGAAGTAAATAAAACAAATAGTGATGTAATGCTGCACACGTCAATCACCTGCTGCACTGTTTTACAGGTGGTTAAACCCTGTTGGTTGCTTCCCGTACAATCTGCAACATAAGTTAACATGCTCTTCATTTACAATTTGCACTGCAGGTCAACTGTGACGGAAATTTGGTAAAGTTTTACTTTGTTTGCTGCTACTATAAAACAATGGGTTGTGTTTTTTCCTGACTGGAACGTTCAGACAGAAAATCTGCTGCTTGTGAAGGACCCCTAAAGGTGCCGTCACATGCTTCAATCTGATGAACAATTTTGTTAGCGATCACATGCACGCGCGATCGCTAACAAAATCGTTCAAGATCGCTGGTGGGCTGTCACACAGGCAGACTCACCAGTGATCAGTGGACCACCGACATCGTGGAAATGATTTAAATATCGTTTCCACGATGTCTTGCTCCCACTGCGAGGCTGCGGTAAGCGGGAGCAGGCTGGTCTCCAAGGTAAACTGCGGGTATCTAGGCAGCGCTCTCTGCCTAAATACCTGATGTATACCTTGGTTACCAGCCTCCTCCGCTCACCGGCTGGTATCCAAGGTACACAGCGGGTAACTAGGGTCCCTAGTTACTCGCTGTGTGCTTTGGATACCAGCCAGTGAGCGGAGAAGGCTGGTAATCAAGGTATACATCGGGTATCTAGGCAGCGCGCGCTGCCTAGTTACCTGCAGTTTACCTTGGAGACCAGCTCCCAGCGCTTGCAGAGAAGTGCTGGGAGCTGGCTTCGGTAGTCTCCTGGTGTCACACGCAGCGATGCTGCGTGTCCATCGGGCGACCAACAATAGATTTGAGGTCCTGTCCTCAAATCAAACGAGGAACGATCAGCCGACTGATCGTTCATCGTTTGTAGTGTCACACGCAACGATGTCGTTTCAACATCGTTCAAGCGTTACAAAACACATGACTTTTGAACGATATCGGCAACGATATCGTTATGTGTGACATGGCCTTAAGGGTTTGTACACACTATGGACAAATTAAGATTGACATGCGCACACCTCTTAATGCACTACTCCAGCGGGCATTTTTTTTCAGTCCTGGAGTGGTGCTTAAATTGTAAGCCCCCTGCCTCTTATAATAATAATATTTATTCATTTATATAGCACTATTACCGTAATTCCATAGCATTTTACATACATTTGTAGCACTCTTCCCATTGAAGTTCACAATCTAAATATCCCAATAGAATGTCTTTGAAATATGGGAGGAAGCCCACGCAAACACGGAGTCCTACACGTACCTTTTGCAGTCTTTACCATTTACTGATTTCACTTTAGTCACACTCGCTATCTTGTGCCCATAACGTGTGACTGGCCGGACCTCAGACATTAAGTTCTAAGATCTTAATGCAAGTCAATGAGAGCCAGAACGAGGCTCTTATAGAGATGTATTGAGTTGGGAACTTCAATGCGCTCCATGAAACACTGGAGCTGCCGGCACATTGCAAATTTCCGCAGAGCGATCGGAGAAATGCTGAAAGAAGGTGAAGCCAGTGTATGGGACAGGAGGTAGCAAGACTTAGATTTAAAGCACCACTACAGAGGTGCAAGAAAAAATGCTGGAGTCATGCTTTAGTGAATTTGATGCATCTTCTCATTGGTGTGCCCATTGCCAGAAGTGCCACTCCAGTCAGTAGCATTTCTGACATAGGAAGTGCCAGCACTTTTGCTATATCTAGCGGGAGGGTTTAGCCAAGCCCAGTCTTGGCCGCCTTTACCAATTTTCAAATTGTTACACGGTAGTTTTTATGCTTTGATGGAATAGGGTGCTTTTTTCTTTATGGGGAGGGGTGAGGAAGAGTATGCAAAGGATATTCACAGCAATTTTTTATATAGGATTTTGAAGCACACCTATTTTAAAATCCTAGTAAAATAAATCATTGTGAACATACCCGCAGGGTACGTGCGCACCATGTCATTTCCAGGTGGGTTCACTTCAAAATCCAGCATCTAAACATTTAAAGAAAGAACATATGAATTACAATGTAAAAACAACTTGCTGATGATATGTTTAGACTTTTGAGCGCTTTTTAACTACTTCAGGTTTCTAAAGTATTTAAAAGAAGTGACCGCGGCACCGCGGTCCTGACCTATCGGCGGCTGCACACCGGACCGGAGAGCAAATTAGCCCTCCAGTTCTGTGTGCTGATCCAGTCCGGGGCTGTCAGGTTCATCCCTGACAGCCCCGAACCGGATCACACCGCAGTGTGAAGCCGCCCTTAAACTGGATGCACCAGCTTTCAGCCCCATTGACTTTCAATAGGGCCGGATGAACTTGCAGATGCATCCAGTTCTTTACTTTTTTCCCCTGATCCGGGTGTCACTTTTTTTTCCACTGAGACCAAAAATGATCTTGGAGCATTTTTGGTCTCCATGACAAAACCTGGATCAAAATCATAATGTGCCCAATGGAACACGGATCTGGCGGACTCCAGATCCCGCTGAATCCGGACGCCGGATCCTGGTTTTTCGACTGTGCATGCCCAGAACTTAGTTGTAAATGACAAATCCCTAGGGGCATGTCATTTGTCCTTGGATACAGCAGAAATATGTTATCCACGGATGCAACGGATGCTCCTGCATCGGTATTATCACTGATTCATGAGCCTGGATCAGTGATAATACCTAATACCGTGTGCATCCAGTTGCATCCTGAAAAAACACTTGCAGGGAATCCAGGGAGATGCAGACTTTACCTGCATCCCTTGCATTAAAAAAACGCCAGTGTACAACTAGCCTTAAGCTACAGTTTGCTGTGAATTCCATTTTGAAGCTGCACTGAAATCTGCTTGTGTTACAGGTGGAATTTAGATAGATTGCTCTCAGTGGGAACAAGATAATAATCTTGTAGCTGTGATACCTTTTAAAGGCTAACAAATATAAAGGAATGATGTTACAAAGCGAGCTCTCGAGACTTCTTACCTCTTAATCAGGCATGGCTAATGAAGAGACATAAGCAGTCTTGAAAGCTTGCTTTCACACCTACAAGATTATTATTTGGTTTCTCCCACTGAGGGCAATCTACTTTTTTTCAACTGTAGCATGTACCAAACTTTATTTCTTTCACTATGTTGAATTTAATAACATTCATTTAGGTGCAACCAGAAATAACTAATAAAGTGATTGGATTCACAGGACTCTGGTCCAGCTACATCAGCGTCTAGACAGGAGCCCTGTGAACCTCATGCCAGCCAGAATCCCCTGCTTTTCATTTGTAGGCCAGACATGACGCACAGATGGCATTACACCAGATTAATCAGAAGAAGCGCTGAGGATACCAGCAAGTAGGATCTGCAGGGCCCCCCCCTAGCAGACATGAAATCCTGACGTGACCACTGGATTGAGGTGCTTCTAATCAATACACTCAACTCTAGTTCCTTCAAAATGAGCTACAGATTTTCCGCCTGCAAACCCAAACAAAAATCTACAACGTATCTGCAGTATATGGGCTTACTCTATTTGTTGTATGTATTTCAATAGTTAAGAAATTGTAAGGGTTTACATGCAACACATGAATTACTAAGAACATATGTCCCTTATGGTACCTTTACACGCCACTACAGGATGGTGGCAACAACCGGCTACTTCACGTGCACGAGCACGCACAAACGGTTGCAAACGGTAATCGCACCACCTTTACACGCCGCAACAAGGTGCGCTACGGTAGGTTACATCTATCTCTGGATACACCGCCGGGTGTCTCAAGTTACCTTCTCCCGAGCACCTTACCTCATTTACACACCGCTACAACAAGCTAATATGGGCGGACCTGGTGCAGCAGGGACAGCACATAGGCGTGCCACAATTGTGGATTACGAGACGCTCGTACGATGATTGGACAATGCAATAACATCATGATTGCCAGCCAGCGCAGGAGGCTGATTAAGACATACGCCGAGCTATTGTGTAGTGTGACTGGTCAGCTCCTTAAATATGCCTCCTATGCAGCGACTACCAATCGTAACGCAGGAGCTTCCTCCAATGATCGCTGAGGGGGGGTGGTTTCCCGGAGCCTGTGTCACGCCCCAGGTACATACCAGGTACATAGCATGGTGTCGAAACAACCCTTCTGTTCCTTCTTTACACGCCGACACAGGTCGCTACCATCGGCTGGGTAACCACCTGTTTTCAGGGCAGTGCTCTGAAACAGGAGCCGTCACTGGCGGTGGCTACAACCGTCTTCACACGCCGCTACCTCGGGTTGAATTGGCGGTGCAAGATACATTTCTCTTATGTACCCGGTTGTTGCCACCATCCAGTAGCGGCGTGTAAAGGTACCATTAGGGTACCTTTACACGCCGCAATATCTGTGGAATCCTGACGGCGATATGTTGCCCTGAAACTATCGCCGTCAAATTGCCTCCCATTGCGGTGTGTAATTGGGGAATGTGGCAGCGATTAATCGCCTGTCGCCTGGTTCCTCATTTCACAGCACTACTCCAAAATCAGAGGCAATCATGAAGGCGAGATTCCCGGCTTTTGGCGTGTGATAGGGCGATAGTGATGGAATCAGTGTCGCCTATTGATTTCCCGTAGGCGTGCCACAGCGTGCTGGAGTCTGCGCCCCGTCAGCGATGATTGGTGGTGGCTACTGTGTTCCCATTGGCTGTCAGTTCACAGGGCGCCATATTTGAAGAGCTGTCTGTTCTGCCACTCGCACATCTACAATGACGTCATGTATTAGCCAGCCTTCCAGAGCAGGCTGACCAATCATAACGCTATTACGTTGTCCAATGAGCGTGTTTGGGGCGCGGTGTACACCATTCTGGCACGCCTATGTTCTCACCGCGCTGAACATGTACGCCCACATTCCTTTGGGGATTGCGGCGTGTGAAGCGGTGAGGGAAGTCCACCGGATTGGTTCCGCTGTGGGTGAGGCGATTTCCGGGGCGACACTTCGCCTTAGGTTGAGGGAGAAATTGCGGTGTGTAATGGCGCCATCAGCGATCTGAGACGACCATGAAAAACGTGCACACACACATTAGATCGCCTCATATCGCCACAAGATATTGCGGCGTGTAAAGGTACCCATAAGGTACCGTCACACGCAGCAATATTGCTAGAAATTTCACTGGCAATTTGCTGGTTGCAGTGAAATCATGGACACATTGTTCTATTTTGTTGCCGTGTACAAATGGAACAATGTGTCCATGATTTCACTGCAACCAGCAAATTGCCAGTGAAGTTGCTAGCAATATTGCCGCGTGTGACGGTACCTACATATCTACAGAGCTTGTAAAAATCACTTGCACATTCTGCAAAAACATTTTGCCAATTCAGATGTACGAAAGTGATTTTCAAGTAATTGTTAGATAATGTCTGTGTGTTTAGTGTGCAGTAAACATTAGGAGCTTCTAACCACATATACTGTAACATTTCCATAGGCTGCCATTCACTAGATGGATCCAAAAGTCTGCTCTTACGCCTCCATCTGGCAGGAATGAGTCTGCAAACCATTTGTTTTAGTATGTAGGAAAGTTTCACTGTATAGAAGATCACTGCGAAAATATGTATGCCATGCTTTTCAATGAGCCCCTGAGATGGACGGATCCTCGAGCTCATACCTTCTGGGCATATGCAGCCAACACTGTGCACAATGCATTTTTGTACCTAGCCCAGGGATGCATTCACACATCTGTCTGTGTGCTGCCTGATTTTTTTTTACTTGGAATGCCTGGTGGCTCATTACTTAGCACGGTACGATGGCTCAATGGTTAGTATGGTACGGTGGCTCAATAGATAGCACGGAACGATGGCTGAATGGTTAGCACAGTACGATGGCTCAATGATTTGCACGGTATGATAGCTCAATGGTTAGCATGGTATGGTGGCTCAATGGTGATCATGGTACAGTGGCTTAATGGTTAGCACGGTACAATGGCTCAATGTTAGCACAGTACGATGGCTCAATGATTTGCACGGTATGACAGCTCAATGGTTAGCATGGTATGGTGGCTCAATGGTGAGCATGGTACAGTGGCTTAATGGTTAGCACGGTACAATGGCTCAATGGTTAGCACGGTACGATGGCTCAATGGTTAGCATAATATAGTGGCTCAATGGTGAGCATGGTACAGTGGCCTAATGGTAAGCACACTACGGTGGTTCAATGGTTAGCACAGTACGATAGCTCAATGGTTAGCACGGTACGATGGCTCAATTTTTAGTACAGTACGGTGGCTCAATGATTAGTATGGTACAGTGGCTCAATGGTTAGCACGGTACGATGGCCCAATGGTTAGTACGGTACGATGGCTCAATGGTTAGCACGGTACGATGGCTCAATGGTTAGCACGGTATGATGGCTCAATAGTTAGCATGGTATGGTGGCTCAATAGTGAACATGGTACGATGGCTCAGTGGTTAGCACGGTACAGTGGCTCAATAGTGAACATGGTACGATGGCTCAATGGTTAGCATGGTATGGTGGCTCAATGGTTAGGATGGTACGGTGGCTCAATGGTTAGCATGGTACAATGGCTCAATGGTTAGCACGGTATGATGGTTCAATGGTTAGCACGGTATGGTGGCTCAATAGTTAGCATGGTATGGTGGCTCAATAGTGAACATGCTACGATGGCTCAGTGGTTAGCACGTACAGTGGCTCCTTGGTTAGCACTGTACGGTGGCTCAATGGTTAGCACAGTATGGTGGCTGAATGGTTAGCACGGTACCATGGCTCAATGTTCAGCACAGTACAGTGGCTCAATAGTGAACATGGTACGATGGCTCAATGGTTAGCATGGTATGGTGGCTCAATGGTTAGGATGGTACGGTGGCTCACTGGTTAGCATGGTACAATGGCTCAATGGTTAGCACGGTATGATGGTTCAATGGTTAGCACGGTATGGTGGCTCAATAGTTAGCATGGTATGGTGGCTCAATAGTGAACATGCTACGATGGCTCAGTGGTTAGCACGGTACAGTGGCTCCTTGGTTAGCACGGTACGGTGGCTCAATGGTTAGCACAGTATGGTGGCTGAATGGTTAGCACGGTACCATGGCTCAATGTTCAGCACGGTACAGTGGCTCAATAGTGAACATGGTACGATGGCTCATGGTTAGCATGGTATGGTGGCTCAATGGTTAGGACGGTATGATGGTTCAATGGTTAGCACGGTATGGTGGCTCAATGGTTAGCACGGTACAATGGCTCAATGGTTAGCACTGTACAGTGGCTCAATGGTTAGCACGGTACGATGGCTAAATGGTTAGCACTGTACAGTGGCTCAGTGGTTAGCATGGTACAGTGGCTTAATAGTTAGCACGGTACAGTGGCTCAATGGTTAGCATGATACAGTGGCTCAATGGCACATTGTTGAGCACCAAACGATGACTCAATGGTCAGCACGGTATGGTGGCTGAATGGTTAGCACTGTACGGGGGCTCACTGGATAGCATTGTTGCGTTGCAGCTTTGGGGTCCTCGATTCAAATCCTACCAATGACATCTGCAAGTAGTCTTTATGTTCTCCCCGAGTTTTTGTGGGTTTCTTCCGGGTTCTCCGGTTTCCTTCCACACTCCAAAGACAAAGTGATAGGGAATTTACGGTAGATTGTGAGCCCCAATGGGGACAGTGAAGATGAGGTCTGTGAAGTGCTGTGGAATTAACAGTGCTGTATTAGCAAAAAGCATAATAATGATTAGAAATCGCACAGATCCACTGAGTTTATCCTATTCTGATACACAACATAGGATCAGTAAAGCACGTGCTTATAGTTTTTACTTAGATCTGTGATTCTCACTGTGTGTTAATGTTCATGTGACACTCCATGGGTCTGAGTGCTGCCTGTCAAAGTTGAAATGTTATATGATGATAATAATAATAATAATAATAATAATAATAAAATCTAATGCCACAAATCCTTCTAGTTTTGTTTTTCATGTGACTATTTTATAAGAGCGGTAGCTTCTTCATATTTCTGAAATAAATCATCATTGTTGTGGTGACATATATATGTCCTGAATCACCGTTCTTAATATTGTTGTAGGAACGTGTAAAAAAATAAAAGGTTACAAAAAGTAAACATGAGTTTATCTATCTGATATCTATAATCTATATTCTATTTATCGATCTCCTATCTATGATCTATAATATATCTATCCATCTATCTATAATCTATCTATCATTTCTATGACTTATCTATCTATTGAATTCAAATATCAAAGAAACTTTATTAGCAGGACTAAATACACATCAGTTTTTCCAAAGCAAGTGTCCAAAAGGGAATAGGGATAGGGACTGTAGGGATGTTGGGTAGGGCTGTAGGAAAGGTGGATGGGGGCAATCTATTTATCTATCTATCTATCTATCTATCTATCTATCTATCTATCTATCTATCTATCTAAAGAAAAAAAACAGACATCACTTCCTTAAGCTCTTCAGCCCAGGTGCAAATCTATATAAATGAATTACATATGTATCAAAATGATAGCAGCACACTGGTTACACCAATCATGCTAACAATTATGTTTCTAGGTGTTACTTTGAGAAAAAATTAAAACTAAAAAGTTTTTTCAAAAAAACTCAGATAAAATTTTAGTTTTTTATGGTTCTTAGCACATGCATTGGCCAATATATGCCTGCCCTTCAACCACTTCACGGTGACCATAATTCTGAAGGGTCTCTGTCTACACTAAAAACCTCATATATTGGCCAATGCATGTGCTAAAAATATCATAAAAAAAAACAATTATCTGAGTTTTTTTTAAAAAACTTTTTAGTTTTTAATTTTTCTCAAAGTGACACATAGAAACATCATTGTTTGCGTGTATTGACTTAACCAGAGTGCTGCTATCATTTTGATACATATTAGGCTGGGGTCACACACACAGATATCTGTGCAGATATTGTTCACAGATCTCTGGTTGAAGTGAAATCATGGACACATGGTTCCATTTTGTGGCCATATACAAATAGACCAATTTGTCCATGATTTCACTTCAACCAGAGATCTGTGAACAATATCTGCACAGATATCTGTGTGTGTGACCCCAGCCTTAAATAGCTATTTATCTCCTATCTGTGATATATCTATCTATTCCTATCTATGTTCTATCTCTCTATAGGGGCCGTCACATGCTACGATTTTGTGAACGGTCTCATCCACGATCTCAGGGATGCGCGCACATGGACAATATCGTTGGTGAGGTGTCACATGTCTAGATATCGCTCAGGACGCAGCAGTGTGTTATGTGCAGGTATCATTCGCACAACTTGCGACCGATGCTCGTCAATGATGTGAATAGGAGAAATCGTTAAGGGGATCGGTTATCACGGTGTCACACAGAACGATGCAGCAGATTGCATGATCGACATCGTCTGATGTGGGTCCGGATCTCAAATCTGTGATTAACGACCAGATCACTTATCACTTGTCAGATCGACCTGTCACACGCAACGACGTCGTTAGAGCAACTGAAAACCCCTGACGTTTCAGCAATATCATTAATGATATTGTAGCGTGTGACGGCCCCTTATGTCTAGCATAAAGGGTGCTTGGACCCGAAACATTGCCGTCCGCGCCATGCCTGAATAAAAAGTTATTTGAAGCACCTAAGAACTGCAGTGCTGCGGCTTTTTCACTTTTGTAGGTATACGAAACCCACTAAAGGAGGGTTTAGTCTGCTTGCACCCTATACTCTGTCTCCTGTACTGCTCCCAGCCACTATTTTGTATCTATCTATCTATCTATTATATATCTATCTATAGGGGACATCACACGCTACGATATCATTAACGATGTCACCAACGATGTGAGTATTGGCGTATGGTTCGTGCTATGACAATTTTTCATTGTCGTCATGTCACACGCACAGATATCGTTTAAGTTGCATTAACAATGCCTCGATCCAGTGCTGCAATGTATGGCTATGTTACTGTTTAGCTCGTTATTAGTCACCATACACACAACACAATGTTCACGTGTGTGCAGATTATGATCCCTTTTATTACGTTTTATGTGTGTGTGTTGATATGTCTTCATGTATATGTCCATGTGTTTGAATTGTAATGTATGCAATAATGTCAATCTTTAGGTCTGACAACATAAAAACAAGTGTCAGCATTCCTACATGGCGACGGACTAACAGTGCATGCATACACCGGCAGCCAATCCGAACGCAGCAATGGTAACCAATCAGAACAGGGCGAAGAAAACACAACCCTCAGGCACGCCTATGTGCTTGATTTGGGAATCGCTGATTTTAATAGTAGTTATCGATATCGACTTGTCACACACGTCAATGCAGCACATTCAACGAGCCGACATCGTCTGATTTGGGGTCTGGTTCTCAAATCTGCGATGAACAATAAAATCGACGTGTCACACGCAACGATGTCGTTAACACGTCGTTGTAAATATTTTCCAATTTTGCTTATTTTTTTGATTACACAGAAATTGTGAAAATTATATATATATAAAAAAAAACATTCTAAAATGAAGGGCATATGAAATCTGTGAGTGTTAGGGCAGATGTGGTGTCTCCTGTCTGCACAGGCTATCGTGGCTATCATCAGCCCCGGATAGGCTTCATAGTCACCGTTGATAGCCCCCATGCTGTTATTTGTTGCAGCCCTCCCCGTCCCCTTCCTGTCAGATTTCCAGCCTGCAGTATGTGACATGTCAGTGAACGTGTCGGCTGAGTCTGTCATCTGTGCGGTTTGTTTCTTGTTTATCTCATGTCTCACTATGAGAAATGACTGGATGGTGCTGAACGTACGCGGGGTGCTCCACATCACACCTTTCTACACTAGCACTGGGATCACCTGGCTTTATCTGGGGTACTCAGTAGTTAATTGGGCAAAATAATTACTATCAATGCACATAGAAAAAGTAGACCTCGAGCACTAATTGCTGTACTCATATGACTGTCAGTTTGCACTGAAGGCTGTATATGCTAGACCGGGGTGCAAGCTCCAAGATCCAGACTGCAGCAAATGATCCATAATACATAAGAGAAGAAAAAAAGCTGCCACTCACCGGTCAGTGCAGAATTCTTTAATGGTGTAAGTTATGGGTACATGAAACGGACTACGGTGCCGTTTCGCGCAGTGAGCGCTTCACCAATGGCCTCTTAAAGATTCTACTGTCCAAAATAACTATTTCTTTTTCAGCTATCATGGTAATTTTTAGCTCTAACCCTCTGTTATTAAGGGTTATGGACACATCCTATGTGTTACTGTCAGTAAAAAATGAATCCGCATCCTCCCTCACTGCGCAAAATGGCACCGTAGTCCGGGACTCCACCACCCCCTCTCTATGTTTCATGTACCCATAACTTGCACCATTAAAGAATTCTGCACTGACCGGTGAGTGGCAGCTTTTTTTCTTCCCTTATGTATTAAAAATAATGACTGTGTTACCCTTAAATAAAAGCAGACATCTGCATAATCTAAAAGTAAAGTGCTGCGGAATATAACGGCGCTATATGAATAATATGTATTATTATTATTATAATTTCCTTTATTTCATCTATATAACAGTGAGGACTGGGAACTACAAATCTCATAACTCCCCATCCCCTGATAGATCTCTCTATCCATCTACAGCAATGATCTATCTGCAGTGTATATTGTCTATATAAGACTGCATTATGATCAGGAGATCACTACATGATCTTTCTTGTGTTCAATTGTTATTTATTTCCCTCATTCTTTCTTTATTCCTTTCTTTCACTCTCCTCCCTCTCTCTACCTTTTTTTCTTTTTTTCCTTCCTTTTCACCTTTCTTTCTGTTTTTCTTTTTGTCTCTCATTCTATCTTTCTCTTTTCTTTCTTTTCACTTTTTTCCTCTTTCTTTCCTTCTGTCTTTTTCACTCTTTCTTGCTCTTATTTATTCTACATTTCTCTCTTTCTATATCTTTATCTTTTTCCCTCTCTTTCTCTCTCTTGCTCTCCTTTTTTTCAACGTCTTCCACTCTTTCTCTTTTTCTTCCTTCGCTCTCTTTCTGTTTCTCTCTGACTCTTTCTCTCTTCTTCCCTCTCTCACTATATCTCTTGCTTTCTTTTTCTTCCCTCTTTCCCCCCCTCTCACTCTTTTTTCACTAGCTTTTATCATCTTTTGTTTTATCTTCTCATCAGAATATGATTACCGTATTAAAATAAATTTGAATCACATATTATTGATTACCTGTAATTAATAGGGATATTAAACATGTTTGTTTACATATAAAATATTTATGACAATCTCTCTTTCTCCCTCTCTTTCTTGCTCTCTTTGTCTCTCTTTTTTTCTTCTCTCTTCTCCCTCATCCTTCCACTCTCTCTTATTCCTCCCTCTGTGTCTTTCTCCTCTCACTTTTTGTCTCTCTCTTTCTTCCACACTCTCTTTTTCCTCCCTCTCTTGTCTTTCTCCCTCTCTCTCTTTCTGTCTCTCTTTCTCTTTTCATGTTTTCTTTATTTTCTCTTTAGAATGTTTATAGAAAAACAACAACCTTTGAATCACATATAATCTTTGATTACATGACATTAGTATTAGTAATATGAAATATCTGTCTACACAAATTATTTGACAGCCTCTCTCACTTTTTCTCTAGTTCTCTCTTTTTCTCTCCCCCTTTCTTTTTCCCTCTCTTTCTTCCACTCTTTCTCTCTTTTTCTTCCTTCTATTTCTCCCTCTATCTTTATATTTCTCTCTTCCCTCTCTTTCTCCCTCTCAGTATTTCTCTTGCTCCCTCTCTTTCTTCCCTCTCTCTTTCTCTCACTTTTTCCTTCCTCTCTTTTCCCCCTCTCATTTTTTTTCACTTTTTTGCTTTTATCATCTTTTGTTTACTCTGCTCTTTAGAATACAGTACCTTTATTTAAAAAAAAATAATAATCACATATAATTATTGAACACATGTAATTAATAATAATGATATTAAACATCTCTATCTACACATAAAATATTTATGACAGTCTCTAACTCTTTCCCTATCTTTCTTTTTCTCTCACTCTTTCCCTATCTTTCTTTTTCTCTCACTCTTTCCCTATCTTTCTTTTTCTCTCCCTCTTTCTTTTTCTCTCTTTTTTCCCTCCTCCTACTTTCTTTATTCCACTCTGTCTTTCCCTTTTTTCCTCCCTCTCTTTGTCTCTGTCTCTCTTTCTGTCTCACTCTCTCTCTTTTTTCCTCCCTCTCATTGTCTCTCTCTGTCTCTCTTTCTCTCTCACTCTCCTCTTTTTTCCCCCCTCTCTATATCTCTCTTTCTCACTCTCTTTTTCCTCCCTCTCTTTGTCTCTCTCTGTCTCTCTTTCTCTCTCACTCTCTTTTTTTCCTCCCTCTCTTTGTCTCTCTCTATCTCTCTTTCTCACTCTCTTTTTTCCTCCCTCTCTTTGTCTCTCTCTATCTCTCTTTCTCTCTCACTCTCTTTTTTTCCTCCTCCCTCTCTTTGTCTCTGTCTGTCTCTCTTTCTCTCTCACTCTTTCTCTTTTTTCCTCCCTCTCATTGTCTCTCTCTGTCTCTCTTTCTCTCTCACTCTCCTCTTTTTCCCCCCTCTCTATATCTCTCTGTCTCTTTCTCACTCTCTTTTTCCTCCCTCTCTTTGTCTCTCTCTGTCTCTCTTTCTCTCTCACTCTCTTTTTTTCCTCCCTCTCTTTGTCTCTCTCTATCTCTCTTTCTCACTCTCTTTTTTTCCTCCCTCTCTTTGTCTCTCTCTGTCTCTCTTTCTCTCTCACTCTCTTTTTTTCCTCCCTCTCTTTGTCTCTCTCTGTCTCTCTTTCTCTCTCACTCTCTTTTTTTCCTCCCTCTCTTTGTCTCTCTCTGTCTCTCTCACTCTCTTTTTTTCCTCCCTCTCTCTGTCTCTCTCTGTCTCTCTTTCTCTCTCACTCTCTTTTTTTCCTCCCTCTCTCTGTCTCTCTTTCTCTCTCACTCTCTTTTTTTCCTCCCTCTCTTTGTCTCTCTCTGTCTCTCTTTCTCTCTCACTCTCTTTTTTTCCTCCCTCTCTTTGTCTCTCTCTGTCTCTCTCACTCTCTTTTTTTCCTCCCTCTCTCTGTCTCTCTCTGTCTCTCTTTCTCTCTCACTCTCTTTTTTTCCTCCCTCTCTCTGTCTCTCTCTGTCTATCTTTCTCTCTCACTCTTTTTTTCCTCCCTCTCTCTGTCTCTCTTTCTCTCTCACTCTCTTTTTTTCCTCCCTCTCTTTGTCTATCTTTCAATTTTCTTTCCCTCTCACTCTTTTTTTCTCTCTTGCTCTTGTCTTTTATTTGATCTTCTCTTTAGAATATGTTTGTAGAAAAAAACCTTTTCAATCACATATAATTATTGATTACATGTAATTATTATGAGTGATATTAAATATCTCTGTCTACACGCAAAGTATATATGAGATTCAATTAATATTTCTTACCTGTATCTGGGATAGGTTGCCCCCTCGTACTGTGATATGTGAACCTGTATAATAAAGTCTCCAAATAAAAACACACATGATCCCTCCCCGGGCTATCTAAGGCCTCCGTGCCACCAATCAGGAAGCAGAGTCTTGTGGTGGCAGGAAACGATAGACCTGGGGCTTCCTGAAGTAGAGGAAGTATGGGCTGAGGGAAGTGAGGTCACCGCTAGCAAAATAAGGAGCTGTTTACTCCGACAATCAAATACTAAGAGCATAAACAGGAAGAGGTGTTCTAGGAGGGGAGGGCGGAGGTCGCAGCGTACGGGTGTGTGAAAGGGAGTCGTAAGAGAAAGAACACTTCACCTTGGTATTGATTCCACAAGTTTCTCTCTGATGCCCTTTCATGTGGTTTCACCTCGACGTCCCGGGTTACTACAATGATGGTTACCGTTGAATAGTAGGGTGAGGTTCTCATACTCAGGTTTCACTTCCATGTATTCTACCGATCACATCCATCTGTGAAAGGTATCTACCTTTCAGGGAACTCAAGACCTTAAACCGTCATCGAAGTGAGCTTAGATTGGTGAAATGGTAACGACGAGCCATCAAAGATTACAGAAATAAAATATGTGGCATGGTGTAAGTGATTGTCAAACTCCTTTATATCTAATTCATTTGAGAATTTAGAGTTAATAGAGAATTGTCCGCTAGAGTTAATTCAGGATTGTCCACTATTGGACCATGTAGAGAGCATCTTGACCGGTCTTGCATTCATGTGAATTGGCGTTGGGTAATGTTTAAAGGGATAACAGAATTAAAAAAAATTCCAACAGTTGGACTCCAGAGATCCCAAGAAAAGGGTTCTGCAGAGCTCCGTCATTAAAGAAGGTGCAAAGAGATCTAATGTGCGTTCATGATCCCCATTGGTTCTGTTTTGATTGCCGTCAACCGGATGATGGTTCTTCTTAAGGTATTGTCACACGCGGCAATTTTGCTAGCAATTTCACTGGCAATTTGCTGGTTGCAGTGAAATCCTGGACACATTGTTATATTTTGTTACCGTGTACAAATGGAACACTGTGTCCATGATTTCACGTGTGACTGTACCTTTACCCTGCTAATAGACAGGAGCACTCGGCCGGTAGTGATCTCTCCTGGGTCCTCCATATACCGGAGTGCTCGGCTCATAGCAATCTCTCCTGGCTCCTCTATTCACAGGAGTTCTCGGCCGGTAGCTATTTCTCTTGGCTCCTCCTTACGCAAGAGGACTCAGTCCGTAACTGTCTCTCCTGGCTCCTTAATACACAGGAGCACTCAGGCGGTAGCTTTCTGGCCTTGCTCCTCAATACACAGGAGCGCTCGGCCGGTAACTATCTTGCCTTTCTCCTCTATGCGCAGGACAGCTCGGTGGATAGCTATCTCTCCAGGCTCCTGCATACACAGAAGGGCTCAACTGATAACTATCTCTCCTAGCTCCTCCATACACTGGAGCGCTCGGTCAGTAGCTATCCCACCTTGCTCCTAGATACACAGGAGCGCTTGGCCAGTAACTATCTCGCCGTGCTCCTCTATGCGCAGGAGTGCTCGGCCTCTAGCTATCTCTCCAGGCTCCTGCATACACAGAAGGGCTCAGCCGGTAACTATCTCTACTAGCTCCTCCATACACTGGAGCGCTCGGTCGGTAGCTATCCCACCTTGCTCCTAGATACACAGGAGCGCTTGGCCAGTAGCTATCTCGACATGCTCCTCTATGCGCAGGAGTGCTCAGCCTCTAGCTATCTCTCCAGGTTCCTGCATACACAGAAGGGCTCAGCTGGTAACTATCTCTCCTGGCCAGGGGCTTAACTACAATAGGTGCAGGGGTTGCGATTGCACCCGAGCCCTGCAGCCTAGGGGGGCCCCAGAAGTCCCTTTGGCCTATAGAAAATGACTAATAATACTAAAGATTTGCAAAAATTAGGGGCCCCATTGGAGCTTTCGCATCGGGGCCCCTGGGTGTGAAGTTACGCCACTGCTTCTGGCTCCACCGTACACATTAGTGCTTGGCTGGTAGCTTTCTCTCCTGGCTCCTCCATACACAGGAGCACTCAACCGGTAGCTATCTCTCCTCGCTCCTCCATACACAGGGGCACTCGCCTAATAGCTATTTCTCCTGGCTCCTCCATACACAGGAACACTCTGCTAGTAGTTATTCCTCATGACTCCTCCATACACAGAAGGGCTTGGCCGATAGTTATCTTGCCTTGCTTTGCCGAGTACTGCTGTGTTCTCTATGAGAGAGCTGCTGCCAGACTCCTCTGCCGGTGACTCTCGCCAAGATTAAGAGGATCAGCAGTTTGTAATCAGTCATGCCAGTTGTTTCATTCACATTAGGGTATGTGCCCACAGGACGTTTTTTGAGCAGTCCTGAACGCAGCAAAACCTGAGGATCCTAGAGTCCTTGACAGGAGAAGTGCTATGATCTTGTCTGCGTTTTTTGCACGTTTTTACTGCGTTTTTTGTGCGTTTTTGATGCTGCGTTTTTCCTGCGTTTTTCCCATTGACTGCACCAAAAACGCAGAAATAATGAACATGTCAATTCTTTGCTATCCGCACCAAAAACGCAGGTGTTTGACAGTTCTTGACACTTGCAAAATCAATGTGTGTGCACAGCGTTTCTGTGAAATACATTGGTTTTGCTGGGAAGCCCAACCGCAGGAACAAATTAGCATACATTACCATAAAACCAATGGTTTTCTGCATGCGGAAACCGCAGGAAAAACGCAACAAAAACGCCCTGTGTGCACATACCCTTAGACTAACATCGACTACTCCCACCATAGTCCATGGGTTCAGCCTTCTCACCTGGTGGAAAGTGGATCAAGGGACCCCTGATCCTTTTTGGGGTGAGGGTCACAGAAATATTGGGTAAAATGGTTTTCTGTAGGAAACCCTTTCTGTGTGCCCTACTTAATATTGATATAATTAAAGTTCCCTTCTCTGGTTGGGACCTCTTCTGATATGAGAACTTTTCTTCACTTTTGTACATGTACATCCACATTTGCGTTTCTTTTCATCCACAATTGTGTTGTTACATGGATCCTCCTTTGTAAGTAATAAGTTACGGTACTTGACATCAGCTCATCAAAAAATGCCCCATTGCTTGTACCTCAGTTATTAGTTACAGTCAGTGTGGAAACCTGTCAGTAAGGGTACCTTTACACGCCTCTACTGGCGGGTGGCTACAACCGGATACATGCAAGAAATGTATCTTGCACCGGCAATTCACCCCGTGGTAGCGGCGTGTGAAGACGGTTGTAGCCACCCGCCACTAGTGGCACCTGTTTCAGAGCACTGCCCTAAAACAGGTGGCTACCCAGGCGATTGTAGCGACCTGTAGCGGCGTGTAAAGAAGCAACAGAAGGGATGTCTGGAGACCAGGCTATGTACCTGGTATGTAGCTGGGGCGTGACACAGGCTCCGGTTAAAGCGCCCCATCAGCGATCATTGGAGGAAGCTCCTGCATTACGATTGGTAGTCACTGCATAGGGCGGCATATTTAAGGAGCTGACCAGTCACACTACACAATTGCTCGAGCGTCATGTATTAATCAGCCTCCTGCGATGCCTGGCCAATCATGATGTTATTGCTTTGTCCAATCAGTGTACGGAATTCTCGTAATCCACAATTGTGGCACGCCTATGTGTTGTCCCTGCTGCACCAGGTCCGCCCATATTAGCTTGTTGTAGCGGTGTGTAAATGAGGTAAGGTGCTCTGCAGAAGGTAACTTGAGACACCCGGCAGTGTATCCAGAGATAGATGTAACCTACTGTAGCGCACCTTGTTGCGGCGTGTAAAGGTGGTGCGATTACCGTTTGCAACCGTTTGTGCGTGCTCGTGCACGTGAAGTAGCCGGTTGTAGCCACCATCCAGTAGCGGCGTGTAAAGGTACCCTAAGTGTTCAGTTCTGCTGCAGCGCCACCACAGTAGAAATTAGGCATTACACTACAAAAGAATCAGGCATGTTGATAGTCAACATGTCCACCCTTATTTTCCCCATTGTTGATTGAGAGTCAAATCACTAGCATACATATCAGGTAGCCGACTAGCCATGACGAAATTGCCAACTCATCGTGTATTGGCACTTTTTGTTAGTGCAATGTATACGTGGTTGTCATCCAGCGTTTTCTAGCGATTAATTAATCCATAATTTTTTAAAAAATTAATATTGAAATCTTTTCCTTATAATTCGAAGGAAAAATGTCTGATTTAGAGGATTAAGGAGGTCTCATAATATACACAGGGGATCTTCAAGAAGCTGCATTGCCGAAAGCAACGCTTCCCTCCCCACCCAGGGAAATTCCTATCATCATTGACCATACAATTGGTTTCCTGGACGCTTCCTGTGTTGTTTTTATTTTAAGCTTTTTTTGATGTGAAATGTTTGAAGTTTTCTCTTTCCAGAATAGTGTGTGAGCAGTTCGGCTACGAAATCCCCCTTCACTGCTATGTACCGTTCTCCAGACAAGAATCTCATTGACTCGGCTATTTGTATTGCAAGATCCAAGACCTACTGGAAAATGCTGTGCTCAATAAAGAAGGAATAATGCAAATATTGTAGTATCAAATAATCTATTATATAATCGCGAATCGGAAAAGCGCCCCTCCGCGCGCTACTTCCGGCGTGGTCATGTGGACACGAATTTAACATTGGGCGCGAAGCGCCCAATGCTGCGCGAGCAATGGCCGCGAGGCCATTGCGAGTCGCTGGCCCAGGGCGAGCAATGGCCGCGAAGCGGCCATTGCGAGCCGCTGCCCCAAAATCGATCCACAGCCTCGGCTACAACCTTACCGATTTACCGCTCAGGTAGCGCGAGCAATGGCCGCGAGGCCATTGCGAGTCGCTGCCTGAGCCGCAAATCGCTCCCCGGGGACCATGGAGCGGAGGCGGCACAGCCGCCTCCGCTCCCCGCTACCCACAACTCGCCCCCCCAATGTCCGCACAGCCCCCCCATGTCCGCACACCCACCCCCATGTCCGCACACCCACCCCCATGTCCGCACAGCCCCCCCCCCATGTCCGCACAGCCCCCCCCCCATGTCCGCACAGCCCCCCCCCATGTCCGCACACCCACCCCCATGTCCGCACACCCACCCCCATGTCCGCACACCCACCCCCATGTCCGCACACCCACCCCCATGTCCGCACACCCACCCCGCAACAAAACCACCCCGTCGCACCTAAGGCCCTACCCCCTAAGTCCGCCCCACCCCTACACGCTAAGCCCCGACCACCTAACCCCCGACCCGCAGCATCCTAAGCCCCCGCCGATACCCCCTAAGCCCCGCCGTCTACCCCCTAAGCCACCGCCGCCCTTAAGCCCCTACCCCCTAAGCCCCGCAGCAGCCCCTAAGCCCCTACCCCCTAAGCCCCGCAGCAGCCCCTAAGCCCCTACCCCCTAAGACCCGTAGCATCCTAGGCCCCCGCCGATACCCCCTAAGCCATGCCGCCTACCCCCTAAGGCACCACCACCCTTAAGCCCCTACCCCCTAAGCCCCGCAGCAGCCCCTAAGCCCCTACCCCCTAAGCCCCGCAGCAGCCCCTAAGCCCCTACCCCCTAAGACCCGTAGCATCCTAAGCCCCCGCCGATACCCCCTAAGCCCCGCCGTCTACCCCCTGCCCCTATCGCTAAAGCCCTACACCCTAAGCCCCCGCAGTCCCCTAACCTAACGGCGCTGTCACCTAAGGCCCTACACCCGAAGCCCCCGCCGTCCCCTAACCTAACGTCCCCGTCGATCACTTACATGCCTTCAAGTCATCTGATCGTCCGTCCGGCCAGGCGTCCTCTTCCTCCGGCCCCGGGGGTCTTCTCTCTTCTTTCCGCCATCTCCGCCTCTTCGTCCGGCCCCGGGGATCTTCTGTCTTCTTTTCGCTAACTTCCACCTCCGACGTCCTCTTCCTTCTCATTAAGATAGAATGGACGAAAAATCCCCCATTCAATCTCAATGAGATCTGAGGCCCTCTTCTGATTGGTCGCTGTATACTGCCCTCAGCCAATCAGAAGAGCCCCTCAGACTGAGACGCAGTTCTCATTCAGGTCCGCATTTTTTTTTCCCCATTGACATACATTAGCGGTGTGTCTGCGATTTTATGGCCGGCCACCTGGTTCTATTTGTCGGCCCTAAAATCGCGGACACACCGCTAATGCATGTCTATGAGCAGTCAGCCCGATTTCGGATTGGACGCCAACCAATCAGAATTCGAGCTGACTGCCCATAGACATGCATTAGCGGTGTGTCCGCGATTTTAGGGCCGACAAATAGAACCAGGTGGCCGGCCATAAAATCGCCGAAACACCGCTAATGTATGTCAATGGGGAAAAAAAAGGCGGACCTGAATGAGAACTGTGTCTCACTCGCAAGTAAAAAAATAAATAAATTAAATAATAAAAAAAATTATTTACAAATAATTAAAAAATAATAAAAAAATAAATAAAAAATAATAAATAATTCAATAAAAATAATAATAAAAAAAAAAAATATATGCTAATTATATCAGCCCTTCCAGCGGACCTGAATGAGAACTGGGTCTCAGCCTAAATAATAAATTTAATAATAAAAAAATTAATAAAAAAATAATAAAAAAATAATAAAAAAATAAATAAAAAATAATAAATAATTCAATAAAAATAATAATAAAAAAAATAAATATATGCTAATTATATCAGCACTTCCAGCGGACCTGAATGAGAACTGGGTCTCATCCTAAATAATAAATTTAATAATAAAAAAAATAATTAAAAAATAATAAAAAAATAAATAAAAAATAATAAATAATTAAATAAAAAATAATAATTAAAAAAAAAAAATTCTAATAATAATGATATTACTGCTAATAATAATGCTATTAATGCTAATAATTATGCTATTAATGCTAATAATAATGTTATTAATGCTATTATTAATGCTAATAATCCTATTATTAATGCTATTAATGCTAATAATAATGCTATTAGTAATGTTATTAATGCTATTATTAATGCTAATAATGCTATTATTAATGCTATTTATGCTAATAATAATGCTATTAATGCTATTAATAATGCTATTAATGCTATTATTTATGCTATTAATGCTATTAATGCTAATATTTTTCCTATTAATGGTATTATTAATGCTATTAATGCTAATAATAATGCTATTAATGCTATTAATGCTAATAATAATGCTATTAATGCTATTAATAATGTTATTAATGCTATTATTAATGCTAATAATGCTATTATTAATGCTAATAATGCTAATAATAATGCTATTAATGCTAATAATAATGCTATTAATGCTATTAATACTGTTATTAATGCTCATAATACTGCTAATAATGCTATTAATACTGCTATTACTGCTAATAATAATGCTATGGCTTATATTATTGCTATTGATGATGCGATTATTATTTAAAAATGTTTAAAAAAACAATAAACATATTTTAGATACCCGATGCATTTGCATCAGGCTAACAGCTATAACTACTATAATCAAATTAATGCATGTTCTAGAATCCCGATGCATTTGCATCGGGCTCACAGCTAGTATAAAATAATGTCAAAAGTGTAGATTGATTGTTCTAGGGGACCTGCAATGAAAGATTGTTCCTATTTCTCCTGACTCCCCATACACAGGAATGCTCAGATGAGAGAGCCACTGCTAGACTTCTTTGAAGGTAACTATCTTCCGAAAAACAAAGGGAATGGCTGTTGAAATTCCAAGAACTAGATCCTTTTCTTTCCCAAGTCATGGTCTCCATATACAATACTCACAAAAGGTTTTCTTGTCTGCTCAGGCATGGCATCCTACTTGTCTTCTTTTCTGCCGAGGTACGGCATCCCACTCTTCCTCTTGTCTGCTGAGGTACGGCATCCCACTCTTCCTCTTGTCTGCTGAGGTATGGCATCCCACTTTTCTTCTTGTCTGCTGAGGTATGGCATCCCACTCTTCTTGTCTGCAGAGGCATGGCATTCGACACTTCTTGTCTGCTGAGGTATGGTATCCCACTCTTCTTGTCTGCTGAGAGACCATCCCACTCTTTATTTGTCTGCTGAGGTAAGGCATCCCACTCTTCTTGTCTGCTGAGACATGGCATCCCGCTCTTCCTCTTGTCTGCTGAGGCATGGCATCCTGCTCTTCTTCTTGTCTGCTGAGACATGGCATCCCGCTCTTCCTCTTGTCTGCTGAAGTATAGCATCCCGCTCTTCTTCTTGTCTGCTGAGGCATGGCATCCTGCTCTTCTTCTTGTCTGCTGAGACATGGCATCCCGCTCTTCCTCTTGTCTGCTGAAGTATAGCATCCCGCTCTTCTTCTTGTCTGCTGAGGCATGGCATCCTGCTCTTCTTCTTGTCTGCTGAGACATGGCATCCCACTCTTCCTCTTGTCTGCTGAGGTATGGCATCCCACACTTGTTCTTGTCTGCTGAGGTATGGCATCCCACGCTACTTCTTGTCTGCTGATATATGGTATCTCACTCTTCTTGTCTGCTGAGGTATAGCATCACACTCTTCTTGTCTGCTGAGTTATGGCATCCCACTCTTCTTGTCTGCAGAGGCATGGCATCTGACACTTCTTGTATGCTGAGGTATGGTATTCCACTCTTCTTGTCTGCTGAGAGACCATTCCACTCTTTTTTTGTCTGCTGAGGTAAGGCATCCCACTCTTCTTGTCTGCTGAGGCATGTGACTCACCGTGGCCGGGACTCCGGTTTAGACAGGCGATGCTTCCTTCCTCCTTGTCACGGGTGGACCGCGCCTGCCGGTAGTGGGGCCCGGTGTAGTGCAGATCAAAAGGGTTGAAGACGTCTTGGTGGAACAGATTAAAGGGGTTTTTAATTTATTCGTGACGCCACCTATGAGTAGATTCGGTAAGGACTACCGACGCTGCGGAACCTCCGGGGGATGGACAGCAGCTAGATGTTACGCTCCCCACAGGCTGAGCGGTGATCCCCGGAGGCTGGAGCTGCTCAAAATGTTGTGCGGCAGCTGCGGTTACCTTGAAGTGCGGACGGACAGTTCATAAGGAAGCACGGACACAGAAAGTCTCTGCAACGGGTCTTTACTGTAACCAGCAGGCAGTACATGGCATACAGTGGTTGAGTAGTAGACCGGGTGGACTCAGCAGTGATGGTGTCCCTTAGAAATCCGCAGTGTTCCTCCATTCTACCTAATTTGTTGCCAGTGTCGCCCAGGAATACCAGGTCGGGTACGGGGAGGCTGCTTCAATGCCCTATCCATGATATACGTTATGGATGTTTTGGGGAGCCTTGGGTCCCTCGGTGGGTACACCGCTGGTTAGACGACTGGAAGTTGGCTGGTGGTGGGGTGCTCCTGTAAAGCTGCTCCTCCACGCTTCTGGTTCGCGTAGCAGAGGTGAACTGCTGCCAGCTTCGGTACCAGTGAACCGGCTGTGAGTTGTGGGCACGGGAGTATTTTGGGAACCCGTGTGGTAATGCCTGATCCCGGTAGTTAAGGCCTCAGGTGCTCATACCCGACCGCTCCTCTCCAAGTTCTGTGTTCTAGGCTCTGCTCTAGATTCCAGACTCCTACTGTTCTTTTTCTGTACTGTCTAGATTATTGTGTGTTCTACTACACTTCCCTAACACTCCACCCACCAGGACCTATGATTGGCCCTCTGTTCTAGGTGATGCATGCAGGGTTGGATTTCTATGTTAACCGGATCATTGCTGAGTCAGAGGATATTGCGGCTGCATTTATGGCTGCAATACCCTCTTGTGACGCACTCGTTGCGGGGCGCCACACATGGCATCCCGCTCTTCTTCTTGTCTGCTGAGGCATGGCATCCTGCTCTTCCTCTTGTCTGCTGAGGCATGGCATCCCGCTCTTCTTCTTGTCTACTGAGGTATGGCATACCACTCTTCTTCTTGTCTGCTGAGGTAAGGCATCCCACTCTTCTTGTCTGCTGAGGCATGGCATCCCGCTCTTCTTGTCTGCTGAGGCATGGCATCCCGCTCTTCCTCTTGTCTGCTGAGGCATGGCATCCCGCTCTTCTTCTTGTCTACTGAGGTATGGCATACCACTCTTCTTCTTGTCTGCTGAGGCATGGCATCCCGCTCTTCTTGTCTGCTGAGGCATGGCATCCCGCTCTTCCTCTTGTCTGCTGAGGCATGGCATCCCGCTCTTCTTCTTGTCTACTGAGGTATGGCATACCACTTTTCCTCTTGTCTGCTGAGGCATGGCATCCTGCTCTTCTTCTTCTCTGCTGAGACATGGAATCCCACTCTTCCTCTTGTCTGCTGAAAAGCTGTGAAAAAAAAGAATGCGCATATAGGGTCTTATCTCAGATGACACTTTCGCTTATCGATGTGGAATTGCTCACCTTTGTCAGTTGTGTAACCCACAACTGGTAGAATAGCGTACAGGCAGCTGCTGCAGGGACCGCACTCCCAACGGTGACCGTGATGCAGAATCTTGGACAAAGTGCTTCAGTGTCCGCGCTGCTGCTCCGAGACCAATGAAACACAGACAAGGGAATGTCTGGATCAGATACAGCCTTTAGTTTCCTAGGACACTGAAGCACTTTGTCCAAGATTCTGCATCTTGTCTGCTGAGGCGGTATCCCACTCTTCTTGTCTGCTGAGGTGGAATCCCACTTTTCTTGAATGGTAGGCCCTCAGGTCATTGAAGTTCTAGGGTACAGAGTTATAAGCCTCTACACAGCAGCTCAGCTGATTCCATAGGTTTTCTGTGGGATTCAGGTCTTGTGAAAGTGCGGTCCGCTTCATTTGAGCTTCCTTAGTCACCAGCAGCCGTTCCCTAATGATGAGACCTCTATGAGATGGAGCACTGTCATCTATGGAGATGAAATTAGGCCTGTGTTGGTCATGCAGAGGCACAATAACAGTGGCTGATGCACAGTGCTTTCCTTGACATCTCCATTGACTTTCTTCAAAGAACAGCACTGAAGGCCAATGGTCCCATGTCCAGCATAGATGCTCCCTGTGCCTGGTGGTGAGGTCAGGTACCTTGCAGGTCATCTAGCCACAGACCATGCTGAAGTACACAGTTTCAAATGGTCTGATGTGGCACTTGGGTGCCTCTCACCTCCCTTAAATGTGCCTGGACTTGTGAGGCATTCATCATCCGGTTACACAGAACATTGTTCACTTCTGTCTGAGAACATTCAGCTTAAAGCCTTGCAATGACGAGTAACTGCTGATCAATTGTTAGGTGCCGTCTTGGTCTCATGTTGAGAAGGACTGTTAAATACCAATCCCAATTAAACTCCAAAACATATTGGGTGATTCATGGATCAAAGGCCATTCTGTTCTGTCTTGCACTTCAATGGTGCATGCACACGATCAGTGTACACAGCGTTTTGAACCCAGCGTCTTGCCGCTGCATCCAAAAACACTGCATCATATAGTATAAGCATAGTGGCTGGGATTTCAATAAATCCCGTGCCCACTATGCTTAACCCGACCGCAGCCTTCTTTTACCTGCGGTGCGGGTTGCCGGCACTCTGCTCCTCCGCAGCATGTTCATTCATGCTGCGGAGTCGGAAGCGGCTCCAATCGGTGACTGCAGGCATCCGCCGCACATGGTGAGTACAGGGCGGCTGCGGCCACCCGCGGGTTCACTCAGGTCCAGAGGAGCTGCGTCCAGCACACAGCTCCTCCGGACCATGAGCACATACCGGAACTGTTCCTTTTAGAACTCCTTGAACTGTAAGCCAACACAAAACGGCCGTCATCTTTGCACCATGCCTGCATTCCTGATGTCCACCTTTGTTACTTTTTTAAATGACCATGAATAAAATAGTGTTAATACAACAGTGAGTGCCGACAACTTAGGCTACTTTCACATTACGGATTTTAGGGAGCCGATGCTGTCCGGTATAAATCGGACAGCATCGGCTCCCTTCTGATGCCTGGAATCGGGTGCCAAATAGGCACCCGATTCCGGCATAAAATCGGCGCCTCCGGGCTGAAAAAAAAAAAACTTATGCTCACCTCTCCCCGAGCCCCCGCCGTCTCCAGCCGTCTTCCGGAAGGTTTCCGGTGGCTCCGCGGGCTGCAGAGGTCTTCTGCATGTGTTCAGGACCTGCGGTGATGTCACAGTCACGTGACCGCGGGTTCCACCATGGTAACCCGCGGGTCACATGACTGGGACATCACCGCAGGTCCTTTACACATGAAGAAGAAGACCTCTGCAGCCTGCGGGAGCCACCGGATGCCTTTAGGAAACGGCTGGAGACGGCGGAGGCTCGGGGGGAGGTGAGCATTAGTTGTTTTTTTTTTTTAACCCTTGTGCACCCAGGAGCAGTTTTACTGTACTGAGCATGCTCAGTACAGTAAAATGGGGTCGAGGAAATCAGATGTTTCCTCGGAACCTTCTCCTAGGGCCCATGTTATAGGGAACGGTCAGATCGGATGTGCATCTAAAGCCATCCGATTTGTCTGAATGATCCGATTCTGTCCGATTTTATTATCGGTGCAAAAATCGGTGCAGGCTCCGATTTTTGCACCGATAATAAAATCGGACAGAATCGGATCGGACCAAATCGGATGCCATTTAGTGCACATCCGATTCGGTCCGATGCCCATAGAGGCTGCATGGGGCCAAATTCGGATCCGATGCTGTCCGATTTTGATCGGACAGCATCGGATCTGAAAAATACGTAATGTGAAACCAGCCTTATTCTTCTGTTTTCGGTATGAATCTGAAAATACCTGCAATTACCTGGCGTATGCACTCCACAATGTTGCTTTTTCACCACTGATTTTCTCCCTGTCGTGCCTCCAATTTTCGGATCCATGGTTGATTGTGCCGAGCTGCTTCTTTCTGAACTGCTCATGGCTCAAACACCTGTTGTGAATTTTCCCATTAAGCTCCTTGTTAGAGAACAGCAAGTTGTGTAAAAAGTTCTTAAACATTGAACAGTTGGACCTGTGCATCCAAAAGTGTAAAGAAGGTCACATGAAGTTCACCTGAAAAGGTTAGAGGGCATTATAGCTCATACTGAAATTTCACCTGAAGCCAAATATCCCTAACTTTTTGTGAGTAGTTTATATTAAATCGTTAATAGATGACGCCAAAATCTGTGGGTTTGGATGACTTTTATCCAAAGTGTATGGGGTCCTTTAAAATAAATGTTCAATATCAGATTGGTGGAGGTCCAATTCTCAAAAATCGTTCAGATCGGCTATTTGAGGGGGCTGCAGCCGGTAGTGACCATATAGAGAAATTGGAATCCGGCTCAACAGGAATGGATTTTCTTTTTCTTTTACTTTTCAATAAAGATGGTGCATACAAAAGAAAAAAATACCGTACATGCTCGAGTATAAGCGAATTTCTCAGCACAATTTTTGTGCTGAAAACTACCCCCCTCGACTTATACTCGGTCAGTGTCATGTCAGTGAGGGGGGGGGGAAGAACAGTGTCTGGGGGTCTGGAAGAGGCAGGAGGAGGTTGCAGAAGGAGCAGGAGGTCACGTGGTCCCGCTCATAAGTGTAATTCAATATGCACTGCATCCCCCTGTCCATCACCGATGGGGAGAGCTGTGCACATTATATTACACTAAGTGATCTTGCCCCCTCATCACTGTATATGGCCCTCGTGCTGTCGCACATAAAATATTAACCATTAAACTCATCCTCCATTGCTGCTCTGTAGGCACCGTGGCGTCCTCCCTCCGCTCTTCCTCCTTGTACCCGGTTTCTAATCACATGATCGGTGCAGCAGCGATGACATCACTGATGAGGCGGTCACATCAATGGAAGCCATAGTCAAGCATGAAGAGCGGAGGAATTGGGGCTGTATGCCAGTGATGGGGGTCTGTATACCAGTGATGGGGGGCTGTATACCAGTAATGAGGGCTGTATACCATTGATGGGGGACTATATACCAGTGAATGTGGGCAGTATACCAGTGTTGTGGGCCTGTATACCAGTGATGGTGGATATATACCAGTGATGGGGGGGCTGTATACCAGTGATGGGGTCCTGTATACCAGTGATGGGGCCTGTATACCAGTAATGGGGCCTGTATACCAGTGATGGGGGCTGTATACCAGTGATGGGGGGCCTGTATACCAGCGATGGGGCACTATAACAAAATGAACCACCATGATGAGGGCTATATACCAGTGATGGAGGTGTTATATATCAGTGATGGGGGCTGTATACCAGTGATGTAGGAGCTATATACCAGTGATAGAGGCGTTATATACCAGTGATAGAGGTGCTATATACCAGTGATGGAGCGCTATATACCAGTGATGGGGGGCTATATACCAGTGATAGAGATGGCTATATACCAGTGATGGCCTCTATATACCAGGATGAGGGGGCATATACCAATAATGGGGGGCCATTTACCATGATGAGAGGGCTGTATACAGTGATGAGGGACTGTATACCAGGATGAAGGGCTATATATTATATATATAGTATTGTAAAGCGCTGCGGAATATGTTGGTGCTATATAAATAAAGATTTATTATTATATAAATAAAGATTTATATTATTATTATTATTATTATTATTATATATAGTGAGAGTCTGCTGCATTTCTCACCCTAAGCTTATACTCGAGTCAATATTTTTCCCTACTTTTGGAGGGTAAAATTAGGGGCCTCGGCTTATACTCGGGTCGGCTTATACTCAAGTATAAACTGCACATGATCAATATGACCTAGTCAAATGACTGGGTCATGTCGACCATGTAATTTTGTTCTTTTGTATGCACCATCTTTATTGAAAAAGAAAAATACATTCCTGTTGAGCCGGATTCCAATTTTTTCAGTCAACAACCTGGATCAATTCAACCATATTATATTTTCTTTTGTATGCACCATCTTTATTGCAATAAAATAAAAAGAAATTCCATTCCTGTTGAGCCGGATTCAATTTTTTCTATTATCCATAATAAATAATTAAATCAATAAATATAAAAGTTTAAGTCACTTTCTCCACCCAACCCACAGAAATAAAAAAATAAAATATTTGACATTGCCAAATCTGACAGTATAAAATGAATGAACAGATACAGTACATTCCACAAAGAAAAATGACATCAACGGATTTGCCATTTCTCAGTCATTTCGCTTACCATCCCCTCCACCCCTCCCCACCAAAAAAATCTTACTAATATGAGATCAGAATGTTTTATGTTTTCTAAAATAGAACCACAGGAATGGAACAAGAAGTAATCTGCAGTACTCAATGCTATAGTGTGTACAGGTGCAACGCCGAACTTTGATACATTGTAACAAAAACATAGCAGCACCCTGAAATGGCTACTGGGCGGTTATCAATATGGCCATATTTATAAGCTAAGTGTCTTAAATTGTTCATTTCTCCTTAGCTATAATATTATTCTATATTAAATTATATCTTAGTGTTTCAGAGCGCCGCTGCATCTCTTTCTTAGAAAAAATAAGCTACATTGACGAAAGAGTTAGGACTTTTGGATGATGGGGAGTAAAAACTAAAACTGCAATTTTGGACAAAAATTCACTCAACCTTGAAGGGTTATGGAGTGTCCTCCAAATAAAAGAGGGTGCACCCCTGGGTTACACCTTTGCATTTCATGCAAATATATCTACTATGCATTTGTCCAGTAACTTTTATGGTATAATTGTAAGAAGTCGGTTGGGTTTCCTCCTTGTGTTTGTGCAGGTGGGGCCGAGATTTCACATCCTTAAGAGCAGAGATATGTGGCGGGAGTGGCATCTGTAACCTGGGCTCATTTAGATTTCTGTTACTCCACATCACACCAGTATTGGTGCTAGAGAAAGGATTTGACTTTGGGAACAACAACATTCATTTCACTGTTGAGCAGCACCTTTCCGGGACAGTAAAGCTGAGACTTGTGGCTTTCAGGGTGGGGTCACTTTTTTTTTTTTAATCTGAGATCAGAGGAGAATAGTGCACACACCAGTAAACATAGCTAGAAAGAACATATTCCAACGACTTGCATATATGAAAGTTACATTTTTTTGTAAATTGTATTCGACAAACGTATTGGGACACTGTACAGAATCTATTCTGACCTCCGTAGACATTAATATGGAGTCTGCACGTTTTCAGCTCTACCAGCTACCATTCTTCTAGGAAGGATTTCTACAAGATTTTGGAATTTTTGCACCTTCATCCAGAAGAACATTGATGATGGGGAGAGTCCGGGATCACAATCTCCTTCATTGGACGGGGTTGAGGTCCGGGCTCTGCACAGCCAGTCAGGCTCTTATACCAAAATCACCCAATCATGTCTTCTAGATCTTGTGCACTGGGTATAGTCATGGGGGATAGAAAAGGGCCTTCCTCAAACTGTTACCACAAAGCTGGAAGCTACAATTGTCCACAATGTCTTATACTGAAGCATTAAGACTTCGCTTTACTGGAACTATAAAGCCAAGGCTAGCCCCTGATCACAGCACAGAGCATTATCCTCCTCCACCATCTATATAGCGGCACAATGCAGTCAGGCGGGTAACAGTCTCCATTCACCAAACCCAGACTCCTCCATCAGACACATATAGAGCAGTGTAATCCGTCACTGCACAGAGCACGTCTCCTCCAGAGTCCAGTGGTAGCGGCTTTACACCGCTTCATCTGATGCTCGACATTGTGCTTGGTGATCTATGGCTACAGCTGCTTGGCCATGAAACTCCCGACGGGCGCAGTGCTTGTACTAATGTTACCAGAGGAGGTTTGGACTCTGCAGTTATGGAGTCAGCAAAGCAATGGTGACTTTTCTGCCCTCTGCTTCTCAGCACTAGGCCCCCCGCTCTGTAACATTATGGGATATCCACTTTGTGGCTGAGTTGCCTTCCATTTTTTGTCCTCTGCTTTTTAGCACTCGGTGACCCCAGGTCTCATGCATCAGACTCTATTCCCTAGACCAAAGACACTGGAAAGCTATATGTCCATTAAAGATTTTCTCTACCATATAGGAAACTGCTCTTACCTGCAAAGTGGGTTACTACAGAAAATATAAAATTTGGGTCACTGATTGATGTCAAACTTATAGTTGTCTATTTCTGAGCATTCATAAAATCTTTCCGACATACTGTCAGGTCTGTCGGTTCTGTACCTAAGGGAGCCCCTCTCACTTTTGAGGATACTCCGGCTCTTTGTCATGTCACCCTTTGCCCTTCGCTGGCCATGAGGGCTGGGGTGTCACCCCTGAAGGGTGTAGGTAGAGCAAGTGCTCGCTCTGGCGGTGTATTGTACTCTGGGAGATTTATTTTTGGCGTTGATCCAAGTGATTATTCTGTTCAGGGGCCTCAAGACGCTGAATCCCCTGGTATCAGCTGTTGCTAGAGGTTACGGTATGCTGTATCTGCTAGTCAAGCTAGGTAATGGGAGGCTCAATCCAGCTAGCTGAACCAGCAGACACAGCGTCCTGTATCTGTGACACCCCAGGTTCCAAGTGCCACAGTGTCATTATTGCCCCCGGGTGATAGTGCCACGCTTGAGAGCAATGGAGGGACTTCACACCAGGCAAAACCCAAAGAACACAATACCTTTCTGCCTCCAGGCCTGAAGGGGGTGACCAAGACCCGGATTCAGGGTGAACTCCCCTATAAATTCTAGTCTGGGGCGGAGCTAGTGAGTTCAGTTCCTAGGAGGACTGAGGAAGACATCCTGTGGACTGGTAACTGTGCTGATTTCGTCCCAGGGTAGCTCATCCTAGCTTGAGGGCCCAAGGCAAGGGTCTGGAAAGTGGAGAGGAGCCCGGGGAGCAGAACGGTGTCATGCTCACTCCGGAGGAACAGCGCCAAGGACAGACACCGGAGTCTGAGGCTGTGCAGGGCTTAATGACCTTGCAGCCAATACCGGAAGGTGGGGGGTGCACGTTCCCCAGTCACACTGTGCCAGGAGGCAAACCAGCGTAAAGAGCCCAGGAACAGCCACCTGAGATGAGGTGCTAGAGAAGGACTCGAGTTGCCTGCCATACCCGCACCAAGCAGGAGGGAGAGAAAGAGAGAGGGCCAGCAGCTTAGATTATGCAGCAGCAGAGACCTGTTACAAAGCGCAACAAGGAAGTTTCAGAACTTGCCGGGTGAGGAGAACCCCGAGTTGCCCTCAGGTACACGGACTCAGCTTTCTAATTGTAACACCAGTTGGAATTACAGTTGCACCAGTAAAAGGACTTAGGAACCAACAAACCGTGAGTCTGTCTGTTGCTTTGCGCCCACCAATCCTGCACACTACACCCTTGCCATATCCACTGCCCTGCAGATCCGCTCCACCTTTGGGGAGCTGCTCCATCCCTGCTGTCCGTCTATCATGCCCAGAGGTCCTGCAGCAGTGGTGGCCACTAATAGCCACTTACCACGGGTGGGGTTACGAATAACTACCCTTCTTATTACTCCTTCCCCTACCACGCCAAGAACTCCCTTTTACAACTGAACCCAGGGTCACGGAAGCCGGGTCTCAACCCCTGTGATTCTCCAGAGCTGCTAAATAGCCCGGTTCCAAGTACCCCACGGCCCTGAAGTGACTCAGTTCCTGGCGTCACTAACAGGACCTCATGCCCGACGTATACGGGTACTCTGTGCCACAAACTTATTGAAATGTGTGTTTTTGGCTGTCACCATTGTTGAGACGTGAGGCGCACGGGAAGCTGAGGGGCATGTCTTTGTGAGCGGTACCCTCCAAAGAGCATGAAGCAAGGCCCAATCTGCGCTCTGATGACATCCAGTGGGGACGAGAAACCCTGTCCCACCGGCGGAACTAAAGCTGAACATCCCCAAGTGAAGTGAAGGACCGGGAGGGTTAAGGTTCACTAAGGGGGAGGAAAATGTCGGAGCTGGGAAGAGAGGAGCCCAGGCGGGGGGCTGTCGCATCTGAGCTCGCGGTTCCAAATGCAGCCCCAATAGTAGCCAGAGCACCAGCCTCCGCCGTGGTGCAAGCCATGTCACCGGTAATGTCGTTCCTAATACCATACATGCCAGGGGCGACGTGGTTGCCGCAATACTCAGGGGAGCCAAATACCCTGACAGACTTCAGAGAGAGACTGGACAGTTATTATAGAGTGTTTTCCTGACGGAAGACCAGCGAGTCAGCATACTAATGGGACAATTGTCTGGTGCAGCTCAGCGAGAAGTAAAGTCCTGACTGGACACTGATAAAGACACTGTTGAGCATGTAATAGACAGACTGAAAGATGAGATTCTTTGGGTGTAGACAAAAGCCACACGAGAGCGCAAGACTTTGAACCTACAGGAAGCGCTCAGGGCATTGAAATAGACAGAGCCTACTCTGGTGCAAGAAGAAAACAAATTGCTTATTGACCAGTTTATTGATGGACTCCTGCCCATAGAGTGCAATTGCACTTGATGGCTATACAGAGCCCTGATCTGGACTTTGTTCAGTTTAAGGACAGAGCTATCCGTATATTGCAAGAAGAAGTACCCCGTGACTCAGAGCCTGCACAGTGCCTGGCCATAACCTACCATCAGTAGAGGGCGCAGGACCCCCAGGCCACGGCAGGTGCAAGTGCACAGACTTTGGGGTCCATCACTAATGAGGCTCTAAACTTAAAGATTGAAGCACTAACTAAGAGTGCACCTGAGATGGCTAAGGCTATGCAAAAGATGCAAGGATCCAAGCCAGTGGAGAAGATCGAGTTGGCTTCCAGCAGAGAGGACGTCCCGTGGATGCGACAGAGGAGATACCCAATGACCAGAGGACGCCCCAGCGATCGCTACGACCCTGATGGACAGCTCATCTGTCGACACTGTAACCAGCCAAGATATCTTGCCAGGCAGTTTACTTTAAATGAGAAAGCCCTGTGGCAGCGGGCTGCCCCTCAGGAATAAGACCACCAGGCCCGCCAAACTGGCATGACAGGTATGTGGGCGGACGATCGGTCCTACCTGTTGTGCTAGATGGCATTCTCACGAACGCTTTGCTGGACACTAGGTCACAGGTAAGATCGATACCGTATATCCTTTACCAGAGATACTGGGCAGACTCTGACATTTTGCGTGGCCCAGATGATGACTTTACTATATTAGTGAGTAACGATAAACCTGTGCCACAGATTGGGTTTAAAGAAGTAACCATAAAGGTGGGGGGGTGGAATTGAAAGACCAGGGATTGATAATTGTTGATGTTGATCTGCATGAGCGTAAACCAATGATCACTCTAGGCACTAATGTAATAGGAAATTGTCTTGCAGAGATTATTGTCTTGTTACAGGAGATTGCCGAGACTGCCAACAGTGGACAGCAACGAGTCCTGCGAAAGGAAATAAATGCACTGATGCTGAGACAGCAGGTAGAGTTATCCGGAGGTGAAATCGGAAGTGTAAGAGTAAGTGATCCGGTACCCATTGCAATACCCCCAAAAACTGAAATATTGGTCTGGTGTAGGGCAGCAATAGGCTTTAGAGAGTGAGATTACCAATCCCTAGTAGAGCCCACCTACTCAGACAGTAGACCCACTGTCTTGACAGCCAAAAGAGTAGTTGATGTATGCAGGGAAAGGGTACCAGTCCGCATCCTAAATTGTCGGTAAGAAGTCAAGCTGCCGAAGTATGCTACCATTGCTAAATTATATACTGCCGATAACAACTCCATCCAGACAGTAGAGCCCTTGAACCTGTCAGAACAGGCAGAGGGCAACGGCTCAGAGGGAAAGCTGGAGGATTGGTGCCAGAAGTTGCATTTAGGTACCAAATTCTATATCCTCCCATCAAAAGCATGGAGTATACCGGGTAGTGAAGGAGTATGAACAAGTCTTTAGTAAACATCAGTTAGACAGGAGATCACCCGCCCTTAAAAGAAAGATATAGGTCTGTACCGTCAGCTCACTAGCAATGTGCCAAAGATATGTTAAAGGAAATGAAGGATGCTGGGGTGATAAGAGATAGTTGTAGCCCCTGGGGCGCTCCTCTAGTCCTGGTTAGAAAGAAGGATGGTACAATGAGGATGTGTGTAACTACAGACAGATAAACCGCATTACACATGAGGGTACATACCCATTGCCTAGAATTGAGGAATTTCTAGCTGCATTATGTACTGCTAACTACTTTTCCACCTGAGATCTTACTAGTGGTATTGGCAAGTTCGTGTAGCAGAGGGGGACCGAGAGAAACAGCGTTTACCACATCAATGGGTATCTGCGAGTTCAACTGTATGCCATTTGGACTCTGTAACGTACCGGGAACATTCCAGAGGCTGATGGAGTGCTGCCTGGGCACAAGAATTTTGAATCCATCTTATTGTAACTGGACGACATCATAGTCTACTCTAAGACGTATATAAAGCATCTGGAGGACTTGGCCGAAGTGTTTGAAGCCTTGTCTGGGTATGGCACCAAAGTGAAGCCATCCAAGTGCCACCTGTTGAAACCAAAGGTACTGTACCTCGGTCATGTAGTGAGCTCTGAAAGTGTAGATCCTGAGATACTAACAACAGTTCATTAGGGACGGGCCAAGACCCACCAGTTTCAAAGAGGTGAGGCAGTTCCATGGGGCTGGTAGGATACTACAGAAGGTTTATCAAAGGGTTTACAAAAATGGCTGCACCCTTACAAGACCTCCTGGTAGGACAGTCCAAGAAGGCTAAGAATCCGAGCCCCCATTTGAATGGGGCAGTGAGACGGAAGAATCCTTCAAGCAGTTAAAGTGGGCCTTAACGGGGGATGAGTTACTAGCCTATCCTGATTACGGTCAGCCATTTATTCTATATACCGATGCCAGTAATGTGGGACTAGGAATGTTGCTGTCCAAAGTGCAAGTAGGAAGCAAGTCCTTTGCAAGTAGGAAGCTCCGTCCTACAGAAAGAAACCCTGAAAATTATAGTTTGTTCAAGTTAAAATTTCTGGCCGTTGTCTGGGCTGTTACAGAACAGTTTAGGAATTACTTGGCTGCTGCAAAGTTTACCATCTTTACAGATAACAACCCGCTCACCCACTTGGACTCCACGAAGCTAGGTGCACTGGAACAGCGATGGATGGCCCGACTGTCCAATTATAACTTTACTATCAAATACCAGGCAGGTCGTAAGAACGCCAAAACGCTGATGCCTTATCCAGAATGCCTCACTTGTAGGATGTGGAGGAGAACTGGAGGAGCTGGAAGAGATAGAGCTACCGGCCTTTCACTGCCCTCATGTGACCCAGTGTAATAGCCATGTGCACAACAGATGTCAAGAAGCCACGTTGAGTATGTTACCCCACCATGGATGAGCTGAAACGAAAGACAGTGATCCAGCTATACGCTTAGTCAATGAGCTATTGATGCAGGAAGGTTTATACCCTGGTCCAGATGCCCCACCAGAGGCGCAGCAGCTGTGGAAAGAGCAAAGTAAGCTGTTCATATATGGAAGTAAATTGTGCAGATGGTATACTAACCCAAAAACCTACAAACTTGTCTGGCAGATTGTCTTGCCAAAAAGGGATGTTCAGATGGTCCTTGAAGATACCACGATGGTGTAGGGCTTTTCAAGTGGAAGAAGTTGGAGGCTCTGCTGAGAGAGAGATTCTAAGGGTTGGCATGAGGAAATCCATTGAGAATTGGTGCAGAAACGTGGTCCATGCAACCTTAGAAGGAAAGATAAAGACCATCAGAGAGGCCCGCTCCAACCCATTGTTATAAACAACCACTTGAACTTGTAGCCTTGGTCATGTGAAGCCGACCCCTAGCAGATCAGGCTATGTCTATGCCCTCACTATAGTAGACCATTATTCTCGTTTTCTGGTGGTAGTACCTGTGAAAGACCTAACAGCCAGAACAGCGGCTAGAGCATACCAAGCCTACTTTTGCAGACCTCATGGCTATCCAGAACAGGTGCTTACAGATCAAGGTCCAGCGTTTGAAGCTGAGGTGTTCCAGGAATTTTGTAATTTGTACGGATGTAAGAAAATCAGAACGACACTGTATCATCCACAAACAAATGGTATGGCGAGAAAATGAACCAGGTAGTCATAGTCCTGCTGAAGTCATTGCCAGTGGAAGAAAGGAACATGTGTCCAGAGAAGGTACCAGATCTGGTGGATCTATATAACCATGTCCCCATGAGCTCTACCAACTGTACTCCTGCCTACCTGATGAGAGCGAGACCTGGTAAGCTGCCTATTGATTTGGATATGGGAATTGTGAAACCAGATGCAAATGCACCAAAAGCCAACTGGGATTCAGAACGTCAACAGAAGTATCGCCAAGTGCAAGAGTGCGTACAGAAGAGTTTATCACAAGCAAGAGAAAGGCAAGAAAGGGCGTATAACCAATATGCTAGCGCAATCCCTTTGAAACAAGGTGAACAAGTTCTTAAGAGAAAGAGATGTACCAACAAACTGGATGATCAGTGGGAAGCAGTGCCATACACTGTGTTACCATACAACTTTGATAATACCAAGGTTTGTTTAGTGAGTCAAGACGATGGAAGAATATTGGCAGCAGTGTCCAGAGACCATCTCAAAATATGTCCTGAAACCTTAAAATCCCAAGAGCGAATACCAAAAGTTCCAGTACCAGTAAAACTCCAAGAAGAATAAGTATTCCATAGAGTTCTAGGAGACTTTTCCAAGACCTGGACACAATATAATGGAGCAGTCATAGTTCCTATGTTAGCCTTTCATCAAACAGTGGCATCAGAACCAGTGAGACAAGAAGCACCACAAGTGGAAGCACCAGAAGCAGTACCTGCAGAAGAACAGGAAGAGCAACCCCCTGCTACCAGAGAGCTTGTCAGTCCCATGGTAAGACTAAGAAGACGCTCTAGTATACCAGTGATACATAGACCTACATGTAGTATACTGGATACTGCATGCACAACACCAATAGCAGACACTAGAAATCAGACCAGACCATCATAAATACCTATACTGCATAGATCAAACCGTCATAACAAAGGCCAGATCCCAGCAAGTTACAGGGATTAGAATTCAGAAGCGTTTAAAGGGAACCAACCACCCCAAATGACCCCCCCGGACTGTTAATATGTGTCCCTACACCCAGCACACACATTTGGGGCAATCGTTTTTGCTAAAAAAACAGTTTAGTAGAAGCTAAGATATATGTTTATAAAGTGTAATCAATCGAGACGGCTGGGTGTTACCTAGCTTTGTCCACGTGCAGTGCTCGTGTCTGTGATCCTCCTCTCCCTCCTCCCCTCTCACTTTCTAAGAGCCCGGCCGCGTCATGAAAGGGGCGGGGCTAAATCGTGGCGAACCTCGCCCCCTTTCATGACGCAATTTAGCACCGCCCCTTTCATGACGCGGCCGGGCTCTTAGAAATTGAGAGGGGAGGGGGGAGAGGAGGATCACAGACACGAGCACTGCACGTGGACAAAGCTAGGTAACACCCAGCCGTCTCGATTGATTACACTTTATAAACATATATCTTAGCTTCTACTAAACTGTTTTTTTAGCAAAAACGATTGCCCCAAATGTGTGTGCTGGGTGTAGGGGCACATATTAACAGTCCGGGGGGGTCATTTGGGTGGTTGGTTCCCTTTAAATGTAAGGCTGCGTTCACACAGTGCGTATTTTTACGCGTATTTTTACGCGCGTATTTTCTCCAGAAGAATGTGCATCTGTATTTCCCAGCAAAGTCAATGGACTTTCACTTTTGCCATTCACACGTAAAAATACGCGCATAAAAAAAATGAACATGTCAATTCTTTCCAGTTTTTTACGCTCGTATTTTCCATAGGCCCCATTATAAGCACTGGAAATACGCGCGTAAAAAAACGCAACGTGTGAACGCAGCCTAAATATGTTTTCTTGTTTGTTCGTGTAAGATGTAAATACATAACTATGCAACCATCAAGCGTATGCACCTACAGAGACTTTGTTGTATGAACCTTTAAATATTCTTGAACTTTTATTAAATATGGACTATAATGACACTGGACTGGTTGTGATAAAGACTTGGTTTATTTTCAACAAAATCACCAGAAAGACTTTTTTTTTTTAAATTTTATTGGTTTTTGTAATTTTTGAGACTGTTGAACATCTATTGCCATTTAATTTTGCATTGTTTGTTGTTTGTTTTGCAAAAAGGTTATCACAGTCCTGGAGTACTGTATTTCATTAAGGGGGAATGTGGCACCCCAGGGTCCAAGTGCCACAGTGTCATTATTGCCCCCGGTTACCAGTGCCATGCTTGAAAGCAACTGAGGGACTTCACACCAGGCAAAACCCAAAGCACATAACATAACACCTTTCTGCCTCCAGGCCTGAAGGGGGCGACCAAGACCCAGATTCAGGGTGAGCTCCCCTATAAATTCTAGTCTGGGGTGGAGCTAGGGAGTTCAGTTCCTAGGAGGACTGAGGAAGACATCCTGTGGGCTGGTAGCTGCACTAAGCTCGTCCCAGGGTAGCTATGCCTAGCAAGGCAAGGGTCTGAGGAAGTGGAGAGGTGCCCGGGTTGCAGAGCGGTGTCAAGTTCACCCCAGAGGAACAGCGCCTAGGACTGACACCGGAGTCCGAGGCTGTGCAGGGCCTAACGACCCGGCAGCCAATACCAGAAGGTGTGGTATTCCAAGTTCCCCAGCCACACTGTGCCAGGAGGCAAACCAGTGTAAAGAGCCCAGGAACAGTCACCTGAGACTAGGGGCTAGAGAAGGACTCTAGTTGCCTGCCATACTGGCACCAAGTAGGAGGGAGAGAAAGAGAGAGGGCCAGCAAATCAGCTGATGCAGCAACAGAGACCCGTTACAAAGCACAGCAAGGAGGCCTCAGAACTTGCCAAGGTGAGGAAAACCCTGAGTTGCTCTTAGGTGCATGGACTCAGCTTAGTAACACCAGTTGGAATTACAGTTGCACCAGTAAAAGGACTGAGGAACCAACAAACTGTGAGTCTGTCTGTTGCTTTGCGCCCGCCATCCTGCACCCTACACCCTTGCCATATCCACTTCCCCGGGGATCCACTCCGCCCGTGGGGCGCTACTCCATCCCCTCTGCCCGTCCATCATCCCCATAGGTCCTGCAGCAGCGGTGGCCACTAATAGCCACTTACCCTGCGTGGTGTCACAAATAATTACCCTTCTTATCACCCCTACCACGTCAAGAACTCCCTTTTACAACTGAACCCAGGGTCACGGAAGCTGGGTCTCGACCCCTGTGACTCTTCAGAGCTGCTAAATAGCCTGGTTCCAAGTACCCCACAGCCCTGGGGTGACTCATATCCTCTGGCACAGCTGACACTATGGTACCCCGCGTCTCGGGGCCTCTGAATAGCATAGTCGCAAGGAACGATGGTGTCCTGTCTCTGAACAACACCAGAGGTAAAACTACCAGAGCGAGTACCTGCTCTACCTCCATCCCCTGGAGGTGACACCCCACCCCTTATGGGTAAGGGGCGACAGGTTATCAGAAGAGTGAGGCGCCTACTCGGGTACGGAACCACCGTATTTGACACATAGATAATACTTTCAATTGAAGACACGAATGCAGTCTGCCTAGAGTGTTAGTATATTACCCATATAATTTCCCAATTCCTCAGCTTGTGTACTACTTCCATAACTTGGCTGAAGGGCTAGCAATCAAGTACATGTATATCGTGCCTGGATAGGCGCGCTACCTCCATCGCCGCTTCCCCACTGTAACCACAATGCTGCGGGAATCACAGAGCTGTAAACACGGCTGTGTGTGTGGGATGGCATTATATGACTGCATTAATGTCTGAAAGTTGTGACCCGAGGCTACACTCTTATCTACCCCCTACCATCGGCCCCCTCCCCTCTCCTTGAACCCTCCCCAAAGCACTGGCAATTAGTGCTCCTCCTGTTCGCTCCAGCGCCCTGATTCGAGGTGACCGTGCTACAGTTCACATTGACAGCTTCCTGGCGCTCAGGGGCACGACTGTGCGCGGAGGCAAAGGATGGCGAGAGAGAGCGAAAGGGAGAGGGGGGCATTTTCCAGGACGACAGTGGGGATGGATTCCGGGGAAAGAATTCCAGGGTGTAAGGTGCTGTGTAATATTGTACGGTTCATTTTATAACTAAAGGGATTGTACTTTTACATTTTACACCTAATTTAATCACATATAATCTGTGCAAACGCACTCGTAGGTTCATTCGCTGCATTCGTTTAGGAGCTGCTAAGGCTCGTTAGATTTTTTTTTTGCCGTCTCTACGTCTGAATGCTTTCTCAAGCCATTTAATTCAATTTTTGCAGCCGCGAAAGACGATGTTGTCATTACGTGTGCGAACGCTTGTCAGATAATTATTGTACATTTGCCAGATAGGTTACTTCACCTCAGTTCCTTCATTAATATAATCCCTTCCTCCGTGTAGGGTTCATAGATCAGACATGTATATCCTGACATCTGTGAAAATGAAGCCGGTGCTTGAAAGAGATTTGTGATCTTCGCCATAGGCTGGTCAAAGGATTGCAATGTCAATATGCAACTTTTGCTCCTTAAAGTGTCATTCCCATCTTTATAGATGACCATAGCACATGTAAAAACAAGAACTTTTGCAGTTTACTGTTTGTTAAAACTTTCAGCTGTTTTTAAGATATTAACACTTTTTTGTTTATAGCTTGTTGCCTAGGTAACCAACCACCTCTGAAGGAGACCGATCACCTCTGCTATATAATTTATATGCAGTGGCGGACCTTGACCCCCGTGGGCCCTGGTGCAGCCACGGTGAGGTGAGGAGAGGGGGGGAAGGGTGCTGTTGGCCGTCGGCACAGTCCGGGGAAGGGTGTGGGGTCGGTTCTGGCTGCCGTCGGAGAGGTGTTTGCGGCGGCTCTCCTACCTGCTGAGTCACGCCGAGTGCGCTCCTGGGAGCCGGAGGGGCAGAGGAGAGGAGGGGCGGGATCAGGCAAAGGAAGCGGGAAACTTTCTGCTTCCCTTGCCTGACCCTCCTCTCCTCTGACCATGGCTTACGAGGGTCGGCTGGGGACCCCCCTGCAGGCTTGAAGGGGGCCCCTAGCCGGTCGGAACCCTGGGGAGCTGAACCAGCTGCACCACGACAGTTCCGCCCCTGTTTATATGCCCCTCTAAATCTGGTCGGGATTAGGAGGTAACAGATTGCTCCAGTGATTTTGGCCAGCTTCGATCAGAGGTGGACACGATTGACCTCCTCTCATGATCATGAGGATCTCAGTGATCAATAAGTTATACCCTATCCATAAGGGATTACAATATTGCTTCCACAATCCTATAGCAATTGATCAAAATTTACCAATAAGGGTGAATTTACATTCAGCCAAGAGACACTCCTTGCTCCCTCATGCCATCCGCCTGGCCTCTCCAACTCCAACTCCAACTCCACTCTATCTCTCTCTACTACTTCCCCTGGAGGTGGTTTTGTACCCCTCCCAGTTACCTCCCACTGTGTGACCTAGTGTGGGGTGTGGGTTTAGGGTTCCGCCTATCATCCTGAAATCCACTTGCAGCTGGGGTGACTACACCTCTTTTACAGGTGCAGTACCCTCTGTGGCACCTACATAGTGGGGCATCACAGTTGTATAAAATACTCTTTTGAAAGCTGAAACCCTCCAAAATGTGGTTTAGGTTAAGAAAATAAATTGGCATCAATGCTGAAATATTGATCATTTAATGAACACAGAATGGTCAGATTTTGGCAAGACAAAACTTTTGTCACCCACAGAAAGTAATGTGATTTTCAAACAAAATATTAGCTTAAAATACAAATATGTGCTGCATAACATTTGTGAATCAAGTTGTGGTGCTATTAGACTCATATTTAATATTTTGTGTGACTTCCATGAGCTTGAAGGACTGCATCCATGCGGTTCAACAATGATTCATACAACTTATTAATGAAGTCATCAGGAATAGCAAAGAATGCAGTCTTACATGCCTTCCAGCGTTCATCTAGATTCTTTGGTTTTGTCTTCCAAGCTTCCTCTTTTATCCTACCCCAAACATGCTCAATGATATTCATGTCTGGTGACTGGGCTGGCCAGTCCTTGAGCACCTTGATCTTTTTTCCCTGGAGGAATTTTGTTGTAGAGATGGATGTATGAGATGGAGCACCATCCTGCTGTAGAATTTGACCCCTTTTATGATTTGGAATGTAAGAAGTAGTTAATACTTCTTGATATTTTAGGCTATTGATATTGCCTTCCACCTTGGAAATGTTTTGCACACCCCCATACTGAATGTTACACCAGACCATGATCTTTCCACCACCAAATTGAACTGTTTTCTGGGTGTTTATTGGATCCATATGGACTCCAGTAGGTCTCCTGCAGTATTCGCGGTGGCTGTGGTGTACTTCTACTGAAGATTCAACATAGAAGTACACCTTCTGCCTCTTTTCCAGCGTCCATCTGTTTAGCAGGCTGTGGGACTTTGCAAATACCACATGGTTATTTATTTGCCTTTTGTTTAGTGCTGGCTTCTGGGCACTGATTCGACCATGGAGGCCATTTCGAGACAGAATCCTATAAACTGTTCTAGTTGACACAGGGACTTGAGGTGACCAGGCTTGTTGGAGCTCTGCTGCAGTGGAAGAGGGGCTTGCTTTGGATTTTCTAACCAACAAACGTTCCTCCTGAGCAGTTGTCTTGTGGGGTCTGCCGGACCTGGGCTTGTCAAACACATCTCCAGTCTCTTCAAATCTTTTTTTAATTCTTTGCACTTGACGCTGAGACACATTAAAGGTGCCAGCCACCTCTGCAGTGGATATGGTCTTCAGCCTCTTGATAATCAAGGCTTGGTCACAGGGTGGATTTTTGGCATGTTGACAGAGCTCAAGTTGCAGTTCAAGTGAAGGTCTGGGGTGCTGGGTTTCTTTTTATACACACCCACTAATTAACCGATCATTTACTGAGCATAGGTGAGGATGTAAACTAGGATTGGGTGCATTATATGATCAGGCGACCAAACTTTTGTCTTGCTAAAATCTGATCATTCTGTGTTCATTAAATGATCAATATTTCAGTATTGATACCAATTTATTTTTTTAATCTAAACCACATTTGGGAGAGTTTCAGCTTTCAAAAGAGTAATTTATAAAACCAATGGATGAATTTAACATCAGGTTACAAGCTTTTACTTACATAACATGGATTAATAGCATAACTTCTGTCAGGGAGTGTATATAGTAGTGATAAAAAAAAAATCAAAAATTTGAAAAAAATAAAAATGGCTTTTTCTACCATTTTCTGCACTGTAATGTTTTTATTTTTCTGTATCTTGGGCTGTGATGGATTAATTTTTGTTCCCTGAGCTGTCGTTTCTAATTATACCAATTTCGGGTAGATACAATATTTTGATTGCCCTTTATTGTATTTTATAGCAATGTTGCGACGACCAAAAAAACTGTAATTCTGGCGTCTTTCATTTTTATATCATTATGCCGTTTGCCAATCAGATGTATTTATTTTATATTTTGATAGATCAAAGATTTCTGAACGCAGTGATACCAAACATGTGTATGTGGCGCCCCTATAGGAAGGTGCCACAGGGAGGTACTGCACCCCAAACAGAAGGTGTAGTGCCTCCGTAGCCATGGGTACGGGGTTTCATACAGAGTCTGTCATAAACACCCATACACTAGGCCACCTTAGCATAGGGACCGTATTTCAGTAGGTCCAAGGGGTGGAGCCTAGAGTAGTGCGGGAGACTTGAGTGACAGTTGAGGGAGTTCCAGTCAGACAGTGCTGGGAAGGCAGCCAGAGAGGACGTGCCTGACAGCGTTCATGACAGGAGGGCACCTCCTTGGAGAGGGGTGACCCAGAAACCGGAGGGGACAATCCAGGACTGGTTGGAGCTGGCTGGGGAGTCCAGGGTCGACACCGGCATACTGGAGCCGAGGCAGTCAGAGGTCTATCCCTCACTGTGAACCGACAAGCTGTGGGACCGACATAAGGGAGCCACAGCGCCACAGACTGTACCTCTACCTCAGTTCCAAAAAGGTCCAGGACACATTAGGGAAAGGACCGAATTCCGGTGGCGGGAGGATTACTGTACTGTCGCTCCCATCCGTACCTGTAAGGAACCGACTGTACCTAATAGTAGCAGACCAAGGGACTGGCAAAGGAGCTCTTCAGAGTGGTGAATGAGAGTAAAGAGGAACACAGACCCCGAAAGCTGTAAGAGGGTACCACCGTCAGACTCTGCAAAGTTACCTCAAAATCTGTGGCTACGTCCCCGCTAAATCAGCCTGTGACTGTGTACTGTATCATCTGCCGATACCAATAAAGAAACGTTTGAGTTGAAGTGGTGTCTGTGCTCCTTTCCTCCGGCGCCCAGAGGGCCTCAGCATCAAAGAGGTGAGGACTACTACTCCCCTCATCCACCCTCGCTGCCCTGAGGTAAAGCTCCACCTGTGGGGAGCTGTACTACTCTGAGCTGCACTACATCACCTCAGCGGCCGGCCGCAGCGCTGGTATCCACGTTACCAGGTACCACAGGTGGGATCACGTTACCATTCCCCAATCCATCATCATCATCCCTCACCACCCTGCCATTGAGGGTCCAGGGCACAGAACCAGGAACCGACCAACCGTGATCCCCATCGACGTGACCATCAGTCCCGGTATCTGAGTACCCCCTATCCTGTCGACCGACTCATGTATTTTTTACTTTGTTAATTGTTTCATCTTCAAAAGGGAAAAAGGGAAGTAACTTTAATATTTGCGTTTTTCTTATGGTTTTAATATTTTTTAAAACCTTTATTTTTTTACCTTTTACTGTATTTACTAGTTCCTTTAGGGTACCTTTACACGCCGCAACCACGGTGTGGAAACTAAGAGGTAATTCGGAGTTCCGTCACCGTTGCCATGAAATTGCTACGAAATTGCGGCGTGTATTTGCTAATTCAGAGCATTGTTCAAAAACCAGATGCAATCCTGAAGGTGAATTTCCCAGGTTTTGGTGTGTGAACGGGCGATAGGGATGTAATCAGCGTCACCTACTGATTTCCCGGAGGCGTGCCACAGCGTGCTGGACACCGCACCCTGTCAGCAATGATTGGTGGGGGCTACTGTGCTACCATTGGCTGTCCCTTCTCAGGGCGACATATTTGAAGAGCTGTCCATTCACACTACACAATTGCAATGGCGTCATGTATTAGCCAGCTTCCTGCGTAGGCTGGCCAATTATGACGCTATTGCATTTTCTAATCAGCGTGTTTGCGGCGCGGAATATCGCAACATCAGCATCATCATCATCATCAACATCAACAACATCATCATCATCCTCAGCATCATCATCAGCCCGGTTCTGTACAGCAGAAATCCCCATTTCCTATTTCCTCATTATTATTATTATTATTATTATTTATAGAGCACCATTGATTCCATGGTGCTGACCATGAGAAAGGGATACAAATAAGCAAGATAAAAATACAATGAACAAACTAACAGTGAAGACCGATACAGGGGGGAGAGAGGACCCTGCCCTTGTGGGCTTACATTCTACAGGGCAATGGTGAGAGAGACAGTAGGTTGAGTCTGCTCTTGTGGTGGTGGAGCCCCGGGTGCAGTGGTGGTGAGGTGGCACTGTGGTCATTACAGGTTGTAGGCTATTTTCAAGAGATGGGTTTTCAGGTGACGAGTGTAGGGGACAGTCGGACGTTTTGGGGTGCAGAATTCCAGAGAATGGGGGATGCTCGGGCGAACACTTGCAGGTGGTTAGATGAGGAACGTACAAGTGTGGAGGAAAGAAGGAGGTCTTGGGAGGATCAAAGATTACGAGTTGGATGATATCGGGAGATTAGTTCAGAGATATATGGGGGGGAAGGACAAATTGTGAACGGCTTTGTAAGTCAATGTTAGTAGTTTGAATTGGATACGCTGGGGAATTGGGAGCCAGTGGAGGGATTTGCAGAGGGGAGAAATGGAGGAATAGCAAGGAGAGAGATGAATTAGTCGGGCAGCAGAGTTAAGGACAGATTGGAGAGGTGCAAGAGTGTTAGCGGGGAGGCCACAGAGGAGGAGGTTGCAGTAATCAAGATGGGAGATGATGAGGGCATGCACTAGTAATTTAGTAGATTGAGGGTTGCGGAAGGGACGGATTCTGGAAATATTTTTGAGTTGGAGGTGGCAGGAGGTGGCAAGGGCTTGGATGTGCGGTTTGAAGGACAAGGCAGAGTCAAGGGTTACTCCGAGGCAGCGGACTTCAGGTACAAGGCAAAGTCTGATATCATTTATTGTGATAGATAGATCTGGTAAGGAAGGTGTGTGAGATGGAGGAAAGATGATGAGTTCAGTTTTGTCTACAATGAGTTTTAGGAAGCGAGAGGAGAAGAAGGAGGATATGGCTGATAGGCCCTCTGGGATTCTGGACAGGTGAGAGGTGACGTCTGGGCCAGAGAGGTAGATCTGAGTGTAATCAGTGTACAGGTGATACTGAAAGCCATGGGACCTTATGAGTTGTCCCAGACCAAGGGTATAGATTGAAAAGAGGAGGGGTCCCAGGACAGAGCCTTGAGGTACCCCAACAGAGAGGGGATGGGACGAAGAGGTAGTGTGGGGGTGGGAGACACTAAATGTGCAGTTGGAAAGGTAGGATGAGATCCAGGAGAGGGCAAGGTCAGTTATACCAATGGAAGAGAGGATCTGTAATAGGAGGCAGTGGTCGACTGTGTCGAATGCAGAGGACAGGTCAAGAAGTAGGAGGACGGATTAAAATTACTAACAACTTACTCGTGGCCAAAGCTAACAGAGAGTTGTCTGTTAGCTTTGGCCATGAGTAAGTCGTTAGTAATTTTGGTCAGAGCAATTTCAGTGGAGTGGTGGGGGTGAAAGCCGGATTGAAGGTCGTCAAAGAGAGAGTTGGATGGGAGGTGTGGGATGAGAGTTCAGTGTGGACATGCTTTTCGAGAAGTTTGGAAGCAAACGGGAGCAGGGATATGAGCCGGTAGTTGGATGTAGAAGTGGGGTCGAGAGATGGCTTCTTTAAGATAGGTATAATTGTTGCATGTTTGAAAGCGGAAGGAAAGTACCAGAAGTTAGTGATAGGTTGAAGAGGTGGGTTAGGGCTGGGATAAGTGTTGTGGTGAGGTTGGGGCGGAAGTGGGATGGGATGGGGTCCAGTGCACAAGTGGTGAAGTGCGATCTGGAGAGGAGGTGTGCGAGCTTTCCTTCAGTGATGGAGGGGAGGAGGGTTAGTGGTTACAATCCATCGGCACTCCGCGATCATGTCACAGGGCCACCGATGGGAGCTGGGAATGATGCATCCCTTTGCCGGAGTATGTTAAATCCTACTATCAGAGTTTGACAGTAGGCTTTAACTGGCTAACTGGTTAACAGTCCGCATGTGACTGTTAAGAGACACATGATGGCTGATTAAAACAGACGTTATGTGCAGGTAATTCGGCATGCGAGTCAGCATCAAAGGCAGGGTCAGGACATATGACAGTAATAAACGTCATTTGTCATGAATAAGTTAAACACAAAGTCACTATTTAAAACAGTGTAAAATATTTTGGTTGTTTGAAAGTGAGAGGCCAACTACAAAAGACCCTTGATACAATGCCAGCTTCTACCACCACCTTCCTCTCTAAGGCTTCATTCCGACATCTATTCTTTTTTCATACTTGAAAAACAAAACAGATCATAATTGCTTGGTCACTGTGTTTGTTTTGATAATTAGTGATCTTCTTGTATGAACCCCATCCCCCGGGAACAAATATATTTCTAAAAGCTTCTCCTACCTATTGCAATGTTAAAAACATACAACACGCGGTTTGCACACAAATCGCACTCAAGTGCTGTCGGACCTTTTCAAGACCCATAGACAAGTTTGACTGGTGACTCTGGTCAAAAATAGACACCTTTCTGCGAACTTGATGTTTGAACGCTCTGTAGGAAGATTGATTTTGTGCAGCCTAGATAGATCCACCAGCGTCTTCTCCAAGCCTACATGTCTCCACCAAGGTCTTCTCCAAGCCTAGATAGGTCCACCACGGTCTTCTCCAAACCTAGATGTCTCCACCAAGGTCTTCTCCAAGCCTAGATAGGTCCACCAGTGTCTTCTCCAAGCCTAGATGTCTCCACCAAGGTCTTCTCCAAGCCTATATAGGTCCACCACGGTCTTCTCCAAACCTAGATGTCTCCACCAAGGTCTTCTCCAAGCCTATATAGGTCCACCATGGTCTTCTCCAAGCCTAGATGTCTCCACCAAGGTCTTCTCCAAGCCTATATAGGTCCACCAGGGTCTTCTCCAAGCCTAGATGTCTCCACCAAGGTCTTCTCCAAGCCTATATAGGTCCACCACGGTCTTCTCCAAACCTAGATGTCTCCACCAAGGTCTTCTCCAAGCCTATATAGGTCCACCATGGTCTTCTCCAAGCCTAGATGTCTCCACCAAGGTCTTCTCCAAGCCTATATAGGTCCACCAGGGTCTTCTCCAAGCCTAGATAGGTCCACCACGGTCTTCTCCAAGCCTAGATGTCTCCACCAAGGTCTTCTTCAAGCCTATATAGGTCCACCAGGGTCTTCTCCCAAGCCTAAATAGGGTCTTTTTCGAGCCTAGATAGGTCCACCAGGGCCTTCTCGGAACTTAGATAAGTCCAGCAAGGTCTTCTCTGAGCCTAGATAAGTCCATCAGGGTTTTCTCCACAGTGATTTTGATAGTATCAAGCCACTGGGTTGCTGGTCTTCCTCTACATTTTTTTCCTTCTATCATGACGACCATAATGTCCTTCGCCATGCATGTAATACGGACATCTGAATGAGACTTTACTCTTCTGTTATGGCCCTCTGTATGACTTACAAGAAACTTGAAATAAACCATGTGTAAAAGTTGGAATGTTCCCCCACACAATAATCCTGGGAGTAGGGCCCATGTGATGTTCCATCGTGAAGGTCTCTTCATGCCATTGTCCACATCGTCTTGAGACCATCCTCCGGCTGTCTATACCTCTAGGACAAAAGTGAGACTCAATGATGATGAGTGGGTTTGCATAATGTGTGGTAGCCGAACCTCTCAAGTCTTCATTCTGGGTGCACTGATAACTCAGCATTACAATGACTTGGTGGTGGAATCAGTGGTGCGGCCATTTCTTCAGAGTCATGTTTCAATAGGGCAATGAAGCCCACATGTTGATGGTGCTACTGGGACCATCCTGCATGGCTTAAACTTGCTACAATGACTGCAGGATCTCCAGACTTGTCTCCCATTGAGCAGATCTAGGATGTCATTGATTGGTGATTACACAGGAGCTGTCAGCAGGGGATCTTGATGATTTGCCCAAGTGCATTCAGCGCAGCAGAACCTTCCTCAGACAACCATTAATAACCTCACTGAATTAGTAAAATTAAAATTTAGATTTTGTTTTAAAAAAAACAGTAACAATGCAGTGAACAGACAAGAATCTGCATAACTAATCATATGCTAAATAATTGCAAGTCAAATTCAGGTATGAGATAGCCAAGATGAAGGTAGTCTCATGCTCAAAACTGTAGTGCATGGTGAGATATGGAGCCTGAAAGTCAAAAGCTCGAGACATTGTTACCCTTTTGCTCTTCAGTATATATACACATATTAAATGAAAAAATATTCATGGGAGTGACTCTGTAATAATACAGGAGGTCTGGAATCTGCAGTTATTATTATTATTTATTTATATAGCGCCATTATATTCCATGGCGCTTTACATGCTAAAAGGGCAGACTAGGACAAGTAACATAGTAACAATACAATTAACAATAAATGTGGACAATTCGGTTGTGCAGATACAAGAGGGGAGAAATCCTGTCCGCGAGGGCTCACAGTCTACGAGGTGCGGGTGGGGATACAGTGGGAGGGGGAAGTTCCAGTCGTGAGGCGGTGTGGTGGACCGGGTCTCATTGCAGGTGGTAGGCTTGGCGGAACAGGTGGGTCTTCAGGCTTCTTTTGAAGGTTCCCAGGGTAGGAGAATGTCTGATGTGTTGGGGCAGAGAGTTCCAGAGTATGGGTGAAGCACGGGATAAGTCCTGTATGCGGTTGTGCAACGCCCCTACCACGTGACTTTTTATCGTAGTTGCGTTGCGATATCGCAACGTGTAAAGCGGCCTTAAGACATGAAATTTTGAATTTAAAAATATAGCGTGAAGCGTTGCACCTGTACACATTACATGATGGAGTGCTGCAGTTTTTTCTTGTTTTTTTGGCACACTTTTTGCCATTCACGCTTCCCTCATTCACCTTTCCCCCACTAGCCTTAGGTGTTATTGTTTTCGGTTAGCAGGTTCCCACTCGCCCATTCAAAAGGAGGTTTTTAAATCCAAAGAGAGGCAGAGACTGAGTGTAGGTTCCCAATAAAAAGACATGACTCAACGTGGCTACTGGGCAGTTATGGATATGGCTATATTTATATACTAAGTGTCTCTTTTTTTCATATATCATATATCGTTAGCTATTATGCTGTTCTACAGTATATTTCTTTAAATTTAAAATTACATGTCTTAGTATTTCAGAGTGCATCTGTCGTTTTGTTACCATCATCAATAAACATTAGTGACCTGAGGCCATTTGAATCCATGTATACCCAGCCATCACACTGCCTCCACCATGTTTTACAGAGGACGTGCTGTGCTCTGGATTATGAGCCATTCCAAGCCTTCTTAACTCTTTTTCCCATCATTCTGGTATAGGTTCAGCTAAAGTTACCGTTACATGGTACGAGAACATGAACGATATCGCTGAAACATCACGAGTTTGGAGTCGTTCAAACGACATCATTAGGACATCATTGTGTGTAACACCGAGATACGACTACGATAAATCGTTGGATCATTCATCGCAGATTTGAGAACATTCTAATATATAATTACCTTAAGTCACTTCCGTCATATTCGGCGCTGTTTCCGTCGTCGTGTCCGTGGCTGCCTCACTCGCAATGCCTTTGCGAGTCCTTGCAGAGTCTCTCTCTCTCTCCTCCCCCCCCCCACGGCTTGCAGGACCTGAGATGATGTCACTGGTATGGCGGGGCTATATCACATGACTGTGACATAATCACAGGCACTTTAATTGCTGCAGTGTCAGCACAGGAGACATCATGCCGCTGTCTCACATCAGACGTGTCCTCATCAGTGATTCTCTGCCTCTGACATCCTGCCATCACAAGGGAACATAGAGGTGACAGAGGACCCCGGACTGAGCCCCCAAGAGCTGATCTCCAGGATACAGGTGAGAGGAGGCTGCACAGGAGCAATGCTCTGCAGACAGGAGGGGGCTGCACAGGAGCAATGCTCTGCAGAGAGGAGGAGGCTGCACAGGAGCAATGCTCTGCAGAGAAGAGGCTGCACAGGAGCAATGCTCTGCAGAGAAGAGGCTGAACAGGAGCAATGCTCTGCAGAGGGGAGGCTGCACAGGAGCATTGCTCTGCATGAGGGGAGGAAGCACAGGAGCAATGCTCTGCACAGAGGGGGCTGCACAGGAGCATTGCTCTGCATGAGGGGAGGCTGCACAGGAGCATTGCTCTGCAGAAAGGAGGCTGCACAGGAGCAATGCTCTGCAGAGAGGAGGCTGCACAGGAGCAATGCTCTGCACAGAGGTGGCTGCACAGGAGCATTGCTCTGCATGAGGGGAGGCTGCACAGGAGCAATGCTCTGCAGAGAGGAGGAGGCTGCACAGGAGCAATGCTCTGCAGAAAGGAGGAGGCTGCACAGGAGCAATGATCTGCAGAGAGGAGGAGGCTGCACAGGAGCAATGCTCTGCAGAAAGGAGGAGGCTGCACAGGAGCAATGCTCTGCAGAGAGGAGGAGGCTGCACAGGAGCAATGCTCTGCAGAGAGGAGGAGGCTGCACAGGCGCAATGCTCTGCAGAGAGGAGGCTGCACAGGAGCAATGCTCTACAGTAATGAGGCTGCACAGGAGCAATACTCTGCAGAGAGGAGGCTGCACAGGAGCAATGCTCTGCAGAGAGGAGGCTGCACAGGAGCAATACTCTGCAGAGAGGAGGCTGCACAGGAGCAATGCTCTGCAGAGAGGAGGCTGCACAGGAGCAATACTCAGCAGAGAGGAGGCTGCACAGGAGCAATGCTCTGCAGAGAGGAGGCTGCACAGGAGCAATACTCTGCAGAGAGGAGGCTGCACAGGAGCAATGCTCTGCAGAGAGGAGGCTGCACAGGAGCAATACTCAGCAGAGAGGAGGCTGCACAGGAGCAATGCTCTGCAGAGAGGAGGCTGCACAGGAGCAATGCTCTGCAGAGAGTAGGCTGCACAGGAGCAATGCTCTGCAGAGAGGAGGCTGCACAGGAGAAATGCTCTGCAGAGAGGAGGCTGCACAGGAGAAATGCTCTGCATGATTGGAGCCAAGATGCTGGGGACGGCGGAGTGAAAATGCCGTGGCGGGGAAGACGATGACCCGCTGGTAAGTATGACAGGCAGAGTGCCTCTGTCCTCTGCTGACCACTCTGCCCACCGCACTGCGCTAACCACTCTGCCCGCTGCACTGCGCTGACCACTCTGCCCGCCGCACTGCGCTGACCACTCGGCCCACCGCACTCACTGCTAACCACTCAGCCACCGTGCAGTGCTAACCACTCAGCCACCGCGCAGTGCTAACCACTGAGCCACCGCGCACTGCTAACCACTCACCAACCACGCAGTGCTAACCACTGAGCCACCATGCAGTGCTAACCACTGAGCCACCGCGCAGTGCTAACCACTGAGCCACCGCGCAGTGCTAACCACTGAGCCATCGTATACTCTGCTAACCACTGACCCACCATACTCCCTGCTAACTACTAACCCACCGTATACAGCGCTAACCACTGAGCCACCGTACACTGCTAAACACTGAGCGACCATACTTTGCTAACCACTAAGCCACCGCGCAGTGCTAACCACTGAGCCACCATATACAGTGCTAACCACTGAGCCACCATATACAGTGCTAACCACTGAGCCACCATATACAGTGCTAACCACTGAGCCACCATATACAGTGCTAACCACTGAGCCACCATATACAGTGCTAACCACTGAGCCACCATATACAGTGCTAACCACTGAGCCACCATATACAGTGCTAACCACTGTGCCACCATATACAGTGCTAACCACTGAGCCACCATACAGTGCTAACCACTGAGCCACAGTATACAGTGCTAACCACTGAGCCACCATATACAGTGCTAACCACTGAGCCACCATATACAGTGCTAACCACTGAGCCACCGTATACAGTGCTAACCACTGAGCCACCATATACAGTGCTAACCACTGAGCCACCATATACAGTGCTAACCACTGAGCCACCGTATACAGTGCTAACCACTGAGCCACCATATACAGTGCTAACCACTGAGCCACCGTATACTCTGCTACCCACTGAGCCACCATATACAGTGCTAACCACTGAGCCACCTGTATACACACAATTCATTTCACCGCACTCCCCTAAATATTAGTAAATAAACTATATATGGATTCTAGACTACCCGATTCTTTAGAATCGGGCTCACAGCTAGTGTTCTCATATCAGACGATCCTCGATCAGCCAACCTGTGCATCGTTCATCACGATGTCGATCACGACTTCGCCCATTCACATCAGTGAACAAGTATCGTTTGCAGGGTTGTGTGAACGATACCTGCTCGCTGGATCATTGGTGCGTCGTCCACGATATCTACACGTGTGACAGCTCACCAACGATGTCAAAACGATGTCCTAATGACCCCGCGCCCCCGAGATCGTGAGTGAGATCGTTTCTACATTGAAGCGTGTAACGGTACCTTTAGTCTCATCTTTCCTCTGCTGCTTTTCCAGAACTGAGCCGCTTCTTTAGACGTTTATTTAGCAAACTCTAATCTGGCGTTTCAATTTTTAAGGCTTCTTAATGCTTGTACCTTGTGGTGAACTCTCTGAATTTGCACCTTGTGGTGACCCCCTCTGTGTTTACACCTTGTGGTGATTCCTCTGTATTTGCACCTTGTGGTGACCCCTATGTATTTGCACCTTGTGGTGACCCGTCTATATTTGCCCCTTGTGGTGGCCCCTCTGTATTTGCTTCTTGTGGTGACCCCTCAATATTTGCCCCTTGTGGTGGCTTCTTTGTATTTGCCCCTTGTTGTGGCCCCTCTGTATTTGCACCTTGTGGTGAACCCTCTGTATTTGCACCTTGTGGTAACCCGTCTATATTTGCACCTTGTGGAGACCCGTCTATATTTGCCCCTTGTTGTGGCCCCTCTGTATTTGCTTCTTGTGGTGACCCCTCAATATTTGCCCCTTGTGGTGAACCCTCTGTATTTGCACCTTGTGGTGAACCCTCTGTATTTGCACCTTGTGGTGAACCCTCTGTATTTGAACTCTTGCTTTTATTTTGCAGACTGTACCAAACTGTTGATTTGGCCCCTTCTGATATCTTTCAAATGGATTTCTTATTTTTCAGCCTAATGACAACCTGTTTCTTTTCCATTCATAGTTCCTTTCGCTGCATGCTGTGGGTTCAGAGCAATAGCTTCCAAATGCAAATGCCACACCTGGAATCAGCCCAAGACCCTTTTACCTGCTCCATTGATTATGGATTAATAAGGGAACAACAGCCCATGCAGCCCATTAAAGAACTTTTCAGATAATTGTCCAACTACTTTTGATCCCTTGAAAGAGAGGTTGCTACATATTAGAAATGTGTAATTCCTAACCCTTACTCCAGTTAGGATGTAGATACCCTCAAATTAAACAACACCAGATTCCAGCCATACATGTTAAATGTGCAGTTTAGAATCATATCAACATTTCTAAAAGGAGAACATATGGAGTCTGTACACAGGAATATTTTAAACAATAATTAAAAAGTATAACTAATCAACCCTGATGGATTAATATGTAAAATAAAAGTGCGGTGATCAAGCACGTCGTGGGCCTTAGGATTCGTGAATTGTCCCCTGATATGGTACTCTTGTTGCACTAATTACTTTACCCTTATTTTGGACACTAAATAAACGGTGTAATTATTGTTATAAATATTCATATGTACGGACTCCATATGTTCTCCTTTTAGAAACCCACAAATTAGAGCTGAGAGTCAGCACTTTGAGCCAATGTTGATTATATAACTGTATCTTAAAGATATTTTGGTAAAGGGCTAAAAATGCCAAAACTTGTGCCACTGTCCAAATATTTATGGACCTAACCATATGTAGAAACCTGACTCGCTTCCTATAGCTGTGACTGTCATATACCATATACAGGTGTATGTCTCCATCGTTCCTTACTGTGGGTCTGTGCTTCCATCTCAAATCAACACATATACGGTATTAGCTTCCCAAATGTTTACCTACTGCCAATACAGATTACCTCTATGAGTCCCAGACACGTGGGTCCTAGTAAATGTCATATAAGCCTTGTAGACTGTAGACTTCCCTTTTTCTCATTTAACTATCTTATATATAAAACCCGGAGGGATTTGTGACGTGACATCCGTCACTTTGTCCCAACGTCCGGCAGAGCTACACCCGCTCAGGGTGAGCCAAGATGGCGGCCGTAAGCGGGAGCCGGGACTCATAGAGCCCGCTACGCTTACGGCCGCCCCTAACACACACACACACACCACACACACACCACACACACCACACACACAACACACACACACACACAGTCGCCTATACTTACCACCTCTCCTCCGTCTTCTCCACCGCCGACATGTCACCGCCCCTGGAGAACTGGATCCAATATGGCGTCCGGGAAGTCTCGCGAGACTTCCCGGACGCCATATTGGATCCATGGCTCCAGGGGCGGCGACATACTTTCTCCAAGATGGCGTCCGGGAAGTCTCGCGAGACTTCCCGGACGCCATCTTGCAAAAAGTATGTCGCCGTCCCCCAGAGGACTGAATCCAATATGGCGTACGGAAACTCTCGCGAGAGTTCACAGACGCCATATTGGATCCAGTCCTGGCTGCGGCGACATGTCGGCAGAACGGAGGACTCAGGAAGACGCAGGTGGCAGGGAAGAAGCAGGGACGGTGGTAAGTATATCGGAGTGTGTGTGTGTCTCTGTTCATCCGCCCCACCGCTGACTACTCTGCCCAACGCTGACCACTCTGCCCACCGCTGACCACTCTGTCCACACAGCGCCGCTGCACTGACCACTCTGCCCACACAGCGCCGCTGCGCTGACCACCCTGCCCACGCAGCACCGCTGCGCTGACCACCCTGCCCACACAGCACCGCTGCGCTGACCACCCTGCCCACACAGCGCCGCTGCGCTGACCACCCTGCCCACCACGCTGCTGCGCTGACCACCCTGCCCACACAGCGCCGCTGCGCTGACCACCCTGCCCACACAGTGCCGCTGCACTGACCACCCTGCCCACACAGCGCCGCTGCGCTGCCCACCCTGCCCACCGCACTGCTGCGCTGCCCACCCTGCCCACCGCGCTGCTGCGCTGACCACTCTGCCCACCGCACTCGCTGCTAACCACTGAGCCACTGCGCAGTGCTAACCACTGAGCCACTGCGCAGTGCTAACCACTGAGCCACAGCGCAGTGCTAACCACTGAGCCACCGTATACTCTGCTACCCACTGAGCCACCTGTATACACACAATTCATTTCACCGCACTCGCCTAACTATTAGTAAATAAACTATATATGGATTCTAGACTACCCGATTCTTTAGAATCGGGCTGCCATCTAGTCATACTATAATCACATACAAATGCACAGTATGGACTGTGTGACATCACTGTGCTCCCCTATGACATCATGTAGTCAGATGTTAACTGGTTGTGTAGACTGTGTGACCGGTAGCTTTATACCAGGGGTGGGGAACCTTATTTCTGCCGAGGGCCATTTGGAAATTTCTACCATCCTTTGGGGGGCTGCACAAAATTATCAACTTAAAATTACCAGGCTATATTTGTTTAAACAATTAACTCACCCCTACTGTGGTGGCTGGGGCTACCTCTCTTTGGCTTGGCTGTCATAATAGGTGATATTGCTCATGTTGCTTCTCTGCTTTTCCAGGTTTGCTAGGGCTATAGACATCACAGGAGAGGCTGGGAGCATATACTTCACTAGAGAGACTGAGGCTGGGGGATAGAAATCACTGAGGAGCTGGATTTCACAGGCAGGAACAGTTAGCAAAACGTGTCTGCCAGCTTGAGCACTCCAGTCCCCAGGAATCTGTCCGGAGGCAGCAGAAAAGCTCAAGGGCTGCATGCGGCCATGGGGCCTGAGGTTCCCCATCCCTGCTTTACACTAACATTGTGTTGTATTGTTCATCCAATCCCTGAGTGCAGCACTCTGCTGACATTGGTTATGAAAAGCGCTCTGCTGGCATTGGTTATGAGGAGCACTCTGCTGGCATTGGTTATGAGGAGCACTCTGCTGATATTGGTTATGAGGAGCACTCTGCTGATATTGGTTATGAGGAGCGCTCTGCTGATATTGGTTATGAGGAGCGCTCTGCTGACATGGGTTATGAGGAGCACTGTACTGACATTGGTTATGAGGAGCACTTTGCTTACACTGGTTATGAGGAGCACTCTGCTGACACTGGTTATGAGGAGCACTCTGCTGACACTGATTATGAGGAGCACTCTGCTGACACTGATTATGAGGAACACTGCTGACATTTGTTATGAGGAGCACTCTATTGACATTGGTTATGAGGAGTGCTCTGCTGACATTGATTATGAAAAGCGCTCTGCTGACGTTGGTTATGAGGAGCACTCTACTGACATTGGTTATGAGGAGCGATCTGTTGACATTAGTTATGAGGAACACTCTGCTGACATTGATTATGAGGAGCACCCTGCTGATATTAGTTATGAGGAGCACTCTTCTGACATTGGTTATGAGGAGCACTCTGCTGACATGGGTTATGAGGAGCACTGTACTGACATTGGTTATGAGGAGCACTTTGCTTACACTGGTTATGAGGAGCACTCTGCTGACACTGGTTATGAGGAGCACTCTGCTGACACTGGTTATGAGGAGCACTCTGCTGACACTGATTATGAGGAGCAGTCTGCTGACACTGATTATGAGGAACACTGCTGACATTTGTTATGAGGAGCACTCTATTGACATTGGTTATGAGGAGTGCTCTGCTGACATTGATTATGAAAAGCGCTCTGCTGACGTTGGTTATGAGGAGCACTCTGCTAACATTGGTTATGAGGAGCGATCTGTAAACATTGGTTATGAGGAGCACTCTGCTAACATTGGTTATGTGGAGCACCCTGCTGATATTAGTTATGAGGAGCACTCTGCTGACACTGATTATGAGGAGCACTCTCCTGACATTGGTTATTAGGAGCGCTCTGCTGACTGATTAATGAGGGGAGCTTAGTTCATACTGGTTATGAGGAGCACTCTGCTAACACTGGTTATGAGGAGCACTCTGCTGACATTGATTATGAAGAGCACTCTGCTGACATTGGTTATGAGATGCAGTCTTCTGACATTGATTTTGAGGAGCACTCTATTGACATTGCCTATGAAGACCACTCTGCTGACATTGGTTATGAGGAGCGCTCTGCTGACATTGGTTATGAGGAGCACTCTGATGACTGGTTAATGAGGGGTAATCTGTTGACATTGATTATAAGGAGCACTCTGCTGACACTGGTTTGAGGAGCACTCTGCTGACATGATTATGAGGAGCACTCTGCTGACACTGATTATGAGGACACTCTGCTGACATTGATTATGAGGAGCACTCTGACATTGGTAGAGACACTCTGCACATGATTATGAGGAACACTCTGCTGACATTGGTTATGAGAAGACTCTACTGACATTGGTTATGAGGAGTGCTCTGCTGACATTGATTGTGAGGAGTAGTCTGCCGACCTTGATTATGAAAAGCACTCTGCTGACACTGGTATGAGGGGCAGTCTGCTGACATTGATTATGAGGCGCGCTCTACTGACATTGGTTATGAGAAGTACTCTGCTGACATTAGTTATGGGAAACACTCTGCTGACATTGGATATGAGGAGCGCTCTGCTGGCGTTAGTTATCAGTAGCACTCTGCTGACATTGATTATGAGGAGCACTGTACTGACATTGGTCATGAGGAGCGCTCTGCTGACATTGGTTATGAGGAGCGTTCTGCTGGTTGACATTGGTTATGAGGAGCACTCTGCCGACATGGGTTATGAGGAGCACTGTACTGACATTGGTTATCAGGAGCACTCTACTGACATTGGTTTTGAGGAGCACTGGTACTGACATTGGTTTTGAGGGGCACTGTGCTGACATTGGTTACAATGAGCACTCTGCTGACATGGTTATGAGGAGCACTCTACGGTTAGTAAGGATGTTGGGATAATTGTTAGCCTATTGATTTATATGGCACTGTGTATTGGGAGCACTTTGCTAGCACTATTTTTCATCAATATACACTACTCACACTGTTACTACAGCTTATTTAGAACACTGTAGTCGCATGGATGGATGTCACTCTACTGTACTCCTTATATGAGGGAACATTGCTGTGAGCATTGTTTGAGAGCACACCAGCAATTAGCCCCCTCAAACATCACATGCTGTCTAGTAGTACCACTTCAAGACCGATTGATAAGCGCAAGGAGGGATCAGAGACACAGAGTTTGTCACCACTTACTGGAACCATCAAACACAAGAAACACAATATTGCCTTTGAAGATTATACTTGAACCCATCACTCTGCCATCCCTCATCTTGGATATACCACATATCCCAGAATAAGGGACTAATAATCAGGGTGCATATCTCAAACAGTGACTTTGTGATCAAGGCTATCTGTTGGAAATGTCAACATCTGCCTAGTTGCTCTTGCTACTGACTGTTTTAATAAACTTTTTTTCACTTGAAGCATAAAACTACATACATGTGCAGTGATTATAATGCCAGTTTGATACGGGATCCTGGGACCTGTTCACTGGCACCGGATTTGCTCAATTGTGTGCCAGCCATCCATCCTTGACGTATGCTAATTGGGGCGCTGTGGACATTATTTGTTAGGGGACCCTCTGTTGAGTGTTTATGGTGAATCCAGATAAGAGTGAAAAGACCTGGGATGAAATGCCGCGCTGACCACAAAGATAAACACAAGTTAATCAAACACTCTGTTTATTTTGCCTACACATGTTTCATGGCTTTATAGCCACTTCATCACGCATAACACGTGTAGGCAAAAAAACAAGTTGATTAACCGTGTTATCTTGTGTCAGCGCGGCATCTTATCCCAGCTCTTTTCACTCTTATCTGGATTCTTCAGTTCTCAGCTGGGAGCCTGCAGCGACCTCCTGTGTGCTTTTATTGTAGTTGTGACACTCACAACTACATCAGGTGAGTTTAACCATTTGGGGTCTGAGGGACCTGTATAATAGAGGTACTCCTCTATGTGCGCTTCCTTTCTCTTTTAAATTTATATAGAGTGTTTATGGTGGTCATTATTACTGAAACTCTTCAGGTGGGACTCTGTTAAGTAGCAACACATTATGGAATAGACCATCAACATTTGGCATATCCTTTATTAAAGTGCTGCCCTCAGACAGGCAGGTGCTTAGAGTGCCTTGCCCTAGATCCGGCCATGCTTGGTTCTGATGCTCCAATTTTTTACACCACCTACATTATGATCTGTTGTGGTGTATAATTGGAAATATTTATTTTTTTCCATTAATTCTGCTCACAGATATAAGGACAGTTTGTTATTTTCCCTGCAAATCATATAATACCGCTATCAGACGTCATCTCGGAGGAAAGTCTCAGCTGCGTATTGGATGCCGTATGTTTATTCTTCATTGACCCGGCCGCCATGATATGGGAAGAATTGTACATATAGCAAGGACACTGGCGTTTGTGTCTTTAAAACCAACATGAGGGCGGCCTGGGATGGCAAGGCTTGGATGTCGCGGTGATGGTTATTGTCTATGACATCCTTCCTCTCTCTGCCTCGCTCCTACCTCCCCCCACCGCTCGCCCTAGGGCCAGGATTCTGCTCCTGTCGCCTAACACCCATTCCGCTGCGCCAGCTCCCTCCGATTCGGTGTCAGAGGCAGAGCACAGGATGGGTGAAGGGAAGGGAGAGAAACAGAGAGGTTATTTTTATAGAGAACATGACCTTTCAGCAAGGCCCTGGAAGGAAATGGGAGCTTGAAAGAGCAATGAGGAATGTAAATACATATATGCTCTTTAACCCATGGCTACTGGGGGAGGGCATACAGAATTCTGAGCCAACTAGCTTAGAAAAATCAAACATCTACAGTGACGATCCACCTCTATAATCATAGCGGACTACCATGTATATCTTCATTACAAGTCAAGGAACAGCGGCTCCGAAGGCGTTAATAAAGCAATCAATTGTGTGTGAAGGTTAAATTTACGTAACGAATATACTCCATATTTTCCATCCAGATTTGGGGCATAAATATGTTACAGTAATGGTAAAGTAGGGGAGACTTTATTGAGGATGCATAGAGAGGAATCTGCAGGAAATTGGCATCAAAATTTGCAACAAATCTGCATGGGTATACATATGAGTATACCCAGTATAGCTGCCCAAGAGCCAGACTGCAAAGTCATATCCACCCTAAGATACATAAGATAAGAAACAGATATATAGAATTTTGGTGCAGATTTTTAAACATGAATCCAAATAAAAAATGGCCATGAAAAATAATTATACTTCAGCTCTTATTGAGGACCAGCTTGTAGTGCTGATTTTCCCGTGATATAACAGATCCAAAGGAAGCTCGATGCTAATAGTACCAAACTATCGCTTGGAGGCGCGGCTGAGCGGTAAACAATCCTCCTCTGTGGTGGTTTCACCAAGACTGTTTCTTCCTAAAATAAAAAGGTCAAATGGCTTTTTTTAATCTATAGTTAGGAGGCTTTTGCCAACCAGCCTTGCGCTTCTTCTTGGCAAGGCTGTTGAATTATTGAGCACACCGTCTTCTGTAATCTTCCTCTTGTTTGTCAGTGGTGAGCCACGACGAGAGCGACCTCCAATTTTCATCCTCTGTGCTGGTGTAACATGCAGCTCTTCCACAGCAGGGAAAGTAGGTAGCTCTTCCACAGCAGTGAGAGGAGGCAGATCATCGCTTGGAGGCGGCTGAGCAGTAACCATCCTCCTCTGTGATGATTATACAAAGACTTTTCTAATTTATAGTTAGGAGGCTTTTTGCCAATCAGTCTTGCGCTTCTTCTTGGCAAGGTTGTTGAATTATTGAGCACTGTGTCTTCTCAAATCTTCCTTGTCAATTGTGAGCCACAACGAGTGTGGCCTCCAATCTTCCTCTCTGTGCTGGTCTAATATGCAGCTCATTTTCATCAGGCAGAGGAGAAAGCTTTTCCACAGCAGGAAAGTAGGTAGCTCTTCCACAGCAGTGAGAGGAGGCAGATCATCGCTTGGAGGCAGCTGATCAGTAACAATCCTCCTTTGTGGTGGTTTCATGAAGACTGTTCTTCTAAAATAAAAAGGTCAAATGGCTTTTTCTAATATATAGTTAGGAGGCTTTTGCCAACCAGCCTTGCGCTTCTTCTTGGCAAGGTTGTTGAATTATTGAGCACACCGTCTTCTGTAATCTTCCTCTTGTTTGTCAGTGGTGAGCCAGACGAGAGCGGCCTCCAATCTTCCTCTCTGTGCTAGTCTAACATGCAGCTCATCTTCATCAGACAGAGGAGAAAGCTCTTCCACAGCAGGAAAAGTAGTAGCTCTTCCACAGCAGTGAGAGGAGGCACATCATCGCTCGGAGGCGGCTGAGCAGTAACATTCTCCTCTGTGGTGGTTTCACGAATACTGTTCTTCTAAAATAAAAAGGTTGAATGGCTTTTTCTAATCTATAGACTGACGAAGACCCATCACCTTAACCCTGTGCCAACCAATAAACACAACGCCATTAACAGTTTAAACTTTTATTGAGGGTATCAACGTAACACCAACTCAATATTCAACTTTTTTTTGTGGAAAACTATTGGCCACAGCTTAACGTATCCAACAAATCCGCCTTATAATGTGAGTGAGTAGAAGCAGTATGTCTCTGGCCTTGCAGCACAGGATTGCTATCAGCAGATCACTCTCTTTACCGCGGCGACTTCACAAATCATCAACCAATAAAGGGGAGGGTGGGGAAACGTCGTCCCGGGGCAAGCAGACTGGGGGGAGAGGCAATATGGCTGGGCAACGGACTTTATATACACAGGGGGCAGGTCAGCCAGTATGGGAAGATGAGGGAAGGTACTGGTCAGGATTAGTGGGAGCTGAAGGAAGGGTGGTTACTGCCCGGCATGCCACATTAACCGTTAAAGGGCTTGTAAGTCAGGGGGCAGCTGCGAGCATCCGCAGTGCCCCTTAGACTGACGAAGACCCATCACCTTTACCTGTGCCGAGCAATAAACACAAACACCATTAACAGTTTAAACTTTTATTGAGGGTATCGAGGTAACACCAATTCAACGTTCAACTTTTTCTGTGGAAGATTATTGGCCGCAGCTTAATGTAGGCAACAAATCCGCCTTATAACGTGAGTGAGTAGAAGCACTCTGTCATAGGCCTTCCAGCACAACATTGCTATCACCAGATCACTATCTCCACCACCATGGAGGAGAGAAGGCCAGGGCCTGAGCTGCAAGCCCCACCAACAAAGGATCGTGAAGCTTGGTCAATGCCATCCTGTATGCTCAATAAGAAGATGTCCAAACCGATGTCGTTAAAATGAACACCATCCTGAAGCATCAATCTTGACATGTCAGATTCCGGTTGATAATGACGGACCAAAATCCCGCCCTTAAAAACTACAAATCACGATATCCGGTTCAAGGTCCTCTGCGACCTTTCCAAAGCTGTCCCCTCCCAGGCGTCCCGCCAAACCACCCTTGGGATGACCTCTGACCAAACTAGATGTAGTGCAGGGAAAAAACAATAGAATTTATCTAGATCAGTGTGGATTAATGTCAAGGACTCTGCCAACCGGTAGTTCACGAGATCATTACCCCCGGCGTGAATGATTAAAAAGACCGAGCCTGTGACAACCCTGGAAATTCTTACCACCTACGGTAACACCTGAGACCACATCAGGCCCCATATATCCCTCCAGTTAACAGTGAAATCATGCAATCATGATATTCCACCAGGACGTGTTGCAGCCCGCTAGGCGGCTCAAAATACATAGGAATGCTTCAGTATACAAATACGGGAGTGGACATCATCTAAAAGAAACAAATAATTAGGATGAGTATCCAACACCGCACACGTAGACAATTAACACATTGAAACAAAATTGAACAACACATTACAGGAGCTCGGGGGTTATACCTGGAATGCCCGTGTTACTTTAGAATGGCAATAACATTCTCTTCATTTCCAAGAGCTGCAAGGTTTAATGATCCAGTACATCACACTAAACTCCTTTCCTTCCCTTATATATATTTTTTTTATATACTTGGGAAACAATGAATTAGAAAAATTGGGACGTATGTAATGCTGAAAACAATCCAACTTCCACCTACCCACGTGCCTAATCTTGTCGTCCGGCAACCCTGCTTTTGAAGCCTCAGTCGCCGTGCTGATCCTAAAAGAGTGGGTTCCATAGTCTTTGAGGCAGCATCCGGCAGCCTCCGAAGAAGATTAAGGACCGACTGAAATTGAAAATGGTGACCGGAGTGCCGCTGGCGTGCGCAAGAAAAGGTCAAGCAGGAGGCTCTGACCTCTAAGTATCGCTGAATCAATTGAAGAGGGAAGACTGGGCGGATATGCAAAAAAGGGGGAACCAAAGCCCCCACCTGAGTTGGTCTATCTTAAACCTTCTAATTCTGATCCATAAGCCCCAGTCGCAAAGAGCCATGTCACCATTACGTAAACCACCCTCCTGAAAAGCTGATGCTGGAACAAGCTCATTGACACGCAGCTTTCCAAAAATTGCTAAATCAAATGCCGGGAAAACAAGGTCGCTTCGTAATCCGTGTCGCAAGTTAGCTGCAATGTGTTTATCAACCGGCTTAACAATGAAAACGAAATTGGACCTCGGCACTCCGTGCAATGCTGCTGTCTCCTCCAGCCCTTGAAAATTTGAGAGACAGCTAAATGCTTAGTGACATCCTCCCAATCACTCAGCTTGAAATGGAAAGTGAGGCTGGAAAGCCTGTTCTGCGCAGCAGTGCCCGACAAACCCGAAGCCTGAAGTTTCGCGAGGTAATGCAGCAACGCTTCCAGAGTATCTGACGTGGACACCAGAGGAATGATCCCACCTTCCATCTCACACCATTCTAGCTAGGCCTTACCATAGGCTCTTCAGGTAATTGGCGCCACCAATTCTCTAATGGCAAGAGTTGTCCTCCGGCACCTGCCAAATGTAGTCCGGGAACCTCGATCCCTCCGTGTCTGCTGATGGGAACAATTCCTTGAATTTCCGAAATTGAAATCGGGACAAAGCATCAGCAATATCATTATAAGCACCCGGGACATGTCGCGGTCTGAACCAAATATTATTCTTCAAACATATCAACACCAGGAAACGCAACAGCTTAATAACCGGCTATGAAGATGACGCCAAATGATTGAGTGAACAATGCTCAGATTATCGGTCCAAAACAAATACAATGGTTCTGAAGGATCGAAGTCCAAGTGGCGACTGCCGCAATAATGGGAAAAAGCTCCAAAAGGGTCAAGTTCTTAGTCCAACCGCTGGAGGACCAAGAATTAGGCCATCGGGCAGCACACCAAAGCGTGCCAAGAATAACCTTGAAACCCGTGGACCTGGCCGAGTCAGAAAATAGGGAAATGTCTCGGCTCAATATTTCAGGGACCTGAAAGCATGTGTGACTGTTATAATCTGATAAGAATGACTTCCACACCGCAAGGTCCTCTTTCAAATGGTGCGCCAACCGGATATTATGGTGGGGCAACCTAATCCCCATGGTCGACAGACTGAGGCGCCGCGAGAAGATCCTGCCCATTGGCATGACCCTATAGGCGAAGGTAAGCAGACCAAGTAAAGGCTGCACCTGGGCCTAGGTCACCTTCCGCAAAGTGCATAAACCTTCTATGAGCGAAGAAATCTGTTTAACCTTGTCGTCAGGAAGCCGGAAAACCATCTCTAAAGAATCCATTTTTATGCCTAAAAAGGATAATTTTGTAACTAGGCCCACCGTCTTTTCAGGTGACAGTGGAACCCCAAAATTAATGACCAATTTTTTGAAGTGGCGAAGGGCTAAATGGCAGAAATCAGACTCCTCAGGGCCGACAAAGAGGAAATCGTCCAAGCAGTGAGCAATAGAACTCACTCCTGATTTGACGCATGTTACCCATTCAAGGAAGGAACTGAATAGCTCGAAGAAATAACAAGGTATAGAGCATCCCATGGGGAGGCATGTGTCGTAGTAACAGGCCCCGTTAAAATAGCCACCCAGCAAATAGTGGCAGTCAGGGTGGACCGGAAAGAGACGGAAAGTGGACGCAACATCAGATTTGGCTAACAGGGCCCCGGGGCCGGCCTCCCGAACCAAGGCCACTGCTCGGTCGAAAGACACGTATTACACGGTGGCGACCTCAGGAGGGATGCTATAGTTCACCAACAACCTGGCAGGGTAGGATAGGTGATGTATCAAACGGAACTCGCCTGGATTTTTTTTGGGGATGACATCCAGTGGGGATTCCCTCAAATTAGGATAAGGGGGGGAATCGAAGACCCTACCGAGCGAGACTTCCTTGGCTATTTTTTGAGCTAAAACATGGTGCAAATCCCAAGCAGATTTCAAGTTCGGAGCAAAAGTACTCATCCACAATAGGTTGAAGGGGATAAAAAAAAACAGAAAGTGAACACATCTCATAAAATAGTGGTGCCTGCTTTATTGGGGTATTGGTTTAACCATGCCACATTGCGGTCACGCTCACTGGGTCCTTGGTGTCTGACGAGGCGGAGGGCTTGCCTGACGCCAGTTGGTGCTGCTGCCGAGGGCATTTCAAGGCAATATGGTTCTCGCCGCAGATGGAACATTCATCCTTATATTAGCACAGTCCTTGGAACCTGCAGTGCCCCTCCTTAAATAACCAGCAACAGCCTGGTCGACAGATACACACCGCCCCTGGGAGGGAGCCTGGGGCAGGTGCCACCCCGGGAAAGGGCGGCGCCGCTTTTTGAGACATCATGAGCCTAAGCTAGGAATTCGTGGCCTTAACCCCCCAACCCAAATGGGGGTCAAGGCCAAGACAGCGGCGGAGTTCCTCATTGTACTTCCACCACGCGGACCCGCCGTGAGCCTTGTATGAATTGTTTATCGTATCGAAATATGTGAACAATTCGGAGCATCTTTCTGAATGCTTTTTATCCATGATCCTACCTAAGACTCAAAAGGCTTGCAGCCAGTTGTTCATTGCCTTAGCCAACTTGGTTTTACGCTCATAAGGACGGTCAGTAGGTCTACGTTTGTGATCGACTGCACTCAGTATGTCCACATAGTCATTCGCCCACAATTTCTGTATCATCTCCCAATCCAAGTGGGACCCGATCAGGGAAACCCCGCAGTAGAAAACAGTTTTTATGTAAATCAGATTCTGGTTTTGAAGCTGGTTTGACACTCCTCCAATCTGATGCCCTGCTCGGGCTGCGTCTTGAACTCCGACCATGGTGATGAGTAAGATGGGACTCGCCTGAAGAGAAACGAGAAATACTGCACCGCAAGTGGGAACTCTACGGCTCCTGCGTGACCTAGACCAACTATGACTCCTACGGGACCTTGACCTGTTACTACGACTTGACCTACGCGACACGCTACATCTCCAACCATGGTAACTGCACTCTCTGCTGTGTGATGATGAATGAAAGCTTGCAGCCCTGCTTCAGCGCCCATCATGGCGACCATGGGCCAGGGATCCTGGCACTGCAGTTGACATGCCACGGTCCTGTTCTGTCTGTGCCTGTAGAGGCTGCGCTGTGTCCACTGGTATCAATAGGGACTGACCCTGATGGATAATCACAGAGGGCTCTTGAGAGCATGATCAGGCCGGGGGCGGCTGGGAAGCAACGTCACCGGGTCCTGATGAGTTAGGAACCTGTTGGGATAACAGGGGTGGGGGGTAACAATGACCCATACCCAGTCTCACCCCACCCATGCAACTGGTCGATAGGTCTCAGTAAACCCTTTTGTGCCTGAGTTATGTGCCCCTGTAGACTCACCCCTTGTTTGTGCTGGTACTGTGAGTGCCTCCCATGAGCGTTCCACTCCTAGTGCCCACTCACCTAAATCTTCCACCCAGCACCTCCCGAAGGGAGCCCACAGCTCAAGGCAATATGCTGCTAGGAGATCTATGGGGAGCAGGCACCGAGAGGACCGGACCGGGATGCCAGTGTGCAGTTGCCGCTGGGTCAGGGCAGGAAAAAGGGGGCAGCGACCCGCTGGGAATGTGCGCAGGCGATCTGCGCACGCTCCGAGCCTGAGTGGCATCAGGGCTGAAATGCTGCGGCTAGTGCGATCACCTGGAGGACCTCCGCCCGCGTAGCGTCTAACGCACATCGCCCACTAATGATCGCGGAGTTCCACGCGGCTCTATCCTGGGCAATTCTGTCCCTCACTTCAGCCTCCAGCGGATCCATCTCTGTACCGGTATCTGACGTCACCCCGGGTAAGCAGACTGGAGGGAGAGGTGATATGGCTGGGCAACAGACTTTATATACACAGGGGGAGGGTCAGCCAGTATGGGAAGATGAAGGGAGGTACCAGTCAGGATTGGTGGGAGCTGAAGGAAGAGTGGTCACTGCCTGGCACTCCACATTAACTCTTAAAGGTCTTGTAAGTCAAGGGGCAGCTGCAAGCTTCCGCAGTGCCCCCCAGATAGGAGGCTTTTTTGCCAACCAGCCTTGCGCTTCTTCTTGGCAAGGTTGTTGAATTATTGAGAACTTTATCTTCTGTAATCTTCCTCTTTTTTGTCATACTAGGTGAAAAATTCCTTCCCGACTTCACATATCAATGCCTTAGCAGAGAATCTACTGTAGTACCAATAACTTGTAATATTTTTCAATATAGACACCCTGGCCATCCTTGAACTTTTTTAGTTCATCGACCATTACAACACGTTGTGGCAGAGCGTTCCAAAATGTTACTACTCATATTGTAAAAAATCCATACTTTCACTGATCGTACATTAAAGAATCCATAGTATCACTGCTCTTACAGTAAAGAATCCATAGCCTCACTGCTCATACAGTAAAGAATCCATAGTATCACTGCTCTTACAGTAAATAATCCATAGCAGTGGCGCACCCAGAAATTTCCCAAGGTAGGGGTCCAAGAAACACACACCGGCCCTGAAAGCGGGGTGTCACCCCCCAGCAGGGTTCCTGGGGGCAAAGCCCCCGGTGGGGGGGTTTGGGGGAGCGAAGCCCCCCTAAAAGCAGCCTCTTTTGTGGGCCCTTGGGTGCTGTCTAATTGTTCCTGTCTCCTGACATAGGGGCCCAGCTCCTTGTGTACTGCACCACTTCTCAGGGCTGTCCAAAGGGGGGGTCCAGACACGTAGGTCCCCCCCTTGGGTGCGCCTATGATCCATAGTCTCACTGCTCATACAGTAAAGAATCCATAGTATCACTGCTCTTACAGTAAATAATCCATAGTCTCACTGCTTGTACAGTAAAGAATCCATAGTCTCACTGCTTGTACAGTAAAGAATCCATAGTCTCACTGCTCATACAGTAAAGAATCCATAGTTTCACTGCTCATACAGTAAAGAATCCATAGTCTCACTGCTCATACAGTAAAGAATCCATAGTCTCACTGCTCATACAGTAAAGAATCCATAGTCTCACTGCTCATACAGTAAATAATCCATAGTCTCACTGCTCATACAGTAAAGAATCCATAGTCTCACAGCTCTTACAGTAAAGAATCCATAGTCTCACTGCTCATACAGTAAATAATCCATAGTCTCACTGCTCATACAGTAAAGAATCCATAGTCTCACTGCTCATACAGTAAAGAATCCATAGTCTCACTGCTCATACAGTAAATAATCCATAGTCTCACTGCTCATACAGTAAAGAATCCATAGTCTCACTGCTTGTACAGTAAAGAGTCCAAAGTCTCATTGCTCATACTGTAAAGAATACATAGGCTCACTGCTCATACAGGAAAGAATTCATATTGTCACTGCTTGTAAAATAAAGAATCCATAGTCTCACTGCTTGTACAATAAAGAATAATTACCGTATATACTCGTGTATAAGCCGACCCGTGTATAAGCCGACCCCCCTACTTTTGCCCCCAAAACCTGGGAAAATCTATTGACTCGTGTATAAGCCAAGGGTGGACCCCAGCACAGGTATACAGCCCCCAGCAGTGTGGTATACAGCAGCCCCAGAGGTATATACAGCAGCCCCAGTGGTAGTATACAGCAGCAGCCCCAGTGGTATATACAGCCCCAGTGGTAGTATACACGCAGCCCCAGTAGTATATACGGCCCTAGTAGTATATATAGCCCCAGTGGTAGTATACACGCAGCCCCAGTAGTATATACAGCCCTAGTAGTATATACAGCCCCAGTGGTAGTATACACGTAGCCCCAGTAGTATATACAGCCCCAGTAGTATATACATCCCCATTGGTAGTATACAGGCAGCCCCAGTATTATATACAGCCCCAGTGGTAGTATACAGGCAGCCCCAGTATTATATACAGCCCCAGTGGTAGTTTACAGGCAGCCCCAGTATTATATACAGCCCCAGTGGTAGTTTACAGGCAGCCCCAGTAATGCAGGGCCCCCCCAGCCTGACTCCGGTCACCTGTAAAGCAAATTATACTTATCACTGTCCCGCTGTCCGCGCCCGCCGCTGCCGACATCGCGATCCTCCATCTTCATGCGTCTTCTTCCTGTTTCCTGTGTTCGTCGCAGGGAATGACGTCATTACCGGCGCCGGACACAGGAAACAGGAAGAAGACGCATGAAGATGGAGGATCGCGGATGTCGGCAGCGGAGGGCGCAGACAGCGGGACTGTGATAAGTATAATTTGCTTTACAGGTGACCGGAGTCAGGCTGGGGGGGCCCTGCATTACTGGGGATGCTGGGGCTGCTAGGGCTGTCGTCACTGACTCGCGTATAAGCCGAGGGGGGTACTTTTCAGCCCAATTTTTTTATCCATAGTGTCACTGCTCTTACAGTAAAAAGTTCATAGTCTCAATGCTCGTAAGTAAAGAATCCATAGTCTTAATGCTCATACTGTAAAAAAAAAACATAGTCTCATTACATTTATAGTAAAAAAAAAATCCATAATCTGACTGCTCTTACAGTAAAGAATCAATAGTCTCACTGCTCAAACATGAAATAATCCATACTCTCACTGCTCGTATATTAAAAATTCACTATTGGTGATGATGATTAAACCTTCTTTCCTCCAGATTTAGAGGATACCTCCTTGTCATCGTTGTGAGGCTCGTTGTAAAAAGATCACTAGAAAAATCTCTAAACTGTCCATTTGTGAACAAAGCTATACTGAGGCACAAAACCGAATAATAATAGTCCAATAGTCCCTTTGGTTTTCCATAGCCACCAAACTAGAGCTCTGGAAACCTTCTTCCACCTGACCTAATAGTAGGTCCAATACAACATCATCTTTGTAATGTGACATTGTGCCACAGCTGATCAGAAGAGGCACCAGGGATCCGTCAAGGAGGCGATTCCTAGGTGTCTAGAGCAGAGTCTTGTGAATCTTTTGGCCCAACTCTGGTAATCATCTACACTTTACACTACATAAAAAACCCATACTAACGTACAGCAGCCCTACAGAGGCAAAGGGGACAATTTCGGCCTCCGTTGAGTGGATGGGACCTTTTCCAGGCTTTATGTCAAACGTAGGCTTTATGTCAAACGTAGGGCTGTCAACAAAGCCCAAAGTCTCCCTGTATAGGGTGAACAGATGGAAGACTTATGGATACTCTGTCTCATTCTGTCTCATTACTTCTGGTCCCGCCCTCCACTAACCTCCCTAAATATGACATCTCTCTCTCAGTGTGCGGCACCACAATAGTGCCCAGTCAGCAGGCTCGCTGTCTGGGTGTTCTGTTTGACTCTGATCTTTCCTTCACCCCATATATACAATCTCTCGCCCGCTCTTGCCGCTTGCACCTGAAGAACATCTCCAGAATTCGCCCCTTTCTCACCTTGGAAACCACAAAAACACTCACTGTGGCCCTGATTCACTCCCGCCTTGATTATTGTAATTCTCTCTTAGTTGGCCTCCCCCGCACCAGACTGTCCCCTCTCCAGTCCATCCTTAATGCAGCAGCCAGGATCACCTATCTAGCTAATCGTTACTCAGACGCTTCTGCTCTATGTCAGTCATTGCACTGGCTGCCTACTCACTATAGGATCCATTTCAAACTGCTTGTTCTCACCCACAAAGCTCTTCACAGTGCACCCCCTACATCTCCTCCCTCATCTCTGTCTATCACCCCACCTGTTCTCTTCTCTCTGGTAGTGACTTTAGACTCACTTCTGCATTAATCCGAACCTCCCACTCGCGGCTCCAAGACTTCTCCCGAGCCGCACCAATTCTTTGGAGTGCTCTACCCCAAGAAATTAGGTGTATCCACAACTTGGATAGTTTTAGGCGATCCCTAAAAACACATCTTTTTAGGGCGGCCTATCATGATCCCTAGTCAGTCATCTAGACATAGCCTATCCGCTCCGTCTCAAGTGGATCACATATAGCGGGTTGTGGCCACTTATACTGCTCCTATCTGTTCCCCATCTCCTCAAGTTGACGATACTATCATTGTTAGATTGTAAGCTCTTATGAGCAGGGTTGCCATTTTTTGCTCTAATTATTGTATTATGTTATGCTTTGTATTGTATTGTTTTTGGCATTGTATTGTATTTTCTAATTGTTTCTTATGATTGTTTAAATGTGAACTTTGTATTGTGAAGCGCTGCGGAATATGTTGGCGCTATATAAATAAAAATTATTATTATTATTATTATTCCATATATTTCTCTTTTTGCATAGTGAACTTTATTTTTTGGAAGGGTTTTTTTTCACAGAAAGTGATTGGTCTCCACAACTTCCTTTGATCAATCAAAGCCCAAATCTTTATATAATTTGATATACTTTCTTTATATTTAACTCTACATAGAGCTGTCATTTCACCTTTGTCACTTTATTGTATGGCACTGTTATTTAGTCTCTGTCCCTTGTATTATTTTTCAGTACATGGTGGTGATGACAATGTTATCTATTGCTATATGGAAGTGGCCAATTTATGGCACTGACATTTGGACACTCTACTATCTAATAGAGTTAAAGAGTAACCTATATAATGCCTATTTAATAAAGAGTAATTAAACTTTAATTTTTTATTTTATAATTATGTCAAGCATGGAAAGTTATGAAACTTGGCAAGCCACTTGGTTGGGGAAATTGTCTTCATTATTATAAAAACAATTGCATGTAATTGGTCTCCAAACCCTGTCTTTTCTCCAGTATATTTTCCTGCCTTCAACTACATTGATATCAGCATGTAGCCATATGGAGTACAGATGATGGCAGTGGTGGGTCAGCTCCTTTCTCCTCCTCTGAGTGTGCTGCTTATCAGACCGATCTCCTGTAGCAGCTTCACCCCAGAGTCTGTGACACATCATTGCTGAGCTGACCCATCACTGCCATCATCTGTACTCCCCAGACTTAGTGACACAGGAGCTGAGCTGGCTCATCACTGCCATCATCTGTACTCCTAACAACTTTGTTCTGATATCAATGCAGCTAAAGGAAGGTAAATAGCATTAAAAGTTCTGAAAAATTGCATGCAAGTGGTTTCTTCCCAGTATGTTTTCCTGCCTTCAGCTACATTGATATCCGTATGTAGCCATGTGGAGTACAGATGATGGCAGTGATGGGTCAGATCCTTTCTCCTTTTCTGAGTGTACTGCTTATCAGACCAATCACCTGTAGTAGCTTCTCCCCAGAGTCTGTGACACATCATTGCTGAGCTGACCCATCACTGCCATCACCTGTACTCCCCAGACTTAGTGACACAGGAGCTGAGCTGGCTCATCACTGCCATCATCTGTACTCCCCAGACTTAGTGACATTGGTGTTGAGCTGACCCATCACTGCCATCATCTGTACTCCCCAGACTTAGTGACACAGGAGCTGAGCTGGATCATCATTGCAATCTTCAGTACTCCAAATGACTACCATATGTTCTGATATCAGTGCAGCTAAAGGAAGGCAAATAGCATGGAAAGTTCTGAAATTGTGTAAATCACTTTATTAAAGGATTTGTCCTAAATTCCAGAAGAAAAAAATGCATGCAAGTTCTTTCTCCCCAGTATATTTTTCTGCCTTCACCTGCATTGATATCAGAATGTACTCATGTAGGGTACACATGATGGCAGTGATGGGTCAGCCTCGGTCTCCCCCTATTAGTGTTGTGATTATCAGACTAATCTCCTGTAGCAGCTTCCTCCAGAGTTAGTGACACAGGAGCTGAGCTGACTCATCATTGCAATCTTCAGTACTCCAAATGACTTACCGTATATTCTGATATGAGTCCAGCTAAAGGAAGGCAAATTGCATGGAAAGTTCTGAAACTGTGTAGATCAATTTATTAGAGGATTTGTCCTAAATTCCAGTAGAAGAAAAATGCATGCAAGTTCATTCTCCCCTGTATATTTTTCTACCTTCAGCTGCATTTATATTAGAATTTACTCATGTAGAGTACAGATGATGGCAGTAATGGGTCAGCCTCTGTCTCCCCCTCTTACTGTTGTGATTATCAGACTAATCTCCTATAGTAGCCTCCCCCAGAGTCTGTGACACAGGAGTTGAGCTGACCCATCACTACCATCATCTGTACTCCAAATGACTATGTTCTGATAATAGTTCAGCTAAAGGAAGGTAATTAGCATGGAAAGTTCTGAAACTGTGTAAATCAATTTATTAGGTGATTTGTCATAAATTCCATTAAAAATAATAGCATTAAATTCCAGTATAAAAATAGCATGCAGGTTGATGCTCTCCAGTACATTTTCCTGCCTTCAGCTGTATTAATACTAGAATATAGTCATGTGGAGTACAGATGATAGCAGTGATGGGTCAGCTCCTGTTTCCTCCTCTGAGTGTTCTTATCAGTCCTGCAGCCACTTCTTGACAGAGTTAGTGGCACAGGAGCTGAGCCGACACATCACTGCCATCATCTGTACTTCTCAAACTGGGGAAACGCAAGGATTTCTTAACTTTGCAAATCATTTTATTAGGGGATTCATTTATGTAAAAAATGCCGTTAAGTGGCTTCCAAACCCCAGATTTTCTCCAGTTTATTTCCCTACCATCAGCAACACTGAATATATTCATTTGGAGTACAGATGATGGCAGTGATTGATTAGCTCAGCACTTGTATATCACTCACTTTGAGGAGAAGCTGCTGCAGGAGATCGGTCTGATATTAACAACACTCAGGGCCACTTTACACACACCAACTTATCTGTCCAACTTCTGACCAACTTGCTGGTTGCAGTGAAATCATGGACACAGTGTTCCATTGTACACAGTCACAGAATGGAGCAATGTGTCCATGATTTCACTGCAACCAGCAAGTTGGTCAGAAGTTGGACAGATAAGTTGGTGTGTGTAAAGTGGCCCTCAGAGGAGGAGACAGGAGCTGACCCATCACTGCTATTATCTGTACTCTAAATGAGTACATCATGATATCTGTGCAGCTGAAGGAAGGTAAATAGAGGAGAATCCACTTGCATGTATTTTTCTGGAATTTAGGACAAATACCCTAATACAGTGATATACAGTTTCACTCTCCATTCTATTTGCCATATTCTAGCAGCATTTATATCAGAACATAATCATTGGAGTACAGATGATGGTAGTGATGGGTCAGCTCAGCTCCTGTTTGTCACTTCCTAGGGAGAGGCTGCTGCAATAGATTAGTCTGATAACACAACACTTACAGGAGGAGACAGGAGCTGACCCATCACTGCTATTATCTGTACTCTAAATGAGCACATCTTGATATCAATGCAGCTTAAGGAAGGAAAATAGATTGAGGAAAATCCACTTACATGCATTTGTTTATGATAATACCCTAATAAAGTGATTTACACAGTTTCAGAACTTTCCATGCTATTTGCCATACGCTAGCTGCATTGATATCAGAACATAGTCATTGGAGTACAGCTGATAGCAATGATAGGCCAGCTCAACTCCTGTTTGTCACTAACTGGTGAGACGCTGCTGTAATAGATGAGTCCAGGGGCGTAACTACAATAGGTGCAGGGGTTGCGATCGCACCCGGGCCCTGCAGCCTAGGGGGGCCCCAAAAGTCCCTTTGGCCCATAGAAAAAGACTAATACTACTAAAGATTTGCAATAATTGGGGGCCCCGTTTGATCTTTCGCATCGGGGCCCCGATACCTGAAGTTACGCCACTGTATGAGTCTGATAACACAACACTCACAGGAGGAGACAGGAGCTGACCCATCACTGCCATCATCTGTACTCCAATTCAGTATATTCTGATATCAATGCAGCTAAAGGCAGGGAAATAGACTGGGGAAAAGCAGAGGTTTCACAAGTCACAAAAATGAAGACAAACCCTCTAATAAAGTGTTTTGCAAAGGCCCATGACTTTTCATGCTGGTCAAAATTATTAACAAAAAAATAAATGAAAGTTTAGTTATTCTTTAAGAAGGCATTACACGGTGTACATCCAGAGGACCATATGATACTGGTCTGCCAGCAAGAGACATTGTGAACGTTTTCTTGCAGCTTCAGGGTGCAGCATTCTTAATTGTGTTGATGACTTGCGGTATTATATAAAATACACCACACGCCCTGTAACGTGCGGTTACACTACAGGAAATAAACACGAGTAGTTAGAGAGAGAGCTGAGTTTAATAGGATCACAGTGCAGAACAGAGAGGGCATGCTACACACTAACAATGCACAGCAGGGAGGTGACGCATGCCAACCGGACCGTCTCTGAAACACAGCGTAGGGTCATACAAAAACAAAGCAGCAAGTTCAGATGCTGAACCGTCCGACCTGGGTACCATAAGGGGACACTTCCCAAACATTACACTCAACACAAAAAAAACACATTGAATACAGCTGTATACACCAATATACCACCAGACTGGAGAACACCGGTGGAACACCATTGGAGATGTGCCATCACCATATGTCATTGGTGGGGTCACCTTTTCATTACTGGCAATTTACAAAAAAAATCACAAATTAGTTCTGATATATACAGTTCTGTTCATCTTGTTAAATAAAAAAAAAGTAGCAAAGACTATAAAAAAGACAAACAATTGTTGCAGTTATTTCCATTATTTTTTCATGGAGCTATTATATTATGCTATTATATTATGAGCCATGGTGGTCTCACCTCTACGATTCACTTTGATTCCAAGAGTCTTGTTGACAGGTTCCTATCTTAACTGATCCATAAAGGGGTATTTTCAAGTTTGGAAGTTATCCCATATCCATGGTATGGGTAGCGATACCTAACCGGTTGCTGGAAGTTAACCGATGGGACCCTCCTGATCCTGAGAGTTCCATGTGCATGGAGCAGCACATTGCTAAACTATTTATTCTTAGTGGGACTTCCAGAAGCAGCCAAGAGCTGCACTTGGTTGATTATCAGCACTCCGTAAGATTGAATGGAGAGGCAAAGAGCATTATCCATCACCAGCTCTATTCCCATCGACTCTACGGTGACCTTGAGAGCCGCATCCAGCTCTGAGAGAGGGTCACAAGCCATATCCACCTATGAGTGATGGTCGTGAGCACATTAAGCACTAAAGCCCCCGTCATCACAGGGCCACATCGCCGCCAATTACATAGGCGACATGGGGGCGTGGCCTATCGGCGGCACATCGCCCCAACGTCGCCTCATGTAAAGGGGCGATGTCGGCGGTGCCGGGCGGTCGCTGGTTTCAGAGCAGTGCTGTGAAACCAGACGGACCATCATGGGGCGATGTGCACACATCGCCCCATGTAACCGGGCGCCGGCGACCTGTCAGGCGATGGGAGCCATAGGCTCCCGCTGGGGTTTCCAGACACCCTGGTGGCAATGCCGCCTGACAGCTTGTCGGCGCGGGGCTGGAGGTGTCGCCCCATGTAAATAGGGGATGGTGACGCTGGCTGGGCGCCAAAAACGTGTGCGCACCCACCAGTCGCTGCTGACATCCCCAGCCCCATCGCCTGGTGTGACGGGGGCTTAAGAGAAGTTTGCGAGCCACATCCAGCTCTGTGAGAGAATTGCAAGCCACATCCAGCTCTTAGAGGGATGCTACCCACATCCAGCTCTGAGAGAGGGAGTGAGACACATTTAGCTCTGAGAGTCGTAAGCCACATCCAGCTCTGAGAGAGGTTTGCGAGCCACATCTAGCTCTGAAAGATGGTCACGAGCCACATCCAGGTCTGAAAGAGGGTCAAGCGCCACATCCAGCTTGGTAAGAGAGTTGTGAGCTTACGTCCAGCTTGGTAAGAGAGTCGTGAGCCACATCCAGCTTTGAGAGAAGGTCGTGAGCTACATCCACCTCCCAACGCTCACAGCAGTGAACCCAAAGCCCCCATTACCGGTATAATGAGCGGCAAAGCTTTTTCACAGAAATCATATCGAAGTAGTATACCAAGATCCAGTGGTTCCTATTGTACCACATCCAGATCTGCTCTTCTATGTGTGGGGCTACTGACAGAAGTCACATCTGGAGACCTGCTCTTCATAGATGTTTGCTAGACCTGGTGCTAATGCACCAAGCTGGAAGACAGTCGTGAGCCACACATCCACAGGCCCACAAGACGATGCTCTATCCTGTGGATATGGGATAACTTCCAAACTTGAGACTACCGCTTTAAAGGAACCTGTCACTATATTTTTAAGAAACTATCTAGCTTTCTGATAACTTTTAACACAACACCCTTTTCACTATGCTGGACAAAGAAGTTGTAAAAGAGTCATCTGTGTGGTGCTGAGGTGGTGAAGAGTCAGAGTACAGGCTGTCTTCTTGGCCTTTCTTCCAGACAGTGCTGAATTCACATACCACGTAGGATGTCAATCAAGGCCAAATGCCATAACAACATACTGTGACTCTTCTCCACACCAGCACCGCCAGATGACTGTTGGTGAGCAGCACTTGCTATAAACCTCTCTCTGTTATTAGATTTTTTTGATTTGTATCAACCTTTTTAATGGAGGTATGTCCTAGAGTTGGTGTGAATTCGATTCACAAGACCTCGTCCATCGGCCATGTCAGCAATCTGTGGATGCTGGATGCGAGCGCTGGGAACAGCCTCATACCTGACCGCACCCCGGCTCCTCTTTAGTCATTGTGACACCACCAGGTAGCTAATCATAAGAAGAGCCTCCGATGTTGTCAGGTAAGAGCTAGGATGGGTTCTCAATGCTCCCATTCAGTGACCAAAGCTTACTAAAAAGGCCGGTGGATTGCCAATCGATTTGCACCAACTCTACTAGGTCTATTATTCTAACCTTCGTCTGGTGCCATGGGGTCAATGTGACTCCTTCTGGTTGCATAGACATTTCATGGTATCAGATAGGGGTTAACCATCATAAAGTCATAAAGTCATTGTCCAACGCACATAACCAATATTAGACGAGTCAATGAAAAACTCATTCTATCGCTCTTCTTTGTAGCTCCATGTCTCTGTCTTTAACCACCAGTCTCCATATTATCGGGTTTTTCAGGTAACAGGTGAAAATATGCAATTGCAAGTAAAGTGACATTGAGTTAATCTTGAGTTTTGTCTCTTAATTGCTCCACAGAATGCCTTGTCATTAATTTGTGTAAACATCTCGGGAAAGAAACAAGAAATCTATTTACATGTACACAACGTATGTCCAACTATGTGCAGTGAGAAGATCCTTAAAGTGCAGCAGATACTGGATGATGTCCAGAAATATCCCATTTTTTTGCTATTTGATAGTTTGGGACATAAGATGTAGACAGGATGGTGGCTTCATGAGGTTTTGGCATTGAGTAATGGTTACACGTAATGGTTTATCCATATCCAGTATCTTTTTCTAGTGCCCGACCTTCCGGTAGATCGAAAGACAGTCTCATCATCGATTGTCTTTACGCAAATGTTTTTGTTCATCCTTCCGTGTTCGCAGAAGTATTATTGCCAACTATAAAAGTTCAAGAAGACTTTCAAAAGACTTCGGGTAGAGATATCCATTGTCCATCATACGATCCATGAGTCACCCTACGCTGTCCCAGACACTAAACCGAAGCTATGCTGGAGCAATTGTGTAGAGCTTGAAAAAGGTAGGTCCTCTGTATACAAAAAACACACACACGTAGTACAGATATATGTTATTTAACAACAGTGTCCATTACCCAATTCATTATTTTTTAACTCGGCTTGGAAAACAATCCAGAACTTTCTGCATTTTGTGATTACAGGGTTAAATCTAAGAAAAAGTAAATTGAAGGTTATCTCCAGTTCAGAAACTAAAATTCCAGTTTCGAGATGAAGTAAGCCCAATCTTCTCACTCACCTTTGAGTAAGAATTATCTGCTTCTTAGTTTTGGCGTAATTTTTGAATAAGTTTGAGATGACGGACTACCGGTTTGGTTTCTCAATGGAAAGAGGGGGTAAGCTGATGCCCAACACATTTGGCGGCGGCTTATCTCTCTTAAGAACAAAAGGATTTAGGAATCTTTAAATCCAACATGTCCAATTCATTTTTCCCCAACAGCTGCTTACATGAGCAAATCAGTACTCCCATCATACACAATAGATGTTCGACTTGTGTCATGGGGTGGTATAACGGATAGGGAATCAGGAGTCAAGATGGTAAGGTGGGTGAGGGTGTTCTGGGGAGCTAGTATGGCCCTGGACTTAGGGTCAGTGGCGTAACTTAAGGCCAGGGGCCCCGATGCGAAAGCTCCAATGGGCCCCCCAATTATTGCAAATCTTTAATAGTATTAGTCTTTTTCCATAAGCCAAAGGGACTTTTGGGGCCCCCCTAAGCTGCAGGGCCCTGGTGCGATCGCAACCCCTGCACCTATTGTAGTTATGTCCCTGCTTAGGGTCACTTACTAGCCTTGTTCACGAAGGTACTTCTGTAGGTGAGGAGCTTTGGACCACCACTCTAGCTATTCACTCCTGATCAGCCCTAGGCTAAGAGCCCCTACCTCCACCCACGGACTGGGAAAACCCCAAAGCTTCAATGGAAGTCAACAGCAGCAAAAACACAGCTCAGCACATCACGACTTCACAGCATGGGGTCCAAGTAGGAATGATCTCTATCTGCGACACCTATTGGAAGGAAGTGGAGCTATTTCAAGGTGAGGGGAGTGGAGATCTGAATACTAAGACACACCCATCCACCTAAATGCTATGATTCACCCCTCCACCTGCAGAACTGCATACAGCAGACTAAGGGAAAAAACGTAAATTTAATCACAGCAGCACTCATGGACTGCAAAACAGTTAACATATGACAGTTGTTAGGCTTAACTGGCAAGTCCTGACAACTTTTATCTAAGTCATGGCCACCTTAAGTACTGACTCTACAAAAGGCAAAATTCTCTCCTCACCATGAAGAGTCCTTTTTTTAGGAACAGAATTGTGCTACCCAGATGTTTTTAGTGCAATGATATTTTAGAAACCATCCCAGAACTTTCGTTTCAGAAGTTCTTCTTGAAGCCGATCTTAGAACTTGTTTGTTCCAGACATCCCTAAGTATATCTACGGAATTATAGAATTATCTTTGGCACTTAAACCTTAATTTTTTTTTTTTTGTGTGGGATAAATACCCAATTCCCACCCAATTTCCAAATATCTGAGTTTCACCTATGTCCGTAAAAAAGAAAAAGTCGGCACCAATTTAGATAAGAAATATCAGTGCAGGGTAGATGTCATTATACTGCAAGGGGTGGTGCAATGTTAGAGGTTCTTCTGAAGTTACATACCGTAATTACATAACTGATTTCCTTTTTTTTTGTTGTTGTAGGGGTTAAATCTTGAAGAAAAAAAAACGCTATTCTTAACACCAGGAAGTTCTCTAAAAACAGACAGAGGTGCGGATGTTTAGACCTGAACTCAACAATATCCATTTGTTCTACATCTTTGTTCTGCAGAATTAGAATCTTTGCAAAGTCTTTTCACGTTTGGTTTTTACCTGAAACGATGATTTATGGTAACATTGTTTAATAAAACAAAATGGATAGTTGGTGAAGGGCTTAAGCGGCCATTTCAGGGACAGTTCATTGTAGACTTCTTAGGGTTGGGTGTCCTTGTTTCGACCATATAGATAAGTCTTGTTTAATGAAGCTGGTGATTGTTCGGAGTCGGTCTCCATTTTTCCTGTGGAGGTCATTATACTCATGACAGTGATTGTTGTTCTCGTTACGCCAGTCTACAAGGTGCCCATCTTAATCCAGACTTGTCACTCATCTTCACTGAAGCCTGGGCCAGTATTGGGCGAGGTCTGGGTCTCCTCCCGGTACTTGGACGGGAACAGAAACTCCTGGAGAGATCAGACCTGTAAGAACAAATAGACATTGCTGTAAATATCATGCAATTTTGTCATGGAGATCTATGCTGAAAATATCAGTTGATAAAGGACTTGCTCCTAATCAGACAACCCATGTCTATGTTCTGTGTTAGGACATATGAAGATGATAGATGTCAGTATCCAGACTAGGAGGCTTTATGGAGAAAAATTACAATGCGAATTATTGGCTTCTTATTTGGGTGTCATGATGGTCTCTCTCACTTGGGAGACTTGTGACTGGTTTGGGACCTCTGTCTCATGTCTGTATTGAGACTTCATATTAAACATGTTTCTTTCCATTGGGGGTTAAGGGGTTAATGTCAGTCTCTGCTGTTAGCAAGCTAGCTAGTTTTTGTCCAGGTATGGCTACTCTGTGATTGCTCCCATCCCCTTTATAAGGTCACATGGTTCCAGCATGCTTTGCTGGTGATTGAACATTCCTGGCCAGACTTCCTGAGGTGAAGGAGATTCTCTGGAGAGCTGACTAATGCTAAGCCGTCTGCTGACAAGGAGCAAGGCAGCAGGCATGAAGCTGCCAAGTTTTTTCACTGTCTGTCTCCCCTTCCCTCTTGTCTTCTTTATTTCAATGGTTGGGGCTAGTGCTCCCGCCTGCCATTCCCTAATGTGGGCTAACATCAGGGCCAGCGAGGGACTAGGTATCCTGTATAAGGATGTTAGGGAGATCAGGGCACAGCCGTAGGTGAGTGCAGGAGGTCACCTCTTCCCCTGTTCATTATGAGCAGGGCCCTCCATTGTATTTGTCCTCCCCCCTTCCCCCCCGATGTCTCCCGATCTGTTTTTTAGTGTAGTGTGCCGGACATAATTGGTCCATGCGCCACAGTCATGCACGGTAGCCGGACATCCCCCTTAGTCCTGCATGACATTGGGTGACTCAGCAAAACATTTTACATGGCCTCCTTTTCTTTTGACTAGACTCAATGCAATGCCACAAAAACAGGTTATTCAGGTGGAACACTCTCTTTAAAATGCATTACCTCTGATACTTTATGAAGAACAGTACACATATTATCCCTTGAAATGCTCCATTCCATTAGGGCTAGTGACTGGCTATTAGGCTAAACAATGCAGTAATACAAGAGAAATCAAAGTCCTACTGTGTGTCCAGGCAGATAAAATTTTGCTATTAGCGTCTCTTCAGTTGAGATCTAAACTTTGAGATCCTCAATGGTAGCCACATGATTGGCCCCCAAAAACTCAACAAATCCCCAATAAACAATAATCCTGACAATACTGTAGTGCACCATTGAAAGAGTTCCCATAAGTGCCAGCATGAGATTTCACACGGTTTCGTCAAAGGTTCATCATGGGACTGGTTGGCGATACTTTCCCACCCAGCTCTGCTTAGATTCATCATGGACTGGTTCAAGATACTTGCACACCTAGCTTTTCCAAGGTTCATCATGGGAGTGGTTGGAAATATCTGCCCTCCTAGCTTTTCTAAGGTTCATCATGGGAGTGGTTGGCGATACCTGCCCACCCAGCTCTTCTAAGGTTCATCATGGGAGTGGTTGGAGATACTTGCCCACCTAGCTCTGCTTAGATTCATCATGGGACTGGTTCAAGATACTTGCACACCTAGCTTTTCTAAGGTTCATCATGGGAGTGGTTGGCGATACCTGCCCACCCAGCTCTTCTAAGGTTCATCATGGGAGTGGTTGGCGATACCTGCCCACCCAGCTCTTCTAAGGTTCATCATGGGACTGGTTGGAGATACTTGCCAACCTAGCTCTTTTAAGGTTCATAATGGAACTGGTTGGAGATACTTGCCCACCTAGCTCTGCTTAGATTCATCATGGGACTGGTTCGAGATACTTGCACACCTAGCTTGTCTAAGGTTCATCATGGGAGTGTTTGGAAATATCTGCCCTCCTAGCTTTCCTTAGGTTCATTATAGGACTGGTTGGAGATACATGCACACCTAGCTTTTTGAAGGCTCATCATGGAACTAGTTAAAGATACTTTCCTGCCTAGCTCTTTGGTTCATAATGGGACTGGTTGGAGATACGTGCACACCTAGCTCTGCTTAGATTCATCATGGAACTGATTGGAGATACTTGCAGTTCTAAGGTTCATCATGGACTTGGTTGGACATACTTGCCCACCTAGCTCTACTTAGGTTCATCATGGGGCTGGTTGGATTCTTGAACTCCTAGCTCTTCTAAGGTTCATTATAGGCTTGGAGAAACTTGCTCACTTAGCTCTATTCAGGCTCATCATGGGACTAGTTAAAGATACTTTCCTGCCTAGCTCTTTGGTTCATAATGGGACTGGTTGGAGATACTTGCACACCTTGCTCTACTTAGATTCATAATGAAACTGGTTGAAGATACTTGTCCTCCTAGCTCTCGTTAGGTTCATTATAGGACTGGTTGGTATTTGCCCACCTAGCCCTTCTTTTAAGAGATTTTTTGCATGTTTTGAGGAACACTTACCTGTAGAGCCACTAGCGCTGGACCCCAGATTCTGGTTATTCATGTGAGTCTGAAGTTGAGGAGGTGTATAGGCATCATAACTGCGGACGCTCACTGAAGGACTTGGCGGTATCATGCAGGAATAGGAAGCGGTCTGACTGGCTACCGGCTGTGGAGAATTAAAGAGAATACATTTTTCATATAGATATGGAAAATATTCATATACTCCAGTTAACTGATGGCCTTAGAAAGTCTTGGCATCTAAATATTTTAGCTTCTACTCACTTGGATGGGGAGGTTATTCGGCATGGCGAAGCTTGGCAAAGGTGGAAGAGACCCATAGCTGTTCGTGATAGCTGCTTCACTGCGGCTCAGCATGGACCCTAAAGGAAAATTTGGGATTAAGTGACCATGTAGTGTAAGCTGGAGAGTTGACGGTAATGACCATGGTTTTAGGGTACTTTCACATGCGACACATCGGGAAATCTCACTACACCCAATATATGCTCATAGAGTGTCCTTTGGCTGATTGCACCTGAATATGTTTTATTGCTTAGGAAAGTGTTAAAGTGAAAAAAAAAGTATACTATGTGATATATCTTCTTTTACATCGGGAGTCAATGGTCGCATTTTGCTTCTCTATATACGGTAACTCTTCAATGTCAAGAGTCACGTGCCACTAATGTAAGCTTTTACAAACAGGCTCCTCTATAGCACCAACATTGTCCACTGCTTCTGCTGATTATACAGCACTATGGAATATGTTAGTGCTATATAAATAAATACGGCCCTTATCTTGTTGGTATGAATACATTCTCCCTATCTGTGGTCTTACCCGAGCTGCTGGGCTGCGGTATGGACTGGTAGACACTGCTGGAGAAGGAACTATTGATGGAGAGATGGCTGGAGGCATTACTGGCTTGTCTCCTCTGGTTTCGCAGTTTTTCTTCTCGCCTCCATTTGGCTCTCCGGTTGGAAAACCAGACCTGTAGAATAATAATATCGGTCACTATTTCTATAACTTTTTATAATACTTTTCCAAATTAAAAAAAATATTAATTTCACTATTTTTAGCCTGAGACTTCCACCGATTGCTTAGAACTCTGCTCTGGAGTGCTCCGCTCTGGAGTGCTCCGCTCAGGTTGGCTTCACACTACTGTATCCGTTTGAATCCAGCTGAAACGGCGTCCGTTTTTGGCCCCATTGACTTTCAATGGGGCCGCAGGAACTTGCAGGTGCACCCAGTTCTTTATGGTTTCCCCTGATCCGGGTGTCCACGGTTGTTACACTGAGGCCAATAACGCATTTTGGAGCGATTTTGGTCTCCGTGCCAAAACGTGAACACCCAGATCCAGGCCAACATGTGTTAAGTTACAATGGACCTCTATTGAACCTGGATCTGGTGGAGCATGCCCAGGACCAAGTTTGATATGTCACGGCCCCTGGGGTGTCTCAGTTTCCACTGGATCCAGTATTATCACTGATCATTGAGACAGATCCGTGATAATATCAGGGCGGGTGTATCCAGTTTGTCAATTGGGGGGTGCAGCCTTTTCCCGCATTCCCCTGGGTTCAAGAAATGGAAGTGTGAAAAAATCCTCAGTCCGCAAAATACAGGGCATTGTGCAGGCTCTATGGAAAGTCTATGAGCTCATACACTACTCTGTGCACGGGACCCTGTGTATCCATTTACCTCCATTGATCACACTGAGATCTTTAAGGTAGTGTTCATGGGTAGGCCACCACCACAATGTGATATTGATAAATGCTTTGTTTAAAAGGATCATCAAAAATCAAAAGGTTTCAATCGTACCAGATATAATAGTAATTTTAAGGCTTACCTGGATTCGTGCTTCAGGCAAGTCGATCTTTGCTGCCAATCTCTCCCTGGCAAAGACATCGGGGTAATGCGTCCTCTCAAACTCTTAAGAGAGAAAAAAAACAAGATGCTAAGAGATCCTCGCCTCGAGGTCTTTCCTAAAGATTTGACAATGTTCTTCTACATCTGTTTCCTCTCATTCTTTACCTACACAATTAATTGTGGTATCCAGCCGAGAGGATAACAATGTGAGCTGTGTAAATAGGTGTATAGTTAGACATCTTAATATTGTCCTATACTATTATATAATAAGATGAATAAAGCATCAGTAAAAAAAACTGATATGTCAAATATTAAAATTAAATTTAATCATTACAATAACACCTCTTTATATACAGTAGATAACACAGGATTCACCATTCACAATATGTGATATCACAGCTCACCTCCTCCTCCTGTACAATGACTGATAACACCTCTATATATAGTAGATAACACAGGATCCACCATTCACAATAGGTGATATCACAGCTCACCTCCTCCTCCTGTACAATGACTGATAACACCTCTATATACAGTAGATAACACAGGATCCACCATTCACAATAGGTGATGTCACAGCTCACCTCCTCCTGTATAATGACTGATAACACCTCTATATACAGTAGATAACACAGGATCCACCATTCACAATAGGTGATATCACAGCTCACCTCCTCCTGTACAATGACTGATAACACCTCTGTATACAGTAGATAACACAGGATCCACCATTCACAATAGGTGATATCACAGCTCACCTCCTCCTGTACAATGATTGATAACACCTCTATATACAGTAGATAACACAGGATCCACCATTCACAATAGGTGATATCACAGCTCACCTCCTCCTCGTGTATAGTGACTGATAACACCTCTATATACAGGAGATAACACAGGATCCACCATTCACAATAGATGATATCACAACTCACCTCCTCCTCCTGTACAATGACTGATAACACCTCTATATACAGTAGATAACACAGGATCCACCATTCACAATAGGAGATATCACAGCTCACCTCCTCCTCCTGTACAATGACTGATAACACCTCTATATACAGTAGATAACACAGGATCCACCATTCACAATAGATGATATCACAGCTCACCTCCTCCTGTACAGAACTGATAACACCTCTATATACAGTAGATAACACAGGATCCATCATTCACAATAGGTGATATCACAGCTCACCTCCTCCTCCTGTACAGTGACTGATAACACCTCTATATACAGTAGATAACACAGGATCCACCATTCACAATAGGAGATATCACAGCTCACCTCCTCCTCCTGTACAATGACTGATAACACCTCTATATACAGTAGATAACACAGGATCCACCATTCACAATAGGTGATATCACAGCTCACCTCGCCCTCCTGTACAATGACTGATAACACCTCTATATACAGTAGATAACACAGGATCCACCATTCACAATAGGTGATATCACAGCTCACCTCCTCCTGTACAATGACTGATAACACCTCTATATACAGTAGATTACACAGGATCCACCATTCATAATAGGTGATGTCACAGCTCACCTCCTCCTCCTGTACACTGACTGATAACACCCCTATATACAGAAGATAACACAGGATCCACCATTCACAATAGATGATATCACAGCTCACCTCCTCCTGTACAATGACTGATAACACCTCTATATACAGTAGATAACACAGGATCCACCATTCACAATACAGTAGGTGATATCACAGCTCACCTCCTTCTCCTGTACAATTGCATATATAGAAAGGAGAGAATTCTGGCTTTCAGGATCGCGCTGTTCCAGTCCAAAGTTCACAAGGAATTAATCCAAGGACCAAGCAGTGATAATAACTTTCTTTTTATTCCAGAAACTCTTCTGTCTCCCTCTCCTGTACAATGACTTTTACACCTCTATATACAGTAGATAACACAGGATCCACCATTCACAATAGGTGATATCACAGCTCACCTCCTCCTGTACAATGACTGATAACACCTCTATATACAGTAGATAACGCAGGATCCACCATTCACAATAGGTGATGTCACAGCTCATTCTCTCCTCCTGTACAATGACTGATAATACCTCTATATACAGTAGATAACGCAGGATCCACCATTCACAATATATATCACAGCTCACCTCCTCCTGTACAATGACTGATAACACCTCTATATACAGTAGATAACACAGGATCCACCATTTACAATAGGTGATATCACAGCTCACCTCCTTCTGTATAATGACTGATAACACCTCTATATACAGTAGATAACACAGGATCCACCATTCACAATAGGTGATGTCACAGCTCACCTCCTCCTCCTGTACAATGACTGATAACACCTCTATATACAGTAGATAACACAGGATCCACCATTCACAATAGGTGATGTCACAGCTCACCTCCTCCTGTACAATGACTGATAACACCTCTATATACAGTAGATAACACAGGATCCACCATTTACAATAGGTGATATCACAGCTCACCTCCTTCTGTATAATGACTGATAACACCTCTATATACAGTAGATAACACAGGATCCACCATTCACAATAGGTGATGTCACAGCTCACCTTTTCCTGTACAATGACTGATAACACCTCTATATACAGTAGATAACACAGGATCCACCATTCACAATAGGTGATGTCACAGCTCACCTCCTCCTCCTGTATAATGACTGATAACACCTCTATATACTGTAGATAACACAGGATCCACCATTCACAATAGGTGATGTCACAGCTCACCTCCTCCTGTACAATGACTGATAACACATCTATATACAGTAGATAACACAGGATCCACCATTCACAATAGGTGATGTCACAGCTCACCTTCTCCTGTACAATGACTGATAACACCTCTATATACAGTAGATAACACAGGATCCACCATTCACAATAGGTGATATCACAGCTCACCTCCTCCTCCTGTACAATGACTGATAACACCTCTATATACAGTAGATAACACAGGATCCACCATTCACAATAGATGATATCACAGCTCACCTCCTCCTCCTGTACAATGACTGATAACACCTCTATATACAGTAGATAACACAGGCTCCATCATTCACAATAGGTGATATCACAGCTCACCGCCTCCTGTACAATGACTGATAACACCTCTATATACAGTAGATAACACAGGATCCACCATTCACAATAGGTGATATCTCACCTCCCCCTCCTGTACAATGACTGATAACACCTCTATATACAGTAGATAACACAGGATCCACCATTCACAATAGGTGATATCACAGCTCACCTCCTCCTGTACAATGACTGATAACACCTCTATATACAGTAGATAACACAGGATCCACCATTTACAATAGGTGATGTCACAGCTCACCTCCTCCTCCTGTACAATGACTGATATCACCTCTATATACAGTAGATAACACAGGATCCACCATTCACAATAGGTGATATCACATCTCACCTCCTCCTCCTGTACAATGACTGATAACACCTCTATATACAGTAGATAACACAGGATCCACCATTCACAATAGGTGATATCACAGCTCACTTCCTCCTGTACAATGACTGATAACACCTCTATATACAGTAGATAACACATAATCTATAGACTGTGAGCCCTTGTGGACAGGATCTCTGCCCTATTGTACCTGTATGATTTATTCGTCGTTATTTATGTTCTCATCCTTGTTCTGCCCTTACACATGTAAAGCGCCATGGAACCAATGGCGCTATATAAATAAATAATAATAATAATAATAATTATCCACTATGTACAGTGGACATCAAAGCTCAAAACCTCCCCCTCCTGTTCAATGAGAGGTAACACCTCTATGCCCAAAGCTGCAGCTTCCTTAGCCTGCTCCTTATCCCAGCCTAGCATTAGTGCACCACCCCTCTGCATCCAGTGCCGGATTTCCCAGACTCCATGGAGGGAGTCTTTGATGTGGAGGTCTTTAATGGATGGGGTCTTTGATGGAGGAGGTCTTTGCTGGAGGGGTTCTTTGATAGAGGGGGTCTGTAATGGAGAGGGGGTCTTTGATGGAGGTGGTCTATAATAGAGGGGGTACTTGATGGAGCGTGTGCTTGATGGAGGGGGTCATTGACGGATGGTGTTCTTGATGGACGAGATCTTTGATGGAGGTGGTGTTTGGAGGGGGGTCTTTAATTGAGGGGGTCTTTGATGCAGGGGGTCTTAATTGAGGGGGTCTTTGATGGAGGTGGATTTTGATGGGGGGGGTCTTTAATGGAGGGGGTCTTGATGGAGGGAGTTTTTGGAGGGGGTCTTGATGAAGGGGGTCTTTAATGGATACGGTTCTAGACGGAGGGGGTTCCTGATGGAGGGGGTTTTTGGTGAATGGAGTTCTTGATGGAGGGGGTCTTCTTTAAATTCAATTTAAAAAGTAATTCAATGCTTCTAAGAGACAGTAATAGTATGAAGAAGTAGGAAATAGAGAACAGAATTGATTTGCTAAATTTTAAAATTCTTCTAATTATATAGGGAAAAAGTTTCAGTTCCTCGAAGAGTTACTCTAAAATAAATCTGATACATGAAGGTTCTGTCTTTCTCCGTTTCCCGTCCTGCAGCATTTTTGGGTAACTTCGCCCTATCAGACTGGGAGGAGACATCCGGTGACAGGTGCCTCATTCACACTTCCTCTTTCTCAGGCAGATTCTTATATACTTTGCAGGGTTTTTTCCTCTAAGAAGTGACTTTTCAGGTCAAATGCCCTCAAGATTCCCTGCTGGTGTGTGCCCATCAAGAGTCACCGTAATTCACCACCAAAGAAACACTTGCCGCAGTGCCATGTATGGGCACCTATTAATCCGGTTTTGCAAGCTCCAAGTTTAAAATCGACAAAAACAACCACATAGTGATTTCTTACAGGCACACCGGGACATCGGAGAATCCTCTGGTGGGCCCCGCCCCAGTCCAGACCTGCAGCTCCCACCTCTTTCAAAAATGCCCTAATCACATGCACTGAGCCAAGGAGTACATGTTCTAATTTTCACCCGGCACCAGCGGGAAGCCTGTACTAGTGGGTTATAAGAAGTTGATGTGAAATGGAGCACCTTCACATCACCTACAGGCGAGGGATTCTTTTTCCTATTTGGATATGGAACATGGAACCAATAATCTCTTCTAATTCTGCATTCATACAAAAAAAATTGGGGTCCCACATCACCATTTTGTTTTTTTCATTCAATACCTGCACAGTTTACTTAACATATGACTGACAGTTCATATCCTACAATATCAAACCAGAAATTGGGAAATTGCATCCCTATACTACATTTCAGGAGTTTGATAAAGGGGAAAAATTAAAGGGAATCTTCCAATAGGATCAAACTTTTTCAGCCCTCTATATGGACATGTAGGTCCTAGAAAGCTGAAAAAAATGACACCTTGATAGCTGTGATCTGATGTTTTATTCCAGAGAAATTAATGTTTTTCTTAATATGTAAATGAGCTGTTAAGATCTATGGGCCAGACATAGATCTCCCTGATAGTCTGCCTCCAGAGATTATTTTAATGAAAGGGGACGTTACCATTGTAAGATCTACATCTAGATCAGAAGAGCGGACTATCAGTCATTACATGTCTCACACTGGAGGTAGATACTCAGGGGGATCGATGTCTGCCCAAAGATCTTAACAGCTCATTTACATATTCAGAAAAATGTGGATTTCTCCAGAGTAAAACATCAGATTGCAGCTATCAAGGTGTCATTTTTTTCAGCTTTCTAGGACCTACATGTCCATATAGAGGGCTGAAAAGTTTGATCCTATTGTCAGATTCCCTTTAATTTTTCCCCTTTATCAAACTCCTGAAATGTAGTATAGGGATGCAATTTCCCGATTTCTGGTTTGATATTGTAGGATATGAACTATCAAGGTGTCATTTTATTCTATTTTCTATGACCTACATGACCATATAGACGGCTACGGAGGTTTGATGCTACTGACAGATTTCCTTTATACTGTAGGTTCATCCCTTCTGTATAGATATGTAATACACCATTGCCTCCTTTCGGCTCATACTGTACATCCATATACCTCCATTTTCATATACTGAACATTAACACAAAGGTGTTTTCTTTTCACTAATATGGAAATGATCAGAAGACATATTGTGCAATGTACTGTCACATCACATTACAGAGATATTGTAATATAGAAAGCATTACTTCAAATGAGGAATATTGTAACAGACGAAGTCACCATGTGGCAGCATAACTCTTTATTATTGAACCCTGGTAGTGGTAGGAGAGGAAAGATACCGTCGCTGCTCGTCAGCATTCAGTGGTACATCCCTGACCGGTCTACAGGGATAAGCACTGCCTTGTTTGCGTTTCATGGAACAATGGCCACTGCCCCATTTGTTGCCCATCGCAGGTACTTCAGCTGCGTCTGGCAGTCCCGCAGTCAGTGAATGGAGTGGTGACACACATGAGTGTCCCAGCCAGTGATCAGGAAGTTATCACCTGTACCCTGGATATAACCCTTGAAATACATGTTTCCCTTAAGGTACCTTTACACGCCGCCACTGGGTGGTAGCAACTGCCAGGCATTGGGGATTTTTGTGTCTGTTGCCATGAAATTGCTACGAAATGGCGGGGTGTAAATTGGGAAGTTGATTGCGATACCCACTGTTGATTCGGATACCTATTTCTGAGCCGTGCTCAAAAACCCAAGGCCATGGTAGTGGCGTCTAAATGGGGCACAGGGATGCAATTTCCGTCACCTAGTGAATTCCCAGGGGCGTGACACAGCCTCATGGATACCGCGCCCCATCAGCGATCATTGGTGGGGGCTACTGTGTAACCATTGGCTGTCCCTTCACAGGGCGCCATATTTAAAGAGCTATCCATTCACACTACACAATTGCAATGGCGTCATGTATTAGCCATCCTTCCTGCGCAGGCTGACCAATCATGACGCTATTGCGTTGTCCAATCAGCGTGTTAGCGTCACGGAATACACAACTCTGTCACTCCTATGTACTTGCGGCGTAAAAGATGTACGCCCATATTCCTTTGTGGTAGCGTGTGAAGCACGAAGGTATTCAACAGAAAGTTAGCCGCAGGATCTGTCGGAACTTCCGGGGAACAAAGATACCTTCAGTTGACAGCGCAATGGCGGCATGTATAGCGGCATTGGCGATTGGTATCAACCGTTAAAAACGTGCGCGTGCACGTGTGGTTGATACCTGTTGCTAGGCACAGTGGCGGCGTGTAAAGGTACCTTTAGGCTTTTTCACCCACATTACATATAGCAGCATTATTGGATTCCTGGAATAGGTGTGATATAAGGGCTGTAGGCAAATCATGAAGTGTAACCAATCCAATACATCCTAAATGCAACAGGCAGGATCATATTCCTCTCCAGCCACTACACTAATGCCTCTACCCTATGCCAGTCATGACACTGGTTGCCCATTTGCTACAGAGTGCAATATAAACTTATCACTCTCACCCTCAAAGCCCTCCACAATTCTGCAACATCCTACCTCTCTTCCTTCATCTCTGTCCTACCTCTCTTCCTTCATCTCTGACTATCACACTTCCCTTCCTCTCCACAGTTCTATCCATCCTCTATAATCAAAACCTCCCACTCCCAACTCCAAGACTTCTCTTCAGCTGCGCCAATTGTCTGGAATGCATTACCCAGGACAATTCAAATAATTTTCCATACCCACAGTTTTAAGGCGGGCCACAAAAATGCATTTTTCTAGACTAACCTATCACCTCACTTCTCTAATAATTCACATTTAGCCTTTGCAAAATTTTCTTCCAAATCTGAATCCCCTATGTATTATATTGATGGCACTATTTACCTTTTGCGCCTCCCCCATTCTGTCATAGATTGTAGCTTGTCCTCACTCCTCTTGGTATCTGGTGAATGGTGTTACACTGTATTGTCTTGTCTGTACATGTCCCATCTGAATTGCTCGCCATCCCCCTGTGGGCTCTCTCTCCCCTTGTGCTGTCTCTCACCCTGTGCGCTCTCTTACCCCTATGCGCTTGACTCACCCCAGGGCCGTGGGGTACCCGGTACTGAGCGTTTATTAACCGGGGATGTCACGGGCAGCCTGTGCCCGGTCCCGTGGCCCTGGCGGTCGCTGAAATAAGGGGAAAAATAAAAGAGTTTGTGACGCCACCTACAGTATCCGTAATGATACCGGCGCTGCTTTCAGACCTCCGGGTGATGATGAGGCAGCTGGGTTGGTAACGCTCTCCATAGGTGGAGCGGGGTCCCCGTGGCAGTAATGTAGAATGGGGTTTACACAGTGTGGCAGCTCTCCACACAGCCTTGTCTCTTGTGCTGCAGGAGAAGGCGGCTCATCAGGTGGAGATGCTGGCAGACATCTATGTTAAGGGCAGGTTCAGGGGCCGTAATAACAGACACACACGATGGAAGTCGTTTCCGTACCTTTTACTGATGGTGATGGTTCAAGGTAACATCCAGGGTACAGTCCAGGTGGTTGGGTGGCAGTTCAGGATTTCCACACCCGATGAGTTGTGAGGCCTCCTTGTTTCTGTGTGTGTGTGCTCTAATCCTGGCCTGTCTAAAACCTGGCCCTGACCTCTCCTGTGCCCCTCACTTGTATAGCAGGTTGTGAGAACCTTCTGTTGGGCACCGCTACTCCTCTGTGGTCCCTGGCTCTGTTGATTGCTGTGCCACAAGTGTCTGCCAGGAGCCTGAAGTCTCCCTGGTCCTCCGGTATTCTCTGCTGGGCTAACTGGACCCGTGCAGACTCAGACTCCGGTGTCCGGTTGCTTTGGTTGCTTTCCTGGGGTGAACCAGTATGGTTCCTCTGCCCCCGCTCTGTTCCTCGCTTCGCCTCCGACCCTCACTCTTGGATCCCTCACACTGGTTTGGCTTCCCTCTGGTACGGGCCTAGCGCAGCTCCGTTCAACAGGTGTCTTCCTCAGAATTGCTCCATACTGAACTGCCAAACTCCTCCCCTGGGCCGAAATTTATAGGGAACCTTGCCTGAAGGCAGGAAGTAGAGCTCCCTCTTCACTTCTGGGGTGTAAGGTGTTGTATGTGCAAGTTTACCTGATGTGGAAATCCCTCCCTGATCCCTGCACCAGGTTTCCTGTGGCAACTGACCTGCAGGGGTGCCACACGCTCTTTCTTCCCCTGTGTGCTCTCTTTCCCCTTGTGCTGTCTCTTCCTGGTGTGCGCTCTCTCTCCCCTTGTACTGTCTCTCCCCATGTGCATTCTCTCTCCCCATGTGCTCTCTTCTCTTGTGTTCTCTCCCATTGTGCTATCTCTCCCCTATGCACTCTCTCTCCCCTGTGGTCTCTCACCCCTTGTGCTCTCTCCCCCCTGTGTGCTCTCCCCCTATGCACTCTTCTCTCCCCTGTGCTCTCTCACCCCTTGCATGCTCTCTCTCCCCTGTGCGCTCAGCCACCATGTTTTAGTGTTTGCTTGTGTTGTCTGAATATTTTTATGTGTAGTTTCTTGTTTTATTATCTGATATTCTTGACATTTTAGACATATTGTGAGTATTGTTGTCCTGGTACAATCACAATTACCCCTGTTTTTTTCTTCTTACAACATTTAGGAAGTACAGAATGTGGACGATGTTGAGGGATACAATATACTTGGAGGCAATGGAAAATTCTAGACTGATTGCTGCTGAGTAAGTGCAGAGCTCCTCTCTGCTGCTCAGCGGAAACAGGGCTGGTTTCACCCCGGCAGATCTCCCTTGGGTGCCTTGTGGTCTCCTCCGCTCTGTGCACTGCTGACTCCTTCCTTTACCAGCACATGTGCACAAGCTGCAGATTCACACATACAACTCAGATACTTTTGCAAAACACTTCGCCTTGCTGAACTGATGGCGTTTCCTCGGTCCAGGGCTGCAGGTTGTTTCGGAAACCCCTGCGCAATAATCTTTTAAGATATCGATACATGAGAGAAGATGTGAGATCTCCAAGAACCACGCATTTCACGATGACAGCGAGGGCCAGACTCTGTTACTGGAAATCTGACAACTTTGTAATGCAAATACCATTCACATCAATGGCCGTGTGCGGAGAAGGCAGCGTTAGATTTCCAGTAATCTGTAAATCCCAAACTCAGGTGGTAAGAATGAAAAATACAGTGATGTCACACTACAGAGATAATACACACAGCCATGTCACAATACAGAGATAATACACACAGTGATGTCACAATACAGAGATAATACACACAGCGATGTCACAATACAGAGATAATACACACAGCCATGTCACAATACAGAGATAATACACACAGCAATGTCACAATACAGAGATAATACAAAAAGATGGAAGCGTGGTGTATGTTTGGGCGCTGAGGTAAGGAAGATCTCTGATGCTGGCTTCTTTTCCGGACTTTATTAAAATAATTGCAGTTATAATTATTCAAGCTTAAGGCTCTCAAAACCCACGATGCATTTCGACGTGCATACACGTCTTTCTCAAGTCTTTCTTGAGAAAGACGTGTATGCACGTCGAAATGCATCGTGGGTTTTGAGAGCCTTAAGCTTGAATAATTATAACTGCAATTATTTTAATAAAGTCCGGAAAAGAAGCCAGCATCAGAGATCTTCCTTACCTCAGCGCCCAAACATACACCACGCTTCCATCTTTTTGTATCATTCTGACTCCCTATGGGGAGAGTGGTGGAGTGAGCTGCAGAGGAGGGAGAGGACCTGAGAAGACGTCAGCTGGATCGGCCCCTTTACTAGACACGTGACGCCGCCCGGCACTAGTGTTTCCCCGGAGAAGACCTCGTAGGAAGCACGAGGACGGAACCGGAGGATTCCGCTGCTTCATATTAATAAGCTTATCTACGGGCTGTGGTTTACAACCAGACCAGGTGAGTTTAAACGCAAAAGAACCGCCCGTTAACAGCCCCATGTGTACAGGCGCACTACAAGCTGTTGTTGTTTTTTCTTTACAATACAGAGATAATACACACAGCAATGTCACAATACAGAGATAATACACAGTGATGTCACAGTACAGGATAATACACAGTGATGTCACAGTAAAGGGATAATACACACAGTGATGTCACAGTACAGGGATAATACACAGTAATGTCACAGTACAGGGATAATACACACAGTGATGTCACAGTACAGGGATAATACACAGTGATGTCACAGTACAGGGATAATACACCCAGTGATGTCACAGTACAGGGATAATACACACAGTGATGTCACAGTGCAGGGATGATACACTCAGTGATGTCACAGTACAGAGATAATACACACAGTGATGTCACAGTACAGAGATAATACACACAGTGATGTCACAGTACAGGGATAATACACACAGTGATGTCACAGTACAGGGATAATACACACAGTGATGTCACAGTACAGGGATGATACACTCAGTGATGTCACAGTACAGAGATAATACACACAGTGATGTCACAGTACAGGGATAATACACACAGTGATGTCACAGTACAGGGATAATACACACAGTGATGTCACAGTACAGGGATAATACACACAGTGATGTCACAGTACAGAGATAAACACACAGTGATGTCACAGTACAGAGATAATACACAGTGATGTCACAGTACAGGGATGATACACTCAGTGATGTCACAGTACAGAAATAATACACAGAGTGATGTCACAGTACAGGGATAATACACATAATGATGTCACAGTACAGGGATGATACACTCAGTGATGTCACAGTACAGAGATAATACACACAGTGATGGCACAGTACAGGGATAATACACAGGATGTCACAGTACAGGGATAATACACACAGGGATGTCACAGTACAGGGATAATACACACGGTGATGTCACAATACAGAGATAATACACACAGGATGTCACAGTACAGGGATAATGCACACAGTGATGTCACAGTACAGGGATAATACACACAGTGATGTCACAATACAGAGATAATACACACAGTGATGTCACAGTACAGGGATAATACACACGGTGATGTCACAGTACAGGGATAATGCACACAGTGATGTCACAGTACAGGGATAATACACACAGTGATGTCACAATACAGAGATAATACACACAGTGATGTCACAGTACAGGGATAATACACACGGTGATGTCACAGTACAGGGATAATACACACGGTGATGTCACAGTACAGGAATATACACACAGTGATGTCACAGTACAGGGATAATACACACAGTGATGGCACAGTACAGAGATAATACACACAGTGATGTCACAGTACAGGGATAATACACACAGTGATGGCACAGTACAGGGATAATACACACAGTGATGTCACAGTACAGGGATAATACACACAGTGATGGCACAGTACAGGGATAATAAATACAGTGATGTCACAGTACAGGGATAATACACACAGTGATGTCACAGTACAGGGATAATACACACAGTGATGTCACAGTACAGGGATAATACACAGTGATGTCACAGTACAGGGATAATACACACAGTGATGTCACAGTACAGGATAATACACAGTGATGTCACAGTACAGAGATAATACACACAGTGATGTCACAGTACAGGGATAGTAAACACAGGTAGCAATCTTGTATACAAAAAGAATGAAATGCTGATCTCACCAAAGAGGTAGCAGGAAGTGAGCGGAGGGCACCGGGCTGTATGACATGACAGGTGTACGATGACTTTTCAATGGCAGGGCGGAGGGTCACTTTAAATAACTGAAATGCAGCAACTTATTTGCTCATTGTATTGCACTTGTATGTCATGGGCATCTTTGAGCGACTTTCTTTTTATACTAGGTTCGGAGGTTTTTGACTAAAGAGGATATCCTTTATACTGTCTTCTTACTTTTGCCCATCACCTGCACAATATGTTGGCTTGTGCGCATTGGGAAACCACATGCTGAAATCAGATCTGCTTGGCCACATGGAGCACGCTGTTGCGGTTCCCAAGTCATAAACCATGTCTGCCAACAGCTTCCTTTATAGTCTCTTGGTGAATGTGCTCACTCATAAATGCCAAGTATAATCTTGGAGGACACATGCCCAAAGACTACATAGACTGCTGCACAGAATGAAGTTCATTCCCTTTCTGAATTGAAATTGAAGAAAATGTCTAAATAGTTTTAATTAACAATGTTCTTCTGTTTCACTATGCAGAGTGCCTATATATGCTCTTCTTCACTTCTCTTCTTTCAGTGTTAGAGGAAGCAGGAGGGAGGGGGAAAGGATTGTACACAGATTTCCATAACATTGTGAGTGAAGAAAGTAGTGAGGAAAGAAAAGGATTGAAAGGACATGAAGAGAAGATAAGTGCAGCATACAGTCCCTGACAGAAGTTATGTCGCTTATCCATGTTATGTAAATAAAAGCTTATAACCTGACGTTAAATTCATCCATTAGTTGTATAAATTACTCTTTGGAAACTGAAACCCTCCCAAATGTGGTTTAGGTTGAGAAAATAAATTGGCATCAATGCTGAAATATTGATCATTTAATGAACACAGAATGGTCAGATTTTAGCAAGACAAATGTTTTGTTGCCTGGTCATATAATGCACCCAATCCTAGTTTACATCCTCACCTGTGCTCAGTAAATGATCGGTTAATTAGTAGGTGTATCTAAAAAGAAACCCGTACCCCAGACCTTCACTTGAACTGCAACTTGAGCTCTGACAACATGACAAAAATCCACCCTGCAACCAAAGCCTTGATTATCAAGAGGCTGAAGACCAGATCCACTGCAGAGGTGGCTGGCACCTTTAATGTGTCTCAGCGTCAAGACCAAAGAATTACAAAAAGATTTGAAGAGACTGGAGACGTGTTTGACAAGCCCAGGTCCGGCAGACCCCGCAAGACAACTGCTCAGGAGGAACGTTTGTTGGTTAGAAAATACCAAAGCAAGCCCCTCTTCCACTGCAGCAGAGCTCCAACAGGCCTGGTAAGCTCAAATCCCTGTGTCAACTAGAACAATTTGTAGGATTCTGTCTCGAAATGGCCACCATGGTCGAATCAGTGCCCAGAAGCCAGCACTAAACAAAAGGCTAATAAAAAAACATGTGGCATTTGTAAAGTCCCACAGCCTGCTAAACAGATGGACGCTGGAAAAGTGGCAGAAGGTGGATTTCTCTGATGAATCTTCAGTAGAATTACATCACAGCCGCCGCAAATACTGCAGGAGACCTACTGGAGCCCGTATGGATCCAAATTTGGTGGTGGAAAGATCATGGTCTGGGGTTACATTCAGTATGGGGGTGTGCGACACATTTGCAAGGTGGAAGGCAATATCAATAGCCTAAAATATCCAGAAGTATTAGCTACCTCTTACATTCCAAATCATAAAAGGGGTCAATTCTGCAGCAGATGTGCTCATCTCATACATCCATCTCAACAAAGTTCCTCCAGGCAAAAAAGATCAAGGTGCTCAAGGACTGGCCAGCCCAGCCACCAAACATATACTTCATTAAGCATGTTTGGGGTAGGATGAAAGAGGAAGATACAGAGAACTCACATTCAGAATATATTACTGGGAGAGAGACACAGAGCTCACATCCAGCCTATATTACTGGGAGGCACACAGACCTCACATCTGGCCTATATTACTGGAGAGACACACAGACCTCACATCCAGCCTATATTACTGGGAGAGACACATAGACCTCACATCCAGCCTATATTACTCGGAGAGGCACACAGGGCTCACATCCTGCCTATATTACTGGGAGAGACACTCAGAGCTCACATCCATCCGATATTACTGGGAGACACACAGAGCTCACATCCAGCCTATATTACTGGGAGAGACATACAGACCTTACATCCAGCCTATATTACTGGGAGAAACACAGAGCTCACATCCAGCCTATATTACTGGGAGAGACACACATTCCTCACATCCAGCCTATATTACTGGGATAGACACACAGACCTCACATCCAGCCTATATTACTGAAGGGACACACAAAGCTCACATCCAGCCTATATTACTGGAAGAGACACACAGACCTGACATCCAGCCTGTATTACTGGGAGACACACAAACCTCACATCCAGCCTATATTACTGAAGAGACACACAGAGCTCACATCCATCCTATATTACTGAAGGGACACATAGAGCTCACATCCAGCCTGTATTACTGGGAGACACACATTCCTCACATCCAGCTTATTATACTGACAGAGACACATCGAGCTCACATCTAGTCTATATTACTGGAAAGACACATACCTCACATCCATCCTATATTACTGGGAGAGAGACACAGACCTCACATCCTGCCTATATTACTGGTAGTGACACACAGAGCTCACATCCAGCCTATATTACTGGGAGAGACACACAGACCTCACATCCAGCCTATATTACTGGAGACACACAGAGCTCACATCCATCCTACATTACTGGAGAGACACACAGACCTCACATCCAGCCTATATTACTGGAGACACACAGAGCTCACATCCAGCCTATATTACTGGGAAGACACACATTCCTCACATCCAGCCTATATTACTGTGAAGACACACAGCTCACATCCAGCCTATATTACTGGGAATACACACAGCTCACATGCAGCCTATATTATTGTGAAGACACACAGCTCACATCCAGCCTATATTACTGGGAGAGAGACACAGACCTCACATCCAGCCTATATTACTGGAGAGACACACATACCTCACATCCAGCCTATATTACTGGAGTGACACGCAGACCTCATATCCGGCCTATATTACTAGTAGAAACACACAGACCTCACATCCAGCCTTTATTACTGGAGGAGGCACATAGACCTCACATCCAGCCTATATTACTGGGAGAGACACACAGAGCTCACAACCAACCTATATTACTGGGAGACACACAGAGCTCACATCCAGCCTATATTACTGGGAGAGACACACATTCCTCACATCCAGCCTATATTACTGGGATAGACACACAGACCTCACATCCAGCCTATATTACTGGAGAGACACACAGACCTCACATCCAGCCTATATTACTGGGAGAGACACACAGACCTCACATCCAGCCTATATTACTGGAGACACACAGAGCTCACATCCATCCTACATTACTGGAGAGACACACAGACCTCACATCCAGCCTATATTACTGGAGACACACAGAGCTCACATCCAGCCTATATTACTGAGATAGACACACATTCCTCACATCCAGCCTATATTACTGGGATAGACACACATTCCTCATATCCAGCCTATATTACTGGGATAGACAGACATTCCTCACATCCAACCTATATTACTGGAGAGACACACAAAGCTCACATCCAGCCTATATTACTGGGAGAGACACACATTCCTCACATCCAGCCTATATTATTGGAGAGACACACAGAGCTCACATCCGGCCTATATTACTGGGATAGACACACAGAGCTCACATCCAGCCAATATTACTGGAGAGACACACAGACCTCACATCCAGCCTATATTACTGGTGAGACACACAGACCTCACATCCGGCCTATATTACTGGAGAGACACACAGACCTCACATCCGGCCTATATTACTGGAGGAGGCACATAGACCTCACATCCAGCCTATATTACTGGAGAGACACACAGACCTCACATCTGGCCTATATTACTGGAGAGACACACAGACCTCACATCCAGCCTATATTACTGGAAAGACACACAGACCTCACATCTGGCCTATATTACTGGAGAGACACACAGACCTCACATCCAGCCTATATTACTGGAGGACACACAGACCTCACATCTGGCCTATATTACTGGAGAGACACACAGACCTCACATCCAGCCTATATTACTGGGAGAGACACACAGAGCTTACATCCAACCTATATTACTGGGAAGACACACAGCTCACATCCAGCCTATATTACTGGGAGACACACAGACCTCACATCCAGCCTATATTACTGGAAGAGACACACAGACCTCACATCCAGCCTATATTACTGGGAGACACACAGACCTCACATCCAGCCTATATTACTGGGAGAGACACACAGAGCTTACATCTAGTCTATATTACTGGAGAGACACACAGACCTCACATCCAGCCTATATTACTGGGAGAGATACACACAGAGCTCACATCCTGCCTATATTACTGGGAAACACACAGACCTCACATCCAGCCTATATTACTGGGAGAGACACACAGACCTCACATCCAGCCTATATTACTGGGAGAGAGACACACAGACCTCACATACAGTCTATATTACTGGAGAGACACACAGACCTCACATCCAGCCTATATTACTGGGAGAGACACACAGAGCTCACATCCAGCCTATATTACTGGAGAGACACACAGACCTCACATCCAGCCTATATTACTGGGAGAGACACACAGACCTCACATCCAGCCTATATTACTGGAAGAGACACACAGAGCTCACATCTAGCTATATTACTGGAGAGACACACAGACCTCAATCCAGCCTATATTACTGGGAGAGACACACAGAGCTCACATCAGCCTATATTACTGGGAGAGACACACAGACCTCACATCAGCCTATATTACTGGGAGAGACACACAGAGCTCACATCAGCCTATATTACTGGGAGAGACACACAGACTCACATCCAGCCTATATTACTGGGGGAGGCACACAGACCTCACATCGGCCTTATATTACTGGAGAGACACACAGACCTGAGTGGTCAAAAACGACAGTTTTCTACTGCAGGAAATGTTTTTCTTTGGGGCGTTTGTGTTTAAAGTATTTTTTAAGCATTTGTGATTCTCTTTTGCAGACTTTTGATTGGACAGTGCCATGTTTGCAACCTTTGCCATCAGTAGAAGCTTCAGAGAAGTGACATGCCCTTCTTTTTCTCCCAAACAAGTGTTTTTCAAACCTGAAGCGGAAGAAAAACACTCAAAAGAACCAACTATAACAATTGAATATCAAAGTCTATGAAATGCGTATTGAATGATATTTCAGGCATCTAAGGAGAAAGACTCCTCAAATAAAAACCTCATGTGCACTAGCCAGAATTTGAGTGACTTAAGATCCACTGACCTTTTTCTAACGCCTCAATCTGCTCCTGGGTGAATGATGTTCGATTACGTTGAAGTTTGCGCTTCAGTTGCAGCCGGATCTGGGAGTCATCCAGGTCATCATTGCTGTTCCCGTCTGATGTTCCGAATCTAGACTGCTGTCCAGCTGCTGACAGCTGTCTGTGGAATAGAAGACGTGCAAAGGAGAGGTCACAAAGGTGGCTGGCCAAATCTCACTTCTACAATATATTAGGAAAGACGTAAAAGTTAGAACATTAGAAGAAAAAACATATTGTGGACCAGTAGTGCATGTTTGGAATGTGTGTTAAGACTGTACTACTAATGTAGTTAGAAAGAACGTAAGTTAGGCTTGGTTAGACTCCACTTGGTCTGGTACGATGTTACGTAGGTACCAAATGAATTGACCATAGCCGTTACATGTGTGATCCACGAAGGTGAAAAAAAACAAGTTTTTGTTTAAAAAAGATCGCACTTTTTGCAACCAAATGTGCACGACCCTAACATCCTCAAGTTCGTGATCTGGGGTGTGTAACAGCTTATTTTTTGAGTCTTAATGACGTGTTCTATTGATACCAATTTTGGGTGGATCGCTGTTTTGATCGCCGCTTTATTGCAATGTTGCGCGACCAAAAAAACATCAATTTTGGCGTTTGGACCTTTTTTTCCGTTACGCAGTTTACGGCTCTTGTTAATTGATTTTATTTTATTGATAGATCGGGTGATTCTGAACACAACGATACAAATATGTGTTTTGTTTTTTTTAAATACTTTTATTTGGAATGCGGGTGATTTGAACTTTTAGGGTTTTTTTCTCATATTTTTAAAAACTTATTATTAATTGATTCTTGTTTTACACTGCCCCATGGGGCGCCACAGCACTGCAGTTAGCTGATTGCTTGTGACAGGTCCTGATGAGCTGCAGCACATCGGGATTGTCACAATTGCAAACTGTGAGTGGTTGGCAGCACTTGCCAACCACTCACGGAAGCTGCTCGGAGACAGCTTCCGGGTCAAGCCAGGAACCCGGCTGTCACTGAGCGCCGAGATCCCGCGAATCCATCGCAAATACTATTCAGTGATTTGACGGCAGGATCCAAGGGGTTAACAGCACCGATCGGATCCCGGATCCAATCTGTGATGGAAGCCCGACATCTTTAGCTGATGCCGGAGCTCACATCAAACCCAGTAACCGGCCCATGACGTCCTCCTACATCATGGATCGAGAAGGGGTTAATAACCTGTCTTGATATTGCAGACCCCTCAGTCCTCTAATAACCTTGGTCCTCTTCTCTGACCCGCTCTAGTTCAGCTATGTCTTTTATAAAAAAAACCACCAGTTTTTTTATAAAAAAACACCAGAGGACAAGAATTTGTACACAGTTATTCTAAGTGGTGGTCGCACTAATGACTTGTATAGAGGTAAAAATTATGTTCTCCTCATGAACATCTATGCCTCTTTTAATGCAGTCCATTATTTTATTTACCTTTGCAGCAGCTGCCTGACATTGGTCAGTAAAGTTGAGTTTGCCATCCACCATACACCAGGTCTTTTTCAGTGACAGTTTTACCCAGTGTTCTACAATTAAGCATATAATTATACAGTTTATTTTCTTTACCTAAGTGCAAGACCTTAGATTTATCTACATTAATTTTCAATTCCCATTTCTCAGCCCTCCAGTAATATTAAATTATCCTTCTCTGTATGATTATCCTCAGAGTCTAGTTTGCGCAAATTTTAAATTCTACTCTGCATGCCCCTTACAAGGTCATTAATAAATATCTTAAAAAGAAGAAGGCCCAATACTGACCCCTGTGGTACCCTCTGATAACTGTGATCCTAGTCCAAGTGTGTTCCATTAATAACCACCTTTTTTTCCTATCTCTGAGCCTGTTCTTAACCCAGTTGCACATATTTTCCACTTCCCCATTATTCTTATTTTATGTATAAACCTTTTGTGTGGCACCGCATCAAATGACTTTGAAAAGTCCATGTAGACAACATCCACTCCATTGTGAACTACAAGTTGACACAATTGCAACATGCAACGTGCAAGACCTACAGCAGATCCGGATTTATAGTGTGAGCAATTTGGATCTGTCACAATAAATTACTGATTGCAACATGACTTGCTCTTTAGCTATAGTATGATTTAGCACCACCATAATGCAGAATTGTCACGGCTATGGTTTATATGTAGCCACAGCCACATTCTTCTAAGTAAGTCAATTTGAAATAATGCGATACATTTTTTACCGCAGTGTGCATTGGGGCTTCTTCAAGTGAAGAGTTGGCAAGAGAGGATATACACCAGGGCCAGAATAGGAGGTAGGTGGAGATTGATGGGGCACATGTTGTTGGTAGCATATTGGAGCCAAAAAATCGCTATGACCTGCCACTAAATTCTTCTTGGTCGTTTATAGACTAGTTAGTAATTGCTTGACCTCTACGTTAGACCATTGTGAAGTCCAGCAGAAATTTTCAACCTATCTGAAACCTGCCGAGGGTTTCTCTGGTGTCTGGGATCAACACATGCAAATTCGGGCATTGATCTGCATTGACAGGCAGGCTAGCAAGAGTTAATCTCTACTCATGTTGTGGGGAGGCCTATCACAGCGGCTCCCCTCCTGTTTATGCTGGTGGAATCCTTCTAACCATGTCAGTCATAGTTGATCCTATGTTGGTCTGTGAGGTGCGGTGTCTCAGTCTGTCTGGAGAAAATTGTGTTATTTGCTTGATACGGTTGTGGAAGTTCTCCCTGTTGTTCTGTTGCTTCCTACCATTTTTGTTATTCCTCATGATACTCCTATTGCCTTTACCTTTGTGTGTACATGTTAGTGACTGAGTTTTGGTTTTCCCTTGTCTGTCGTTATCTGTAGGCTTTGTTGCTCCTCTGTCCCGGGGAAAGGGGGAGTGGGAATCAGATCAGGGCTGGTCAGCAGCAGGGCCAGGTCGGAGACTCAGGCCTCCCCACTATTAGGGGTACCCCTAAGATAAGGGATAGCATAGGACCCCCTAGCTTGAGGGGCAGATTAAACGCCCTGGTACCCAGTGATCCCATAGACATCAGGACATCCATTCAGGCTTTATGGCTTTAACTATGATAACTGGACACTGAAGAGCCCCTACACTGACTTTGCAACGTTTTTTTGAGCTCTCCCAGACATAAGGTAAACCTTTCCCAAATTTCTTTTAAAGTGTTTTTGTGTGATATTGTCAGGGTATGTGCACACGATCTGGATGCACTGACTCCGGACCTGAAGGAACCCACGGGTGAACGAAGTAAGAACCCAGCCGCCCTGTGCTCACGATCTGCGTTCGGTGTAGGGTGGCTTCTAACTGCGTACACCCGATGGTGACCGCTTCCGACTCCACAGCATGAAATTAACATGTTGCGGAGATGCGGAGGTCCAGCAACCCGCACCCCAGCTGACATAACTCTTCGGTGGGGAGAAGAACAGTGGCTACTGTACAAAAATGCAGCGTTTTGGACGCAGCAGCAATATGCTGCATCCAATACGCTGCTATTCCGGATCGTGAGTATGCACTATAAACCAAATTCTGACCACGGTATTCTGGAGACCTCAGTTCTAGTTGTACATTCCAGATTTGAAAAATAATTCTGAAAAAACAAAACATTTAATTTTTAACGTGATTTTATACAATTCCAGACCATTGGGTTGCAGATTTGAAGCTTGTATTGGACATGGTAATTGAATGACATGCTCTCAGAAGATTTGATTTGTTGGGTTCCAAGTGCTGAGAATTCCATGATTTCGGAAACAAAAGTGTTGCGCTTCTTCCGCTGCAATCAAATTTTTTCCTAAGTCCATACACCATTAGCCCCACGTGTTACTCACCTGTCTTGGCTCCAACACCGGGCTTTTCTCCCAAATCTTATGACCATCTTCCTAGGCAGTAGTCTAGGCTGGCTTTCTCGGGTAACCCAGCGAATTCCTCTGACATAATTACCATAGGCATTGTAATATCAGCTCATAGAGAGGCCAAATGTTTGGGCATTAAAAAGTACAGTCCGCATTTGCTTCTAGTAGGTCAGCAGTTTGGTTCTTCTTCATGTGGCTCAGCTCCAGCACTATCATCATTTCCACTACTCCTGACTACATGCTACAGCCAGTGTTATTTCCAAAATCAATCCGATTCACTAGATTTTATCCATTCCTTTGTCTCAGGAAGCAAGTTACCAATTTATCACAACTGTTCTCTGGACTTTTCACACGTGGTTTCTGCAATCAAGTTAATACATCTATTCAGGCAAATCTCTGGTTTGTCTTTACTATTCCTGTGGTTATCTATTCATACATGATAAGTTCCAGTTTCCATGCATCCCTGCTAATAGTCATTGCCCTTATGAAAGATACCAGACCACATTCCTTTGATTTAAATGCATTTCTGGAAGATATTATTTCCCTACACACCCTACATGTATATCCACACGGCTGACTCTGCTTTATCTGTGCTACCTGCTCTGCTTCTTTTTATGCCATCCTTATATACTCATAGTTCTCACTGATCCATCTGTTGTTCATCAAGTACCATTGCTTTCTTTCCTAGACCTATGGCTTACAGTATATAATTTACCATGTACGGTAAGTTTATGTCTGACTTTTTCACCACTTCGATGTCCCATTACAAAAAAAAATGCATATGTTAATGTAGACATGTCTGTATGTTAAACATTGGGGTCTTGCAGCGGTTTTCTTTTCTGCAATAGTGGTAAAACGTTTAACCACCGACCTCCTCTCGGTCTGAGAGTATATCTTTGGGGAAACATTGGTTTCATCTACCACTCAGCAACTTTTGTCAGATTCTCGGTTTAGCGCATTACAGTTTCCATTATGCAAGGCTGCTCACCATTATTGGCACCCCCTACCTTCATTTTTTTCATAGACTGTACAATATCTTCATAAACAAATGGAAATATACCAATGTTATATCCTCAGGATATTTAGCTAGTGTCCAAAGTAAAGAGAGAAATAAAACATTGCCTATTTGCATCTTGTAATTTCAAAGAAACAGAATAAGCAGCCTGTGCAGCAATAACGGCCCCTAATTAACACTTGGTCGCCCCCTTTGGCATTGATGAAGCCTCTAGAACGTCTCTTGTAGCATCTAGAAGCTTCTTGCTCTTCTCCGCTGGTATTTTCTCTTCCTTTGTAGTTTGTTCAGGCTCTTGAATGTTTGCCGGGTTCTTTTTTTTTATGGCAGTTTTCAGCTCACCCCAAAGATTTTCAATAAGACTCATTGCTGCCATTATATAACAGTCCATTCTTTCTTTTTCCACCACTCCTGTGTACTTTTGGATGTGGCTTTGGGTCATTGTCTTGTTGGAGGACCCATGATCTTCTACTCAAACTAAGTGTTCTTACTCTGGGTAGGACATTTTGCTCTAAAATCTCTTGTGATACGGTCAAAATCTTCAGTACCATCCGCAGGAAAGCAACCCCACAGCATTATGTATTCTCCACCATGCTTAACTGTTGGTAGGGTGTTCTTTTCTTTATAAGCTTCATTGCACTGTCTGTAACAAATTGTTGCTTTGCATTACCAGAAAGGTCTATTTCTGTTTCATCTGTTCACAGAACATTTTCCCAGAAGGATTGGGGTTTGTCTCTTTGGCAAAGATAAGTAGTTCCTGTTTATGTCTTTTCTTCAGCAATGGTTCTTTCCTTGGCCTTCGCTCTGCTTGGTTTAGTGACTTCATGTCTTTGAATGTTTTACATAGTGTTTTCTCCATCATTTGCACTAATCTTCGATAACATCTCTCAACAATTTTCCTTTTTCCGCACGTCCAGGAAGCTTCTTGATGGTTCCATGCTTGGCAGACTTCTAAATAACATTGCACACTGTTGAAAATGGGATACCTAGGTTTTTGGAGATGGCCTTATACCCTCTGGAAGTGTTCTGTTTGATAATTATAGCAGTTCTGATGTCCTCATACAGGTCTTTGTCTTCATCATTGTGACAAAGGAACAGGGCCTAACATGTGGCTTTTTAAAACACTGAAGTCATCATTCATTGGCTAATTCATGTCACATGGGCACCGACAATTTATCACAGGTGATTCTGACTCGCCTCACCAGGGCCGTGGGTACTTGGAACCGGGCCTTCAGATTCTCTTGGGGATGTCATAGTGGCTCATCCAGCTTTGTGACCCTGGCAGTGTCATAAAAATGGGGTGGACTTCCAGTTCCGTCGCCAGCGTGGAGGCAGCGAGGTGAGGAAGCTCCACACACTGCATATCCACAGATTGTCTTGATTAGCCTGCCAGCTGTCACCGGTAACAGTTTCTGGGGCCACTCACGTTCCTGTAGAATAAGGCACCATGGATCACTGGCTCTGGAGTGCGAGGCCGCCGAAGATCAAAGGCTGGCCACACAACAAGGCAAGATGGTGGCGGCGCAGAGCAGGAAAAGGAGAGAGAAGGGGTCCGCAGGTCACACTGAAACAGCCCAGCTTAGATCGTGAGAGAGAGGGAGATACTGGCCTGGGTCAAGAAGGAGGCTCCACCCTTGACAAGGCTGCACTGGGGGACATAAGCATGCCAGATGCATCCACAAGTGACTGCAGGCTCCTAGCCAGAGAGGTGGCTGCATTCCTAACTGGTGACATAAAAAAGGCGGTGAGGGAGGCCCTTGGAGAAGCTTTAGGTGAGCTGCATGAAGTTTCTGCCCAACATGCTAGCAGACCAGATTACATAGATCAGAGGGTGTCATACATGGAAGATAGAATGGCCAAAATGGAGCAGGAACTATTAGCATCCCACAAACAATCTGAGTGGATGAAAGATAAAATGGAGAACCTTGAAAATAGGTCCTGGAGGAATAACCCCCGGATAGTGGGACTTCCAGAGACCATCACAAATCAGCATCTAAAAGATATCTGTGAACTTGACCTTCCAAAAGCTCTGGGAGTGCAGGAAAAATGCAGAGTTGAAAGAGCACACAGGGTGTGCCCGCCAGGCGGGGGAGCTCCTGTGGACCCGCTTGATGCACGGTGAGAAGATCAGAATTCCCAGAAACCTAGGCAGGTCACTGCCAGATATCTGGATTTCAAGGAAAAGGAGAAACTCCTGCACCTTTTTAGAGGCAGAAGACAGCCGCTCCTACTTCGGCGCTACAAGGTGGTTCTTTTCGGTGACTTCTTTGCCGAAGTAACTAAAAAAACGCAAAGCCTTTAGCGAGGTTTGTAGCCTCCTTTTCAAACGTAAGGTACAGTTTCAACTCCTCTACCGGGCTACTCTCAAGGTTAGGAGCTCGGACGGCACATTCAAATTCTTGAAGGACCACAGGGAGGCAATGCATGCCTTCACAACTTCCCTTTCGGGATCTTCTCTGAAGAGTAGAGACAAACATGTGGAGGCAGAAAATATTCGCACCCATTCAAGTTCACCGTCAGGTCGCTCGCCAGTTGGCGGTGACGTTCTGGATTCCCGGGATGGACAATTGATCGTCGTTTTGTCATGAGTTCAGGACTTGATATTCGCGGAATTTGAAGGGTCTTAGAACGCCGGAAAAATGAGCCATGGTACTTAGACATCTCAAAAGACTACGGGGTGATATAGTACTACTACAAGAGACGCATTTGCCCCAGAAGGACATGTTCCGCATACACAGACTGTGGGTGAGTGGTGTCTATGGCTCGGGGCTGTGGGGAGTCGTGCGGGAGTAATAACCCTTATCAATAAGTTGTTTACACACAAACTCATATCTTACCAACATCATGACCAAAGCCGACATGTTTATTTGACCCGGGAAACATCGGGTGGCACCAGGGCCGGGACGACAGGTAGGCGAAACTAGGCGATCGCCTAGGGCGCCATCTTGTGCAGGGCGCCAGTGGCGTAACACCCGCGGTCGCAAGTGAGACTGGACCCGGAGGCACAGGGGCCCGGAGCCGCCAACCCCTGCGACCGCTGCGCCAGCTGTACATGGATGTGCGTCCCTGAGGACGCGCATCCATGTCACTGCGCGGCCGCTTTGCCCGGCCGGTCCCCTGGCAGCTGATCACGGGCGCCGGAGAATTGGCGGGCTCTGCAGCTTTAAATCTCCCGCGGCTGCCTGCTGCTGCACTGTGATGAGGTCATCTGACCTCATCACAAACAGGACACAGTGGCCGGCACCTGTACCTCCTGATGTCTGGGCTGTGTCCTCTCTCCGGGTGTTTCCTGCAGCATCTGCCGCCTCCCCAGATAGCAGCATGTGGGTCAGTCATAAACTTCTGCAGGATCTGCTGGTGAGCCGGGAACCGGGACCTGTGAACAGTGAGGAGGTACAGACCCTGTGTGTGTGTGCATGTCCCTGTGTGTGCATGTCCCTGTGTGTGTGCATGTCCCTGTGTGTGTGTGCATGTCCCTGTGTGTGTGTGCATGTCCCTGTGTGTGTGTGCATGTCCCTGTGTGTGCATGTCCCTGTGTGTGTGTGCATGTCCCTGTGTGTGTGTGCATGTCCCTGTGTGTGCATGTCCCTGTGTGTGTGTGTGCATGTCCCTGTGTGTGTGTGCATGTCCCTGTGTGTGTGTGCATGTCCCTGTGTGTGTGTGCATGTCCCTGTGTGTGTGTGTGCATGTCCCTGTGTGTGTGTGCATGTCCCTGTGTGTGTGTGCATGTCCCTGTGTGTGTGTGCATGTCCCTGTGTGTGCATGTCCCTGTGTGTGTGTGCATGTCCCTGTGTGTGTGTGCGTGTCCCTGTGTGTGTGTGCGTGTCCCTGTGTGTGTGTGTGCATGTCCCTGTGTGTGCATGTCCCTGTGTGTGTGTGCATGTCCCTGTGTGTGTGCGTGTCCCTGTGTGTGTGTGCATGTCCCTGTGTGTGTGTGCATGTCCCTGTGTGTGCATGTCCCTGTGTGTGTGTGCATGTCCCTGTGTGTGTGTGCATGTCCCTGTGTGTGTGTGCGTGTCCCTGTGTGTGTGTGCGTGTCCCTGTGTGTGCGTGTCCCTGTGTGTGCGTGTCCCTGTGTGTGCGTGTCCCTGTGTGTGCGTGCGTGTCCCTGTGTGTGCGTGCGTGTCCTTATGTATGTGTGTGCATGTCCCTGTGTGTGTGTGCGTGTCCTTATGTATGTGTGTGCGTGTCCCTGTGTGTGCGTGTCCCTCTGTGTGTGTGTCCCTGTGGGTGTGTGTCCCTGTGGGTGTGTGTCCCTGTGGGTGTGTGTCCCTGTGTGTGCGTGTCCCTGTGTGTGCGTGTCCCTGTGTGTGCGTGTCCCTGTGTGTGCGTGTCCCTGTGTGTGTGTGCATGTCCCTGTGTGTGTGTGCATGTCCCTGTGTGTGCATGTCCCTGTGTGTGTGTGCATGTCCCTGTGTGTGCATGTCCCTGTGTGTGTGTGCATGTCCCTGTGTGTGTGCGTGTCCTTATGTATGTGTGTGCGTGTCCCTGTGTGTGCGTGTCCCTCTGTGTGCGTGTCCCTCTGTGTGTGTGTGTCCCTCTGTGTGTGTGGTCCCTCTGTGTGTGTGTCCCTGTGGGTGTGCGTGTCCCTGTGTGTGCGTGTCCCTGTGTGTGCGTGTCCCTGTGTGTGCGTGTCCCTCTGTGTGTGCGTGTCCCTCTGTGTGTGCGTGTCCCTGTGTGTGCGTGTCCCTGTGTGTGCGTGCGTGTCCCTGTGTGTGCGTGCGTGTCCCTGTGTGTGCGTGCGTGTCCCTGTGTGTGCGTGTCCGTGTGTGCGTGTCCCTGTGTGCGTGTCCCTGTGTGTGTGTGTGCGTGTCCCTGTGTGTGTGTGTGCGTGTCCCCGTGTGTGTGTGCGTGTCCCTGTGTGTGCGTGTCCCTGTGTGTGCGTGTCCCTGTGTGTGCGTGTCCCTGTGTGTGCGTGTCCCTGTGTGTGCGTGCGTGTCCCTGTGTGTGCGTGCGTGTCCCTGTGTGTGCGTGCATGTCCCTGTGTGTGCGTGTCCGTGTGTGCGTGTCCCTGTGTGCGTGTCCCTGTGTGTGTGTGTGCGTGTCCCCGTGTGTGTGTGTGCGTGTCCCTGTGTTTGCGTGTCCCTCTGTGTGTGCGTGTCCCTCTGTGTGTGCGTGTCCCTCTGTGTGTGCGTGTCCCTCTGTGTGTGCGTGTCCCTGTGTGTGCGTGTCCCTGTGTGTGTGCGTGTCCCTGTGTGTGTGCGTGTCCCTGTGTGTGTGCGTGTGTCCCTGTGTGTGCGCGTGTCCCTGTGTGTGCGCGTGTCCCTGTGTGTGTGCGCGTGTCCCTGTGTGTGTGCGTGTCCCTGTGTGTGTGCGTGTCCCTATGTGTGTGCGTGTCCCTCTGTGTGTGCGTGTGTCCCTGTGTGTGCGTGTGTGCATGTGTCCCTGTGTGTGGGTGTTCCAGAGTTTGTGTGTTTGTCCCTGTGTTATGGGGATACCTTATTGGGGGTGCAAGGGGATGATGGGGATACCTAGTGGCTTAACAACCGCGGTTACAGGGTTCGCAAGTGCGACTGGGCCTAGCGGTACAGGGGTCTGGCGCCTGTCGACCCCTGCACCTGTTTTACATGGATATGCGTCCCTGTAGGAGGACCATATATACCAGGATAAGGGCATATCCCAGGAGGAGGACCATATACAGCAGGATGAGAGGCATTAATGCATAATAAAGGGGAGATGGGTCAATTCATGAGTCTTTATAGGATTTAGAATGTTACATGAGGCCCACACATCTGACCAATGTGGGCGCGTGGAGGAAGGGGGGGGGCCCAGGTCCAAATTTCGCACCGGGGCCCTTTGGACTCTAGTTACGCCACTGCAGGGCGCATTCCCGCCTGACCGGAGTCCGGACCCGTGACTCCGAGAGCAGTCATCAGGTGACCTGATGGGGCTCCCTTCCCCCATTAATCACTGCCGCCGTGCCCTGGAGTTGCGGGGAGAAGCTGCGGCAGGGAGCGGTGGGCGCCGCCATGTTCTTTGTGGCTGGCGCCCACTAACTGTACAGCCGGTCAATAGAGGTTGAGACTTCTACACAATGGCCGCGGTCTCCAATTAGCCGCTGCCATTTTGTTGAAGTCTCAACTTCCACCAACCGGCTGTACTGTTAGTGGGCGCCAGCCACAAAGAACATGGCGGTGCCCACCACTAGCTGCCGCAGGCCCACAGCTACTCCCCACAGGCAGCTCCAGTCCTGCAGATGTGCCCTCCGGGCTCCGGCACCCCTGCTCCGCATTCACAACTCCCTCCAATGGTAAGTTATGCTGGGGTCCGGGGTAGGGATGGAGCAATGTACAGAATAGGGGGCCATATATAGGGAAGGAGGCTGTGGGGATAGAGACAGGGAGGCTGTGGGGAGACAGAGAGGCTTTGGGGAGACAGGGAGGCTGTCAGGATGGAGCGATGCAGTCAGGATGGAGGGAGGCTGTTGGTAGGGAGGAAGGATGGAGAGAGGCTGTAAGGATGGAATAGGCTATTGGGATAGAGGGAGGCTGTCAGGATGGAGGACCGCTGTTGGGATGGAGGAAGTATGGAGGGATGCTGTTAGGATGGAGGGACGTTGATGGGAAGGAGGGAGGCTATTGCGATGGAGGAAGGATGTAGGGAGGCTGTCAGGATGGAAGAAGGATGAAGTGAGGCTGTCGGGATGGAGGAAGGAAGGAGGCTGTCAGGATGGAAGAAGGATGAAGTGAGGCTGTCGGGATGGAGGAAGGAGGCTGTCAGGATGGAGGAAGGATGAAGTGAGGCTGTCGGGATGGAGGAAGGATGAAGTGAGGCTGTCGGGATGGAGGAAGGATGAAGTGAGGCTGTCGGGATGGAGGAAAGATGAAGTGAGGCTGTCGGGATGGAGGAAGGATGGAGGGAGACTATCAGGATGGAGGGAGGCTGTCAGAATGGAGGGAAGCTGTTGGGATGTTGTCTATATGGCTGGCAGCCATCTCTATTGCGTACGGCCAGCAGTAGTCTCTATTGTGTATTCTCTATTGTGTATGGCCAGCAGCAGTTTCTATTGTGTATTCTCTATTGCGTACGGCCTGCAGTAGTCTCTATTGTGTATTCTCTATTGTGTATGGCCAGCAGCAGTTTCTATTGTGTATTCTCTATTGTATGTATAGCCAGCAGCAGTCTCCATTGTGTATACGGTCCGCAGCCATCTCTATTGTGTATACAGGTAACAGCTGTCTCTATTCTGTATTCTCTATTGTATATACAGCTATTGTGTTTAGCGTTATAGAAAAGAAGTTGCAACACACAACCAGCTGTGTTTATTCACTCTTCGTGGGGTGGCGCTTCAACAGGCATATAGTCAACAGGCATGTGGTGGACTATACGCCTGTTTAAGCGCCACTTGCGGTGTGAAACGGCCATCGCCTTTGAGAACCCCCCCGTCCTCCCATCCGCACCATGTAAGACCACATGAAGAGGGAATAAACACCGTTGATCCTACGATGTTGCAACTTCATGTATGTTGACATTTTTATTCCTAGACATATTTCGGGGGGAGGGGGGGGTGCCGTTTGCCTTACCTGCCTAGGGCACCAAAATGCCTTGTCCCGGCACTGGGTGGCACCTTTAGCATTCACAACGTGTATGCCCCTAACTCCACACAAGAGACATTTTTTCAATTGCTATGTACCACCATTATGGCAGGCGGAGATAATAACTTGATAATAGGGGGGATATGAATGAGGTCATGACTGAAGTGGAAGACAGGACGTGACATAAGAGGGAGGAATGTAGACTTGGAACGCGAGACAGAACGACACTACTGCAGGAGTTTGCTTTTGATATTACAGTGAGGATACCTTTACACGGCGAGAAATATTGACGGCGATATGTCGCCCTGCGACAATCGCCGTCAAAATCCCTCCCACTTGCGGCGTGTAATTGGGGAATTTGGCGGCGATCAATCGCCTCGCCCCGGTCGCCTGATTTCAGAGCATTTATACTTCCAAGACTGTTGGGACCGGAATAGGCAGGCTTTGTTAAGGGGAGATCGGCAGTGGGTAATATACGTAGATCAATAATGATACTAGAAGCGGCCATGATCATGCTGGACGCGGAGAAAGCCTTTGATAGTGTTGGCTGGCCATGGCTAGTGCTGGTCTTGGACTAGATTGGGTTACAGAGGGCGTTCAGAAGGTTTTTGACCTCGATATATTGTAATCCAAAAGCAAGGATACATACACCAGGCTTTCTGTCCAATGTAATTCAACTAGGGAGGGGCACACGACAGGACTGCCCCCTCTCGCCACTCTTATTTGATCTAGCAATAGAACCATTCTCTAGATTTATTAACGAAGGCCGCAGCTTTCAGGGAATACGGGTAGGCAGCAGAATGATCAGATCCAGTTTTTTTGCGGATGACTTCATCCTTTATATGGCAGGTCCGCTGAAGGATTTATCTGATTTCTGCAACAGTTAAGGCCCAGTCACACATAACGATATTGTTAGCGAGATCGTTGTAACTGTGACGTTACAACGATCTCTCCAGCAATGTCGATCTGTGTGACATCTAGCAGTGATCAGGCCCCTGCTGTGAGGTCGCTGATCACTACAAAGTGCTCTGGGTCATTTTTTGATCGTTGGTTTCCCGCTGGTCAGCACGCATCGCTGCGTGTGACAGCGAGAAACCAGCGATCAGTGACCTCACTGGCTGGTAACCATGGTAAACACCGGGTAACCAGGCAGCACGCGCTGCCTGGATACCCGGTGTTTATCATAGTTACCAGCTTCCTCCCTTCTTAGCGCTGCCAGTAAGCAGGGAGGACGCTGGTAACTATGATAAACACCGGGTATCTAGGCAGAGCGTGCTGCCTGGATACCCGCTGTTTACCATAGTTACCAACATCCTCCCTGCTTACAGGCAGTGCTAAGCAGGGAGGACGCTGGTAACATCGCCTTCAGCGATGTGGGAGGTGGCTCCCTGGTCCCTAATCGCTGGGGAGATCTGCCTGTTTGACAGCTCCCCAGCGACCAGGTAACGACGCTTCAATGATCCCGGCAGGTCGTTATTGCTGTCGGGATCACTGGAGCGTCGTTGTATGTGACAGGACCTTTAGAGACCTTCGGAGAGTTCTCAGGGTTCAAGCTGAACAAATCTAAATTTGAGGTTATGTTCCTCAGAATCGGGGACACTAATAGTCGAATGGGAGGAGAGACCCGGGGAAACCTATATGGCATAGCAAGAACTGATAAGGTGATCAGATACTTGGGCATATATCTCTGGAAAGATACGAGAGACATCTATAGACTTAATTACGCCCCCTTGATAACCAAAATTGAACAAGAGTTAGGGAGATGGAGAGATTTGCCACTCCCCTCCACTATATAGAGTCACATGTCTCATTCTATGCTGTTCACTCTGGAAGGAACCTGTCTCTAGAAGAAGCTGGTGTTGTGACTATTGCAGCTCTTGTTCTTTGCTGCAACTGTGGAGTTCCTAAGTGTCTCATTTTTGTGTCTATTTCTCTCTTATATTATTTGCAGTGGTGAGTCTAGCAAACTCAATGGCCTTCTCTCACTAGTTAGGGTGAATTCAGGGCGAGTGAAGGCTTAGGCACATGATAGCGATGAGGGGAAGAACCCGTATATTGACATTAGGGAGTGCAGGGTGCAGACTCAGGTAAGTCCCAGGAGGTGCCCCCTTCACCAGGGCCTTCCATTAGCACCTTGATAGTCGTCTTCCTTCATGAACACCCGCTTGTTGGTGTCCGCACACTACGAACAATTTGCTTTTTTGTATGAATCGCCTTAATTTAGGTAAGGAACACCTACATCCATGAAGTGTATACAGTAAATATATGAACACTCCAGGAAGCCTTGGAGATTGTTGGAAATTACAAGCCTGAGTATATCTTGTGTTCTCAGCAGCTGTAAACTGAATACTAGAAACTTCCAGTTAAAGTGATTTTTACTCCACCACCTGTGTATGGGGGCTTAAAGGGAATTTGTCAGGTCAAAAATCCATATGTAACTGATATCATTTTCTAATTGAACCGGTGAAGCTCTTCCTATTCATGTATTTATTTTATTTATACTGTCCCTCCCCATCCTCTGTAAACGGCAAATAAAGAGATTCATTCCATCTGTCAATCACTGTGAGGGATCACTTGATTCTCTGCTGCCCACTCCCCAGGGATGAATATTCATGCATCACTGCACTGCACTGCCCTCCTCTGGACCTGTATCCTATTGTGTGGTTGGCTCTCCATGCGCAGGCACAGTCCAGAGGAATAAGGAGGGGGGGAGGAGGTGTGTGCTCTTTGCTGCTAGATCAAGAGCTAAGAAGGAAAGAGAGCGCAATAGGGTCTTATCTTTTTTACAATAAATTCATGCAGAAGATTGTCATTGCTCACCTGAAGCGGATGTGTAACCCACAACCGGTATAAAGGTACGGTATGGCTGCCGCAGGATCCACACTCCACTTGTAATAGTGGTAACCAAATGCAGGAAGAGGTAAACGGCCAGTCCCCCTGCCGCCTGAGCCGCAGGTGAGAAGCGGGAGGGGGGGTGCTATCAGCGGCCAAGGGATGGGGGGGTTGCTATCAGCGGCCGTGGATTGAGGGGGGGGTGTGGATGCTATCAGCGGCCGCACGTTGTGGGGAGGTGCTATCAGCGGCAGCCGAAAGTGTGGATTGACAGGGGACAGGGTTACTGTACCTACCGCCATGCAGCATGCAGCAGCCGACTTCCTAATAGTGTGCTTAGCGGAACAGCAGGCACCGCCCCATTCAGCACTACCGCTTACCCTGCCTCCTTGCCGCCTGAGCCTAAGGGCTCACATTGTCCAATGGACAGTGCGGCCCTGTTCCTTGTATCCGCGCTGCTCACACAATAGAGGAGACGGTCACACAATTGAAAGTGCAATGGTGGCCTTTATTTCATCCTACGCGGTTCGGAGTCATATCCCAACTCCATGTGGACTCCCTGAAAAAGGAGTTTGGATATGACTCCGAAACGCATAGGATGAAATAGAGTCCACCATTGCACTTTCAATTGTGTGACCGTCTCCTCTATCATGTGAGCAGCGTAGATACAATGAACACTGTCCGTTAACTTCTTCCTGCCTTTGCTGCTGCATATCTGACATCTTCATTGCGTGTATCTGAAGCATGTGTGTAGTGTGTGCTGGAGATATTTCTATTCTATGTGTTTATAAGAACATTTGATCATTTGCTCAGCAGATACACACATTACATGCAAGCAGGAAACCAAAGTTCATTAAAAAAAACATAGAAACTGCTCACAGGTAGCACAAAACACTTCCCCCCTCTCCTCCCTCTCCTCCCCAGCAGCCTGCAGAAGCCTAAGATTTTCTGTGTAACTTCAGCCAGAGGGGAGGGACAGTATACCAGCTTGGATAGATGTGGATATTTAAATAACATTTACATACTGTGACTATTCACTAGTCCAGTCAATTACTTTTAGCTGCTGCTGGGTGTGAAGGTGCTTATAGCAAGAAAACTACAAAGGGTACAGTAACAATTTTTACATATTCTGAAAGGTCTACCCGAGCACTATTCAGGGGAATATTAGTATCATCATACTGAAAAATCACTGGACAGAGTCCCTTTAAGTCATCATCTCTATTACCTCTCTATTTGTAACAAAAGTCCAAGTTTTTTTTACTTTTGCTTACCTTTATGACGCATCAGCCACCCCATGTACAGATGTAGATCTTCTAAATATTGTGCACTTATTTAATTTATTCATTTATAAACTTGCCTAATATACATTATGTTCCCCAGTGTAATAGATATAATTCCAGGTTAAGTTTTTATGAAAAATAAGTGTCTTACTATGAAACATTTTTTTTTAATAAAAATGGTGTAACAGCAACACAATATATTCCCCCTAATGAAGCAATGTTTATAAAGAAATATAACAAAAGCTGTACAACGTGAATATGGCCTTGTGTGCCCCAAAGACATAAGCCACTTCAACCTCACAAGGAGAAACTTTATCCCATAGCAAGAACTGGGGCAATAGTGGAGACACCGCACTGGACCTGGGACGGGTACTGTTTCTTTACACTACACAAAAAATTTGAATCCCCTTTATCCAACTATGTAAAAGTGGTAATTAAAAAAATTCTACTATATTGTAGCTGACGTGTCTGTAAGTTCTGAGTAATCTGTAACAAAATAAAGTATATCTGATCAATCTGACAGCTCCCTCTGCTCTCTATGTGCAACAGGGAAGGGGACTATACATGGAACTCCAGTGGAGATGTGAGAAAGCATGTACAGTCTCAGGGAGGGCAGAGAATATAGGCAATATGTAAGGAGGAAAGCACATGAAGAGTAAATAACTCAGATAAAAGTTGTGCAGATTCGTGATCTAATTAAGATACTAGTGCATCTGAATGAATTAGAATATCATCAAAAATCAATTTACGGTAATATTGCCATGTTTTAGGGTGTTTCCTGAAACGCGTTGACTAATAAATCAATATTATATTCACCCTTTGATGTATCGTGGAATACGGCAGCATGGTTTTTAACCCTTCATCCTCCCTACTCTATATGCACCACGCTGGGGACTGCAGCAGCCGTGATCTGCTTTTATAGTGGTTGTGACTGTCACAACCACACAAGGTGAAGCCTCTGATACCTATTTAGGTCATATTTTATCTCTCAGACCCTTCATCCTCCCTATTTTAATTTTCTGAGATAATGACCTTTGGGTTTTCATTGGCTGTAAGCCATAATCATCAACATTAACAGAAATAAACACATGAAATACATCACTCTGTTTCACTTTTTGTATTGATTTACTGCAATAAATTAACTTTTTGATGATATTCTAATTCATTGAGATGTACTATTACATAAAAATTGCATCCAGCCTATATTACTGTGAGAGACACTCCCAAAAGTGAATATTCTGAAACTTGGATCAGGCTGTAAACTATATTATCATCCAACATTAGCCACTGTGATAAATATGGTTAATCTATTCTAAATATAAGTAGCCTAAACTTAAATAGGACCTGTCCCCCCCTCCATGGATGTGAATCTAAGTGCACTGCTACGTGTTATGCTATGGAGCAGGGCGGGGAAAGGAGCCAACGTCAGAGTGCCTGTCCCTCCTCCTGCTCTGACGCATAACACGTAGCAGGGTGGGGGAAAGGAGAGAGGACGTCACCGTAGGAGGCGGGACAGGTGCCCGGGAGCCGCAAGAAGCAATACCTTGCTCTGCGCCTGCGTCAAGCAGCACAAGGAGGCGCAAGCGCAGGCGAGGAAGACATGACTGATGACTGGCAGGAGGGAGGAGGCGAGGGCATGTAAAAAAGGCGGCACAAAGACGCAGGGGGTCGTGCTATGAGGTGGTTGCAGCAAAAGGGCCAGCCTCCATGGCTTCTAACTGTACGTTTTTCTAAGCCTATATCTCGGGGTATCAGCTACACAGAGACATGGGAGGACTCCTTGCCTGAATGCAGCATACATGCTGCATTCAGTGCTGCATTTAAATTCACATCCATGGGGGGGTGACAGGTCTTCTTTAAAGGGGTCCAGGTTTTGGATATTGTTGAAGAGAGGGAGCTGTAAACATGATTAGTGGGGGTCCTGGGTGTTGGACCCTGCTGATCTAGTATTGATGACCTACTATTACAAATACTGGACAATCCCTTTTAGACAGTATTCACTAATGTAACACATCATTTCTATGGTGTGAGCTGGACACCTCTGATGTTACTTTTCTCGGTACGGAAGAGGATGAGATGGGATAAAATACAATCTTTATAAAATGTTTCCATCCAATGGCGGATGCTCAAAGATGGTCTGTCAAGCACTAAAAATATAAGATTATCCCTGTTTACAGAGCCACATAGTACAAGTATTCCTTGCCTTGCTTGGTATACAAAATATATATATATTTTTGACTAATGGACTACATAGGTGTAATGAGGGACGGTGTTCTTCCTTCTGGAGGAGAGCTATTCATGTGTCTTTTCCCAAGGAGCTCCATACACCAGAAAGATCTACACAAGCAGAACCAGAATATTTCAAGACCTTTGTCAGAGGCATCTCACCCATCCAACTCGTACCTTTACCTAAGCTTGATAAGTGGCCATTGATCGGTACCACCAGACACAAGACGCCCCTACCAAGCAAACCGGCATGGCCGGACACAAGACGCCCCCACCGATGAGACACGACACCGCCAGACGCAAGACGCCCCTACGGGCAGACCGGCATTGTCCGGACACAAGACGCCCCTACTGAGCAGACCGCATGTCCGGGCACAAGATGCCCCCTACCGAGCAGACCGGCATGTCTGAGCACAAGATGCCCCCTACCGAGCAGACCGGCATGCTGACACAAGATGCCCCTACCGAGCAGCAGACCGGCAAGTGCTGAGCACAAGATGCCCCCTACCAAGCAGACCAGCATGGCCAGATGCAAGAGACACCCCTACCGAGCAGACCGGCATGTCTGAGCACAAGATGCCCCTACCGAGCAGACCGGCATGTCTGAGCACAAGATGCCCCTGCCAAGCAGACCAGCATGGCCAGATGCAAGACACCCCTACCGAGCAGACCGGCACGGCGGATGCAAAATGCCCCTACCGAGCAGACCAGCACGGCCGGACACAAGACGCACCTACTAGGCAGACTGGCACACAACGCTGGCCTGAGAGGTGAGGTTTTTTCTTTTAATTGTCCTCTCTCTATCTTCTGCCAATTCAGAAAAACGTGTTAAATAATGGAAAAATCCTTTAACTGGAAACTTCTTTTCACAATGTGCCAAGGCCCACATCTGCTATGTGCCATTTATAATATTGATATCTTTTTATGTGGTGGATTAGACATGAACCCTTGTAGACACCTGATTCTGGGTCGCAACTTCTAACTTTACACCCCTTAAGACAGATTCCTGGAGTAAGATAGTGGTTAAAGTGGTTTTCAACTTTAAGAAAAGTCGCCTCCAAAACTTTTATGTAAATAACATAAGATCTCTCCAGTGTCGGATGTCACAAATGTGGAGACCTCTGATGAGTCTGGAACCAAAAGATCACAACACCTTGTTGATCACAGGTCTACAACTGGTATTTGAGTGAATCTACTTTCTTTTAGTGCTGTAGGGGATAAGGACTGTTTCCTATCTGTCTGTTCTTTGTAGCCTTAGTCTCAGGTGTAGCCCTTTTGTGACCACTCCCCTCAGCTATAAATAGTCACGTGTCTGACCATCTGACACCACTTATAGAATCTCTTTCTATTCTGACCACTTTAGAAGAAGCTGAACTTGGAGGAGTTGGAGTGTTTTCCTTTTTGTGTCTATTTCCCTCTGTCTCCCTTACCTTGTGTTGTATTATTGCGGTGGTTTGACTAGTGTCCTCCCCAGTCTTCACGCTAGCCAGGGCGAATTCTGGGCCAGCAAGGGCCTACGCATATGATAGCAACATGGGGAAGGACCTGAATAGGGGCTTTAGGGGTTAGGGACAGAGTGAGTGTCAGGGGTGACCTACAGTACTCCCCTCCCTATCAGCAGGGCCTTCCTTCTATACTATCCCATTGTCACCCTGTGTTGGCCGCACTCAGGGTGTCCATATGTTCTGGCTTGACGTCAGATTTCCAATAATGCTTCGATCTCAGACTTTTGGCTACAGCGGTGATATCTAATGATCGGTGACTCATGCCTTCTACATTGCCAGAACTGCTTATCTCAATAATGTCAACGAAAAAACCAAGACTGGAGAGGTGGCTCTGGTCCCAGGGAGGACGAGTAGCTGATAGGTTTATCCTGTTACATTCATTTTATACTTATCCATTACCTTGCCACAGACTTGAGCCATGAAGGCTTTAGTAGAGCTGTTTACCTTATCCAATTGGGCCAGTAAATTTAAGATCTTGGCTACTATAACTATTAATGAACTTAGCAGAAGGCAAATGAATACAGTCAATCAAAAATGCATCCAAACACTGTGAACAACTCCTTTACTTTTGCATGTACGATGCTAGGCACGTCTCGTCAGAGGCAGAAAATGTGTGGCCCCTTAGGCTCAGCCACAGACACCAACGGGAGGACACAAGCCGCGCTAGTTGAACAGAACAGGTTGTTGTAACCCCAAGCGGCCGGCCCTCATAGCGGTAACATGCTGGAATCAAACATACTAGACCCATAGGCAGGAGTAGCCGCCGGATGCCGTACATGTTGCTATAGTTATCATGAGCTACGGGGTATACAGCGCCTCAAACGCAAGTGTCATGTCGGACACAAATCTCTTTGGGCGCAAGTCACTCTCCAACACAAGATGCTATAAGCTGCAGTCAGTTCTGGTGTCAAAACCAGTCAATCACCGGTGACGGCTGCTGACCACGTAGCGCTGCAGAACCCCTAGTGACCTGGATGGGATTTAACTATTCACGCATGGGTGGAGTCATCCGACTGTCAAAGTCAACATAACCCTCCGTACATGGACTCCAGAACACACCATACAGATTACAAGGATACATGTTATAACTACATCAGCGTCAGTATATCTATATTCCATCTATCGCTCATGTTTTCCATAATTCTAGGATTAATAGATGGAATCTTATAGTCATGATTCTTATCAGTTGACCCAAGAAGTAGGCTTCTACCAAGAGCGCCTCTCACTCTGGAGGACCGGTCCTGTCCTGCCGTATTGATTTAAATAGGCACTGTGTAATACTTCATTTCCCCTGTGGTGGCGCTGCAGAGAATTTGAAATCTTACTACAATTCATAGTTTACCCAACTAAAATTAAGAGGGCTAATGTCAGATCAGCTGCCCAAAAATTAAAAAGGTAAGTAGGTGACCTCTTTAAAGTCATCTTCTTAATTTTTTATTAACCTTTTCACCTTCGTCCTATGGAGGGTGTGGAGTACGGAGTGTGCTCAGGAGGTGAATGTGCATTCATACAGGGTATGTGCCAGCAGTATTATACATTCAACACCAGCCTCGGACAGCAGCAATGAGAGCTAGCTCTGATCACTGCAGTGTAACCACTTATTATTCCAAGATGTATTAATTAAAATGAACTTTATTTAGTGTGGAAACACATTTAAATGCTGCTGTCATTCTCTGACAGCAGCATTTAAAGGGGTTTGCTAACAAAACAAAATTCATTTTAATCAATTGAGGTAAATTAAAGGGGTTTTCCCATGAAAAGATGATTTTAATCAATAGATCTTTGAATAATAATAATTAATAATTTCCACAACTGGATATGTTTAAAAAAAAAAATGTTCCTGTACGTAGATAATCTTATATATGTGTCCTGCTATGTACTGGCTGACTGTACAGGGATATGGTCTGATCATACCCCATCTCCTGTGCTGAGATAATCTTATATATGTGTCCTGCTATGTACTGGCTGACTGTACAGGGACATGGTCTGATCATACCAGATCTCCTGTGCTGAGATAATCTTATATATGTGTCCCTGCTATGTACTGGCTGACTGTACAGGGACATGGTCTGATCATACCACATCTCCTGTGCTGAGATAATCTTATATATGTGTCCCTGCTATGTACTGGCTGACTGTACAGGGATATGGTCTGAACATACCACATCTCCTGTGCTGAGATAATCTTATATATGTGCCCCTGCTATGTACTGGCTGACTGTACAGGGACATGGTCTGATCATACCAGATCTCCTGTGCTGAGATAATCTTATATATGTGTCCCTGCTATGTACTGGCTGACTGTACAGGGACATGGTCTGATCATACCACATCTCCTGTGCTGAGATAATCTTATATATGTGTCCCTGCTATGTACTGGCTGACTGTACAGGGATATGGTCTGAACATACCACATCTCCTGTGCTGAGATAATCTTATATATGTGCCCCTGCTATGTACTGGCTGACTGTACAGGGACATGGTCTGATCATACCACATCTCCTGTGCTGAGATAATCTTATATATGTGTCCTGCTATGTACTGGCTGACTGTACAGAGACATGGTCTGATCATACCACATCTCCTGTGCTGAGATAATCTTATATATGTGCCCCTGCTATGTACTGGCTGACTGTACAGGGACATGGTCTGATCATACCACATCTCCTGTGCTGAGATAATCTTATATATGTGTCCCTGCTATGTACTGGCTGACTGTACAGGGATATGGTCTGAACATACCACATCTCCTGTGCTGAGATAATCTTATATATGTGCCCCTGCTATGTACTGGCTGACTGTACAGGGACATGGTCTGATCATACCACATCTCCTGTGCTGAGATAATCTTATATATGTGTCCCTGCTATGTACTGGCTGACTGTACAGGAACATGGTCTGATCATACCACATCTCCTGTGCTGAGATAATCTTATATATGTGTCCCTGCTATGTACTGGCTGACTGTACAGGGACATGGTCTGATCATACCACATCTCCTGTGCTGAGATAATCTTATATATATGTCCCTGCTATGTACTGGCTGACTGTACAGAGATATGATCTGATCATACCACATCTCCTGTGCTGAGATAATCTTATATATGTGTCCTGCTATGTACTGGCTGACTGTACAGGGACATGGTCTGATCATACCACATCTCCTGTGCTGAGATAATCTTATATATGTGTCCCTGCTATGTACTGGCTGACTGTACAGGGACATGGTCTGATCATACCACATCTCCTGTGCTGAGATAATCTTATATATGTGTCCCTGCTATGTACTGGCTGACTGTACAGGGACATGGTCTGATCATACCACATCTCCTGTGCTGAGATAATCTTATATATGTGTCCTGCTATGTACTGGCTGACTGTACAGGGACATGGTCTGATCATACCACATCTCCTGTGCTGAGATAATCTTATATATGTGTCCCTGCTATGTACTGGCTGACTGTACAGGAACATGGTCTGATCATACCACATCTCCTGTGCTGAGATAATCTTATATATGTGTCCCTGCTATGTACTGGCTGACTGTACATGGACATGGTCTGATCATACCACATCTCCTGTGCTGAGATAATCTTATATATATGTCCCTGCTATGTACTGGCTGACTGTACAGAGACATGGTCTGATCATACCACATTTCCTGGGCTGAGATAATCTTATATATGTGTCCTGCTATGTTCTGGCTGACTGTACAGGGACATTGTCTGATCATACCACATCTCCTGTGCTGAGATAATCTTATATATGTGTCCCTGCTATGTACTGGCTGACTGTACAGGGACATGGTCTGATCATACCACATCTCCTGTGCTGAGATAATCTTATATGTGTGTCCCTGCTATGTACTGGCTGACTGTACAGGGACATGGTCTGATCATACCACATCTCCTGTGCTGAGATAATCTTATATATGTGTCCCTGCTATGTACTGGCTGACTGTACAGGGGCATGGTCTGATCATACCACATCTCCTGTGCTGAGATAATCTTATATGTGTGTCCCTGCTATGTACTGGCTGACTGTACAGGGACATGGTCTGATCATACCACATCTCCTGTGCTGAGATAATTTTATATATGTGTCCCTGCTATGTACTGGCTGACTGCACAGGAACATGATCTGATCATACCACATCTCCTGTGCTGAGATAATCTTATATATGTGTTCTGCTATGTACTGGCTGACTGTACAGAGACATGGTCTGATCATACCACATCTCCTGTGCTGAGATAATCTTATATATGTGTCCTGCTATGTACTGGCTGACTGTACAGGGACATGGTCTGATCATACCACGTCTCCTGTGCTGAGATAATCTTATATATGTGTCCTGCTATGTACTGGCTGACTGTACAGGGACATGGTCTGATCATACCACATCTACTAGGCCGGGAAGACATAAAAGAGTATACAGACATTACAGCACAGGATCAGAAATAATTCTTTCTTTGTAATAAAGCATTTTTTAAAAGCAGAAAGGGAAATGTTTTACCTCACAAAAATAATCATCTACAGTGTTGGCCCAAAGTATAGACACCCCTGCAATTTTGTCAGATAATTCTCAGTTTCTTCCTGAAAATTATTGCAATCATAAATTCTTTGGTATTATTATCTTCATTTAATTTGTCTTCAATGAAAAAACACAAAAGAGAATGAAGCAAAAAGCAAAACATTGATCATTTTACACAAAACTCCAAAAATGGGCTGGACAAAAGTATTGGCACCCTCAGCCTAATACTTGGCTGCACAACCTTCAGCCAAAATAACTGCGATCAACCGCTTCCGGTAACCATCAATGAGTTTCTTACAATGCTCTGCTGGAATTTTAGACCATTCTTCTTTGGCAAACTGCTCCAGGTCCCTGATATTTGAAGGGTGCCTTCTCCAAACTGCCATTTTTAGATCTCTCCACAGGTGCTCTATGGGATTCAGGTCTGGACTCATTGCTGGCCACCTTAGAAGTCTCCAGTGCTTTCTCTCAAACCATTTTCTAGTGTTTTTTGAAGTGTGTTTTGGGTCATTGTCCTGCTGGAAGACCCATGACCTCTGAGGGAGACCCAGCTTTCTCACACTGGGCCCTACATTATGCTGCAAAATTTGTTGGTAGTCTTCAGACTTCATAATGCCATGCACACGGTCAAGCAGTCCAGTGCCAGAGGCAGCAAAGCAACCCCAAAACATCAGGGAACCTCCGCCATGTTTGACTGTAGGGACCGTGTTCTTTTCTTTGAATGCCTCTTTTTCTCCTGTAAACTCTATGTTGATGCCTTTGCCCGAAAAAGAGAACATTCTTCCAAAACGTTTTAGGCTTTCTCAGGTAAGTTTTGGCAAACTCCAGCCTGGCTTTTTTATGTCTCGGGGTAAGAAGTGGGGTCTTCCTGGGTCTCCTACCACACAGTCCCTTTTCATTCAGATGCTGACGGATAGTACGGGATGACACTGTTGTACCCTCGGACTGCAGGGCAGCTTGAACTTGTTTGGATGTTAGTCGAGGTTGTTTATCCACCATCCGCACAATCTCGCGTTGAAATTTCTCGTCAATTCTTCTTTTCCATCCACATCTAGGGAGGTTAGCTACAGTGCCATGGGCTTTAAACTTCTTGATGACTCTGCGCACGGTAGACACAGGAACATTCAGCTCTTTGGAGATGGACTTGTAGCCTTGAGATTGCTCATGCTTCCTCACAATTTGGTTTCTCAAGTCCTCAGACAGTTCTTTGGTCTTCTTTCTTTTCTCCATGCTCAATGTGGTACACACAAGGACACAGGACAGAGGTTGAGTCAACTTTAATCCATGTCAACTGGCTGCAAGTGTGATTTAGTTATTGCCAACACCTGTTAGGTGCCACAGGAAAGTTACAGGTGCTGTTAATTACACAAATTAGAGAAGCATCACATGATTTTTCTAAGGGTGCCAATACTTTTGTCCACCCCTTTTTATGTTTGGTGTGGAATTATATCCAATTTGGCTTTAGGACAATTCTTTTTGTGTTTTTTTCATTGAAGACAAATTAAATGAAGATAATAATAACAAAGAATTTGTGATTGCAATCATTTTCAGGAAGAAACTGAGTATTATCTGACAGAATGGCAGGGGTGTCAATACTTTTGGCCAACACTGTATAATCCCGTGCTGTAATGTCTGTATTTTATCAATAGAAGACATTTTGTCCTTGGATGTACTGTTCCTTTATAGGGGCTGTAAACGAATTGGACAACCCCTTCTTCAATGAATCACCGCCCCAAATAATAACATTGGCCGCAAATTGGCTGCAACGCTCACCCTTTATATTACAATATCAATCAAGTGCCAGCATATATTATATTATCAATATTTTTCCTCTTGTTACACCCACAAACATAAATGTATTTTATGTGATATATCAACCCTAACTAGCAAGTATTTGTGAACCGTAAAGGTAATGATTCATGGTTTTCTAAATATTTTAAAAGTATAAATCTTAAAATTGTGACGTGCGTTTGTATTCAACCCCCTGCAGTCTGATTTCCTTAAATAAAATCCTGAGTGACCAATGGCCTCAAGAAGTCACATAATTAGTAAATTTAGTCCACCGTGTGTAATTTATTCTCGATTGTTCTGTGAAGGATTAACAGGTTTAGTAGGTATCAAACAACATAATGAAAGCCAAGGAACACATCAGACAAGGAACCTGAGCTCTGAACATCTTATGGAGCACTGTTCAATTCATTATCAAAAATTGGAAGGAGTATGGCACCATAGCAAACCTACTGAGACATGACTGTCCACTTCAACTGAACAGCAAGGAGCACACCAGACAGGTCAGGGATAAAGTTGTGAAGAAGAGTTAAGCAGCGTTATCAAGAAAATAGGCCAAACTCTGAACATCACACGAAGCATTGCCTTGGAAGGCGTATGGCAGTACGGCAAATCTACTGAGACACAGCCGTCCACCCAAACTGACATCCCAAGAAGGAGAAAGGAAACCACTAATTAGCCAAGAGGCCCATGGTCACTCTGGAGAAGCTGCAGTGATCCAGAACTCAGGAGGAGAAACTTTCCACAGGACAACTGGAAAAGTGGCAAGAAGAAGCCATTTTGAAAGCAAAACATGAGAAGTCCTGTTTGCAGTTCAGAAAAAGCCATGTTGGGGCCACAGCGAGCATATGGAAGAAGGTGCTCTGGCAAGATGAGATCAAAGCAGAAATTTCTGGGCTAAATACAAAACACTTTGCATGGTATAAATCTAAACCTGTACATCACACTTAAAACACCATTCTCCCCGTCACACATGGTGGAGGCAACATCATGCTGTGGGGAGACTTTTCTTCAGCAGGGGCAGGGAAGCTAGTCACAGCTGATGGGATGATGGATGGTACTAAATACAGGACAATCCTGGAGTAAAACCTGTTAAAGGCTGCAAAAGACTTGAGACTGGGGCGCAGGTTCTACATCCACCAGGACAACGACACTACACATCCTGCCAGAGGTACAATGGAAGGTTTAGATCAAAGCATATTTATGTGTGTGAATGACCCAGAATTTGGTGTTTTTGTTTAAGAAGGGGTTGTCCAAACAGTGGACAATCCCTTTGAGATTCCATTGATATTTGCCTGGTGACCAGGCACTTGTGATATTATCTTGTTTTTGTGAACCCTGACACTGTTTTTGCAGAGCACCGAACATCTAATTGTTTTCATACTAATCATTATATAGATGAAAGAAAACATAAAGCATAAAGCCGCAATGTATAAATCACATGTTCTTAGACAGACAAATAGTTCAAGCCCTGTGCAAAAATGTGCACATCTGCAGACAGCTCAGGAGACTGCACGCTTCCTGCCCCGACCACAGCGCAGCACCGCAAGACTGTCTATTGTGAGACGTATCTCCGAGATATGGCCATTACCTTTACTGACTCAGCAGTGATGGAAAATATACAGAAAAAAGCTAAAATACTAAAAAAACCATATATAAAGCAACATTATAGCGCAGGTGTAGGTCTCCCCAATGAGTCAAAAACTAATTTGGCAACAGCGTTTGTGGCTTCCTGTAACTTTTACTCATATTTTTCTTACTGTTTTATATATATAATGTGTATATATTAGGATTATTCAGATTAGTATAACTGACCTTTCAGAATAAAGTCATATGTATGCACTTATCATGTATGACCATTATATGACCTACAGCCTACATTTTTAGAAGTTTTCCCCCGGCACCAATTTCTCTTGGTATGCTTTCCTCCACTCCTCTCTCCATAGACCTCTATAGGCAGCAGGTGTTATTTGATTCTTCAGTGGAGACAGAACTGTAGACAGATTTGAGCAGTTATTGAAAATAAAGGATCGGTAGGGTGAGAAGAAGTGACCGATAAGTGACGAAGGAGGTACAGTATGTGTCTGCCTCAAGAACATCTGCTTCTGACACTAGGTACCGGGGTATTCACTTTGTAGGTGATGCTGGTCATAGAGAAGAAGTCTTTGGGGAGAGTAGGCTCCGTCCATCCACTAAGGTTAGACTGGCTGGGACTTGCAGTACCTCACAGTCTGACAGTGGAGGTGTGTGTGCTGTCCAGCTGAAGTCATGAACTCCACTTGTGCGGGGCTGAACTATTCTTTATTATGCCAGATATACTATTCCTTTGTTCTGCAAGTCAAGGAACATGGGCCATTGTCTTATGTGACACTGTCCAGCGCCCTCTTTTGTATATTAATTAATGGGATGGCCGCTGATGGCAGATTGCGTCAGCCCCATGCGGTGTACTCGACTGCATCATTCAGAGCACAATTATGCAGTTGAATTGAACTAGCGAACAATGAGGGAACAGTCATCTCCCATGTGTGGGGTACAAGCCCTAAAGTGGAAGCTGAGGGATATAAAAAGCGACCTGTGCCTGTCCCCGATGTGATTCTACAGAACCTCAGCCACTTAGTGGTTTATGGAACTTCTCCATTGCCCCACACTAAAGACCCCGTATCACGCTTCAATGTGTCGGCGAACCGACCAACGATCCGACTTGACCTAGATCGCTGGAACGACATTCAATGATCCCTAGTGAAATGTCACACGTACAGATCTTGTTAACGACGCAACAACGATCCCACGGCAAGCAAACGATACTTGCGGTCATTAGCTCACCTACGTCCTTCAGTACTGAATAGGCGAGGTCGTTAACGACATCGTTATCGAGGTGTTACACACACACACCGATGCTGCAGGTTGAACGAACGCTCATCGTTTGGTTTAAGGTCCGGTTCACAAACCTCCCATCAACGATCTGCCCGATTATCGTTGATCACTTGTACATGTCACACTGAACGACGTCGTTAGAACGACTGAAAACCCGTGACGTACTAACGATATCGTTAACGATATCGTAGTGTGAGAAGGGGCCTTAAGCCCAAAATTCATTTGACCAACCCAGATTGGGACAATCCAGTTACCTGGACCCATACCTCAATGTGCCTGCTTGGTTTTCTAAACTGCCCCTATCTCCTCTCAGTGGGTGCCTGAGATAAAAGGAGTGCTGCTGGCTGGAGTAGTTGGTCCTTAATCCTCAAAATCCCTTATATGCTGTTGACTGTTGGGGAACCAATAAAGTCTTACCGGAGTGTGGTTCACTCACCCTGTGTTGTCTGAGAAGTGTTCTGACCACAGGAAAGAAGGATGGGCATTCAGTGGCATGAGCCCCGGCCCAGGTGGTCTTTCTAAAGACAGCCAAGCCAGCTGATGAGAGCACCCCTGACCCTCTGACACCCCTCATGTCTCCCCAATCGGCACTTAATGATAAATCAATCAGCAATTATAACTTTTTTGTATGTTTTAACCCCTTCACCACCCGGGAATTTTTCGTTTTTCGTTTTTTTGCTCCGCTGCTCCCAAGAGCCATACCTTTTTTCTTTTTCCGTCAATATAGACATATCAGGGCTTGTTTTTTGTGGGACGAGTTGTACTTTCAGATGCAATCATTTATTTTACCATATAGTGTACAGGAAAATGGGAACAAAATACCAAATGTGGTGAAATTGCAAAAAAAAGTGCAATTACCCCTTTGTTTTTTGAGTTTTTATTCGCCATGGTCACTATATGGTAAAACTTACGTGACGGTGTGATGCCTCGGGTCGGTACGAGTTCCTAGATACCAAACATGTATACTTTTACTGATAATCTAAGTGGTGAAAGAATTGCACTTTTTGCGCCATGTTCCTGTAGCGACCTGTAGCGTCCTCATTTTTTGGCATCTGGGGTGTGTGATGACTTATTCTTTGCGTCTTGAGCTGACGTTTCTAATGATACTAATTTTGGGTAGATGTGATGTTTTGATCGCCCATTATTGCATTTTATAGCAGTGTTGCGGCGACCAAAAAAACGTAATTTGGCATTTGGACCTTTTTTTCTGTTACGCAGTTTATGGCTCTCATTAATTGATGTTATATATTGATAAATCGGGGAATTCTGAACGTGGCGATACCACATATGTGTATTTTTTTTTTTTAATAGTTTTATTTTGAATGGGGGGAAAGGGGGGTGATTTGAACTTTTGAGGGTTTTTTTCATATCCTATAAAACTTTATTTTTTAATTAATTCTTGTTTTTACACTGCCCCTTAGGGCACCACACTGCTGCAGGGTCTGATCGCTTCTGCCGTGTCCTGATGAACTGCAGCACATCAGGACATGGCATTTGCTTTCAGTTTTCAGTGGTTGGCAGCGCTCTCCAACCACTGAGAGGAAGTGATCCATGACAGCTTCCAGGTTCACACCAGGACCCCGGGCTGTCATGTGAGCACTGGAGATTCCGCAATCTTATCGCGGGATCTCCAGTGCAGGCGGGGAACAGCGCGTTCCACGCCGCAGCGGTTTTGGATCCCGCTGTCAGTAATTGACAGCAAGATCCAAAGGGTTAACAGCAACGATCGGATCTCTGATCAGTGCTGGAAGCCCGACATCCGCTGTCGGGTGTTTGATATGAGCGCCGCACCACTCACATCAAACACCAGGACCTGACCCATGACGTCCTCCTATATCATGGGTTGGGAAGGGGTTAAAGTAGACAACCTGTCATAGTTTTTTGTCTAATAAGGAAATATCTGATGATAGACAAAGAATCCATAAGCACAAAACAACTATTTAAACCACGCACAACCTCTTTGTGCAACCCTTGTGTTGCTCAGCAGTTCAATGCACCTACGCACCTACTTATTTTCTATGTATCGTAGCTATCCTATTGCTCCAATAAAGCAAGATGTGTTAATCAAGGCATAGGAAGGTGAAGATAGGCACCAAACAAGTAGGTTGTCATGCTCAAGATTCAATACAGCAAACCTTTTTGCTGTTTGATGAGCTTCCTTCTTCGCTGAGTCACAGCTGGTTCTGCCTCTGATTATCTTTAGCTTTTGTTTAGTTCGTTTTCAGTCACCAGGTGTTTTCTTTTGTTCATTTAATCTAGCCTATCACGTTACAGGTGCAGCTATTTATACTTTCCCCTTGCAGGTCTTTTCTGCTGGTTATATTCCTAAGTGGATTCTGCTTGAAGTTCCAGCGCATTGCCCAAAATTTAAGCCGCTCAGATAGAGACCATCTAGCTTAATGTGTTTGCTGTCACCTCTTTCTACTCTACTCTTTGCTCCTGCTAGTAGTTAGGTAGTAGAAGGCTACTCTTTCGTACAGTAGTACTTCACTTTGCCACTTTGTATTCATGTTTTATATTTCATCACCTTGAGATCTCTTCTATCTCTACATGCCTTCCATATTCTAGGTCTTAGTGCTTTGCATTTCCCTTTAGTTCCTAAGAAGGTTCAAGGAACACTTGATGGCCTTTTAGGCAACCAGGTCCAAGTTGTCATCTCCTAGTTTTACGGTCAGGGTTATTGCTGCTAGCTCAGGTGCCACCTGAGACTTTGCAGTTAGGAACTATATATAGGAACCAGCGGAGCCAGGTGTTGCAGTTTAGAGTGAGGCCCTATCTTCCCACGTATGAAACCACATGTGCAGAACAAGGTGGGAAGGTGCACTGAACTGCTCAGCCACACAAAGGATGCATCAAGTGCTTGAGCTTGGTTTGAACAGTCATTTTCTGCTGACAGATTTCCTTTACATTTTGAAGTTGTGTGATTTACTACAAACCAAACTATACTGATACAGTAACATTGATAAAAGTGGAGACACACAAAAATACAATACTGGTGCACCAAATCTACTTATACTGATCTTATCTAGGAAAAGTGATAATACCTGGATTGGGTTGGCTGGTAACTAGATTGTCCTGGTACCAGTCCTGACGACTGCCCCAAGCTGCGTTCTGTATGTTCAGCATTTTGATCTTCTGATCAGTGCCATCAGCCCCATGGACCAACCAGCTGTGTGTGGAGCAGAGGAGGTGGTGGTGGATCAGCAGCTCATCCTTCTATGGGGTCTTCTGACTTAATCTGAAAAAGAAAAAAAATTAATCAAAATAAATAAATAAATAAATACATCATGCAAGCCTATAAAAATTAATAATTTTATTAAATATATAAAATAGTTAAAGTAGAAACCACATCAAGAAAAATACAATGGAGGACACCTGGCACATACAGTAAATGAGGACACCTGACACATACAGTAAATGAATAAATACAGATCTAGATACTGATAGCTAAAATAAATCTACAAAATATATGTAAAAAAAGATAATATACCGTATATATCCCATAGGGTGCTAGATTAATCAATAATGTTGCTCAATAATAATATATCAAAAGTGCTAAGATATATGTAAATTAATATTTAAAGTGCAAAATAAAAGTCAAAAGGCATTTTAAGGGGTACAAAAATCCAACTGCCGCATTATCAGGATCACAAGCATGTCAGCATATTAACAAAAAGCTTAAAGTGTAACCACCGTTTATATTTTTATTTCATAATAATGTAGAGTAAGTGATTATAATACACTTTCAAATATACTTCATAAGAGAAATCTGGAAGAAAACCTTTCAAAAACCTTCCAGAAGATGTCCCCACTGGGCTGTTTCTAAACCTGACATATGCTCATTGTCATGGAAATCCATCTTTAGCTCAACACATTGAATACGGCCATATAAGGGTGGGGGAGGAGCCTACACAGTTCACAATACAGCTGATCAGAGTCTCAGGTTACCTCAGGCAGGACAAGTGCTGAGCTCATGCTGTCAGCACACAGCGCCTGTGATCTCTCTCCATTCACATTGCCCTGCTCTGTGTTGTCAGCTGAGGAGCTGTGTGGAAGTTGTCAGCTGACAACACAGAGCAGAGCGATTTGGAAGGAGAGAGATCACAGGAGATGTGTGCTGACAGCATGAGCTCAGCACAGTCCCTACCTGAGGTAACCTGAGAGTCTGATCAGCTGTATTGTGAACTCTGCGTGGGCCCTGTCCACCTTATATGGCTGTATACAGTGTGTGGGGCTGAAGACGGATTTCCCTGACACCCAGCATATGTCAGATTTAGGAACAGTCTAGTGGGGACATCTTCTGAAAGAATTTTGAAATTCAGTTTATTATAATCACTTGCTCTACATTATTATTGAATAAAAATTTCATTGGTGGTTACATTTTAACAGCAGTAACCAGCATAGAACAGTATCAATAGAAAATACCAGACAAGTATGAGTAGGGTCACGCTGCACCCGACGCGCATTTCGCATGTAAAATGCTTTATCCAGAATGGCTATTTAGCAATCAGTTTTCCATAGAGTACAATGTTAAAAAACAGATCCCGCAGAAGTCAATTTTTTATTCAAAATGGCCAAAAAAAGTTGTGTTTGCCCCAAGGATTACTGCAGGATCTTGTTCTGACAGATGATTACTGGACATGTGACCTCAGCCTTAGCCGATCATGGCTTATCCTGCTGCTTGGGTCCTTAATGATCAGATGCAATCTGGCAGCAAATGTCCTATCTCCCGGCAGCCCCCCTACAGAATCGCTGGGATTATCAGGATGAGCTGCAACATTTATCCTCTCATTTTGGAAACTGCAATTTTGGGCAATTTTTCTCAGTCAGCATTATGTAAGAATTTAATTTAATCATTTAGGAATATAATTGTAATTCACTAACTGTCCCTGCACTCACTGAATACGGAAGAATAAAAATCTAAGATAAATCAAAAGTGACATCACTCTCAGGTCCCCATTGGGGCATGAATCCTAATATATCATGTTTGTTAAAGTAAATACCATATATAATATTTGCAATTAAATAGATCATATATTGATCAAGTATCATATAATTAATCCATTTTACTCTTTTTTGCTGGCCCCTGAGCTCCCCTAATGTCCCTAAGAGGGTCCTCCCCTGCAATCATCACATACCTAGTCTCTAGTGTCCCTCCACTCACCCTGTCTAGTGCTAAGGCCTTTGAATACACTAGATGTCACTGTTATGGTAATAACACACAGGGAAAGGAGAACAGACATGGGAAAAAGACAAAAGGATACAAGACAAATTTCAATGCTGCAGCCAAACACCAGGACTGCAGGCAACACAGTTCCAATAGCAGAACTCAAGAAGGTACTGGAGACTTCCTCCCTCCAAGCTGGTCAGAACAGAACAAATCTATTACCTGCATTAGGTGATGGATCATGTGACTATTTAAAGGGAAGGGGAGTGATCACAAACTGGCTACAGCTGAGATTAACTAACCAAGAGTGACCAGCAAGGAAGATATCATTGGCTCTTGCTGCAGCAGAAAAAGTAATTACATTTAAAATCCAGAGCCTCACAGGTTCATGTGAAACTCAGATCCCAGAGCTGTCACAAGTCTCCTTATTACGGGAGATGCTTGTGACAAAAGGGGATGTTTCATGTTAGTGAATTGTTAATATGGCAAAGTGCTGGTACAAAGCAACAACTCTGAAATTTACTTCTTATTAAAAAACTTTTTCTTTCTCTAGACTAGTAAGATTTGTAACTGCGTCTCCAACCTGTGGTTCTCCCACTAGTTCAAAAGTACAGCTCCCAAAATGCCTACACACTGGAAGACCACTGCCTTAGACTGTGCCTTGGGTTCCCACCCTTTCTCCTTCTGCTTTGTGACCATGTCACCATTCATCATGATTTGTATATTCCTGAATAATACAAGTAAAAAGAGGTTTTCCCAGTGAAAGAGGAACCATTAGAGACTCTACATCTTTCTAATATACTTTTACACTTTTAACATGTTAAGATCTCAGCTTGCTGTCAGTGAATAGTAACTTTCTACATTGCATCCAGATGCTTAAAGGGAATTTGTCAGCAGGTTTTTGCTATGTAAACCGAAGGCTGGATGCTGTAAGGGTTTGAAAAGAAAAACAATTGTGCTTCTCTTATCAGGTTATGTGCTATTGTTTACATAATATAAAGGTTTTATCATCTGGTGATTTTCATTACAGGACTAAAAAGTCACACCCTTGGCAGTCCAACAAACCCCTGCTGTGATTGACACCTCACTGTCAATGCACAATCTCTATAGAGAGTCTGGTGTAGGCAGGGGCAGCTCTCCTAGCTCTGCTGTGATTGGACAATCTCTATAGAGAGCCTGGTGTGGGCGGAGGCAGCTCTTCCAGCTCTGCTGTAATTGGACAATCTCTATAGAGAGCCTGGTGTGGGCGGAGGCAGCTCTTCCAGCTCTGCTGTGATTGGACAATTTTTATACAGAGCCTGGTGTGGGAAGAGGGCAGATCTCCCAGCTCTGCTGTGATTGGACAATCTCTATAGAGCCTGGTGTAGGCAGGGGCAGCTCTCCCAGCTCTGCTGTGATTGGACAATCTCTATAGAGCCTGGTGTGGGCGGGGGAAGCTCTCCCAGCTCTGCTGTGATTGGACAGTCTCTATAGAGAGCCTGGTGTGGGCGGGGGCAGCTCTTCCAGGTCTGCTGTGATTGGACAATCTCTATAGAGAGCCTGGTGTGGGCGGGGGTAGCTCTCCCAGCTCTGCTGTGATTGGACAATCTCTATAGAGAGCCTGGTGTGGGAGGGGGCAGCTCTCCCAGCTCTGCTGTAATTGGACAATATAGAGAGCCTGTTGTGGGCGGGGGCAGCTCTCTCAGCTCTGCTGTGATTGGACAATCTCTATAGAGAGCCTGGTGTGGGCGGGGGCAGCTCTCCCAGCTCTGCTGTGATTGGACAATCTCTATAGAGAGCCTGGTGTGGGCGGGGGTAGCTCTCCCAGCTCTGCTGTGATTGGACATTCTCTGTGGAGAGCCTGGTGTGGGTGGGGGCAGCTCTCCCAGCTCTGCTGTAATTGGACAATATAGAGAGCCTGGTGTGGGCGGGGGCAGCTCTCCCAGCTCTGCTGTGATTGGACAATCTCTATAGAGAGCCTGGTGTGGGCGGGGACAGCTCTCCCAGCTCTGCTGTGATTGGACAATCTCTATAGAGAGCCTGGTGTGGGCGGGGACAGCTCTCCCAGCTCTGCTGTGATTGGACAATCTCTGTGGAGAGCCTGGTGTGGGAGGGGGCAGCTCTCCCAGCTTTGTTGTGATTGGACAATCTCTGTGGAGAGCCTGATGTGGGAGGGGGCAGCTCTCCCAGCTCTGCTGTAATTGGACAATATAGAGAGCCTGGTGTGGGCGGGGGCAGCTCTCCCAGCTTTGCTGTGATTGGACAATCTCTATAGAGAGCCTGGTGTGGGCAGGAGCAGATCTCTAAGCTCTGCTTTGATTGGACAATATCTATAGAGAGCCTGGTGTGGGCGGGGGCAGCTCTCCCACCTCTGCTGTGATTGGACAATCTCTATAGAGGCCTGGTGTGGTTGGAGGCAGCTCTCCCAGCTCTGCTGTGATTGGACAATCTCTTAGAGAGCCTGGTGTGGGTGGAGGCAGCTCTCCCAGCTCTGTTGTGATTGGACAATCTCTATAGAGAGCCTGGTGTGGGCGGGGGCAGCTCTCCCAGCTCTGCTGTGATTGGACCATCTCTATAGAGACTGGTGTGGGCGGGGTCAGCTCTCCCAGCTCTGCTGTGATTGGACAATCTCTATAGAGAGCCTGGTGTGGGCAGGGGTAGATCTCATAGTTCTGTTGTGTTCCTGAAAATAATTGCTTTGATGGTGTGAGAATGGCTGCAGCCAGTAATCTGTGATACTTGATTGGATTCAGGGTTTCTTTGCCTACATTATGTTGGTGTCAGATGAGGTAGCAAAAACCTGCTGACAGATTCCCTTTAAAAAACATCCTTAACATTTCTTACAGCTAAGAGAGTGCTACTATTGTATCCAGAATAAGTAGTCCACATCGGGATATTAATTTTAACCAATGCTTATACATTGTAGCAGCCTAAGAAACCTGTAAATATTCCATCCATGAATACCAACCAATAAGTCATCATTCTCTAATAATAGTTTATTTTGAAGTAATTATATATGTCAACAAAGTTAACCTCTGACCTCTAAGTTATCTTGATCATGATTTCAAAAACTTTTTGCTTGGTGCAAAATAAAGTTAAACCCACTATCCCCGAGCGATGGGAGACAATTTAGAGAAAATGTTTCCTGGCCTCATTTTCTAACCTTCTTCTCCCATCTTCAGGAGCACACAGCTCCCCTGCCTCCCCGCTTCCTGGTTCCCGGGAGTGGTGCTCACGATGGCTAGTTTGGAACAGCAGCATGGCTCTCTATCACATACTGGTAATTAAATAGGGCTGGGGCACTAAAGTGGCCAGATCCAGTCACCCGGCCAGATTCGAGTCAGCACTTACAAGCTCTTTAAATAACAGCTTGCAAACACAAGCTCCTCGCCTAGGAAATCAGTCACCTCTGATAGACTGCAGGGATGGTCAGTAATCTGGGAGCGGTACATAAAAAAGAATATGTTATGTTTATTTCATCCATTTCTGAAGTTTAATTTCTAAACTGATAGATCTTAGCCAGAGATGTTCTCCTTTAACCCCTTCATGCCATGGCTATTTTCCATATTTGCACTTTAGTTTTTTCCTCTCGTTCTTCTGTTTTATCTTTCCGTCAATATAGACATATGAGGGGTTGTTTTTTGCAGGACGAGATGTACTTTTGAATGACACCATTCATTTTACTATATAGTGTACTGGAAAACAGGAAGAAATTCTAAGTGCAGTGAAATTACAAAAAAAAAAGTGCAATTACACATATTGGACATGCCGGATTGATAAAGTGTCCAGGGCCTGCACACACATAAGACTGTCGGGCGAACCGGTACATATCATCAGACTTGACTGACATTAGTCTTTTGTGTATTGGACTTGGTTCACACATGGACGTCATCTAAAACAATTGCATTCAAACTATGTCATTTTTTCTCCCCAAAACTTTTTCGAAACAGTTTTCTATTGGACAATATAAGACATATAGAAAAATATACATTGTATATATATCCAGACATATATAAAATAATGCACACACAAAACCGAAATCAAATATGTTGCCGTTTCAATGGCATCATACACCTTGATGTTGGCTGTTGGGCTCACATAAAACTGGCCTTTTTGATATGCGAAGTATCTCGATTTTTCAACATATTTCCTTAGCAGTAATGCATATCTATATTCCTATATTCATTGTTTGCATATCTTAGCATTTTAGAGTGCAGCTATTTATTTATTACAGTATATTTCATGTTCAGTTTGGTCATGTTCTGTATGCACCTGTTCACTCTTGTTAGGAAGTGTCGTCAGTTTTTTATTTAGATTATGGGATCATGTCTTCTGACTGTGCACTCCTCCCCATGAGCCTTAGGTGATTTTAATTATCTATTAGCAGGTTCCTACTCACCCATAAGTAGTTATTTTTTAACCCAGATGGAGACATTAGATAGGGACCCAGCATAGAGATACGCCTTGAGTTGGCTGCTGGGCTCACATTAAACTGGCCTTTTTTATGAGCTATATATCTCAATTGTTATCTATATTTCCTTAGCAGTAGTGCATATCTATATCCCTATATTCATTGTTTGTATATCTTAGCATTTCAGTGTGCAGCTCTCAATTTATTATAGTATATTTCATGAGCAGCTTTGCACTTCTTCACTCTTGTTAGGACGTGCCATCCATCTCTTTCATTTTAGATTATGGGGTCATGCCTTCTGACTGTGCACTCCTCTCCACCAGACTCAGATGATTTTAATTTTCTATTTGCAGGTTCCTACCCACCTATAAGTAGTTTTGTTAACCTAGATCAGTGTTTCTCAACTCCAGTCCTCAGGACCCACCAACAGGTCGTGTTTTCAGGATTTCCTTAGTATTGCACAGGTGTTGGAATTATCTCCTTTTGCAAGTGATTAAACTAACACCTATGCAATACTAAAGAAATCCTGAAAACATGACCTGTTGGTGGGTCCTGAGGACTGGAGGTGAGAAACACTGACCTAGATGGAGTCATTAGGTATCACAGGTAATGTTGGGGGGGGGGGGGTGAGGGAACGAATAGCAGGAAGAATAAAGGGCAGGATACCTGGGTAGCTAGTCTGGCCCTGTGAACTAGGGTCCCTAGCTGCCCCTGCTCCAAAAGATATCTATGATGGTGAGGAGGTTCGGGTCACCACCCTATCCCTGCTCCTCACCTGACTCTGGGCTGACTCCCTCTCACCTCAAACCACAAACTGGGACAGAAACAGCAAAATCCCAAAGAGAATCCTGGGATAGCAATGGTGAAGCTTCAGCAGCAAACGAGAGCATCCAACTACAAAGCCTGTCAGAACCAGAGTGAACTCTATCGTCTACGCCTCACAGTGAGAGAGGAGGCTATTTAAAGGCCAGGGACACAGTGACCTGACAACGTACAACTCCTCACATCTAAAGTAGCATCAGCAAACCAACACTAAATGTCAAAGGAAATGTATCTCTAAAAGGTTCAGAGAGTTTTACATATAGACTGCAGCAGTCAACATGTGACATTAGGTAGGGACCCAACAAGGAGATGCACCTTGACATTGGCTGCTGGGCTCACATAAAACTGGACTTTTTATGAGCTAAGTATCTCAATTTGTTTTTATATTTCCTTAGCAGTAATGCATGTCTATACTCCTATATTCATTGTTTGCATATTTTAGCATTTCAGAGTGCACTTGTTTATTTATTATAGTAGATTTCATGTTCAGCTTTGCACCTATTCACATTTGATAGAAAGTGCCGTCAGTTTTCTCATATAGATTATGTGGTCATGCCTTCTGACTGTGCACTCCTCCCCACCAGCCTTAGGTAATTTTAATTCTCTATTAGCACGATCCTTCATAAGGATGCCTATAAGTCGTTTTTTTTTATCCCAAAGAGAGGCATTAGATACGAACCCAACAAACAGATACGCCTTGACGTTGGCTGTTGGGCTTACATGAAGTGTGGTCAGTCAGTCTTTTTCATTTTGAATACACAAGACATATATAAAACATACATACAGATTTACATACAACTACTATAAAATAATGCAGACAAAAAACAGAATTGAAAATGTTGCAGTTTCAATGGCATCACACACATTAAAATGTTTCTGCTAAATGTATCAATGCAGTAAAAAAATCTTAAAAGAGGTTATTTCATTTTCCACCTTCAGGAGTGCACTACTCCCCAGCCTCCTTACTTCCTGGTTGACGGGGGGGGCTGGTGCTCATGATTGATTGACAGTTTGGACCAGGGGTGGACACAGATAGAGGAGGGCCTCTCTATAAGAACAACAAATGGGATTTCTGCAGTTTGATATCTCAGTAAAAGGTACAGATTTGGAGATGATGGTGGGCCACCTTACCTCTGGGTGGAAGTGGGCCCCCATACAATATTATATTCACCCATAGTCCAGACCAATGACATTGACATCCTGACAATGCAAACTGTGCTATCTCCGATGCTGCAAGCAGAGAAAGATTTCCTTCTGCAGCATAGAAGGAGTACGGGGGAGCTGAAGCTGCAATCTGACCAACTTAATAGCAGTGCTTACAAAGTCTATAGCAAAGAGCTTGTAAGCACTGCGCTCCTAGAAAACCAGAGCGAGCTAATAGACTACAGAGGTGGCCGGTAATCTAGATAACGAGCAGTAATCTATAGAATTAAAAATCCCTTTGTTTCGGAGAGAAGCTGTAAAACTACTTGTAAGTATTTATACATTTTACACATTTATGATCATGAGAAAAAACCTTTAACGTCTACAAATTACCTAAGAAATGTATTATCTGTGGATATAAAAAACAGACAATAAATTATCAGTCACAGACACTAAAGCAAGCAAAATGGAAAACCCTCGTTATGAGTATACAGATCACCAATATCCGAAAATCCCCAATAGGTAAGAAGAGACAGCATTAAAATACCAGATGAAAAAACAGTTCAAAAATTATTCTGCCATATAAAATCTTGATGAAGACCTTTTTAATGGGTTGAAACGTCGTTGTTAACTTTTTATATAACAGAATAAACTTTTGAACTATTTTTTCACCTGGGATTTGGATGCTGTCTCTTTATACCTATTGGCAGGGCCAGCATCACCACCCGAAGCAACCGGGCAAGTGCTGGGGCCCTGGACAAATGAGAGGGCCCACTCGGCACTGGTGAGCAGAAGCAAAGAGGGGAAACCTGCTCACAGAGAGCTGCCCTCTCTCCACCTCTGCACTGATCTATGTGATTGATGCAGAGCAGGAGAAATAGTTTATCAAGACCTAAAGGAGGCTGCAGAAGCCATACAGCTGAAGGACATTCTTTACTAGGAATTGCATGATTTTTCAGTCATGTGAGTGATTTTGTGATTGATCCCATGACTGGAAGGTGCTTGAGTTCTACATCGTCAGGCCTACAGCTGCTCGAATGCTGCAGCCTCTATGCAGCCTGTGTCCTGATTGCTCCTCTCCTGCTCTGCACAGATCAATAACTGCAATATATTGTAATGTATAGTGTGTGTTAATGTGTCTGTTTAAGAGTTGTGTGTATCTGTATGTGCATGTAGTGAGCACGTTGCACAGTTGTGTGTGTCTGTATGTGCATGTAGTACAACTGTGTGTGTCTGTATGTGCATGTAGTGTGCATGTAGCAAACCTGTGTGAGTCTATATGTGGTGCATGTAGGAGAGATGTGTGTGTCTATATGTGCATGTAGCAAAACTGTGTGAGTCTGTATGTTCATGTAGCAGCGCCTTGTGTATGTGAAAGTAGCAAAGCTGTGTCTATATGTGCCTGTAGCAAAACTGTGTGTGTCTATATGTGCATGTAGCAGAGCTGTGTGTATGTGAATGTAGCAGAGCTGTGTCTATATGTGCATGTAGCAGTGCTGTATGTGTCTATATTTGCATGTAGCAGAGACATGTATGTCTATGGGCATATAGCAGAGTTGTGTGCGACTAATATATAATCTGCAGGAAGACATTTATTACCTCCAAATTCTACTCTTGTACATCACAATGGGTGCTAATGACGCTTCAATTTTACACCGCCTGGGAATGTTTTTAACAAACTTTTTCCTATTTTCTGCTGTCCAAACTGAAGCGTGGCTTAAGGTGTGGTTGTGCGGCAGCAGCAGGGAGGGGGAGAAGGGGGAGTCGGAGCATTTAAGGGGCCCACTTAGACTCTTTCGCCCGGCGCCCACAGACACCTTGAGCTGGCCCTGCCTATTGGATTTTCTTCACATGGGTTCTCTGGAGTCTTTTTGACTATGAGTGTTTCAGATTGTTTTTCTTTGTCCAGATTATCCGCACCAACCCCTGTATCACTCCACATAAAACAGAACCTTGGCTCAAAGCACAAGCCAGTGATCCACCGGATAGACTGATGACGCGCTGGCCACTTATACAACATGACAGGTCCTTTGTCAGTGAGATGAAGAGACAGCCATTGACACGACCCTTTATGTCTGGTGCATGTGGCGTTGGCTTCAACCCTGCATTTTTCATACTATAAAACACTTAGGATTATAGGGTCCGTGAAGAAGAAAATGCAATTGTTTTGTCCCAAAAATCTAAGATCAAAACATTTTAGGGCAGCTGACGGACATTAAAGGTAATTTTTTTGTGTTCTGTGCTAAATGTATTCACAAAAAGCATTTTAAGTACATTAAGATACAGATTATCATCTTAGATACTAGAAACGTTTTTCAGCCCTTACCGTAGAGAATCCTTTCTTATATCTATCTCCAAGGAGTATTTTCTCGGTCCTCATTTTGTGCTTTTACTAGCAGATTATAAATGTAGGAGGTGCATTGATGTCATTTATTTGAGTTTAGAGGTTTAATCACTTTAACTGTAGAGAATCCTTTCCATGATCTAATTTCAAGGGTACTTAAATTCTCCTTATGCTATATCTATCTATAGAGATGTTACATACTGCATTCCTATCATGCTTTTACTAGTAGATTATAAATGTAGGAGGTGCATTGATGTAATTTATTTGAGTTTAGAGGTTAACTGTAGAGAATCCTTTCCTATATAAATCTCCAGGGAGTATTTATCCCTCCTCATATTGTGTTTTACAAGCAGATCATACACATTGGTGTCCACTTATTGAGTTCAGATTTTTTTACCACTTTGACTGTAGAGAATCCTTTCTATTATCTGTTTTCAGGGGGTACTCAAATTTTCCCCATGCTATTCAATCAATAGAGATGTTTTAAACTGCATTCCTATCATGCCTTTTACTAGTAGATTATACATAGGAGTGCATTGATTTCATTTATTTGTGTTTAGAGGATTAATCACTTTAAGAATGCTTTCCATTACACAGTTTTAAGGGGTAATCAAATTGTCCTCGTGCTACATCTTCTTATAGAGATATTTTACACTGCCCTCCTATTATGCTTTAATTAATGAATCATAATTGTCAGGGTGCATTGATGTAATTTATTTGGGCTTAGACATTTAACTACTTTAACTGGAGAGAATCCTTTCTATTATCTATTTTCATCTGGTACTCAGATTTCCGATGCTATATTAATCGATAGAAATGTTTTACACTGCATTTAAATGATGCTTTATAAGTGGAAATTAAATGTAGGGGTGCATTGATGTAATTTATTTATTTGAGTTTAGAGTTTTAATCACTTTAAGTTTAGAGAATCTTTTCCGTTACCCATTTTTAGGGGGTACTCAAATTCATCTCATGCCGTGTATATCTATAGAGAAATTTTACACTGCCCTCATAGCAGGCTTTAATAAGGAATCATATACGTAATGGTGCATTGATCTAATTTATTTGGGCTTGGACTTTTAACCACTTTAACTGTAGAGAATCCTTTCTATTATCAATTGAGGAGGTATCTATTTTTAAGGGGTTCTCACATTCTTCTAATGCTGTATCAATCGATTAAAACGTTTTTACATCACATTCATATTGTGCTTTTACTATTCAATGTAATTTATTTGATCTTAGAGATTTAATCACTTTAACTCTAGAGAATCCTTTGTCAAATTCTCCTCATGGTACATCTACCAATTAAGTAAATCAGGTGATATGCATCTCTGTAATGAGGAGGGGTGTGGTGTAATGACATCACACCCTATATAAGGCGTGCTTAATTATTAGGCAAATGCCTTTTCTTTGGCAAAATGGGTCAGAAGAGAGATGTGACGGGCTCTGAAAAGTCCAAAATTGTGAGCTGTCTTGCAGAGGGATGTAACAGTCTTGAAATTGCTAAACTTTTGAAGCGTTTATCACCGAACAATCAAGCGTTTCATGGCAAATAGCCAACAGGGTCACAAGAAGCGTGTTGGGCAAAAAAGCGCAAAATAACTGCCCATGAATTGAGGATATCAAGCGTGAAGCTGCCAAGATGCCATTTGCCATCAGTTCTGCAATATTTCAGAGCTGCAACATTACTGGAATATCAAAAAGCACAAGGTGTGCTATACTCAGGGACATGGCCAAGGTAAGGAAGGCTGAAAAACCACCACCTCTGAACAAGAAACATAAGATAAAACGTCAAGTCTGGGCCAAGAAATATCTTAAGACTGATTGTTCAAAGGTTTTATGGACTGATGAAATGAGAGAGACCTTGATGGGCCAGAGGCTGGATCAGTAAAGGGCAGAGAGCTCCACTCCGACTCAGACGCCAGCAAGGTGGAGGTGGGTACTGGTATGGGCTGGTATCATCAAAGATGAACTTGTGGGACCTTTTCGGGTTGAGGATGGAGTGAAGCTCAACTCCCGGACCTACTGCCAGTTTCTGGAAGACAACTTCTTCAAGCAGTGGTACAGGAAGAAGTCGGTATCGTTCAAGAAAAACATGATTTTCATGCCGGACAATGCTCCATCACATGCATCCAACTACTCCACAGCGTGACTGGCCAGTAAAGGTCTAAAAGAAGAAAAAATAATGACATTGCCCCTTTGTTCACCTGATCTGAACCCCATAGAGAACCTGTGGTCCCTCCTAAAATGTGAGATCTACAGGGAGGGAAAACAGTACACCTCTGGGGACAGTGTCTGGGAGGGAAAACAGTACACCTCTGGGGACAGTGTCTGGGAGGCTGTGGTGGCTGCTGCACGCAATGCTGATCGTAAACAGATCAAGCAACTGATAGAATCTATGGATGGAGGCTGCTGAGTGTCATCATAGAGAAAGGTGGCTATATTGGGCACTCACTTTTTGGGGTTTTGTTTTTGCATGTCAGAAATGTTTATTTCTAAATTTTATGCAGTTATATTGGTTTACCTGGTGAAAATAAGCAAGTGAGATGGGAATATATTTGGTTTTTATTAAGTTGCCTAATAATTCTGCACAGTAATAGTTACCGCCACAAACAGATATCCTCCTAAGAGCCAAATCTAAAAAAAAACACTCCAACTTCCAAAAATATTAAGCTTTGATATTTGAGTCTTTTGGGTTGATTGAGAACATAGTTGTTGACCAATAATAAAAATAATCCTCTACAATAAAACTTCCCTAATAATTCTGCACATAGTGTAAATGGCCAGAAAAAGAGAACTTTCATGTGAAACTTGACAGTTTATTTTTGTTATTAGAAATGAAGGCTATTCCATGCGAGAAGTTGCCAAGAAACTGAAGATTTCCTACAACAGTGTGTCCTACTCCCTTCAGAGGAGAGCACAAACAGGCTCTAACCAGAGTAGAAAGAGAAGTGGGAGGCCTCGCTGCACAACTGAGCAACAAGACAAGTACATTAGAGTCTCTAGTTTGAAAAATCAACGCCTCACAGCTCCTCATGTGGCAGCTTCATTAAATAGTACCCGCAAAACACCAGTGTCAACGTCTACAGTGAAGAGGCGACTCTGGGATGCTGGCCTTCAGGGCAGAGTGGCAAAGAAAATGCCATATCTAAGACTGGCTAATAAAAGGAAAAGATTAATATAGGCAAAAGAACACAGACATTGGACAGAGGAAGATTGGAAAAAAGTTTTATGGACAGATGAATAAAGGTTTGAGGTGTTTGGATCACACAGAAGAACATTTGTGAGACGCAGAACAACTGAAAAGATGCTGGAAGAGGCCTGACGCCACCTGTCAAGCATGGTGGAGGCAATGTGATGGTCTGGAGTTGTTTTGGTACTGGTAAAGTGGGAGATTTGTACAAGATAAAAGGGATTTTGAATAAGGAAGTGTGGCGCCCCTGCGTCCAGGAGGCCACAAAGGGAACTGCAGCCAGGCAGGTAGGACGACAGTTGAACACCAACACCCTCACAGCCCACAAACCCACGTACAGTAGAGGGCAGCACCCAACCCGGAGCCTGGGAACTCTAGGCAGGCGAGGGGTGGTGGGTTTAGAGCAGTGGGTGGGCAAACACATAGTCAGGTGACAGAAGGTAGAAATAGTGAAGGGGGAGGAGAAAGGAGTCAGTAGGCCGAGGTAGGCTGAGCAGCAAAGAAAGAGATCACACCTCCTGGCAGAGTGGTGTGTAGGAGCGCAGAATCTGAACAGAGCCAGTGTGAGCCGCAGAGAGAAAGCACGTCCGAAGCCAACACCCCGGGAGTGTGAGGGAAGAGAGGGACGGTGATACCGGGCCCTAGCAACACGGTCGAGACGGCAGACTGCAGGCGGAGTAGCCCTCATATGATACCTGAAGACACAGTAGAGAGAGCCTGGTAGAGCCTCACACGGGAGGACTGCTGGAGGCTAGGCTGAAGTAGAGTGTCGGCTCTAGAGGGGACCGTAGTTTCACCCGGCATCCCCAGACAACCGACGGGGGACCACAACTACGCGTTAGGGTCCCTACCTCAAAAGACAGGCAGCTCAGTGGCAACCCGGAGGGCTCACAGGAGTCCAAGCCACCGCCATACTGTCCGGAGTCACACATAACCAAGTGAATAACAGAGAGAGCCAACAGCCTGGGAAGGACGCAGAGACAGAGTGAGGGGTCACAGTAGGAGAGACCTGGCTGCAGGGAGTAAAGGGAACCCGGAGGGGAAAGTGTGCCTGTGTAACTGAACTGAACTGTAAGAACTGTACAGAACTGTGAATTGAACTTGAGAACTTGAGAAGTAAACACGGTGAACCCTGAACACGACTCCCTTGTATCTCTCTGCCTGAACACGACTCCTTCCATACAGGTTTGCAGCAGATCCCCGCCTGGAGAACCACAGTTTGTAAGCAGCATCTTGACAGTAAGTGTACTGCACTCAGCACCAGGCCTGCACACTACATAATAGACTTTATTCAACACTGCCCCGGGGAACACAGCTCTGCAACGTCTAAGAGCAAGGATGAGGTCTCATCGTCACACAATTACACACGGAAAAAACCATTTTCCAGTAGCGGAGCATTTTTCTGGCCAGGGACATAACATTGACAATATGAAGGTTTTAATTTTGAGGGGTAATTTCAAATCCCAAAAGCACCGAAGAGTCTGTGAATCCAAACTAATTAGAAGTTTCAATTGTATACAGAATGGACTGAACATCGCTGATGGTTTTATGGCTCATTACCACGTCTAAACAATGTTGTTCAAAGACATGGAAATCTTAGACACCAGCTTTTCTTATAAATTAGTGTCCTAGAGACTTTATGACCACTGGGCCTGCCTGATTGAAGATCCTCTCCAAGGCAGCTTTGTTTATTTTGCCAAATGTCCAGTCCTTGTAATGTTTAATGTTTATTCAGTCAAATGTCCAATCATTTTAGTTGTGCATGCATATATTTTGAGTTTCATTCAATATCTAGTGGATCATTAAAGTTCAAGTTCATTGATATAATTTATTACATTTTAGAAGTTTAACCACTTTCCCTCTAGAGAATCCTTTCCATTATCTAATTTTAAGGGGTGCTCAAATGCTCCTCATGCTATATATATCTATAGGGAATATTTTCACTGCCCTCACATTTTGCTTTTACTAGTGGCTCATAGATCTTTGGGGCTGTGATGTAGAAGTTTAAGCTTTAACTGTAGAGAATCCTTTCCATTTATCTATATTAGGAGTTATTTTTCCTTTTTTTAGGTATGTTATATGGTAAATTAAATGGTTCCATTAAAAACTACTAATATCCTGCAAAATAACAGGTTTTGGCTCTTTGAAAGTCAGGGATTGAAAAATGGAGGTAAGAAAAAGTGAAAAATTGGCACATAAATGACGGTAAATATCTTTACATTCGCAAAATATAGAACTCAGTGTCAGGTAACAGAGGTGCCTCGATCTGAAGATTTCTCCGTCTGCCCCAGGATCATGTAGACCCACTTTAGGCTAGTTCTCAGCACATGAGATAGTGCTGTGTAGGAGCTGGCTGACTAGGGCTGGCCACGCTTATTAGGAAACAAAGCCAGACTCCTTCACACAATTTAGGAAACTCTGTCCAGTATGGGGCACAGGGCTACAAGTGGGGCCGCTAGGATTTGGGACTGGCATGGAGATTTACAAACCGGGGGACCTTTGTTAACTGAAGCCTATCAGTAAGTTCAACATCTTTCATCTTTTTGCTAGACTATCCCTTTAACTGCCGTACATGAAGCCATGGTTAGTCCTGTTAATCACAAAGGGGTTAAAAATGATCTGATGGTTCTTCAGAGAAATCTCATCCTGGACTGATCATTCACTCTTAATTCATGGGTAAAATCTGTATTCAGTAAAGACAGATTTTCCCATTACTCTGATAGGAAATGGCAGTTGGTGATTATAAGATTGTATGGAGAGGGGAGGAGCTGGAGGCGGAGACAGACATTCTGCTGCAAGTTCTCCTGAAGTGTCAGTTACAGTTCTCCATAGAACCTTATGAGCATTAATTATCTTCTCCTATCTCTATAATGAGGAAAGTCTGCATTCAATAAAGACAAATTTTCCCATTACTTAGATAAGAAATGGCAGTTTGTGATTATAAGATTCAATGGAGAGGGGAGGAGCTGGAGGCGGAGACAGACATTCTGCTGCAAGTTCTCCTGAAATGTCAGTTATAGTTCTCCATACAACTCTATGAGCACAGACTGTCATCTCCCATCTCTATCATGGGGAAAGTCTGAATTCAGTGAAGACAGATTTCCCCATAGCTGAGATAGGAGATGACAGTTGATGGTTATAAGATTCTTTGAAGAGGGAGGAGCTGGAGGCAGAGACAGACAGTCTGCTGCAAGTTCTCCTGAAATGTCAGTTACAGTTCTCCATAGAACCTTATGAGCATTAACTATCTTCTCCTGTCTCTATAATGAGGAAAGTCTGCATTTATTAAAGACAGATTTTCCCATAACTCAGATAGATGACAGTTGGTAATTATAAGATTCTATGGAGGGGGAGGGGCTGCGGGTGGAGACAGACATTCTGCTGCAAGTTCTCCTGAAATGTCAGCTATAGTTTTCCATAGAACTGTATGAGCACCGATTGTCATGTCCTATCTCTATAAAGAGGAAAGTCTGCATTCAGTGAAGACAGATTTCCCCTTTGCTGTGAGAGGAGATGACAGTTGGTGATTTTAAAATTCTATGGGGAGAGGAGGAGCTGGAGGCGGAGACACATTCTGCTGCAAGTTCTCCTGAAATGTCAGGTGCATTTCTCCATACAACGTTAGGAGCACCAACTGTTATCTGCTATCTCATTAATGGGAAAATCTATACTCGCTGAAAATAAATTTTAACTGTGCATTTAAATTATTGAGAATGAAAGATCAGTCCAGGAGAAGAAAGAAGATTTCTCTAATGGGATACATTACAAAGTTTCTTATTTTTACGTGTACTATTGATTTATGAAAAAAGCTAAAAATGTAAAATGCTGGTTATACTTTCCGATTGGATGAGATCTGGAAGTGCAAAGGACAACTGTGGAAAAACTGTGTAGGTTCTCTATAGCGGCCACTGCTGGAAGAATGTAGTACTGCATAACACTTATTCAAATAAATGGGCCGACAGGTAATAAATGGGTCCTCCAAAGTGTGGGGAGATTTTTTGCAAAGCTCTTTGCTCTGGTTAATTAACTGGGGTTCTTAGCACAATATCCAAATTCCCAAATAGGGATTGTTCTGATCCATACATCCCAACAGAGGTTCTTCTAATCCATATACCCTAATAGAGATGCTTCCAATCCAAACACAATCATAGGGATAGTTCTGATCTGCATACCCCAATGGGGATTTTTGGGATCTATATAAACTAATAGGGATTATTCTCATCCATACACCTTAATGGAGGTAGTTCTGATCCAATTACCGTAATAGGGTTTCTTGGGATCCAAACTGTCTAATAGGCATTGTTCTGATCCAAATACCCTAATAGGGATTGTTCTGACCCATGCACCTTAATTGGGGGTAGTTCTGATCCATATAACCTAATAGGATTTATTCTGATCCATATAACCTTAACAGGGCTTATGTTGATCCATATACTCTAATAGGGATTGCTCTTATTTAGACAACTTAATGGGAGTAATTCTGATCCATATACTGTGATAGGGATTGTTGGGATCAACATATCCTAATAGAGATTGTTCTGATTCTACACCTTAATTTGGCATTATTGTGATCCATATAACCTAATAGGGATTGTTCTGATCCATATATTAATTGTGGTTATTCTGATCAATATACCATAGGGTTTTTCTGATCCATATACCCTAATAGGGATAGTTCTGATCCATATATTAATAGGGGTTATTTTGATCCATATACCCTAATAGGGATTGTTGTGATCCGTATATTAATACGGGTTATTTTGATCCATATACCCTAATAGGGATTGTTGTGATCCGTATATTAATACGGGTTATTTTGATCCATATACCCTAATAGGTATTATACTGATCCATATATTAATTGGGGTAATACTGATCCATATACCCTAATAGGGGTTATTCTGATCCATATATTAATAGGGGTTATTCTGATCCATATACTCTAATAGGGATTGTTCTGATCTATATATTAATAGGGATTGTTCTGATCCATATACCCTAATAGGGGTTGTTTTGATCCATATATTAATAGGAGTAATTCTGATCCATATACCCTAATAGGGATTATTCTGATCCATATATTAATAGGGGTTATTCTGATCCATATACCCTAATAGGGGTTATTCTGATCCATATATTAATAGGGGTTATTCTGATCCATATATTAATAGGGATTATTCTGATCCATATATTAATAGGGGTTATTCTGATCCATATATTAATAGGGGTTATTCTGATCCATATACCCTAATAGGGGTTATTCTGATCCATATATTAATAGGGGTTATTCTGATCCATATATTAATAGGGGTTATTCTGATCCATATACCCTAATAGGGATTGCTCTGATCCATATATTAATAGGGGTTATTTTGATCCATATACCCTAATAGGGGTTATTCTGATCCATATATTAATAGGGGTTATTCTGATCCATATATTAATAGGGTTATTCTGATCCATATACCCTAATAGGGATTGCTCTGATCCATATATTAATAGGGGTTATTTTGATCCATATACCCTAATAGGGGTTATTCTGATCCATATATTAATAGGGTTATTCTGATCCATATACCCTAATAGGGATTGCTCTGATCCATATATTAATAGGGGTTATTTTGATCCATATACCCTAATAGGGATTGTTGTGATCCATATATTAATAGGGGTTATTTTGATCCATATACCCTAATAGGGGTTGTTCTGATCCATATCCTCTTATTGGAGTCAATTTGATTCATATTATCTAGTAGGATTTTTTCTAATCCATATAACCTAATAGGATTTGTCCTGATCCAAACACCCTAATAGGGCTTTTGAATAGAGATGCACGTTGCCAGGGCATGCTGGGAGTTGTAGTTTCATAACTTTCGAGCCACAGGTTGGAGACCCAGGATATAGTGAACTCCATCTTCTACCTTGTGTGTAAGCTTACAGTCACAGCCCCGGGGATCCATTGTATGTGGTTACTGTACTGATGTAAACTGTGACTATATCCGCATGATCGCCTCCTCGCTGCCTTGTTTTACCGATCAGTTTAGGTTTCACATCTCGGGGGGGAACATTAGTAACATTCATCTCCGAAACTATTCCTACGTGTCCCTATAATCACACAATGGGGCTTATAATGATCAAATAATACACAGGCAGGAGATGATTGGCAGCCGGGGCTGTTGATCTAATCTGACGGTCATCAGCCCGACTATTACCCTCCAGGATCATGCAAGTAACAATTACCACCTATACACAGTGACTGGAAATAATCCCATCATTCCCTGATGAGCGCAGAAATGTACCAATCACTGATCCCTAAATGTAATCACCCCCTTATTACTCCAATTTCTTTTTATACAAAAACTCTGCATGGATTTTCCCCCTTTAGGATATGTGCACACTAAGTTTGGAGCGGTTTCGCTGAAAAACCACCTGAAAAAGCGCTAGCAAAACGCTTAAAGAATGAACTGTTGAACGTGAAAGCTTAGACTTTTAAGACTCTTTTGCTGAATTCACAGCCTGTGCATAAAGTAGTGCTGTCGATGGTACTGATGTCTGCCTGTGTCTGCTCTGCCACTGTCCATAGTGCAGAAGTTAGAACATCAGGATTGCAGAACATGCGCTGTGTAAAAAATTGGATCCAGTAAACGATCCGATTTTTTCCTGGATCCAGCGCCCATAAACTCTCATGTTATGGGTGCCGGATTGCCCTGTATCTGTCTGCTCTGCCACTGACCTTGGTGCTGAATTCATAGCCTGTGCATGAAGTAGTGCTGTCCATGGTGCTGAAGTCCGCCTGTGTCTGCTCTGCCGCTGTCCATAGTGCTAAAGTTAGAACGGCAGGATTGCTGAACATGCACTGTGTAAAAAATCGGATCCGGTAAACGATCCGATTTTTTCCCGGATCCGGCGCCCATAAACTCTCATGTTATGGGTGCGGATTGCCCTGTATCTGTCTGCTCTGCCACTGACCTTGGTGCTGAATTCATAGCCTGTGCATGAAGTAGTGCTGTCCATGGTGCTGAAGTCCGCCTGTGTCTGCTCTGCCGCTGTCCATAGTGCTAAAGTTAGAACGGCAGGATTGCTGAACATGCACTGTGTGAAAAATCGGATCCGGGAAACAATCCGATTTTTTCCTGGATCCGGCGCCCATAGACACTCGTGTTATAGGTGCTGGATTGCCCCGGATCCGTCTGCTCTGCCCCTGTCCTTGGTGTTGAATTCACAGCATGTATACAGTATGACGTAGTGCTGTCCATGGTGCTAAAGTCTGCCTGTGTCTACTCTGCCGCTGTCCATAGTGCTGAAGTTAGAACTGCAGGATTGCTGAACATGCACTGTGTAAAAAATTGGATCCGGTAAACGATCTGATTTTTTTCCCGGATCCGGCACCCATACACTCCCATGTTACGGGTGCCAGATTGCCCCGGATCCGGTTTTGTCCGATTTTTTACACCGGAGACAAAAAAATGCTGCAGGCTCCAATTTTGTGCCCGGTAAAAAACTGGACAAATACGAATCCGGCACAGAATACACAAAACCGGATGGCCAAATAGGACCAATCCGACACCATAGGGATACATGGAAGGCAAAACCGGATCAGGTTCTCTCCTGTTCAAATCGGACAGCACCTGATGTACCAAATCATGGTGTGAAGCCGGCCTTAGGCTACATTCACAAAGACAGATATTGAAGTGATCAAAATTGATGTAACTAAAAAATTCAATGTGAACAGAAACCCCCCTGTACATGAGAACTGGATACAAAATCAGCATTAAGCGGCCGTCACACGCTGAGATATCGCTAAAGATATCGTAGACGAAGTTAAATTTGCATATCGTCCGAACGACGCGCAAAATCGTTCATCACGACGCTACACCCACAGACATCGCTCAGACGATTCCTCGATCCACCGATCCAGCGATCGTCTGAGAGATGCAGTTATCAGCAGTAGACATCGTTCAGCTAAAGTCACACAGAAATCTCCTAAACGATGTGGGAGCAAATGTGGGCGTTATCGGAGCCGATAGGCGTGGTACATGGGCTCCAAGCTGCGCCCCTCACTACACCATTGGTGCTCAGTACTGCGTCCTCATTGGGTCAGATGTCCTTTGAAACATGGCGGCCTCATCCCCACAATGTCCTGTGATATTGATCGTAATGTATATGTGTGCTGTAGCACATAACTAAATTGCAATGGGCAAAACGTACAGCCGCGTTATGTGTGCCGCGCCCGCCAACATTGTGTGGGTATATGACAAGGTGGACACTATATAGCAGGGTCGGGGACCACGCAGAATCGATTATCAAGTTGACGCAATTGGGTGCACAGTTCGGAGATATTGTGCAGCCGACGCCTATGTGTGGTGCTGAAGACAGCGCTTTCAAAATGGCGCCCTGTGAGGGCAGCCAATGGCAACGCATCATCTTCCACCAATGCGAGCTAGTGGTGAAGCAGCCAATCCGAAACCATTTCGTTGCACGAATCACCACTGAGGAGGTCAGGCAATAGGAAACTCCTGACACGCCTACGTGATGGATTTTGCCATCGCTGAAATCACACGTTTCGTCTGATGTCGGGAATTTACACGTGTCGATTGTGCGTAGTTAATTGGGCGATATCGTCAGATCTGAGAACCGAACCTCAGATCACGATTTAGAGATTTGATCAGATATCGCTCGTCGTATCTGGCCGTCACACGCACAGACATCGCTTACGCGATGTTTAATCTGCCGCTTTCAAGCGATATCTTGCACGATATCTCAGCGTGTGACGGCCGCCTTAGGCTGTTTCCACATTGGGTTTTTTCTGCAGCCAAAAACTATTCATGACAGTAAAAAAAGCTGCATTTTTGGTGTTATTTGTCTACAGCACATGTGTAATAAAGTTTGTTTCACTCACTATTGAAGCAACAAAAAAATACAGTTGCATTTTGCGGAGTTCTTGCACTTTCTCATTACTTTCAATGGTGAAAAAGCACAAAATTGGAATTGACAAAAAACAAAGCAGTAAGGGATTCATCCCTAAAAAAAAATGTGCAAAAGTTTAGACTACTCTGGGTTCTGCAAATAGTGAGCACGAGAGATCCGATCTGTAAATCATTGTATTCTTTTTTTCTATTTTATTCTCAGGGTGACTGATCTGGTTGTGGGGGAATGGTCTGGTTGGAAGAGACTGGTCTGGTTGGAAGAGACTGGTCTGGTTGGGGGGGACTGCTTTGGTTGGGTGGTGACTGGTCTGGTTGGGAGGAACTGGTCTGGTTGGGGGTGACTGGTCTGGTTGGGGGGACTGCTTTGGTTGGGGGGTGAATGGTCTGGTTCGGAGGGTCTGGTCTGGTTGGGGGGCTGACTGGTCTGGTTGAGGGGACTGCTTTGGTTGGGGGGGGTGACTGGTCTGGTTGGGAGGGACTGGTCTGGTTGGGTGTGACTGGTCTGGCTGGGGTGTGACTGGTCTGGTTGGGGGGTGACTGGTCTGGCTAGGGGTGACTGGTCTGGTTGGGGGGACTGGTCTGGCTAAGGAGTGACTAGTCTGATTGGGCTGTGACTGGTCTGGTTGGGGGGGACATGTCTGGTCGAAGGGGATTAGTCTGGCTGGGTGACTGGTCTGGTTTGGGGTGACCAGTCTGGTTGGGGTGACTGGTCTTGTTGAAGGGGACTGGTCTGGTTTAAGGGTGACTAGTCTGGTTGAGGGAGGACTGGTGTGATTGGAGGGTGACTGGTCTGGTAGGGGGAGATTGGTCTGGCTGGGGGGTGACTGGTCTGGTTGGACTGTGACTGGTCTGGCTGCGGGTGACTGGTCTGGCTGAGGGGTGACTGGTCTGGTTGGGGGGATTGGTCTAGCTAGGGTGACTAGTCTGGTTGGGATGACTAGTCTGGTTGGGGTAACTGGTGTAGTTGAGGGGGGATGGGTCTAGTTGAGGGGGGACTGGTCTGGTTGGGTGGTGACTGGTCTGGTTAGGGGAGACTGGTCTGGCTGGAGGGTGACTGGACTGGTTGGGGGGAAACTGGTCTGGTTGGGGAGTGACTTGTCTGGTTGGGGTGCGACTGGTCTGGTTGGGCGGTGACTGGTCTGGTTGGGCTGTGACTGGTCTGGCTGGGGCTGACTGGTCTGGTTGGGGTGTGAGTGGTATGGTCGGGGGGGTGACTGGTCTGGTTGGGGGGTGAGTGATCTAGTTGTAGGGTGACTTGGCCGCAGCGAATGTGTGGTGCCTCCTGTGTAAGGAAATACATGGTGTCTAGGGTATTAGGATACATAGATATGTTCTATCTGTAAGTATGGATTAGAAGGGTCCGTTTAAAAAAAAATGTAGCCCCTTTTATTTGATAGATTTGATACTTATTTGTAAGAACGATCGGGGAGTGACGAATCTCATCACCAAACCTGAGTATAAATCACAGGGTAAAGAAAACATACAATACATGAACTACCCGGAGGAGACGTAGTGACACGCTCAGCTATGCACAGCGCTCTGAGCTCTGCTTTATTAGTTATTTTACTGATTTTTAGTATCATTATTATTATTTATTTATACTGATACAAATATTTAGTGGTAACTCATCATAAAATTACATATAGTCTGTGTTTATATGCTCTACTCATACATACTGCTCCACTGTATACCATGGTGAATACTTACATCCACTTGATGAGTATTAGAGCCATAATTTGTATTTGAGGAAGTTTGATCATTTAGAAAGGTGAGAAGAGATGACAAGATAATAATTTAGCTCAGATAGATAGATAATGTATAGGTATATAGTTAATAGATAGATAATAGAAGCATAGATGGATAGATAGATAATGAGATGATAGATACACATGCATCTCAATGAATTAGAATATCTATTTCAAGTGTTTCTTTCTGTTAATGTTGATGATTATGGCTTACAGTCAATGAAAACCCAAAGGTCATTATCTCAGAAAATTAAAGTAGTGAGGATGAAGAGTTAAAAACTGTGCTGTCGTATTCCACGAGACATCAAAGGGTGAATGTAATATTGATTATTAGTCAAAGCGTTTCAGAGCTCCCTGGCCCCTTCCTCAGAACAAATCAATATCATATTGCCATGTTTCAGGAAGTTCTGAAACGCGTTGACTAGCAGCCGTGATATGCTTTTATAGTGGTTGTGTGGTACTTTAATTCTATGAGATAATGACCTTTGGGTTTTCATTGGCTGTATGCCATAATCATCAACATTAACAGAAATAAACACTTGAAATAGATCCCTCTGTGTGTAATGAGTCTATGTAATATAAGTTTTTCACTTTATGCATTGAATTACTGAAATAAATTAACTTTTTGATGATATTTTAATTCATTGAGATGCACTTGTATATGATAGATGGATGGATGGAAGGATGGATGGATAGTAGAAAAAATGGGGAGCAGCACTGTTAGAAATATAGGGTGCAAATTAACCGAGCTATCTTCAAAACTCCTTATACATACTAATAAAAAGAAGGCTGCAGCAGTCCTGTTGTTAGATGAAAATCAATCCTTTAATCCGGTCCTGGGTATCTTTGGCCAAAAACACACAGGGCCGGATTAAAGGATTGATTTTCATCTAACAACAGGACTGCTGCAGCCTTCTTTTTATTAGGATAGATAGATAGATAGATAGATAGATAGATAGATAGATAGATAGATAGATAGAGAGAGATAGAGATAGATAGATAGATGAGATAGATGATAGATAGATAGATAGATAGATAGATAGATAGATAGATAGATAGATAGATTAGATAGATAGATAGATAGATAGATAGATAGATAGATAGATGAGATAGATAGATAGATAGATAGATAGATAGATAGATAGATAGATAGAGAGATAGAGAGCTAGAGACAGATAGATAGATAGATAGATAGATAGATAGATAGAGAGATAGAGAGCTAGAGACAGATAGATAGATAGATAGATAGATAGATAGATAGATAGATAGATAGATAGATATAGAAGATAGATAGATAGATAGATAGCTAGCTACGCAAAAAATTGAACAGCACCAAAAAAATTAAAGTGCAAGGCCCCTTACCAACCATAATTACTGGTAAACAACATAATAATGAAAAAAGCAGGCAGCACTCCAAAAATCAAGTGAAAAAAATGGACTTTAAAAGCCCCTATCACATGGCAACATTTCGGTTGTGTGACTAACCTATATCAAGCATTAATTGGCCTGATAAAGGTTAGACAGACAACCGAAACGTTGCCATGTGATAGGGGCTTTTAAAGTCCATTTTTTTCACTTGATTTTTGGAGTGCTGCCTGCTTTTTTCATAGATAGATAGATAGATAAAAAAAGTGGGTCAGGGAGCAGCATAAACAGCTGAAAAGCAGGTGCAGGCAAATCAAACCTTATCTTTAAAGGTTGTAGACAAATCCAGGTCTGGAGAAAGACTTGCAGCACTCCAAGTTCTCAGTGTGAAAAGAACTTTCTTTATTAGGACAAAGACTTGTTAGCACAAAGGTGCCTGAGGAAAAGTCTTTGTCCTAATAAAGAAAGTTCTTTTCACACTGAGAACTTGGAGTGCTGCAAGTCTTTCTCCAGACCTAGATAGATAGATAGATAGATACCCCTATTAGAGTGTATTAGAGCGCTCCTCCTGCCTACTTTCTCCCTATCATTACCTGCCCTCTACCACTTGTCAGCTATGCTGAGTCTCAGGCGCAGGATTAGCAGCCGCCTCTGGTCAATCAGGCTCCATCCAGGCTCATCAGACAATAAAGCCATGGCCGCCGGGCACAGAACAATAATCACTTGTATTATTTCCATCCCTCTGTGCAGATCAGAGCAAATTACACCCAATCTCTCCTGCTCCCAATACAGCCCAATTACCGCATCACACGGGAGCAGAGCCGCCCCGAGCGCCAACTAACCGCTGCGCTGCCCTCATCCTCCAGGGCCCAGACTCCACAGGAGGAAACATCAGAACTTAGGAAAACCTCATCATAAATACAATCAGCAGAGACCTGACAATCCCAGGACACTTGAATAAAGACACACAGACATTCAGCAGAAATATGTATATATATATACTGTATATCCTCCTGGGAGAAGGGTGACATCAGAGCAGAAACCTCTAAAATGGGCAAATTAGTCACATATTGTTACCTGAAGTCTGAGAAATGCTGGAATTACAATCTTATACATTAGATATTTGTTGCACTTTCTTATCTATTCTAAAAACTTTAAGAAAAAATAGCACATCTCTCAAATATTTCCTGTAAGTATGTATTATAGGCTTAAATAATATGTAAAATACATCTTAAAAAAATCTCTCTATATATATAGCATTTTTCTCTTAGATATTTATTTATCTAGTAATAATCTGTTTATCTACAGTATCCTTCTGTGTATGTATCTATCTATTAATCTGTCTTATCTATCACCTATAAATCGAATACAACTAGCTAATTATCTTTTTTCTTTTACTATCTATCTATCTATCTATCTATCTATCTATCTATCTATCTATCTTTCTATCTATCTATCTATCTATCTATCTATCTATCTTATCTGTCTGTCTGTCTGTCTGTCTGTCTGTCTATCCGTCTATCTATCAAACTATCTAGCTGTGCAATATTCTATCTATCCATCTATTTATCCACCTATTATATTTCCTCATATATTCTAAAAACTCTAAGAAAAAAATAAACATCTGCTGAAATATTTACTTACAACCAATTAATATTTTATAAAATACATGTATGTATCAATCTATCCAGATTAAAATAAAGATAGATAGATAGATAGATAGATAGATAGATAGATAGATAGATAGATAGATAGATAGATAGATAGATAGATAGATAGATAGATAATAGAGGTGGATATATAGATAATAGAGAAGTAGATAGATAAATAAATTGATTAATAGACAGATAGATGATAGATGATAGATAGATAGATAGATAAATAGATAGATAAATAGATAGATAGATAGATAGATAGATAGATAGATAGATAGATAGATAGATAGATAGATAATAGAGGTTGATGTATAGATAATAGATGAGTAGATAGATAAATAAATTTATTAATAGACAGATAGATGATAGATAGATAATAGAGGTAGATAGATAATAGAGAGGGATAAATAGATAGATAGATAGATAGATAGATAGATAGATAGATAGATAGATAATAGATATAGATAGATAGATAGATAATAGAGGTGGATATATAGATAATAATAGAGAAGTAGGTAGATAAATAAATTGATTAATAGACAGATTGATGATAGATAAATGGTTTGATAATAGATAGATGATAGATAGATGATAGATAAAAAGATAGATCAATAATAGAGAAAGAAATAAGGAAAAAGAAAACGTTTTTTTATGTAGATTGATAGATAGATAGATAGATAGATAGATAGATAGACCTATATTCTGTATATACAGGCCCACACAAAATCTTTGTCCTTCCAGTAGAGCCGCTATATAGGGTAAATATCCAGAATATAACAAGTACCTATTGGGAATAAAGTACAAGTTCCTAGGCGCCCAGCCTGTGCCGGTAGATCCCGGTTCCGCCCTAGGTGTGATGCCGGATGCCGCTCTATCACCTCTCCGCGGCGGCCGCTCTTGAGTTGGACCGGGCGCTCCCCACATATGGGTCTTCCTCACCCACAGCTGGCAGTCGCTCCAAATGACTGTGCCACTCTGAAGCCGTAATGAATAAATAAGTTCTGGGAGCTATGAAAAACCAACAGGATGGTTCATCTTGGTGACACTTGTACTAACCATTAATGTCATGTTTGAACTTAATTCTACAGAATGGTTGGGGGATGGGTGGGAGAGGGGAATAAAAAAAGAGAGATACAAAAAAAAGGGAGGGAGCAGGGGAATGCATGCGGAAGGGAGGGCAGAGGAAAGAGTAATAAAGGGATAGAAGATGAGGAAGGAATACAGCAGTCCCCGAATATCAGCCATGGTCTGTTGGGTGAAGAGCGAGCCACTAAGGTTTCTGGCAGGGCCTGTCAGCTCTCGTCAGGGTCCAAACCGGGCTGCAAATACATAATCACTAAATAAGGTCTTGTATTTGACACACAGCAGTATTAGGCAAAATGCCTCTGCCAGCCGACGGTGTTAGGAGCTCCGGACGGAGACATACCTGCTCTGTGACAGCAGTTTACCATGTTGGACCGTCAATGTCTTTGATGTTTTCCATTCATTTCCATTGCCTCTTGTGGAATTCTAAACAACCCAAAAAGTTGTAAATCCTAAATATCAGAATCTAAAACTTTTTTAAGACTTCCTTGATACAACATATGCACATTCCACATCCAGGAGCTTCTCTGTCCTCCCATTCTACATCCATACTGTAGACATTAATATGGAGTTGGCCTCTCAACTGCTCCTCTGCTGGGAAGACTTTCTACGAGATTTTGGAGGTGTTTGTGGGAATTTTTGCACTTCATTCAGAAGAGCATATGTGAGATGACACTGATATTGGGATCAGGCCGGACTCACAATCTCTGCTTTAGTTGTTGGATGGTGTTGTGGTCCAGACTTTGTGTGGCCGGTCATTTTCTTCCACCAAACATGTTCTGCATGTCCCACCAAGCATTTCCATCCATGTTCCATCAAACAGGTTCTTCCATGTTCCACCAAACATGTTCTTAAGTGTTACGTCAAGCATGATCTTCCATGTTCCACCAAACATGTTCTTCCATGTTCCATCAAACTTATTTTTCATATTCCACCAAATATGTTCTTCCACGTTCCACCTAGCTTGTTCTTCCATGTTCCACCACGTTCCACCAAGCATGTTCTTCCATGTTCTACCAAACATGTTCTTCCATATTCCGCCAAACATGTTCTTCCATGTTCCATCAAGCATGATCTTCCATGTTCCACCAAACATGTTCTTCCATGTTCCATCAAACTTATTTTTCATATTCCACCAAATATGTTCTTCCACGTTCCACCTAGCTTGTTCTTCCATGTTCCACCACGTTCCACCAAGCATGTTCTTCCATGTTCCACCAAACATGTTCTTCCATATTCCGCCAAACATGTTCTTCCATGTTCCATCAAGCATGTTCTTCCATGCTCCACCAAACATGTTCTTCCATATTCCACCAAACATGTTCTTCCATGTTCCATCAAGCATGTTCTTCCATATTCCACCAAACATGTTCTTCCATGTTCCATCAAACATATTTTCCATATTCCACCAAATATGTTCTTCCATGTTCCACCTAGCTTGTTCTTCCATGTTCCACCAAACAAGTTCCTCCATGTTCCACCAAGCATGTTTCTCCAGGTTCCACCAAACATGTTCTTAAGTGTTACGTCAAGCATGATCTTCCATGTTCCACCAAACATGTTCTTCCATGTTCCATCAAACTTATTTTTCATATTCCACCAAATATGTTCTTCCATGTTCCACCTAGCTTGTTCTTCCATGTTCCACCACGTTCCACCAAGCATGTTCTTCCATGTTCCACCAAACATGTTCTTCCATATTCCGCCAAACATGTTCTTCCATGTTCCATCAAGCATGTTCTTCCATGCTCCACCAAACATGTTCTTCCATATTCCACCAAACATGTTCTTCCATGTTCCATCAAGCATGTTCTTCCATATTCCACCAAACATGTTCTTCCATGTTCCATCAAACATATTTTCCATATTCCACCAAATATGTTCTTCCATGTTCCACCTAGCTTGTTCTTCCATGTTCCACCAAACAAGTTCCTCCATGTTCCACCAAGCATGTTTCTCCAGGTTCCACCAAACATGTTCTTCCATGTTCCACCAAACATGTTCTTCCATGTTCCATCAAGCATGTTCTTCCATATTCCACCAAACATGTTCTTCCATATTCCATCAAGCATGTTCTTCCATATTCCACCAAACATGTTCTTCCATGTTCCATCAAGCATGTTCTTCCATATTCCACCAAACATGTTCTTCCATGTTCCATCAAACATATTTTTCATATTCCACCAAATAAGTTCTTCCACGTTCCACCTAGCTTGTTCTTCCATGTTCCACCAAACATGTTCCTCCATGTTCCACCAAACATGTTTTTCCATATTCATCCAAACATGTTCTTCCATGTTCCACCAAACATATTTCTCCATGTTCCACCAAGCATGTTTCTCCATGTTCCACCAAACATGTTCTTCCATGTTCCACCAAACATGTTTTTCCATGTTCTACGAAACATGTTCTTCCATGTTCCACCAAGCATGTTTTTCCATGTTCTACGAAACATGTTCTTCCATGTTCCACCAAGCATGTTCTTTCATCTGTGTATGGACCTTGTGGACTGGGCACAGTCATGAGGAACAGAAAAGATCTTCCCCAAACTGTTCCCACAAAGCTGGAGGCTATAATTGTCCACAATGTCTTGTGCTGAAAGATTAAGATTTCCCTTCACCAGAGTACAGACAAAATATAAAATTTCCAACATCCACAGAGATGGGAAAATATAGCAGTTTGGGGCTTTAGAAAATGGAGACACAAACCATTTTTTTCTTCAAAAATTCAGACTTTTTTAAAACTATTAAAATATATCAAGTATAAATAATAATGATACACGCTTGGTTCCCCTGTATTCATACTGACCTGGAGAATCGTTGTAAGATAACATCGACCATTCAATGAACACCATAAAAAAATTGAAATTTTAAATATTTTTCCCCATTATATGATAAAGTAAATGGTGTCATTTGAAAGTATAAACCAGTAATAAATGATAAACCAAGAGTAAAGAATAGCTGAAAGACGTCATTTTTTAATGGTGATTTTTTTGGGATTTCTGTCTGATCACTCGCTGCTTTTATGGAAGAAATAAATGTAAAGTTTTAACAGCTCCTTACTAACCAAAATCCCACAATGTCTGTCCACTATCTCGTCTTTCTTTTCTGCTCGATTTCTAAAACTGAACATGGACAAAACAGAGTTCATCATCACTCTACCCCTCCACCAGACCTATCCATCAAAGTCAATGGCTGTTCACTCACCTCAGTCCCACATGCTCGGTGCCTCGGGGTAATCTTTGACCCCACACTCTCTTTCAAACCACATATCCAAGCCCTTGCCATCTCCTGCTGACTCCAACTCAAAAATATTTCTCGGATCCGTACATTCTTTGACCAAGAAACCGCAAAAAAACTTGTGCATGCCCTCATCATCTCCTGCATCGACTATTGCAACCTCCTACTCTCTGGCCTCCCGTCCAGCACGCTTGCACCCCTCCAATCTATCCTAAACTCTGCTGCCCAACTAATCCACCTGTCTCCTTCCTACTCCCCGGCCTCTCCTCTCTGCAAGCCATTCACTGGCTTCCCATTACCCAAAGACTCCAGTTCAAAACCCTAACTATGACATATAAAGCCATCCACAACCTGCCTCCTCCATGCATCTGTGACATGATCTCCCAGTACTTACCTTCATGCCACCTGCGATCCTCTCAAGATCTCCTGCTCTCTTATCTCTTCTTCTCACAACCACATACAAGATTTCTCCTGTGCCTCCCCTATACTCTGGAATATCTTGCCGCAACACATCAGGCTCTCGCCTACCATGGAAACCTTCAAAAGAAACCTGAAGAGCCACCTCTTCAGACAAGCCTACAACCTGCAGTGATCCTCAGTCCATTATGCCACCATATGACCAGCTCTACCCTCACCTACTGTATCCTCACCCATCCCTCATGGGAGGGTCCGCTCTCCTCACCAACTGTCTCCTCCCCCATCTCTTGTAGACTGTGAGCCCTCATAGGCAGGGTCCTCTCTCACCTACTGTCTCTTCATCCATCCTTTGTAGACTGTGAGTCCTTGCAGGCAGTTTCCTCTCCCACCTACTGTCTCTTCACCTATCACTTATAGACTGTGAGCCCTCATGGGCAGGGTCCTCTCTCCTCAACTACTGTATCCTCACCCATTCCTTGTAGACTGTGAGTCCTAGTGGGCAGGGTCATCTCTCCTCACCTACTGTATCCTCAGCCATCCCTTGTAGACTGTAAGCCCTCATGGGCAGGGTCCTCTCTTCTCACCTACTGTATCCTCACCCATCCCTTGTAGACTGTAAGCCCTCACGGGCAGGGTCATCTCTCCTCACCTACTGTATCCTCACCCATCCCTTGTAGACTGTAAGCCCTCACGGGCAGGGTCATCTCTCCTCACCTACTGTATCCTCACCCATCCTTGTAGACTGTGAGCCCTCACAGGCAGGGTCATCTCTCCTCACCTACTGTATCCTCACCCATCCTTGTAGACTGTGAGCCCTCGTGGACAGGGTCCTCTCTCCTCACCTACTGTATCCTCACCCATCTCTTGTAGACTGTGAGCCCTCGTGGGCAGGGTCCTCTCTTCTCACCTACTGTATCCTCACCCATCCCTTGTAGACTGTGAGCCCTCAGGGGAGGGAGGGTACTCTCTCCTCCTATACCTGTCTGTGCCTTGTAGTGTTCATTAATATTGTACTTGTCTTTTCACATGTAAAGCCCCATGGAATAAATAACGCTATAATAATAAATAATAACAATATACACAATTTTTCATCGTGAGATGGTCTTTTTCCATTGTTGGTCTTTTCTTTCCTTTTTTCTTTCATTTATTCCATGTGGATAAAAAGACCTCAAAGGATAACAGAGGACTTGGTGAGCTGATCGCTTTGTATGACTTGTCCTGCAAAAAAAAAAAAAAATTAATAATTTGGGGCTCTTGGATGAAGGCAAGGAAAGAAACAATGGTATAAATGGCTGCAGCCGGTATGGGATAACGTGCATGGACCCGATGGAATGTAAAGCCTAAAACTAAAAGTCAAGTTATGGTAAACCATGTAGATCACAGAGGATCAACCAGTGATGGAGAATCCGGATCAAGTACAGTCATACTAAGAATTATAGCTGGGAAACCTTTTACCCCTAACCCTGGTTACTTACACCCTGAAGTGGCTAAGCCTCCATAGTTATGGAGACCCGTGACCATGTGACCAGGTAGTCACATAAATACCGGGACTGGGGACGTGCCATTAATCTTGACCCAGATTTATTAATTAGCTCTAAAATGACACTTCCCCATGAATAAGCATTTACAATAATAATTAGCTCCCATGAATTTTGACATCTGCTCCTCCGACCCCGCAGAACGGTTGACCGGCATTAACTGTTTTAAGGACAGACTTTGCCATTTAATTAAGTGTGTGGGGAAAGGGGCTCTTGTATTGCAGAATATCACTGCTTCATTGGATAAAAGGGTATAAGATAAATATCAACTTAATCTGTAACTCATTATTAAGGGATGTATCATCAGAAAATTATCAGTTTTTTTTGTGGGAAATGTATTTTTTTTCTATCACAATATCTGTTAAATATGAGAAATCTTGCAATTTTCATACCATTCTTCCTGTAAATGCACATGAACATTGGGAGCAATACACCGGTTCAGACCCTACATCTCATGAGTAAGCACAAAGGTCATCGTGCAGGGAAGAAAAGCTGTGAAATTACCTATTGTGATTGGTGGATCCTATATTATCAGCTGTGTATAGCGATGTGAGATGGGCAGACCCTTAGAAGTTCGGGTTCTGGGGGTTCTGCCAGACTTTTTCTTTAAAGTTCTGTTTTGGACCCAAACTTGACCCGAACCTCGTTGGAAGTCACTGATTGGACAGTGCGTCACACCAAACTCTACTTTAAATAATAGGTCATTTTCTGATGGCACATTTCCTTATTTGGTTTATAAGATCAAAATTCTGCCCAAAACAAGAACTTATCATTGATATAGTAAGACCCTTTTACACGGGCTAATGCGAACTGTATGGGGGCATTGTTACTGCGGTCATTTTCTCCCCATACAATCTTTATATTGTTGGCCACACATTCCCCGTTGACACAGAAAGATGTACCGTAGGCAGCAGTGAATTGAGGTCCATTTTACCGATTCAGTTCGCCAATAGTTCAGAGTTTTTCTCGTTGGTGGTATGTTTATTAAGGCAAATAGTTGGGGAAAACGTTCTTATAATGATAATACAATATTTGTTCTCATATTATACACTTAACTAAAATCAGGAACCAGTAAAAAAAGGTTCCAAAAAATCCTATAGTTCAATATTTCCATAGATAGATTATCAGGAGTTCCAGAAAACTCAGTGTATATCAATAGAATCTTCAGAAGAATGAATAAAAAGATAAGCCTTTAGTCATAGTGGGACATGTATCTTGGGAGTCTTGGGAGCAGAAAGCACTGATTCCTGGATGCACGTTTCACTACATATTGTAGCTTCATTAGGATGGGTCTTTTATTCAAGCCCATCAGCTAGGTAATTAAAGACCTTTTTTACTCAGAACAATAATTGTTTAAAGGAAACTTTAAAAAAATATTGTTCTGTGTAAAAAGATCTTTAATTACCTAGCTGATGGGCTTGAATAAAAGACCCATCCCTATGAAGCTACAATATGTAGTGAAACATGTATCCAGGAATCAGTGCTTTCTGCTCTCAAGACTCCCAAGATACATGTCCCACTATGACTAAAGGCTTATCTTTTTTATCATTCTTCTGAGGATTCTATTGATATACACTGAGTTCTCTGGAACTCCTGATAATCTATCCATGGAAATATTGGATTATAGCATTTTTTGCATCTTTTTTATCCTGGCTCCTGATTCTAGTTAAGTGTATAATATGAGAACAAATATTTTATTCTCATTATCTGGTCTATGTATTAATTTCATAATGGTTAATCTAGTGCGTAGGGGTTATACTTCACGGATCTGTAGTGTTTGGATTATTAAATCTGTCCCTGGTTTTAAGCTATGTGATATACTAATTAGGGTTTAATTATAATATGATTGTTATTAGAATGACTTAAGTCTCTTATTATTTTTTTCTAGTAGTAGAATTTTAATGTGTTTCGCCAAATAAAGGCAAAAATATCTATGATGTAGATGACATAGGTCCCATATGACGGTAGAAATTCTAATAAATAAAAACCTGGATAAATGACTTGTCTCCAATAGTTCAATTTGTTGAAGGAATCGGAATCAACCATCAGCAAAGAGTTCCATGATCTCACTGCTCGAACAGTAAAGAATCCAGACCTTCTTTCCTCTTAAAGTAGAGGATGCTATCTCATTGTTGCAGGCCGAAGTAAACACAAATGATAAGGCTTATTAGAAATATCCCTGTACTGTACATTGTTATATTTAGGCATTGTGATTGGATCATCCCTAAACTGTTATTTTTCTAATTCAATTAAAAAAATGAATCTGTCTTGATACTACAGTACAGCCATTCCCTTTAAAGAGAACCTATTAGGTCGTTCTACTCCCCTAGCCAATCACTAGCTGTCTCTTCACCTTCCTAGCTGATCCCTAACCATCCCTGTCTCACCTAAAAGTGCCCTATAAAGATTGAGAAAAATGAGGTATAAAGTCTGAATCTGGAGACTGGAAAGGCGGGCTCTGGGGCTCCATTCTCCCCTCCTCGCCAGCATTCAGCGTGCCCCACTGGGCGTCCTTGTTCTTTGTGTTGTGCCTCCTCTTTTATGAACTTCCCGTCCCCTTGCTGCAATGATATGACAGGCTGGAATGTCATATCTGGCCCAGTGCATTGTGGGGAGGATCATGTGCTCGGCCCGGCTCCAGCGCATGCTGAAGCCGAGCCGTGCACGTCATAAGGCCCCACAATGCATCGGGCCAGATACTAACTTTTATAGAGACAAAATGATGTTCTTGTCATCAGCATATCTGCCTCTTTTAACGTATTCCATGATTTTATTTGCCTTTACAGCAGCTGCCTGATACTGGCTACTAATTGTCATGTGTCTGGGTTTGAACCCTTAAGCCTGTGCTTTGTGGTCGGTTTGTCTGTCTCCTGAGCCACAGCAGATAAAACTCTTGGTGTTTATTATCTGCTGTCCTTGCTTTAATCTTTTAGGTTTACAGGTGGTTTTATTTATCCATTTATCCAATCACCTTTTGGGTGTGGCTGTATATACCTTCCCCCTGCTGGTATTTCCTGCTGGTGACATTCTCATGTGGATGTCCAGCCATACTGCTGTTGTTAATGCCAGTAAGTGTAGGACCAGCTGGGGTTTATCTCTCTGCTGTTTCTGCTTTTCACCCTGCACCTATCTTCTGTTTGCAGCTAGAAATTAGGCGCCAAAGTATCTAGCAGTACTTACTTCATAAATTTACAAATAAATACTTTCATTTGGTATTTTGTGGTTTGTTTTAACTCATTCTGGTAACCCTTTCTATCTCTTTCCATTCTTTAGGTAAATAGCACTCTGCTCTGCCTCTCGGTTCCTTAGGAGATACGTGAAGCACTTGACGGACGGACGTTCATGCATCAAAGGTCCGAGTTGCCATAGTTTAGTCTGGGATTAGGCCTATTCCAGTCCATGCAAGAACCACTAGGGACCACAGGGTCCGAAACTCTAGTCTGTACAGGAACCGACTGGGTTAGTTATAGTATTTTTATTATTTAATATTAAAGTGCCATTTAGTGTATGGTGCTTTACATTATTATCAGTATTATTTTACACAATCATAACACTAATATTGTGGTTTCTTTTATCCAGTGTTTTACTGTTTAGTACATAATTGTACACTCTCTTTCCACAGCCCATTTAAAGTGTCTCTAGATATCTGTGTTTGTCCTGATTCCTTACAGCTCAACTACCTTTTGTGTTACAACATCCCGTAATTTTAGAAGTAAACAATTTAGTTAGGTTGTTTTTACATAGAGGCTATAGAAACAGTTGTTTTACTGGCTGAAAAAAGTAGAGATCCCCAATACTGACCCCTGAGTTACCCTGCTGGTACCTGTGACTTCCTAGTGTAATATCCTTTTCTCTTAGCTTCACATCTTCTATTGTTCTATATACCGGAGGTATTTTTGTTCCTAGTCTAAGTATGATAACCTCGAAAGCCCGTCTTACTATTATTGTATTACAATCATCATTTAATTATATTGTTATTACTGTGTTTTATACTGGTGTAGGACTTTTAGTATTTGTTTGGCATGACATTCTACACGTTTCTCTCTTCTCTATATGACTTTACCACTTGAAACCTCTCATCAGTTAAGCCATATGGATGTGGTTTAGTTTTTTTATTTTGTGAAATTTTAGTTCATGTGATTATTATTACAGTAATAGGTGGAACACAATCGGGGGATCGGTTCTGTATTTTCCCACAGCACAATACGATTGGTCAAGGTAATTTTTGGGTCAAAAGTTAAAAGGATGTCAAAGGTGTAGTTGAATTTTCCATTTAACTTGATCTCCTGATAGATGATGTGATAAATAGACAAAAAAATAACTTGAATAAAATTGGTTATTCCCTTTCAATAAATGTTAATCCCCGGCTGCAAGTTATTCCAAAGAAATAAACTGAGCTCTATTCACCTTTCCCAGGTCCCCTGATGAGTCTCAGCCTATGTTCCGGTGTCTGACTTTGGGAAAATCACGGCAGGCAGTCAGTGAGCTAATGGACTCTGCGCAGAGCTTATCTTAGAATAGTGGCTACTGTGAAAATTGTGATTTTTTTTGGAAGGGTTGGTAGTGGCTAAAGGCATGATGATCATACTAAATGTTCTTCCCACCGTTTTCCCTTCGCTCCTTTTCAATTCTATTTATTTTCATTTATTTGGCACTCTGCCAGCACTATCAGTGATTGGACCTCCCATTTCCCACTACTCTACTTTGCAACCTTTGTACACTGATGTGAATAGATATATATGATCAATAGGGATGGGCGGACATCTCTTATTTCCCTGTGTTCGGGATCGGGGCCGCCCTGTTACAGCATTGAAAGTATTGCTAAAAGCTAATCCTCCTTATTATACTTACCGGGTCCGCGATATACGGGGCAGCTGTGCAGCGTCACTTCCGGGTTGCCAAGGGATGAGTCATGTGACCGGCTCCAACAGCCAATCACATTCTGGCAAAAGATAAGGGGCGACCCGGAAGTGACGCAGCTCGAGTCACACCAGGAAGCCTGAATGCAGACCGGTAAGTATAACAGTGGGATTAACACTTTCATTGCTTTAACAGGCCGAACACGGGGAAATAAGAGATGTTCGCCCATTACTAATGATCAATTAATTTTGTATGCTCTTGTTGCCCTTATCCACTACTAATTAAAATTGCTTTTGCTGCACATACCAGTCTAATATAACCAGGAATTCTCCCAGTGTTAAAGCTCTTTTCCTTGGCATTCTGCCAGCTCTATAGGTGCTAGGATTTAATTAGTCTACCACTGCTCATGCCACTAATATGATGCCTGCCTGGAACTGGAAGGCAAAAGAGCAGGATCATAGATTATATACTAGTAGTATCTAAAGCGGGGTGGAAAAAAAGTGTTGTGCAAGAATTTGAAATGTCTCTTCTGAAAACACAGGACATATGTCTTGTATATTCATGTGTATGGATCCCTCTGCCTCCATCCCAGTGATTGACAAGATGGGAGGCGTTCTCTCTACTTATGAATCCACCAGACTAAGGGCCTGAGTCATTATTGCATTTGTGGGTTTATTGTTTAGTTTTTGGTGTTTTTCGGCTGTTTTTTATTTGTGCCTAAATCTTCTTTAAGGCCTAGTTCACACATCCAGTAATCGTCTGTTACATTGGATCCAGCACAATCCTTTGTGCAAACACAACTTTTTCGTCCATTTTCAAATAACTGATTTCTGCAGGATCCGTTTTCTAACCTTCCGAGTCTATGGAGAACGGATCCGGTAACTGATTGGTATTTAGCCTCTGTTTATCTTTCATTTGTAAAGGATCCATTTATTTCTCACTGGATCAGTTTCAAATGAAAGATAAATAGTAATCAGGTAATGGATCTATTTTAGATTCCAATGTTAAAAAAATGCATGCTATAGGGATTAATTTGTTCAAAATGGACAAAAACGTTGTGTTTGCAGAACGGATTGTGCTGGATCCGATCTAACCGAAGATTACTGGACAGGTGAACTTAGCTTTACTTTGTGCCTTTCTTCGTCTACTTTATATATGTTCTCCTTGTTCTCCTTGTTTTGTTCCTCATTGTTGGTGGAGTTGATGGTTTCGAAATGTTTTTGGTTGATTCATTATTTGTGACTTTTTTGAGAAGTGCTTCTTTCTGTTAATGTTGATGATTATGGCTTACAGCCAATGAAAACCCAAAGGTCATTATCTCAGAAAATTAAAGTAGGGAGGATGAAGGGTCTGAGAGATAAAATATGACCTAAATAGGTATCAGAGGCTTCACCTTGTGTGGTTGTGAGAGTCACAACCACTATAAAAGCAGATCACGGCTGCTGCAGTCCCCAGCGTGGTGCTTATAGAGTAGGGAGGATGAAGGGCTAAAACCACGCTGCCATATTCCATCAGCCATCAAAGGGTGAATATAATATTGATTTATTAGTCAAGCATTAAGAGTTTTCTCAGTCATTTTGGCTCATAGACCTGTAGTTGATTACGGGGTAGGATCACATGGTCCTGAGTTTGGCTCCTCATTTAAACAATGGGGTAGGTAGCTCCGGATGACCATTTGGATCCCTATTGTACATGTAATAACCCGTGTACAGAGCAGGCGGGGGAGCGATGATGTCCAGGAGGTGGAATCATAGCCTCGGAGCGGTGTTCTCCTTTCTAGTCCATTGTCTTCCTCTTATCAGACAGGGATTGTCATTACAGATGTGGCAGCTTGCTCTGCTCCGACATTAGTACACCGGCTCGTTTCTTGAGTAGTTCTTAATGTATAATGTATGGAGCACTCAGGTTACAGCTGGATGACCACAATCTGTGTCAGCACAAATCTGTCCTCCTGGCTGTGTGTGGGCCTTCTTGTTCTGCCGGTCACCTGGGATGCCCCACCGGAGACGATGAAACCAAACACAGCTCCGGGGACGGGGATCTGACATTCGAAATGTAAAATATTAACACTGGTGAGCGGCGAGGGGCTCATCACAATACAATCACCGCTGTTTTCGTTTTCTTTCCGCCTTCAGGCGCTGTATAGCGCGGTAGAACAAAAAAATCACCTACACAATGGTTTTTGGATGGATTTCTCGGCTTTTGGTTTCATAGAAAATACAATCTGTTTATAAATGGATGGTTTTACCCATCATTGTGTGGCGGGAAAGGAAAGCTGTACTTCTTAGGAAAAAGTCACCAATGCAAGTGAGAAATGGCCAAAGCCAATGCAAATATGTGTCATTTATAGTGCTGGAGTGTTCTCATGCGGTAGAAGGGTCCTGCCAACACTAAACTACAGTGAAAGGTGAGCAGATGGTACCTGCAAGAAGGGTAAAAAGTTGGTAAAACTTAAGAGTCAATTAGGACTTATCTAATCTTCATAGTCTTCCATTTCTAAGTAGATGGGACTTGTATGATCTGTCCCCTTGTGCACTGTCTCTCTGCCCCCTTTGGTGCTTTCTCTCTGCCCCCTTGTGCGCTCTCTCTGCCCCCTTGTGCACTCTCTCTCTCTGCCCCATGTGCACTCTCTCTTTGCACCCTTGTGCGCTGTCTCTCTGCGCCCTTTGGTGCTGTATCTCTGCCCATTTGGGGATTGTCTCTCTGCCCCCTTGTGCACTGTCTCTCTGCCCCCTTGTGCGATGTCTCTCTGCCCCCTTGTGCGATGTCTCTCTGCCCCCTTGTGCGATGTCTCTCTGCCCCCTTGTGCGATGTCTCTCTGACCCCTTTGGTGCTTTCTCTCTGTCCCCTTGTGCGCTCTCTCTGCCCCCTTGTGCGCTCTCTCTGCCCCATTGTGCGCTCTCTCTGCCCCCTTGTGCGCTGTCTCTCTGCCCCCTTGTGCGCTGTCTCTCTGCCCCCTTGTGCGCTGTCTCTTTGCACCCTTGTGCGCTGTTTCTCTGTCCCCTTGTGTGCTGTCTCTGCCCCCTTTGGTGCAGCCTCTCTGCCCCCTTGTGTGCTGTCTCTCTGCCCCCTTTGGTGCAGTCTCTCTGCCCCCTTGTGTGCTGTCTCTCTGCCCCCTTTGGTGCAGTCTCTCTGCCCCCTTGTGTGCTGTCTCTCTGCCCCCTTTTGTGCAGTCTCTCTACCCCCTTGGGCTCTGCCTCTTGTGCACTGTCTCTCTGCCCCCTTATGTGCTGTCTGTCTGCCCTTTTGTGCACTGTCTCTTTGCGCACTTTGGTGCTGTCTCTAATCCCCACTTATGCACTGTCTCACTGCCCCCTTGTGCACTGTCTCTGCCCACTTTTGTGCTGTCTCTCTGCACCTTTGGTGCTGTCTCTCTGTCCCTGTGTGCATTCCACTGTGGAATGCATAGAGGAATAGTTTGTCTTCTATGTGTTCCACAGTGGAACGCAAATGGGAGGAAGCCACTGTGCGGTGAGTATGGGTGCTGTTTTACAGTTCGGATCTGGCGGGATTTGATAATGTCATCTGGATCACTAACTGTGCATACGCGGCGGGTTCGCACAGGTGCAGTTAGGATCTTGCGTGAGAGGGATAACTTAATGCAGCGATGTTTGCGGCAGACGCCATTGGCGACAATGTGTGTGGCTGTTGTCTGGCATGTTATGTGGCATGTGTGTGTAGTTTTGAGCGAGCCGCTGGGGGTAGTCTGTGCCACGGACCACTACTGCCAGCGGACGCAATATTCTTACACCCATTACTTGGGGCTATACGGAAGCGGTGGAAGTGACATAGGTGATCAATCGGATGGAAGCGAAAACCAATTGTGTAATTAGATCCACATCATATTCACCATCAAAGTTCAGGAACCTCCCGACTCACCTATGGCAAAATAAGAAAGAAGCGAAACACGTCGCTCCAATAGTAAAGCTGCCTGAAAATTAGTTCACCGCAAGACATTTTTTATTATACTCACGGGATAAAAACTCGTTACAATACACACAATAAGCGCAGCCCAACTCAGAGTTTCGCCATTATGGCTTCTTCTGAGGGCATGACTTCCTCTAACTCATTTTCTGTTTAAAAAGTTTGAAACAATTATTATAATCAATTTATATAGCAACATTAATTCTATTGTGTTGTACATGCAAAAAGAGGAGAAGCGCAATGAGAGACACCCGGTGGTCCAGTGGGATTAAGGAGTGTCTGGGACAATTAGCCTCTTACCTTCCTGGGTTGTGCACCCTTGCACAACTCCAGTATAACATTTTATAACCATTGACTGTGGAACTTTTGGTTCCTTTCACTTGCACCGTTAACCTCACTAACTTGAGTGCTAGCCATTGCCTTCCCAGTATTACGTTTGTCGGCGGAGGCTCAGCGTTGCCATCTTCCTGGAGGTTACCTCACCTGAGGAAGGTAGCAGCGCGCTACCGAAACGCGTTGTGGCTAAATAATAGGTTTGTCACCTTATTGCTTTTGTTCCAGTTATTTCTGTGCCCCAGCGCTCCCACTCAGACCACATTTATTTATCCCCATTGTGTTGTACATGGGAAGGGGTTACAAACAAAACACAGATATACATTACAGAAGACAAACCGACAATGACAGACAGAGGGGGAGAGGACCTTGCCTTCGCAGGCTTACATTCTACAGGGAAACAATATGCATGTATATCAAACTGTGTCTAAAAAATCCCCCAGCACAAAAGGTGGATACAAACTTCAGTCATGGATATCTTGATTTAAATTTCTAATAAAACCAATAAAACTAAAGGGTTCAGATAAAAATAAATCTGAAATAAATTCATATATATTTAAGAGGTAAATATCTAAACAACTTATTAAAGAATAAATTGGATCTAAATAGGACGTAACTTTATAATTACATTCCATGACTTTGTTTCTGTAGTACCTCTTTTTAGAATCTCTTTATCTTTGGTCCCCTTGGGTTTTCGTCTACCCCTGCACACTTTCCTTATCCTGGTTACTTGTGTGTAAGTCTAGTTTGTTATGTCCCCATCTGGACCTGCTACTGTTGTTATTGTCTTCAACTAGACTACACCATGTTCGCCTTGTGAATTGTGCCAGTGATGAAGGTGGTGCGTCCCCGTCTGAGCTTGCTCCTGCAATTCCTGCTCCGGTCACAAGGCCCTGCCGTGTTGGCCCTGTGGATGGTGCCAGTGATGATAGTGTTGCGTCCCCGTCTGAGCTTGCTCTTGCAATTCCTGCTCCGGTCACAAGGCCCTGCCATGTTCACCCTGTGGATGGTGCGAATGATGAAGGTGGTGCGTCCCTGTCTGAGCTTGCTCTTGCAATTCCTGCTCCAGTCACAAGGCCCTGCCATGTTCACCCTGTGGATGGTGCCAGTGATGATGGTGTTGCGTCCCCGTCTGAGCTTGTTCCTGCAATTCCTGCTCCGGTCACAAGGCCCTGCCGTGTTCACCCTGTGGACGGTGCGAGTGATGGAGGTGTTGCGTCCCCGGTTGGGCTTGCCACTGCAGTTCCTGCTCCTGTCGCTGGGCCCCGCCATGTTCGCTCTACATATGGTGCTGGTGATAAAGGCATCGCGCCTTTGCCGGAACCTCCTCCTGCGGATTCTGCTCCTGTCACTAGGCATCGCTGCATTCACACTGTGGGTAATGCTGGTGTTAGGGGAGAAGTCCCTGCAGAGGATTCTGGAGAGCACAGACTTCGCCCATCCACTAGGGTTAGATTGACTGGGACCTGTGGTGCTCCACAGTCTGATGGCGTTGATGTGTTGGCAGTCTGGGTAAGGACATTAGTTCCTGAGCTCCAGCCAATTGGAAAGCACCACACCCTACACATACCTTCTGCATTCTTTGCATGCTATCAGAAATAGTTTTTGATTCCTGAGAGTGCTTGCATTTTGTCTAGGGTGTATTGGCTTGACCTCTGTTAGTTTTTTGGGCCTCTCGATTTCGTACCTTGATTCCCTCTCAGTTTTTGACTTGGCTCCCTGACTTCGCATTTGTATACCTGATTTTGTCCCTTGCCTGATCACACCTGACTTGTGTCTGTTTGGTGTCCATTCCGCCTCTGGAATGCTGCAATCACTATACCTCCTGGGCTCTGTTATAATTACAGATCCCTGTATTGGGCATTAAGAGTTACTCGGGGTGCTAGCCGGTAGCATCAGACGGACGTTACATAGTTCATCAAGAGAAACGAGAAACAGCTTGATGGCCTTTAGGGAGTCAGGTCTGAGCTGTGGCCTCTAGTTGTGCTGCTGGGACATTCTAGTCTGTACAGGAACCAGTAGGGTGTGGGTGCAGCTGCAGTGGTTTAGGCTTTAATTCTCCCTGTACATGTGTGTGAGTTGATATGTGCATAATAGGCATCGTCTGACAGAGAACAATGCGATCGGCAGTCCGATATCGTACATGTGCGATTGACATCTCTCCCGACCCTCGCCCCATATACAACCTGTTGATATTGGCGAGTTCAGCTGACATTAGTCTAGGAGGCTAAACACAGTCTTGTCTCAATCAAGGCTGACCACTTATTTCCTCTGGTGGTTCCAAATGTCTGACATGGCTCCATGTCATACCAGCGAATATATCAGTTACACTCTCCCAATTGGTTGGTCTCCTTTATTAAATGAGAGTGTCCAAACTGGAAGTTTCAGTTGTATACAAGAATATTAGATAGTCTTACCTCAAGAATTGTGTTCTATATGTCAACACAAAAAAGACAAAGATATTCATTACTACCAGCTACGTCTGGAACACAGGTGAGATACATGGCGACGAACTGGAAGTGGTAAAGGACTTCAACCTCCGCGGATCAATGATCACTCAAAATGCAGCGATGACACCAGAAGTCAATAGGAGAACAGCTATGGGCAAATCAACAATGAAGTCACTGGACGAGGTCTTCACATCAAGGGACATTTCACTGGTGATGGAGACACGGCTCGTACATAGTCTGGTCTATTCTGTAGTAACATATGGATGTGACACCTGGACGGTAAAGAAACAAGACAGAAGAATCAGCGCCTTCAAAATGTGGAGCTGGAGAAGGATGTTATCAATACCACGGATGGCGAGAAGAACAAACACATCAATACTGGAACAAATCAAGCCAGACATGTCACTGGAAGCAAAGATCACCAAGATATGACTGTCTACACATCATACGAAGAGAGCAATCACTGGAGAAGGACATCATGGTTGGAGGAATAGAAGAAACAAGGCGAAGAGGAAATCTAGCAATTCAATGGCTTGATACAATCAAGATAACGGCGGAGAAGACCCTGGTGGACCAATCTAGACTTGGAGAAGACCCTGGTGGGCCTATCTAGAGTTGGAGAAGACATTGGTCAATCTATCTAGGCTTGGAGAAGACCCTGGTGGATTTATCTGAACTTAGAGAAGACCTTGATGGACCTATCTATGCTTGGAGAAGACCCTGGTGGATTTATCTGAACTTGGAGAAGACCTTGATGGATATATCTAGGCATGGAGAAGACCCTGGTGGACATATTTAGGCTTGGAGAAGACTCGGGTGGATCCATCTAGGTTTGGAGAAGACACGGGTGGGCCTATATAGGCTTGGAGAAGACACTAGTGGGTCTATCTAGGCTTGGAGAAAACACTGGTGGACCTATGTAGGCCTGGAGAAAACCCTGTTGGACCTATTAACGCTTGGTGAAGACCCTGTTGGACCTATCTAGGCTGCACAAGATCGATTTTCCTACAGATGTTCATCCATCAAGTCACCATGGCTCGGAATCGAGTTGAAGGCCGGTAAATAAATAAATAATAATTTTATTATTATTATTAATGTATTCTGGCCATTACAGTGAGATGAATGAATGCTTTTGCCAGTTCCTCCATAGATCCTGGTCTCAAGAAATCAAGTGCATTTGCAATATGTTTCAATTAGAAGTTGCCAAAAGATGTGTTGGCCCGTCTTCTGTTGAAGAAGACCTTGCTAACAAGGCGACGTGAACGCTAAGCAAGCGCAGAACTTGTAATGAGTGCATATTAGTAAATTGGCTATATTCCCAATTTCAACACATTTTTAAAGATCATGCATAAAGCGTCCACCACCTTTAAGAACCTGTCCGCTTGGCGACACGGCATCTCCTGTCTGCCACCCTCCTTCCCTTCTCTCCCCTGTACAACGTGTAAATGTTTAATTCATGTACAGCGCGCGCCTGAAGCTCCATCTCAGCTCGGTGACACCAGATCCTTAGTGACAGACCCTCCTGCTCTCCGCAGACATCTCAATCCCAGATTCCATAACCGCGGGTGAGAGATTTGCACAGCACTGAAGGCTCCCATCACAAGCCTTGATTTACGTATGTACCTTACCGAACTCTGAGATCTATTACACCACGGTGACAGAAGTGCCTCCCAATCATAAAGCACCCGGCACGCCAGGCTCGCTACTCCTCTGTCCCTACAGCCGGCCATTATTCGACTCCTGACGAATATCCGCACAGCGCTGTCTGGACAAGTCAACAAATTTTTTAAAAAATATAGAAAATTCCAAATTTCTAGGTGTTTATACTACGTCCAGAATGCTTTATACCCTAGAAAATAAATGTGAAAAATTAATAATAATGAACTTTAAAAGTTTTTAAAAAAAGTAATATATATTCTAGAAAATTAAAAATTTACAAGTGTTACTATGGCCCAAAAAATGTAAGTACCTATGCAGAGAAAATGCAAAGGGTAAAGAATTAGCCTAATTGTTCTAAAAGTGTTTAGAAGGAAAAACAGGACTATCAGTTTAGTTGGGCAAAACCGGCCCCCACACTCGGGTGCAGGAGCAATTTGGGGATTGCTCTGGGGCAGGGGCGTAACTAGGGGGGTGCAGCGGATCCTTTGCCCCGGGCGCAACTCAAAGGGGGGCGCGGTGGCATCATCCCCCCTCAACCAAGGCTGCAGGGGCCGCGGGGCTGAAAGCTGACAGCACCCCTCACCCCCGCTCCTAAGGCTGCAGGAGCAGCGGGCTGAAAGCTGACAGCACCCCCCCCCCTATGGCTGCAGGGGCGGGGTTGAAGCTGACAGCACCCCCCCTCCTCACCTACTCTGGGGGGGGCGCCAAAATAGATCTTTGCCCTGGCGCCATGAAACCTAGTTACACCACTGCTCCTGGTCCCCTTATCAACAATGTGTCACACCAAAGGGCATAACTACAACAAGTGTAGGGTTGCAATCACACCCAGACCCTAGACCTAGGAGGCCCCAAAGTCCCTTTGGCTATAGAAAAAGACTAATGCTATTAAAGATTTGCAATAATTGGGGGCCCCATTGAGCAGCTTATGCATCAGGACCATCATACCCATTGGATCTCATTGTGCTTCACAATTAGGGTCAACGTTTATGGCATTTGATGCCTTTTGTGCAACAATCACCAAACTTCCCATTGACTTTTAATAAAGGGGTATTACAACCTAATGATCTATGTGGCTCCAGCTGCTAAAATACCCCTTTAATTAGTATTTTAATGCTTTTCAATTATATTATATACAGTAGTGTTCAAAATAATAGCAGTCCATTATGACTAATAAGATTATTCACCATTTTTGGTATAAATCATATTACCACATGTCAAACTATTTACCAGCTGCTGCACTACATTCTTAGAAAACCAACCATTCATGATCTGCATGTTTTTGAGTCTGTGTATTTGAATAGTTAATTGAATGGGGAGGTGTTCAAAATAATAGCAGTGTGGAGTTCAATTAGTGTGGTCCATCATCCTGTGAAAAAATCAGGTAGCCTTTATTTAAGGGTGAAGCCAGCACATGTTGTACATGCATTTCTCCTTGAAAGCCTGAGAAATATTGGTCGTCAAAAACATTGTTCAGAAGAACAGAGTGCTTTGATTAAAAAGTTGATTGGAGAGGGTAAAACTTATAAAGTCGAGCAGACTCTGATAGGCTGTCCAGCCAAAATGATCTCTAATGCTTTATAATAGCAGAGAGTCGTGGAAGAAAACAGAATACTACCATTCAAATGGATGGAAGAACAGCCAGAATGGCAAAGGCTCAGCCAATGAGCCAATGATCAGCTCCAAGATGATCAAACCTTCCACCCCAGACCTGAAGGGGGAGTTCTACTTGCTGACTTGAGGCAAGGTCCCCTATAAATTCCGGCCCGGGGGAGGAGTTGGGCAGTTCAGTACGGAGCAGTACTGTGAAGACATCCTGGTGAATGGAGCCGCACCAAACCCGTACAAGAGGGAAGCCTAGCCAGTGTAAGAGACCCAAGAGTGAGGGTCGGAGGCAAGGGAAGCAACCGAGAGTGGGGGCAGAGGAACCATACCTGTTCACCACAGGAAACACCAAAGCAACCCGGACGCCAGAGTCCGAGTCTGCATGGGTCCAGTTAGCCCAGAAGAGAACATCAGAGGACCAGGGAGACTTCAGTCTGGCAGCATCACACAGAACCAGGGACTGCAGAGGAGACAGCAGTGCCCAAAAGGTTCACCTTGCCTGCTATACAAGTGAGGGACACAAGGAAGGTCCAGTCAGGATTCAGACAGCCCAGGACTTAAGGTACACACACAGCACAGACGAGGCCTCACAACTCATCGGATGTGGAAATCCAGAACTGCCACCCGACCACCTGGACTGTACCCTGGATATAACCTTGCTCTCCACACCAGTAAAAGGTAAAGAAACAACTTACAGTGTGTGTGTCCATCATTGTGGCCCAGATCCTGCCCTCATATAGACTGTGTCTACCTGCAGAGCCGTCTCCCTGTGTGAGTTCTCTATTATTCCATCACTGCCCCGGGGATCCCGCTCCACCCACCGGTAGCGTTGCCAACTAGCTGCCTCATCACCATCCCCTGGAGGTCTGCAGCAGTGCCGGTATCATTACCGGATACCGTGGGTGCATCACAAATATTTTAACTTTTATTTTTCCCATTTTCAGTGACCACCAGAGCCACGGGCCCGGGCACAGGCCGCCCCTGACATCCCCATGAACTACAATGCCCAGGACTGAGTCTCCAAGGCCTTGGGGCGGGTCAGGCATGTTTCTCATACTATGCTGGGCCTGTTTACCACATACTAGGGATCATACTTCAAAACCTAAGAACACCATCCCACCAGTGAAACACGGGGGAGGCAGCACCATGTTGTGGGGTTGTTTTGCTACAGGAGGGACTGGTGAACTTCACAAAATAGATGTTATCATGAGGAAAGAAGATTATGTGGCAAAACTGAAGCAACATCTCAACACATCAGCCAGGAAGGTAAAGGTTGGGCGGAAACAGGTTTTCCAAATGGACACTAACCCGTAGCATAGTGACAAACTGGTTACAAAGTGGCTTAAGGATAACAAAGTGAATGTTTTGGAGCTGTCATCACAAAGCCCTGATCGCAATCCTATTGAAAAGGCTGTGAGCAAGGCGACCTACAAACATGACTCAGTTACACCAGTTCTGTCTGGAGGAATGGGCCCAAATTCCTACCAACTATTGTGAGAAGCTTGTGTAACAATATCTGAAACGTTTCACCGAAGTCATACAGTCTAAGGGCAATAATACCAAATACTAATGAAATGTATGTAAACTTGTGACTTTGCAGAAAGTAATAAAAATGCCTTCAAATATTCTCTCTATCATTATTTTGGCATTTGATGAATAATAATTATGGTCATCCTAATTGACCTAATACATTTATACTGATTTATGTTGGATATTGAGAAAACATGCATATGTGTCTTTTTATATAGTGTATGTAAACCTCTGGTTGCAACCAGGGCCGGCGTTAGGGGGGGGGCAGACTGGGCAGTTGCCTAGGGCCCCCACTCTCTTAGGGGCCCCCAAAGGAGCTGAACTGAAAATAGCAATAAAACAGTGAAAGAAATGTAAAAATACACATATTTGGTATCGCTGCGTTCGTAAGAATCTAAGCTATCAATATATGAAGTAAATTAATCCAATTGGTAAATGGCGTAATGGGAAAAAAATAAAAACGCCAGAATTATGTTTTTTAGGCCACCACGTTGTTACAATAAAATGCAATAAAAGGCGATCAAAAATGTTGTATCTGACTCAAAATGGTATCAGTAAAAATGTCAGCTCAGGGCACATAAAGTAAGCCCTCACATATCTATGTATCTTCAAAAATTAAAACATCATGGGTCTCGGAAAATAAAAAAAAAATATTTTTTTTTTTTTACAAATTTCTGTTTTTTTTTTTATGATTGAAATAAAAATGATGTTCAGTATGTTCTTATTCTGACCTAGATAATCAACTTATGAAGTCACTCTTACCATATAACTACGGCCTGTTCCACATCTAAGGTTGGTGTGCGTTTTGCTAAATTTGCCTTTCTAGCCGTTTTTACCGCTAAAAACGCATTAAAAACGCTAGCGTTTTTTCCCCCATTGATTTCAATGGGAACGCATGTAAAAACGCATGCAAAACGCATGTGCGTTTTCAAAAACGCAAAACGCATGCATTTTTGCGAACGCAGCGTTGGCAAAAACGCATGCGTTTTCTGTTTTTGAAAACGCACATGCGTTTTTACATGCGTTTTTGCATGTGTTTCCATTAAAATCAATGGGAACAAAAACGCATGCGTTTTGATGCGTTTTTGCGGTAAAAATGCATGGAAATGCAAATTGAGCAAAATGCAGCAAAGCGTTAGATGTGAAAGTGGCCTGAGCATTTAGGGCCCACTTTAACCTTTTGCCTAGGGCCGCACTTTGCCTAAAACCGGCCCTGGTTGCAACTGTATATTTAAAAGTGCAATGATATGCAGATATCACCCCCTAAGCTTAGAGCCTGCTCAGATGTACCTAATGACACTGTCTAATAAAACATCTGATGGCTGGGGTGTAACACAGCTCATCTATGCTATGAAGATTACAATAAAGAGAGACATAAAAGGCTCCAACACCACACCGCCATTAAATGGAATAACATCAAAATATTAAAATGTGATTTTTATTTCTCTATGTGTTTCAGGGAAAAAAGTATGTCCCCTTCTTCAGGAGTAAAATCACCAATGGAATATTTCGATGTTATTCCATTTAATGGCTGCGGTGTTAGCCCCTTTTATTTCTCACTTTTTTTATTACCTATTTTGTGGTGACTGCAGCAGCCGCCGTGATTAAGCTACTAAGAGCGTTGTGACTTTATCACAATCCTCTCAGGTGAGGATACCTATTCCTTATCTTGTTTCCCTGTTTTATCTAATATAAGATCCGACCTGTGGATTTTGTCTTCCAGTTTTACTTTTTAGTTTGTTGAAGATTTCAATGATACCAGCTACATTTATACCTAATGACCCTGTCTAATTAATGAAAAACAGATGCATCCATGACCCTATCTAATTGAAGACCTCCCACATCCTCTCATGGTATTCTTATTATCCTAGCAGCCAGGGTTTAGTACAGCTCAGTTATGCTATGCAGGAGATCTGACTGATACCAGCTGCATTTGCACCTTATGATCCTGTCTAATTAATGAAAAAAAGGTGCACCTATGACCCTATCTAACTGAAGACCCCCAGATCCTCTTGTGGTATCCTCATTGCCCTAACAGCTGGGGTTTAGCACAGCTCAGCTATGCTAGGCTGACGATCTTACTGATACCAGCTGAACCTAATGACCCTGTCTAATTAATGAAAAACAGATGCATCTATGACTCTAGCTAATTAATGACCACCCAAATCTTCTCATGGTATCCTCATTGACCTAACACCTGGGATTTAGTACAGGCCAGCCATGCTATGTTAAAGATTCTATTGATACCATCTTCTGTTGTACCGAATGACCCTGTCTAATTAATGAAAAACTGATGCACCTATGACTCTGTATAATTAATGAAAAACATATGCACCTACGACCCTGTCTAATAAATGAAAAACAGATGAACCTAAGACCCTGCCTAATGCATGAAAAACAGATGCACCTATGACCCTTTCTACTTAATGAAAAACAGATTTGAACTAATTAATGAGCCCCAAGGACCCACTCATGGCACCCTCATTGTCTTTACAGCCGCACCAGTGCACAGCTCAGCTCCGCTGTGCATGCAGGAAAAAACATAGTCACTGTGAAGATCCCCATGAACTACCAAGGATAATGGGTTAAATCAACCTTTAAAAGAGGAGAAATTGTTAATTATCGGAAAAACGCAAGTAATCTACGGCTACAGATGTGCACACAGTTTCTCATTAAAACAAATACAGGTAAATACATGAAACTTTTGCACTTAGTATCAATTAATGTGTTCTTAAGAAATTACTGCCATCTATTGGTAGAAATATGCACTTAGATATCATTTCAGTAGTTAGTGAAGCTAATGCCAATATCACACGGCTGCAATGTGTCACTGCCATGGAGGGAAAATTGTAGTCACCCATTAAAAAAGTATAAAATCTGCAGGGTATGGCCGAGTTCACACAAGCGTATTTCATGCTCGGCATGTGGACCGCAATGCCCAGACTGATAATGGGTCTCCCAAACTGAAACTACACTCATGTCTATTATATACTTACCTAGTGGCATTCATCATCAACTTCAATCCCACAATTCGCCACGCCACCGGAAGCCACGCCATATTAGTGACCTACCACAGGGCCGTGGGGTACTCGGATCCCGGGCGTTGATCAAGGTTGCTGTCACTGGTGGCCGGTGCCTGGGGCCATGGCCCTGGTGGTCGCTGAAAAATGTGTAAGATAAAAGAAATAAAATAAAATAAATTGTTTGTGACGCCACCCACGGTACCTGGTAATGTTACCAGCGCTGATTCAGACATCCAGGGATGATGGCAGGCAGCCAGATGGTAATGCTTCCCGCAGGTGGAGCAGAATCCCTGGGGCAGTGATGGAAATGGAGAACTCACACAGGAAGGCGGCTCCGCAGGTGGAGGCTTGATGCAGTCTTCCTGAGGAGACTGGAATGCAGCTTTCCCCAGCGCGATGGAATAAGAAACCACACGTTGATTTGGCTCTGTACTGGATTACTGGTAACCTTCAGGCAGCTTACAAGTATACAGTCACGGGTAGCTGGCCTGGGTAGTCACCAGAGGATGGAATGTCTCTTTGAGACCCTCAGTGGTGTTCCTTCAGGATTCTCCCTCTGTCCTCGCACTGTGCTGTTACTCCTGTCCTTCCTAGCGCTTCTCCCCTTGCACAGAGCCCTTCGGCGGTCCCCACGGGTTGTACTAGAGTTATCCCTTAACTGAGGGGCTCATAACCCTATACAGGGGCCTTTGTGGGATGTATGCAGGGCACGGCTCCCTTGAGGTTGCTCATGTTTGCCGGTATGGCAGCTCAAGGCTGAACTCCTGCACCGCTCTCGGAGCCGGTCCTCTGTTGGTGAACTGGGTCCCTCTGACCGGGTACTGTACCGGACCAGATTAGGGTGTTAGCTGACACCCGAGGATCCCACCGCAGTCCGAGGCACCATCCTTTAGGTGCCCTCCCTCTGCGTCACTCGCAGGGTTCCGCTTCTTCTCTCTCTCCTGACGAACTGGCTAACTCCTGCTCATTCCCGCTCTTCACTATTTACCTCACTCCGCCCACCGGGATCGGTCCCCTTAGCAACGGATTAACCAATTGATCCCCTGGCTGTAGATGTGTGAATGCATGTGATGAGGGCCTCAAATTAACATTCCAATACCCTGGTCACAGGGATACTACACACGCTGGTCTGGGTGCAGTACCCCTCCGTGGCGCACCGACCATGGGGCGCCACATTAGTACAACCCAAGTGATGAGTATGCTAATATGGCACCCACTGGTGTCAGTAGCGGTACCAACACCCAACATTTCACACACCGAACACCTCCCGCCCCTCCACCGCCTCCCTTTGACTTACCCAGTACCTGTGGTGATGTCATGGTCATATGATCAGTCACATGACCAGGCAAAGCCAGGTTCACGTGACTGATCACAATGTGACAGTCGACCGACTGTGTAGAAGGGGGAACGGAGAGGGGGTGCACAGGGACCCACAGCTAGGGGATAGTGCCCAGTAAGGGGGGCAGAGACAGGCACGGAAAGGAGAGACAGGCACAGGGCGAGAGACAGGCGCAAGGGACAGACTGCTCATAGAGGAGAGACAGGTGCGGGGAGGAGACAGACACAGGGAGGAGAGACAGCATACAGAGAGGAGAGACAGGCACAAAGAGGAGAGACAGCACACAGAGGAGAGACAGGCACAGGGAAGAGCCAGCGCACAGAAGAGAGACAGGCACTGAGGGAGACAGACACAGAAAGGAGAAGCAGGCACAGGGGAGAGACAGGCACAGAGAGAGGAGAGACAGTGCACGAAGAGGAGAGACAGCACACAGAGAGGAGTGACAGACACAAAGAGGAGAGAGAGTGCATAGGGGAGAGACAGCACACACGGGAGAGACATACACAAGGGAGAGACAGGCACTAAGATAGGAGACAGGCACAGGGAAGAGACAGCGCATAGGGGATATACAGGCACAGAGAGGATAGAACACATGGGAGAGACAGGCACAGAGAAGAGAGACAGGCACAAAGAGGAGAATCAGCACCCAGGGAAGAGACAGCATACACGGGAAAGACAGGCACAGAGAGGAAAGATAGGCATAGTGGAGAGATAGGCACAGAGAGGGGAGACACAGCGCACAGAGACCGCCCTCCCGATGCAATAGCATCGAGCTCACATCTAGCAGACACAGATGAGGCTATGAGTTGGGTTGGGACACCCATGGGCAATCTGGGCATTGTGGTCCATATATACGACTGTCAAAGATTCTCAATTGGAACCCGACCAAAAGGAGCGTAAAAACCTAATTGTTGCTTCATATTTTTTTAAAACATAATTTTTATTAACATTTTCAAATTTCCAATAAACATTTTGTACATGTTATAGTGTGTTTTTCCTTGATATTCTTCCGACTGCGTATCCGTACAAAGAGAAACAATTAACTCAACATTACATTACACATTGTGTTAACATTCCCGCCAACCCCTCACCCCCTCCCTTGTTCACATCTGCAAATATAGAAGAGAGAAGATGAAACATGGAAGACCAGGAGGTCACCATAATAGTTGTCCTTGTTCCATATTCATTATAATCTTTGGACCATATTCTCTCCTGACCGACCATATCCTTATAGTTTTTAACATTTTAACTTTGGATTTTCAATTTTCCCTTGGAGCCCTGCATGTCTGACAGAATATACCAGGATGTATTCCTGAATGGGTGAACGATGTGTTTCATTTCCTCGTCAGGGAGTTGTGTTGTAATGAATTTTCTCCAGTACTTGAAGAACTTGTATGTCTTTTTGTCCAAGTTCCTCTCCGCCTCTAGTCGTTCCCAGTTCATCACCCTTGTCAGTTCCGTCACCTCGTCTCGTATATGCGGGGGGAAATGGAATCAGCCGTCTCAAGATCAATTTCTTAGTCGAGATTGTCAGGAGGTGTATTAGTCGCGTGTCCTCTTTTTGTGTTTTTAGTGGACATATTTCGTGAAAAATCCAGGTAGTTGGGTGTAGTGGTACGTCTAGGTTCAAAATGTCTCTGGTCTTTTGTCGGACGTGTGTCCATAGGTTCTCTATTTCTTTACATTCCCATAGCCCATGGAATAAGTCTGTTTTTGGTGTCTGACATTTTGGGCAGTGGTTTAATCTGTCTGGTCTATTTTGTCATGGTGGCAGGGTGAACCCCAGGATAGCTCTATGTAGTATCCTAAATTGTGAGTCCCTCCATCTCTCGTCCACTATGTTGTCTCGAAATTGTGTCCAGCCTGCCAATATAGTGTCTTCTATTGTCGGACCTGATAGTCTCTTCTCCCATCCCTTGAATAGTCTATCTTTACCTGTCAGGGGTAGCCGACTTCTCTGTGTCTGGTAGATAGTTGATACTGTAGAGATTGACAGGTCAAGCGACATTACTGTGTCCCATTCGGTTTTACTACATTCCGGTCCCAAATTATTCAATAAGCTCATAATATGAGTCTTTATATGATAGTATTGGAGCAATTGTGTCTCGGGTAACCTGAATCTTTCCCTCAACTCTCCCCATGTCGCCCACCTTGCATCTGATACATGTAAAGGTACCGTCACATAGGGAGATATCGGCGGCGATGTTGCCGGCGATCGCGGGAGCGCGCATCCCTGACAACATCGCCGGGGAGATGTCAGACTGAGCAACTTACCGGCGATGTCGCCGGCTAGTTGCCGCGGCTATCGCTCGCTGGGTTGCCCAGCAACCCAGCGAGCGATAACTCGCAATGTTGGAGATAGGCGGAATCGCCCGCAACATTGCAGGTTGCCGCGTTACACAGGGCCAGTGGCGGATTATAATGAGGTCAATATGGGCTTTTGCCCCGGGCCCAATGGTGTCTAGGGGCCCGCAGTCCAGGGGGTAAATTGCCCCATTATAATCCGTCACGGCGCCACCACACAGCACTCTGCACGCAGGCACAGCATCCATGAGGTGATGAGCCCCGCTAGTTGACAGGGAGCGGCAACCGCAGGGGGCCTGATGGTGGCGCGGCCCCCTGCTAATGCCGCGCTCTCTCCCACAGTCCCGGCCGCCACCGCTGTGTTACACTCTCCCCCCCCCCCTCCGCAGTGACTGTGAGCCCACCTGTAGCCGCACAGGATGAAAGACCTGTGCTTACAGGACCTGTGATGATGTGAATGGAGGGGAGGAGTCAGGGATCACATGATCGGCTCCTCGTTATGCAGGTCTCCACTCTGTGATGGTTGTCATGGTGCTGGAGAGGTGAGGAAAAGGATGAGAAGACCTGTGCTTACAGGACCTGTGATGATGTCATAGAGGGGAGGAGTCAGGGATCACATGATCAGCTCCTCGTTATGCAGTCCTCCACTGTGCTGGATGTCATGGTGCTGGATAAGGTGAAGGAGAGGATGAGATGACAGTTATGTGTGGCCCACCTGTGTGCTGTGTTACCCACTGTGTGTGCTGTGTGGCCCCCTGTGTGTCCTGTGTGGCCCCCTGTGTGTGCTGTGTGGCCCCCTGTGTGTGCTGTGTGGCCCCCTGTGTGCTGTGAGGACCCCTGGGTGTCCTGTGAGGCCCCCTGTGTGTCCTGTGAGGTCCCCTGTGTGTCCTCCTATCTGTCTTGTGTGGCCCACCTGTGTGCTGTGTGGCCCCCAGTGTGTGCTGTGTGGCCCCTGTGTGTGCTGTGTGGCCCCCTGTGTGCTGTGTGGCCCCCTGTGTGCTGTGAGGACCCCTGGGTGTCCTGTGAGGCCCCCTGTGTGTCCTGTGAGGTCCCCTGTGTGTCCTCCTATCTGTCTTGTGTGGCCCCCTGTGTGTGCTGTGAGGCCCCTGTGTGTCCTGTGAGGCCCCTGTGTGTCCTGTGAGGCCCCGGGGCACTTCAGCTCTGTGCCGGCGGGAAATGAGTGCCGCGCGCGGTGCTCATCTCCCTGCGGCTTCCGGGCTGTCAGAGCATGACGGCGGGCCCCCTGTGTGCCCTGCGAGGCCCCCTATGTGGCCTCCTGTCTGTCCTGTGTGGCCTCCTGTGTGGTCCCCTGTGTGGCCCCCTGTGAGTCCTGTGAGGCCCCTTGTGTGTCCTGTGAGGCCCCCTGTGTGTGCTGTGTGTCCCCCTGTGTGTGCTGTATGGCCCCCTGTGTGTGCTATGTGGCCTCCTGTCTGTCCTGCGAGGCCCCCTGTCTATCCTGCGAGGCCCCTGTGTGTCCTGTGAGGCCCCCTGTGTGTCCTGTGAGGCCCCCTGTGTGGCTTCCTGTCTGTCTTGTGTGGCCCCGTGTGTGTGCTGTGAGGCCCCCTGTGTGTGCTGTGTGGCCCCCTATCTGTCTTGTGTGGCCCCCTGTGTGTGCTGTGTGGCCCCCCTGTGTGTGCTGTGTGGACCCCTGTGTGCTGTGAGGCCCCCTGGGTGTCCTGTGAGGCCCCCTGTGTGTCCCCCACACAGGGGTCAGGAGATTTACAGTGTGGATGTAGCAGAGCCGAGTGTGTACTAGGTGTATGGAGCGGAGCCGTGTGTGTACGTGGTGTATGGAACGGAGCCGTGTGTGTACGAGGTGTATAGAGTGGAGCTGAGTGTGTACGAGGTGTATGGAGCGGAGCCGTGTGTGTACGAGGTGTACGGAGCAGAGCTGCTTGTGTAACTAGGTGTATGGAGCGGAGCGATGTACGGAGCAGAGCTGAGTGTGTACGAAGCAGAGCCGCGTGTACAAGGTGTACGGAGCAGAGACGCGTGTGTACGAGGTGTACGGAGCGGAGCCGTGTGTGTATGAGGTGTATGGAGCGGAGCCACATGTGTACGAGGTGTATGGAGCGGACCCGTGTGTACGAGGTGTATGGAGCGGAGCCTCATGTGTATGAGATGTACGGAGCAGAGCTGAGTGTGTACGAAGCAGAGCCGCGTGTACAAGGTGTACGGAGCGGAGCCACGTGTGTACGAGGTGTACGGAGCTGAGCCACGTGTGTACGAGGTGTATGGAGCGGAGCCGAGTGTGTACAGGGTGTATGGAGCAGAGCCGCGTGTGTACGAGGTGTACAGAGCCAAGCCGCATGTGTACGAGGTGTACAGAGCCAAGCCGCATGTGTACGAGGTGTATGGAGCGGAGCCGAGTGTGTACAAGGTGTACGGAGCGGAGCCGTGTGTGTACGAGGTGCACAGAGCAGAGCCGCGTGTGTATGAGGTGTACGGAGTGGAGCCGAGTGTGTTCGGAGTAGAGCCGTGTGTGTATGAGGTGTACGGAGTGGAGCCAGATGTGTATGAGGTGTATGGAGCAGAGCCGAGTGTGTACGGAGCAGAGCCGAGTGTGTACAAGGTGTACGGAGTGGAGTTGCATGTGTACAAGGTGTACAGAGCAGAGCCGCGTGTGTACGAGGTGTACGGAGCCGAGCCGCATGTGTACAAGGTGTATGGAGCGGAGCCGCGTGTGTACGAGGTGTATGGAGCGGAGCCGCGTGTGTACTAGGTGTATGGAGCGGAGCCGCATGTGTATGGAGCCGAGCGTTTACGAGGTGTTCAGAGCAGAGCCGAGTGCGTAAGAGGTGTACGGAGCGAAGCCGAGTGTGTATGAGGTGTATGGAGCGGAGCCGAGTGTGTACGAGGTGTATGGAGCAGAGCCGTATGCGTACAAGGTGTACAGAGCAAAGCCAAGTGTGTACGAGGTGTACGGAGCTGAGCCATGTGTACGAGGTGTATGGAGCAGAGTTGAGTGTGTACTAGGTGTACGGAGCGGAGCCATGTATGTATGGAGCATGTGGAGCTGTGTGCTTACAAGGTGTGCGTACCAGTGGTAGCTGCTTGCGGATGTTGCTCCCACTCCTATAGTCCCAGCGGCCTCTGCTGGCAGCATTGTTCTCCCGAGTCCCGGCTGCCGCTGTCCGCCCTGCTATGCTGATTCTGCCGGGCCCGACCGGGCTTTGCTGAATCCTCCTACTCTAGGAGGACCCAGACCCAGGCAGGCAGCTGATCTCGACTGAGGCTGAGCAGACTCCTCCGTCCTCCTGACTGAGTCTGTGTCTCACCCGCCGACCGCCGTCCACCACCTCCTGGGTCGCCGCCTGCATGAAGAGAGGGAGTCTGAGGAGAGGGACCGTCACCTAATGCCAACACAGAGCACAGAGAGGACGTGCCTGTGTGACAGAGAGGTGAGTGATATGTCCACTCCTGACTCCTGCCCTGCTGCTGCAGCTGCTGCCTGTGGCTGTGCTCTGTGTGTGCACTGCCAGCCAGACCTGGTGGCTGCTGCATGGCAGGGAGGACTCAGTCAGTGTAAAGAAAGAATGTAAGCAGTAATTAAATGATTTGTGTACAAAGGCCCCTTTCACATCTTTTTTTTTTTCAGATTGTGGCAGATCCGGCAGATTTACCGCATCTGCCGACTAACGGCCGCACTTGCGGCACACTTGCGGCAAGCCCCATGCATTGTTTATGGGGCTTGCGGTTTGGTGCGGCAAGTGCGGTTCTGCTGGGTGCGGCAAGTCCGGCATTTGCGGCGGTGGAAAAAAAAACGCCGCTGACCGCGTTGTCATCCATAGTCGCAACGGCTGTTAGGCAGCAAATGTGGTAAATCTGCTGGATCTGACGCAATTTGAAAGACACGGTGATGTGAAAGGGGCCTAACGAACGCTGCTTTCACATCAGTCTTTAGCTGATGTTTGGGCCGTTCCAGCAGGTGGCGGCGCATGTGCCGGATCGTCCGCCTAACAGCCGACTTGCGGCCCGGATGCGGCAAGCCCCATGCATTGTCTATCACAAGTGCGGTTCTGCTGAGTGCGGCAGATCAGGCACTTGTGGCCGCTAAAAAAAAAACTCTACAAGTGGTGTTTTTTTTTTCGCGGCTGCAAGTGTCGAATCTGCCGCACACGGCAGAACCGCACTTGCCGCACCGGACCGCAAGCCCCATAGACAATGCATAGGGCTTGCCGCATCTGGACCGCAAGTCGGCCATTAGGCGGCTGATCCGGCACCACCTGCCGAATCGGCCGCACATCAGCAAAACAGCTGATGTGAAAGGCCCCTTAATCACTGGAGTGGTGTGCCCCACCATCTTGGATAATACAGAAACATGGTGTATCATGTGCCCCTCTAATAAGTGGCTGTCTTGCTTGGATCATGTACGTATGGAGTCCATGCATTCATGATTCAAGAAAAATATCCACATAGAGGGGCACATACAACATGTAGAGGTATTTCACATGTCTATCCAAGGTGGAGGGGTAGTGGGTGCGCACATTGTGTATTTTGTGATTTTTTTTTTTACCTCAGTTTTTGTAAGGCCTATTGCACACGCTGAGTATTTGGTGAGTTTTTACCTCAGTATCTGTAAAGCCTATTGCACATGCTGAGTATTTGGTGGGTTTTTACCTCAGTATCTGTAAGGCCTCGTGTACACGCTGAGTATTTGGTGAGGTTTTACCTCAGAATCTGTAAGGCCTCGTGCACACGCTGAGTATTTGGTGAGTTTTTACCTCAGTATTTGTAAGACCTCGTGCACACGCTGAGTATTTGGTCAGTTTTTACCTAGTAATTGTAAGGCCTCATGCACACGCTGAGTATTTGGTGAATTTTTACCTCAGTATCTGTAAGGCCTCGTGCACACGCTGAGTATTTGGTGAATTTTTACCTCAGTATCTGTAAGGCCTTGTGCACACGCTGAGTATTTGGTCAGTTTATACCTCAGTATTTGTAAGGCCTTGTGCACACGCTGAGTATTTGGTCAGTTTATACCTCAGTATTTGTAAGGCCTTGTGCACACGCTGAGTATTTGGTCAGTTTATACCTCAGTATCTGTAAGGCCTCGTGCACACGCTGAGTATTTGGTGAGTTTTTACCTCAGTATTTGTAAGGTCTCGTGCACATGTTCAGTATATGGTGAGGTTTTTACCTCAGTATCTGTAAGGTCTCGTGCACATGTTCAGTATATGGTGAGATTTTACCTCAGTATTTGTAAGGCCTCGTGCACACGCTGAGTATTTGATTTTTTTTCCCCTCAGTATCTGTAAGGCCTCGTGCACACGCTGAGTATTTGGTGAGTTGTTACCTCAGTATCTGTAAGGCCTCGTGCACACGCTGAGTATTTGGTGAGTTGTTACCTCAGAATCTGTAAGGCCTCGTGCACACGCTGAGTATTTGGTGATTTTTTTTTCCCCTCAGAATCTGTAAGGCCTCGTGCACACGCTGAGTATTTGGTGATTTTTTTTTCCCCTCAGTATCTGTAAGGCCTCGTGCACACGCTGAGTATTTGGTCAGTTTTTCCCTTAGTATATGTAAGGCCTCGTGCACACACTGAGTATTTGGTGAGTTTTTCCCTTAGTATATGTAAGGCCTCGTGCACACGCTGAGTATTTGGTGAGTTTTTCCCTTAGTATATGTAAGGCCTCGTGCACACGCTGAGTATTTGGTGAGTTTTTACCTCAGTATCTGTAAGGCCTCGTGCACACGCTGAGTATTTGGTGAGTTTTTCCCTTAGTATATGTAAGGCCTCGTGCACACGCTGAGTATTTGGTGATTTTTTTTCCCCTCAGTATCTGTAAGGCCTCGTGCACACGCTGAGTATTTGGTGATTTTTTTTTCCCTCAGTATCTGTAAGGTCTCGTGCACACGCTGATGCTGCATTATAAGAAACAGGCTATTATGCCCTGAATGCCCCCTGTACACAGAATAAATAACTTATAGAAATCTAGCACCCTGTACTCTAACCTATTACCAGTCCAAAATTCTTGCTTGCAGATTGGTCCATTTTGCCTCTCCTCGCCGTCTGACAGCCTCTTCTTCTGAATGATATGGATCACGCCTTTGTTATCCACGTCCCACTTTCCCATCTCACATCTGTGCAGATGCCTCTCCAGCTTGCGCAAACGCACCGTGCTCTGCCCTACTGCAGCTACAATGTAAACTCATCTACTCATGCGCGAATCGCAGGGGTCTCTGCACATGGCTCCAGGCTCCCGGTCTGCTGCGTGTAATGTATGGTGACATTACTGAGATTTTAAACTTGTAGGATAATCCCATGATGGAGCACAGTGCACCTGCACAAGCTGGAGAGGTATGGGCATAGCATAGGCAATGGAAAAATTGGACGTAGTCACGTGGATAACGCAGGTGACAGGAGGCGTTATCTACATCATTCAGAAGAAGACGCTGTCGGACCGCGAGGAGGCGGGACGGACCAATCTGCAAGCAAGTCCATTGGACCAGTAACAGGTGATTATCATTCAGGGGGCACACTGATCGAGATATTTATAAGTTATTTATTCTGAGTACAGGAGCAGTCAGGGCATAGTGGCCGCCTCCTAATGGACTGCTCAATACTATGGCTTAAAGTGTTTTTTTTTTTCCTCCTAACTGAATGGTAAATTGACTAGGATCAATGGATGTTTGACAGGTCAGAGTTTCACTCAGCAACTATTTTTCTGGAATAATCTATTTCAGGTATATGATAACCTCCGTCACATGACTCCCGCGACCCCGTCACATGACCCCGTCACATGACCCCCGTGACCCCGTCACATGACCCCCGTGACCCCGTCACATGACCCCCATCACATGACCCGGGGGGGGGGGGGGCCCACAGAGTCTGAACAGCCCCGGGCCCTGGCTACCCTTAATCCACCCCTGCACAGGGCGATCAGGCATGATCGCCTGACCAACATCGCCAGGTTTCCCAACATTGTTGGGAAACCTGGCGATGTTACTCAAGCGATTTTTCCCCTGATTATCGCCCTGTCACACGAGGCATCTCTCCGGCGATGTCACCGCAACCTGGCCACGCCCCTCAGTTGCCGGCAACATCGCCGGCGATATCTCCCTGTGTGACGGTACCTTAAGAGATCTTTAGGACGATTTATACCTCTCTCTTTCCAAGCCAAGAAGAGTGGATTTTCTCTGCCTAGAGGGAATGCTGGATGACTCCATAGTTCTAGGTGTTTCGAGAGTCTCCAGGATAGTCCCATCTTTTTTAAAATCGCCTTCCAGGCGGCAATCGGGTCTCTGCAGACCATCGCCATCTTAAGGAATCGGGGGATCTGGGGAATCGGCGTATGCAACACCGAGGTCAGGCTCCACCGGTGGCTTATCTCCGTTTCCATTGTGAAGTCGGAGAATTTGCTCGTCCCTCTGATCCAATCCAAAACGTGTCTGAAAAGGCATGTCAAATTATATCCTCTTACGTTAGGGAAGTTCACCCCTCCCTCTAATTTTGATCGCATCAGGGTACTCAACCGTATCCTGGGTTTACTGCCCCTCCAGATAAATCTGCTGAAGAGCGAGTTAAATTTGACGATGTCAACATGTTTTAGGAGCAGTGGCAGGGTCTGAAGGGGGTACAGCAGTCTGGCAAAACTAACCATTTTGACTAGGTGGCATCGCCCCAAGAGAGACAACGGAAGGGCCCTCCATCTCGGCAACTCCCCTTCTATCCTGGATATTATGTGGTCGTAGTTAAGGTGATATATACGGCCTCCCGACCTAGGAAAGTATATTCCCAAATATTTCAAATGGTCAGAAGCAATGGGAATGCCTAAAAGGCTCGTGTTTGTGGTTGGGTCAATAAGGATTTCCCATTTTGATTTATTGAGTTTAAATCCTGAAAATTTCCCATAGTCCTCCGGCTGTTTTAACACCTTTGACAAATCTCTATCGAGGTTATCTAGATACAAAACTATGTCATCCACGAACAGATTGGCTCGAAGTTCCCGACCGCCCAGCTGTATTCCCTTAAACAGTTTGCCCGAAGCCAAGATTCTGGATAGTGGCTCTATCGCCAGATTAAAAAGAAGGCGACAGGGGGCAACCTTGCCTCGTTCCCCTCCCCAACAGGAAAACATCAGACAGAAAGCCTGGCATGCTAATCCTTGCTTTGGGATTGGAGTATAATCTCTTTAGAAATTCCCTCATCGGACCCACCAGCCCAATTTCGTCCAGCACCCGATCCAGCCACGACCACCGGACATTATCAAATGCCTTTTCTGAGTCTAAGGTGATCATGGCCGGATCAGAGTCTCCTCGTCTCTCGTCCATTCTGACCATATCTACTGCTAATAGAGTGCGTCTTATGTTGGCTACAGCGGCCCGTCCCTTCACAAATTCCGCCTGTTATACGCCTATCATTTTAGGCAGAATCTCGGCCAATCTATTTGCCATTATCTTGGCGGCGAGATGCCGGTCTAAATTGATTAGTGATATGGGTCGGTAATTTGGCTGGGTTGTCTAGATTTTTTTCCCCTTTTGGGATCAGCTTTATATATAATAAATTCATATGGTCTGATAAGGCCTCCCTCTTCATTATCCCGTTGAACACTCTAGTTAGGAGCAGCGCCACCCGGTCTTTCAGGGCTTTATAGAATCCACCACTGAACCCATCAAGGCCTGGGGCTTAGATGTTTGATGGCCTCCAGTACCTCACCTTCCGTGATATTAGCATTCAGTGATTGCAAATCTACCTCAGACAATCCTTCCATGCCAGCCTCCTGAAACCAACTATCGCCCATCCCCTCCAACACCTCTGGAGACCTATATAGAGTGGCATAAAAGTTGCATAATATATCCACCAATTTCTTAGGGTCGGACGTCCGATTGCCTCTAGTATCCAATAATGCTGTTATTGGCTTGGGTTGGAGTTTGCCCCTGGCCATCGAACCGATATAGTCTCCGTTCCCATTCCAATCGGTAGAGGTTTTCCCTCACTTTTGCCCAATCATCGCAGCTCTTTTTATGTGAAAGCCGCGTATCTTTGTTTTGTTGGTTGGGATGGTTCTTAAATTCCGTATATGATCTCCTGACCTCGTCACTGTATTTCAGAAACAAGGTTGCAGATTTCTTTTTGATTGTGGCGGTATATGCTAGTATTTTACCCTGCATAACTGCTTTAGCAGTTTCCCAAAACAGTCTAGGAGTGTCTTCATGTGGGGCATTGTCGGCAGCATACACCGATCACCATTCGTCCAATAATTTTTGAAAGTCGGGGTCGTTTTGCAGGTGTGAAGGGAATCTCCATATGCAATCAGTACCCCTAGGGTATTTATCTAGCAACTCCAACCCGACTGGGCTATGGTCCGAGATCACCGTGTCACCTATCTCTACGTCCTTAGTTATTTGGAGAATCTTGTCTCCCACCATGAACATGTCGATTCGTGACCAAGCCCCATGCGGGTGGGAGTAGTGCGTGAACTCCCTCTCCATTGGGTGTCTAACTCTCCAGACATCATAGAGGCCTTTCTCGGCCGCAAGGGACTGTAGGTCTGCGACCTCATGTTTCTCCCTCCCCCCCGAGACTTCGTAAGGTTTCTCCCATCACCTCCCCTTCTGTCTTCATCTCTGGACATTACGGAGTTAAAATTCCCCCCCTCCCAGGAGAAGAGTTTGTATATTGCACTGGAGTAATTTGTCATGTAGAGAGGAGAAAAAGGTTTTTTGGTCAGCATTTGGTGCGTAAATGTTATGAATGTGGATTACGGTACCGTTAAGCTCGGCAAGTAGGCTCACGTCTGCCCTCGTCTTCATGGTCACTGGCGATAATTTTAATTGGTAGGGATTTGTTTATCAGAATGATAACCCCAGCTTTTATCCCCTTTGCTCCCGAGCCATATACGGCTCCCACCCACATGCAAAGCATTCTGAATAGTTCATCCTGTTGAAGGTGGGTTTCTTGTAATAGTACCACATCTCCCTTCAATTTTTTAAGGTGTCTTAGGATCATTGATCTCTTGCCAGGGGATCTCAACCCCTTGACATTCCAAGTCAGAAAGTTGACCATTGTAGAATCGTGGCGAAGTCTGAATTGCAAGGTCGTCTCTCATTTCTGGTAGGGTATCCTAAGGTCTTAATCATTTCAATAGAAGATCCCCTCCCCCAACAATGACCCAACAAACAGGTCTCGGTCGTTAGGAATAAGTTTTGGCCTAGTAATTCGACCGCAACAATAAAATTCCCTTTCCCCCCCAACATTTTCCCCCATCCCCAAATCTCAGTAACCATGACCTCCCTCCTATCATCATAAGTAAGCAATATACGTCCATGCTTCCGACGGTGCCCATGAATCTCTATCCCGCCTCCTCGGCCCCGTGAATCGCCAGAATGTAGCCCCAGAGTGTCACCTCATCCGGAAGCCAGGAGCAGGCGCCCCATGTTTTAGATGTGTTTCCAGTCCGCACTTCCTGTCTTGGATAAACAATCTGTGACAAAATACTTACATTTCGATATACGAGAGAATGGGTTCATTATTGAAGGGAAAGGGAAGAGATGAAGAGAGAGGGAAGGAAGCCAAAAGAGAGAGAAGAGAAAAAAAAAGAGTGAGGGGGGGAGGAAATGGAGGGGTACATGAAGTGGGATAGATGAGTAGGGGGGAAGGGGTGGGCGAGGGGAGAAAAGGTTGGGGAGTGAAAGAAAGGTGCGGGGAGGGGAGAGAGGGTAGATAGTCTGGGTGTTGCTTCATATTAACCAAAAATAAATGTTCAATTGGGCATAGCAGGACAAAAACTAATTATTTAGAGGGACGTAACATAATGCACTTGCTGGCTTTTTGGCTTTTACAGTAAGTCCTATGAAAGTGAGTGGAGAGCCGCTCTCTTCATTCTCCACCTTACAAGATGGGACGGAGGACTCCTGCTCTAGTGCAAGGTGTGGGTCCCCGTATGCCATAAATGTCCAAGGATTCACTTGGAGAAATTAGAACCGGATGGATAGAAGCCGCGCTGACCACAATGAGAGAAACAGAGTAACACACACACTCTGTTTATTCAGCCTACGCGTTTCGTGGCAAACAGGCCACTTCATCAGGGCTCAAGATTCAACAGCACATCCAGCTATATATACACACAGGAACAATCAAAAAAAAAAAATCAGAAGAAATGAAGCTCCACCCCCCTCTGACGTCACTTCTGGTGAAAACGCCCACTATAAGTCAAACGTATAAAAATGCCCATTACATTGTTTACAATACATTAAAAATACATTAAAACACAATAATCAGTATTTAAAATCGCATATGTTCTTCAATAAATAATTAAAACATTTTTGGTAAAAAGATAAATCAGGATTAGAACTGACCCTGGCAGGGGCATAAAACTCTTCTCTGGAGATTAAACCTCCGTCTTATACCACTTAACCATCCGGTCACCTTAGGTAAGAGCAACTGTTTAGCCAGGATCTACCAACTCAACCCATCCAAACAATTAAATATCATCATTTACTTGGTACAAAAAAACCTTCTTTTTTATATAAAAATTAAACAATAATTATAAAAATATAAATTTCTTGTCTATAGGGATCTTTCAAGGTAAATGACCACTAAATTTTGTGTCTATAATATGCTCACTGAATAATTTATATTCCTTGGTTTGTTGATCTATGTAAATTACAAGTCACCTGTATATACAAACTCGCAATTAAAAACCTCTCAATATAAAGAGGAAATGCAGACAGGATCTATATGAGGTAAAGAATTAACAGAGAAACCGAAAAAAATGAATTACAGTGTACTCGAATCACAATTTACATGAAAATAAATAAATGTCCAAGGTGAGAATACTCCCCTTAAAAGGTTTATGTTAGTGTTATTTGGTTTGGAGAATTTCATTCTATAGACAGTACCAAAGGGTTATTTTCCCCCCAAAAAACTATTTATCCTCTAGAGCAGGCATCCCCAACCTCTGGCTTGTGGGCCTTTAAAGAGGTAGCATCAAGTTTGAAAGTTATTCCCTATCCATGGCATAGAGTAGGGGTTCCTAACCTGTAGCTTGGGATCCACATGTGGTTCATGGACCTGTGACAGGTGCAGGGGTTGCAATAGCACCCGGGACTAGAGGGTCCCTATGGAAAAAGATTATTGCTACAATAATGGAAGTGGAGGAGAATATCCTCATAAAGCAAATAGATGAAGCAGCGGCTCAGGGAAAAGTCATTATTATGGGGGACTTCAACTACTCTGAAATACATTGGGGATCAGAAACCTTCAGTTCCAGCAAAGGTAATAGGTTTTTGACAACTATGAGAGACAATTACCTTTCACAACTGGTTCAGGACCCAACAAGAAGGGGGGCACTGCTGGACCTAATATTAACCAACAGGCCGGACCGCATATCAAATATTCGGGTTGGAGATCACTTGGGTAATAGTGATCATAAAATAATAAGTTTTCAAGCATCCTTTAGTAAGATGTGTAGTAGAGGGGTTACAAGGACACTAAACTTCAGGAAGGCAAATTTCCAACGGTTGAGAGATGATCTTAGTGCAATAAACTGGGACGATGTCCTGAAATATAAAAGTACACAAAGCAAATGGGAGACGTTTATTAGCATCCTGAATAGGGCCTGTGCACAATATATACCCTATGGGAATAAGCATGCTAGAAATAGGAGGAAACCACTATGGCTAAATAAAGCGGTAAGAGGTGCAATATGTGACAAAAAGAAAGCATTTAGGAAATTAAAGCAAGTAGGTAGTGATGAAGCGTTAAATACAGAAAATTAAACAACATTTGTAAAAAGCAAATCAAGACAGCAAAGATTGAGACAGAGAGACTCATTGCCAGAGAAAGTATAAAATATCCCAAAACATAAATAGTAAGAAACTAAAAAATTATTGTGTTGGCCCCTTAAAAATAGTTTGGGTGAAATGATGAATGAGGATGAGGAAAAATCCAATATGCTAAATGACTTTTTTTCAACAGTATTTACACAAGAAAATCCCATGACAGACAATATGATGAGTGATAACAAAAACTCTCAATTAAATGTCACCTGCTTAACCCAGCAGGAAGTACGGCATCGTCTAAAAATCACTAAAATTGACAAATCCCCTGGCCCGGATGGGATACACTCCAGAGTGCTGCAGGAATTAAGTACTGTCATAGATAGACCATTATTTTTAATATTTAAAGATTCCATAATAACAGGGTCTGTACCACAGGACTGGTGCATAGCAAATGTGGTGCCAATATTCAAAAAGGGAACAAAAACTGAACTTGGAAACTATAGGCCAGTAAGCTTAACCTCTACTGTGGGTAAAATCCTAGAGGGTTTTCTAAGAGATGCTATACTGGAGTATCTGAAGAAAAATAACCTCATGACCCAATATCAACATGGGTTTACGAGGGACCATTCCTGTCAAACTAATATGATAATTTTCTATGAAGAGGTAAGTTCTGGACTCTGGACCAACGAAATGCAGTGGATGTGGTGTATATGGACTTTTCAAAAGCTTTTGATATGGTGCCACACAAAAGGTTGATACATAAAATGAGAGCAATGGGGACGGGAAAATATGTGTAAGTGGGTTAAGAACTGGCTTAGTGATAGGAAACAAAGGGTGGTTATTAATGGAACACACTCAGAATGGGTCACAGTTAACAGTGGGGTACCACAGGGGTCAGTGTTGGGCCCGCTTCTATTTAATATATTTATTAATGACCTTGTAGGGGGCATACAGAGTAGAATCTCAATATTTGCGAATGACACTAAACTCTGCAGGGTAATCAATACAGAGGAGGACAATTGTTTATTACAGGAGAATTTATGTAAACTAGAAGCTTGGACTGATAAATGTAAAATGAGCTTTAATGGGGATAAATGTAAGGTCATGCACTTGGGCAGAGGAAATAAAATGTATAATTATGTTCTTAATTGTAAAACACTGGGCAAAACTGTCACTGAAAAAGACCTGGGTGTATGGGTAGATGACAAACTCACATTTAGTGGCCAGTGTCAGGCAGCTGCTGAACAGGCAAATAAAATAATGGGATGCATTAAAAGAGGCATAGATGCTCATGAGGAGAACATAATTTTACCTCTATACAAGTCACTAGTGCGACCACACTTAGAATACTGTGTACAATTCTGGTCTCCGGTGTATAAGAAAGACATAGCTGAACTAGAGCGGGTCCAGAGAAGAGTGACCAAGGTTATTAGAGGACTGAGGTGTCTGCAGTACCGAGACAGGTTATTAGAGGACTGAGGGGTCTGCAATACCAAGACAGGTTATTAAACTTGGGGTTATTTAGCTTGGAAAAACGAAGGCTTAGGGGTGATCTTATATTAATGTATAAATATATGAGGGGACAGTACAGAGACCTTTCTAATGATCTCTTTACTCTTAGGCCTAAGACTGGGACAAGGGGGCATCCTCTACGTCTGGAGGAAAGAAGGTTTAATCATAATCACAGACGCGGATTCTTTACTGTAAGAGCAGTGAGACTATGGAACTCTCTGCCACATGATGTTGTAATGAGTGAGTCACTACTAACATTTAAGAAGGGCCTGGATGCCTTTCTTGAAAACTATAATATTACCAGTTATATATACTAGATTCTTTGATAGGGCGTTGATCCAGGGAATTAGTCTGATTGCCGTATCTGGAGTCAGGAAGGAATTTTTTTCCTCAATGTGGAGCTTAGTGTTGCCACATGGGTTTTTTTTTGCCTTCCTCTGGATCAACATGTTAGGCTCTGGGTTGAACTAGATGGACTTAAAGTCTTCCTTCAACCTTAAAAACTATGTTACTATGTTACTAAATTAAAGATTTGCAATATTTGGGGGCCCTATTGGAGCATTGGCATTGGGGCCCATAAGCTTCAAGTTAAATAATGAGATCCAGGCGACCGCCCCATACCTGACATTCCCCCATCCTACTGTATCCCAACCCGCCCCTCGTAGACTGTGAGCCCTCGTGGACAGGGTCCCTGCCCCTCCTGTACCTGTACGTCCTGATCGCCTAGATTTAGTGTACTTGTTCTTGTCTCCCTCATCCTCATGTAAAGCGCCATGGAACCTAACGGCGCTATATAAATAAATAATAATAATAATAATAGTTATGCCACTGGCCCATGATGTGTGGCTTGCGGCTGTCTTCCAGCTTGGCACATTAGCACCAGGTGTAGCAAACAGCTATCGAGATGGTGACTTCTGTGAGTAGCCCCACACAGAAGAGCAGATCAAAATGGTGGTGAGATAGGAACCTCTTGGTATACTGCCTCTGTGTGATATATGTGGAGAAGCTTTGGCCATTAATATACTGGTTATTGAGGTTCTGAGTGTCACTACTGTGAGGGTGCGGGAGTTGGGTTTGGCTCATGCCCCTCTCTCAAAGCTGGATGTGGCTCGCAACCCTCTTTCAAAGCTGGATGTGGCTCTAAGGGTACCTTTACACACGGCTACATTTGTAGCTTGTCACCAGGTAACTTACTGGTTGCAGTGAAATCATGGATACATGATTCCATTTGTACACAGCAACAAGATAGAACCATGTATCCATGATTTCACTGCAACCAGTAAGTTACCTGGTGACAAGCTACAAATGTAGCCGTGTGTAAAGGTACCCTTAAAGTCAGAAAGGTTAGGTTACTCTGCTGTAGAGTATAACTTGCTAATCGTTGGAGGTCCGAAAACTGGAACTCCCAAGAAACCCAAGATTGGGCCTCTGGAACCCTGAGAATGGGGCTCTCCAGCCCTGTCCTAGCAGTGCGCATGCACAGCTATTTCATCAATAAATGGATCTAAAGCTGCGCATGCGCACATCAGCTTGATTAAGGACTGGCTGCAGAGCCAATCTTGAGCCTTGATCTGGGGATCACTGGAGGTCCCAGCGGTCAAACTCCCTGTCTAAGGGTGCCTTCACATTTGCGTATGGGAAAGCAGCGTATGCTGCGTTCCCATACGCAGTCAAACGCATGCGCACTGCGGTTCCTATGTTTAACATAGGAACGCATAGTGCCTGCGTTTGCTGCGTTCGGGTGCGGATGCGGACGATATCTGCTCCTTCCGGTGTCCAGCATCCGTGCCCGGGACGCAGCATGTTGCATTTTTTGTGCGCTCGGGGAGCTTGGAAGATCAGCAAGCGTCCCCAAGCGTACAAAATATGCATTGTCTTCAATGGGTCCGCAGTGTTCTGCGCTTGACAGCGCTGGAGAACGCTGCGGACCCATTGAAAAATCTCCCGGTGGCCGCCGGTGATGTCACAGGAGCTCACCGACGGCCACCGGGAGATCAGCTCAGCCTCTGCTGTCCTCCTCCTCCCCGCCGCCGGTAAGCACCGGGACCTGTCGGCGGGGAGTACAGCTGATTTGACAGCTGTTTGAATCTTCCCGCGCCGACATCTCCTCTCGGTGTCGGCGCGGGAAGATTCAAACAGCTCTCAGATCAGCTGTACTCCCCGCCGACAGGTCCCGGTGCTTACCGGCGGCCGGGAGGAGGAGATCTCCGGCGCTGAACTCCTCCTCCGGCCCGCCCCCGGACAGCGCCGATTGGCTGCCGGGCTCCATAGTGATGTGTCCGCAGGCGGACATTATCCGCTGCGGACACATCATTTCAACACTGCTTTTGACAGCGTTTGTGTCTGCATGCCACCAGCATGCAGACACAAACGCCAGTGTGAAGCCACCCTTATAAAATGGGGATAACTTTTTTTTTTAATTATAGTTTAATTTATGTTGCAGTGAAAGAAGCCGGGCCCCCTTTAGCCACCGAGAGCTCATCTTCGCAGCATCTGCTTTCTTCTATTCTATCAAGGTGATAAAGTTCTCGGTGCTTGTACTCTACAAATAATCCTTTGCAGTATGTTAATTTTGAGATTTTCTCTTCCTTCGCCATACCAAGGGAAAACATGAAGTCGCTGCCCCAGAAAGAAGTTTTTCAGCATGGGAAGTTTTAGTGGCATTTGTGTCTGCTGTACAACGTTTACCCCCAGGACACAGAATACTGAATAGAAATAACTGCCAGATCCCTGGTCCTTGTAGGCCCAGTACAGCAGGACCGCTCGCCCTCCCGCTCCAGCCCAGACATGAAGCTGGCAGATGTATTGAGCATGACAGAGTGTCCTGATCCCCCCAGGACCCCTTCACACATGAGTCAATCTGCTTTGCATTTTTAATTGACGCCGTCCACGGTACAAAGGAATCTACTTATCTCCGTACGCCCCCGTGAGCATCCGGTTGCGGTGAGCCAGGGTGACAGCCTAGACAACGCCAACCCTCCCTTCTCCCATCTCCTTACTCTCATTGTGTCCCTTCGAGTTATGGCTACTTACAGCCTCTCTCCCTGGCACTTCATTGCCCCTGAAGCCTATCGTTATATTGCGGGGGATATGAGACAGGATGTTCTGCGCTTGCATACTTTATGTTGGCAAATGAGATTGTCAGCCTTGTGGGACAGAAGTTCTTCGCTGTAGATCCAGATGCTGCTTCCATCAAGTTGCAATGTTGAGGGTTAATTATCCATTTGTATTGATGAGGTCTTTTATAGGTTTTTGCACTGATCAGTGTTAGGTTTGGAATCCCTTTTTCTTACAACCCCTATAGATGGGGTTGAGACTGGCTTTAAAAAGCATCCCCTATGGCCTAGGCTGTTGGAGTCGGTAAGCCAAACCCCAACTCCAACTCTTCAATTTCCCTGAATCCAACTCCAACTCCACCAAAATGGACACCGACTCCGACTTCACAACCATGGCTGTGAAGTCAGTAAGCCAAATATTCGACTCCTGAATACGACCCCAAAATGGGCACCATCTCCAACTCCATGACTCCGACTCCACAGCCCTGACTATGGATAGCCTAATCTATTGAAAATGGTTGTCCAATGTTGACTCCACCAGACCCTGACTAGGTTTTAAATAACCCTTACAAAATTCCTTATTGATATGTAAATAGAGTCTGTGGAGCCTCGGTTAGGAGTCTCAAACACAGGACTAGCCAGATATCCTTCCAGGAAGGACCCAGCCAAGGGTGGCTCCTTGCGTAGAACACCATAACCACCATGTTAAGTGGCCCTTTTAGTCAATATCCAGCTCTTTTACAGATTAGTGATATGACAAGGGAATACCAATGACCAGGTATCCATCCACAGACAGCTGTTTCGGGTGTTGCCCTCATCAGTGTGGAGTAGGATTCTGGCTAGGTGGAAGCAAGGCCTAGTAGATCAACCACAAAGTATTCACTGATAATTCCTTATTGAGCAGGACGCTGTATCACCTATACGCTAACATTTTCCCAAGTTGGTCTTTTCTGCAAAAGCCAAAATTATTCAGGTAAAGATCAAGGTGATGATTTGTCTCCATACTCCTCAGTCCCAATCTAACCTGTGGGATATGCTTGAAAATGAAGTCCAATCCATGGAGCGCACCTTCGAGATCTTATGGTATCCCTTCCTTGGTGGGTCAGAACTGACTTGGCCAAACGTATGGGGACTATGAAAGTTATCGGGGTATATCTTTAGGGACAGTAAACCTGACCATTGTGGACAGTCTGCGTGGTCGTTGGTAGGATAGTCTTATATATTCATGTCTCGGTGTAGGATGCACGGGGCGTAAAGTGCTCAGCTCAGTTTTTAGCCTTGGGATATATATAACCTTAATCCAGCTTTGCACATAATTTCCTTTGTTTTCTTTACATACGTTTCCTCACACCAGCACCATCATCTTCTATTAGATTACATCGGTGACAGGCTCTTCATTTTGCTAATTGTAGTTTCCAAGTGAATGCCTCTGCCTGACACCCGGAATCCTCGCATAGACTTCTTCTCAAAGTTGCTGCCTGAATGAGACGTACAGAGCCAAGTTCATAGGGATCAACACAAAACTTTTTGATAACACTCCAAAGAGGTTTCTCCATCCCGGACAATTATGGTAGACTATAGTTATCGTGACTTGGAATGGGCATCGGAGAAACAATTCTCCAAATCAGTGGGGGTCACGGGGTGGAGCCACAATTATTTATCTTGGACCGTAATTTGTAGTAAGGGTAAGAAGAATTATCTGAATGGCTGGGGTCAACATGTCCCGATGAAACCTAGATAGAGTTATGGAAGTAGAAGAGTGAGCAGATGTACACAGCCACCGCTCTACATTGACTTTTTGTCAAACAAATGACCTGTAGTCTTCGAATAGGTGGGAGTCACAGTGGTGTCCCCTACACCTTGCAGACCTTATCCCATATTGATCATTCTAAACAGTGATTATCGAAACTAAAGCCCCCAAACAAATTAAACTAATGTCAACCAAACCCGCTGATATCGATAAGTTCAGCGGCACTTTGTATGGGGGTGGTGCCAGTCAATTGAACGTTGGGAGAGATGTCAATTGGACATGTACAATTTCGGACTGCTAATTGAATTGTTCTCCCGGATATAAGCCACCGGCCGATATGTCATGAGGAGGCTTTCTCATGGAGACCACTAGAGTGCTTCTGTGTATGGGAGTGCCAGCGAGATGACTGTCCACCAATGACTGCCAAAGCTTTGTTTAGCTGACAGCTATCTAATGAGTATGGCTGGGTTTAGGCAAAACCAGGTGGATTCTTAGGTTCTACCTAAACTATAGTTCAATGGTTTTTTCTGGAACTTTAATACTGAGTGCTGGGGGTCTAACCAATCAACTGCCTTAGTGATTACCGATACTGAAGCAGAAGGTTCCAAGCCGAACTGCAGGTTCTATATAGGAAGGATTTCAGGTGGATTTGCATGCTCTACCTAAACTATGGTTCCTTGGGTTTTTCTGGGATTTAAATACTGAGTGCCAAACTCCGAGACACAATGGCGTCAGGTATTAGCCAGCCTTCCAGCGCAGGCTGGCCAATCACAATACTATTGCGTTGTCCAATGAGCGTGGTTGGGGCGTGGTGTACAACAATTTGGCACGTCTATGTTTTCGCCGCGCTGAACAGGTACGCCCACATTCCTTTGGGGATTGCATCGTGTGAAGGTCTACCGGATGTTTCCCGCTGTTTGTGTGAGAACTTCCGGGGAGACACGTTGCCTTAGGTTGAGGGCGAAATTGTGGCATGTAAAAGCGCCTTCGGCGTTCGGAGGCAACCATGAAAAATGTACACACTCACGTTAGATTGCCTCCTATCGCTGTCAAAAGTTGCAGCGTGTAAAAGGTACCCTAAGTGAATAATGAAACTTAAGCAGAAGGTTCCATATGGATCTTTAGGTTCTACCTAAACTATGGTTTAATGAGCATTTCTAGGACTTCAATGCTGATATGACTGGGTCTAATTTCTGGCACCCCTACTAATCAACTGCCTTAATATAAGAAGTAGAAATTACAAGTCAAATCTGTAGGTTCTACCTAGATGGTGGTTTACCTAAACAATGACAATGGGTGAGGATTCAACCTCCCGAATCCTCACTAATCAATCGGCTCATTACTAAGGCTGAAACAAAAGGTTCCAGGTTCTACCTAAATGATTTTTCAATGTGTTTTTCTAGAAATGTAATGTTGATTGGGGGCTTCCAACTTCTGGCTCCCCCACCAATCAACTGAAGAGGCTGTGACACACCACAAGTAGCACAGCTCCATCATCTTCCCGCAATATTGTTGTGTAGTAGTTGTGAATGGAACCGCAACTCTTTTTTTTTCCATTTGTATAGGAGGTCACCAAGCTATAACCTGCCTACTTTGGACACATCATACGAAGAGAGAAATCACTAGAGAAGGACATCATGATAGGAAGAATAGAAGGAACAAGGCAAAGAGGAAGACTAGCAACCTGATGGCTTGATACCATCAAGATAAGAGCGGAAAAGACCCTGGTGGATCTATCTAGGCTTGGAAAAGACCCTGGTGGACCTATCTAGACTTAGGAATGACACTGGTGGGCCTATCTAGGCTTGGAGAAGACCCTGGTGGAACTATCTGGGCTTGGAAAAGATCCTAGTGGACCTATATAGGCTTAGAGAATACCTTGGAGGACCTATCTAGGCTTGGAGAAGACCCTAGTGGAAATATCTAAGCTGTACAAGATCGATCTTCCTACGGAGCGTTCATCCATCAAGTCGCTATGGCTTGAAGTTGAATTGAAGGCCGATAAATAAATAATAATAGGAGAGAGCTGCACTACCATTCACAGCCACTATGCAATATATGGCGCTGTGCCACTTCAATTATCTGATTGGTGTGGTGCCACTGACCCAATATTAAAGGAATAAAGTCCTGGAAAATCCCTTTAATAATGTAATGATAAATCTTCTGCTGTGAGTAAAGCTAATTTAGTTAACACTGGATTTACACTTTAAAAATCTTGGATTCTGTGCGATTCTATATTACCCAAAAAAATATGCTTTAGATCTCTAATATGGGAAGGGAGTAAATAAGTGAATAGGGAACATGTGAATCCCTATTAATTCTACCACTACACAGACTATAGTCAGGGCTTGGACTCTATGGTATGAGTGTGTCCGTTTCGTGTAGACTGTCTTTGCTCTCTGTCCTTCAGCCTTTCTTACCCTCTTCTTCTATTTCCCTCTCTCGCCCACTTCTATCTCCCTCTCTCACCCTCTTCTTCTCTCGCCATCTCTCTTACACTCTCACCCTCTTCTTCTGTTTCCCTCTCTCGCCCTCCTCTGTCTCCCTCTCTCGTCCTCTTCTTTTGTCTCCCTCTCTCGCCCTCTTCTGTCTCCCTCTCTCGTCTCTTCTTCTGTCTCCCTCTCTCGCCCTCTTCTTGTCTTTCTCTTTCACCCTCTTCTTCTGTCTCCCTCTATCTTCCTCTCTCGCCTCTTCTGTCTCCCTCTTTGTCCCTCTTCTTCTGTCATCCTCTCTCACCCTCTTCTTCTCTCTCTTTCCTCTCTCACCCTCTTCTTCTGTCTCTCTCTATCTTTCTTTCTCGCCCTCTTCTTCTGTCTCCCTCTCTCGCCTCTTCTTGTCTCCCTCACTCGCCCTCTTCTTGCCTCCCTCTCTTCCTCTCTCGCCCTCTTCTTGTCTCCCTTTCTCTTCCTCTCACACACTCTTCTTCAGTCTCTCTCTTTCTCTCTCGTCCTCTTCTATCTCCCTCTCTTGCCCTCTTCTGTCTCCCTCTCTCGTCCTCTTCTTCTGTCTTCCTCTCTTGCCCTCTTCTTCTGTCTCCCTCTCTCACTCGCCATCTCTCGCCCTCTTCTCTCTCTTCCTCTCTCGCCCTCTTCTTCTGTCTTTCTCTCTTCCTCTCTCTCCCTCTTATTCTGTCTCTTCCTCTTTCACCCTCTTCTTCTCTCTCTCTTCCTCTCTCGCCCTCTTCTCTCTCTTCCTCTCTTGCCCTCTTCTTCTGTCTCTCTCTCTCTTCCTCTCTCGTCCTTATCTTCTGTCTCTCTCTCTTCCTCTCTCCCCTTCTTCTTCTGTCTCTCTTCCTCTCTCACCCTCTCCTTCTGTCTGTTTCTCTTCCTCTCTCGCCCTCTTCTTCTGTCTCCCTCTCTCTCTCTCTCTCCCTCTCCATCTCTCGCCCTCTTCTCTCTCTTCCTCTCTCGCCCTCTTCTTCTCTCTCTCTCTTCCTCTCTCGCCCTCTTCTTCTGTCTCTCTCTTTCTCTCTCGCCCTCTTCTTTTGTCTCTCTCTCTTCCTCTCTTGCCCTCTTCTTCTGTCTATCTCTCTCTTCCTCTCTCGCCCTCTTCTTCCGTCTCCCTCTTTCCTCTCTTGCCCTCTTCTTCTGTCTCTCTTCCTCTCTCACCCTCTTCTTCTGTCTATCTCTCTCTTCCTCTATCGCCCTCTTCTTCTGTCTTCTTCTCTCACCCTATTCTTCTGTCTCTCTCTCTCTTCCTCTCTCACCCTATTCTTCTGTCTCTCTCTCTCTTCCTCTCTCACCCTCTTCATCTGTCTATCTCTCTCTTCCTCTATCACCCTCTTCTTCTGTCTTCTTCTCTCACCCTATTCTTCTGTCTCTCTCTCTCTTCCTCTCTCACCCTCTTCTTCTGTCTTTCTCTCTTCCTCTCTCGCCCTCTTCTTCTGTCTCTTCCTCTCTTGCCCTCTTTTCTCTTCTTTCTCTCTCTCCCTCTCTCGCCATCTTCTCTCTCTTCCTCTCTTGCCCTCTTCTTCTGTCTCTTCCTCTCTCACCCTCTTCTTCTCTCTCTCTCTCTCACCCTCTTCTTCTGTCTCCCTCTCTCTCCCACTCCCTCTCTCGCCTCTTCTCTCTCTTCTTCTCTTGCCCTCTTCTTCTGTCTCTTCCTCTTCTCTTGCCCTCTTCTTCTCTCTCTTTCTCTTCCTCTCCCACCCTCTTCTTCGGTCATTCTCTCTTCCTCTCTTGCCCCTCTTCTTCTGTCTCTTCCTCTCTCCCTCTCTTCTCTCTCTCTCTCCTCTCTCTGCCCTCTTCTTCTGTCTCTCTTCCTCTCCTTGCCCTCTTCTTCTCTCTCCTTGCTCTCTTCTCTTCTCTCTTCCTCTCTTGCCCTCTTCTTCTCTCTCTTCCTCTCTCCCTCTTCTCTCTCTCTTCCTCTCTCACCTCTCTTCTCTTCTCTCTCTCTTCCTCTCTCACCGTCTTCTTCTGTCTCCCTCTCTCTTCTAATTGTAACAGAAAATATGCTGTGAAATTAAGATCCCGCAAATCAATTACGATCTGCTCCTCATGAGTGCTCCTGTATGCACAGACCAACAAGAGGCGGCAGAATTTCACAACCTATCAGAAACTTTATCCCCCGAAACGGAATGGGTGTCATTTCCATCTCCGTTGGCCCAAAAAGGGCAAAATATGTAAAGCAGTGAAGCACAAAAGCTCTGTCCTCTCGCTGTCACACGCTGTTTTTCTTTCCATGGTGCACAATTTCCGAAAGAAGTTGCAATTTAGAAAAGCTTTGTTGCCTCAAGGAATTTCCATTTTATTACATCACTTTTTTAACTCCAGCGCTGCAGCTACAAGCTGAAGAAGTAGTGTGTCCTCCAACTCGTGAAGGAACTTAACGGTTTAAAATTGAGGTCAGACGGCCTGAGAGGAGCCTGAGATATTGATGCCCAATCTTTTGCTTTGATCAATATTAGATCAGTGGAGTCTGATTGGAGCTGAGCTACGGTATTCAAGGTTTCCCAACCTGTGATGTTCCAGCTCCGGTTACTGTCTACTCCCTGTGCTATGTCCAGGAGCAAAACGATCGTGGTCGCAGAAGTCGGGCCCATGGGTATAGGGGGCCCACCAAGCCCAGCACTTACTTCAGCTGGATGTGCGTCCGAGGGAATACATTGCTGCACAGAGACCCATCGGTCCCTACACCATGATACTCGCCGCCAGCCAATCAGAGGCAGGCAGCTGACATCGGCGTGCCAGGCATTGGCTTCGTATGGCAATGACATCATGCATCACCATAGCAGGCACGCTGAAGTCAGCTTTCAGCCATTGCGCCAGCTACAGAGGAGACCGCGTGAGGTGGAAGATGAGAAGGATTTTTTTTTTTTATGCGTTCGAGGCAGAAAAAGGAACATATATCACAGGATGGGGCCCATGATAAGGACATATATACCAGGATGGGGAACATAAATGCTAGGATGGGCCCAGGATGGAGGACATATTTACCATGAAGGGGCCAGGGTTGGTTACTTATTTACCAGGATGGGGGACATATATACCAGGAAGGGGACAAGGATGGTGAACATATAGATCAGGATAGGGTAATATTTATCAGAATAAGGGATTTATTTACCAGGATGGAGGACATTTATACCAAGATGGGGGACATATTCACTATAAAGGGACTAAGGATGGGGACATATATACCAGGATGGAGGACATATATACCAGGATGGGAGACACATTTACCAGGAAGGGGCCCAGGATTGTGACATATATACCAGGATGGGGGACATATTTACCAAGAAGGGGTCCAGGATGGGGATATATTTACCAGGATGGGGGACATATTTACCAAGATGGGGACATAGTATACCAGGATTGGGGACATAGCATACCAGGATGGGGGACATTAGTACAGGATGGTGGACATTACTACATAGTGAAGGGATAGGGAGCAACACATGTCTTCAAAGGATTTAGAACGCTATAAGGGCCCATGTATCTGACCAACATGCAGAGGGTGGGGTCCAGGTCTAAATTTTGCACTGGGGCCCATAGGACTCTAGTTACACTCCTGGCTGTGGCACCATTTCTTGGTACTGATTGGTGAGCCTGCTGGGTCCCTAAAGATAGGTCATCAATATCTCAGTCCTGGAATTGAATTTGTACCTTATGTGCGGGTTGGGTGCAGTCCCAGGAGCTGAGCCCGCTCCATTCACAATGGGTGCCTGTTGTGTTATACAGTCAGCACCTGCCTCTAACAGCAGCCAATTGAAAGCCCCAGTCGCCACCATCTTTTTACCCCTATGAAGCTCAGTCCGTGGCTGGTCTTCATCGGCGATTGTAAATTTCAGCATACAATGCAGTATTGCAGTATTGAAGCATTATCATGTATAGTACAAGTCAGAATAATTACAGTGAACTCAAACTCATACAGTTTTTTTTTCTTATTTTAGTGGTTAAAAAATTCTGAACTTTGTAAAATAACAAAAGCGCAAAAACTAACATTGACTTCAGTGTGGGATGGGGTTAAAGGGGAAGTCCAGGATTAATAAAACTTTACTGCATTCTTTCAAAAACAGCACCCCCTGTCTACAGGTCACACATGGTATTACAGCATGGACTCATTCACTTAAATGGAGCTGAGCTGCGATATCACACACAACCTGAAGACAGGGGTGGCGCTGTTTTTGAAAGAAATCAGTCATATGTAAAGAATTATAAAAAAAATTGGATTTAAATTGAAATCCTGTCTGTGAAGATAATGAGAGTGCTGAAAAGTGATCACTACAGGAGGTGTCAATTTATTATGTGGTTCTCCCAAGGATTATTGCTAGTTGATAGTCGCGCTATTCTACCCGAGATCATGTCTACGGACTCCGTTGCTCAGAATATAGAAGCGGCTTAGAAGATGGATGAAGACGCCCTCTAGTGGAAAGACCTGGTGACTACAGGAGATAGGCTTTGAACAAGACAAACCGAAATGCACATCATCCCCCCCAATCCATAAATAATTAACCTGAGTCATACAAAAGATTTATTAAAGTTTAGACTTCCATAGGAGTAAATGGAGAGAGTCTGTGTATGCTCAGCCCCATCTCCATCACATTGGAACCCCATTGTGGACATACAGGTAATAATAATATAATAATAATAATAATACTTTATTTATATAGCGCCAACATATTCCGCAGTGCTTTACAATGTAGGGTTAGAGTACAGAAAATATAATACAGTAAGTAATTACAATAGAGAACAAATAAAGTACAATAATTGGATACAAAACAATAGGCATACAATCAATGTAAAAAAGAAAATACAATAAATAAAGCAAGAAATGAAGGTGGCCCTGCTCAAAAGAGCTTACAATCTACAACGGGAAAGGGGTTGCGCAAGGTGCCGGGGCTTATTGCACTGGTGGTCCAGGCATCTTGAGGAAATGGGGTATAGGGCTAAGCTTACATGGATGGTCATTATACAGTCTGTGTAGACCTTTATGGTTTGGTGGAGTTTGTAGAAGAGTAATGTCCAGAGGGATAGCCCATTCACTGTCTACAGTACAATGGACTTATTAGGGAGTATGATAGGCCGCCTTAAAAAGATGCGTTTTTAGGGATCGTATGAAGCATGCAGGTTGTGGATAGTACTGATTTCTTTGGGTAAAGCATTCCAGAGGTTTGGTGCAGCTCTGGAAAAGTCTTGGAGCCGGGAGTGGGAGGATCGGATTAGTGCAGATGTTAGTCGAAGGTCATTTGAGGAACGTAGACAGCGGGTGGGGTGATAGACAGAGATGAGGGAGGAGAGGTAGGGGGGAGCTGCACTGTGAAGAGCTTTGTGGGTGAGAACAAGCAATTTGAATTTGATCCTGTAATATACGGGCAGCCAGTGCAATGACTGGCACAGAGCAGAGGCATCTGAGTAACGATTGGCCAGATGAGTGATCCTGGCTGCTGCATTAAGGATGGATTGGAGAGGAGAAAGTCTGGTGAGGGGGAGGCCGCTTAATAGAGAGTTGCAATAGTCAAGGCGGGAATGGATTAGGGCCACGGTGAGGGTTTTTGTTGTTTCCAGGGTGAGAAAGGGGCGGACTCTAGAGATATTCTTCAGGTGTAAGCGACAGGAGCGGACGAGAGATTGCGTGTGGGAGGAGAAGGAGAGATCGGTGTCAAACATAACACCCAGACAGCGAGCCTTCTGCCTAGGCGTTATCGTAGTGCTGCATACTGAGAGAGAGATGTCCGATTTAGGGAGGTTAGTGGATGGGGGGAGCAGAAGAAGTTCAGTTTTGGAAAGGTTGAGTTTCAGATAGAGAGTGGACATGATATTGGAAACTGCAGCTAGACAGTCATTGGTGTTCTTTACTACCGCAGGGGTAAGGTCAGGGGCTGAAGTGTATAGTTGTGTGTCATCAGCATAGAGATGGTACTGAAAGCCAAATCTGCTGATGGTGTGCCCAATCGGGGCCGTGTAGAGAGAGAAGAGGAGAGGTCCAAGGACTGAACCCTGAGGGACCCCAATAGTGAGGGGAAGAGGGGAAGAAGTGGAGCCAGCAAAAGATACACTGAAAGAGCGGTCAGAAAGATAGGAGGAGAGCCAGGAGAGAGCAGTGTCCTTTATGCCAATGGAGTGCAGCATAGCGAGTAGGAGCTGATGGTCGACAGTGTCAAAAGCTGCAGAGAGATCAAGGAGAATAAGCAGAGAGTGGTCACCATTACGTTTTGCTGTCAGAAGGTCATTGGTCACTTTGATGAGGGCAGTTTCTGTGGAGTGAAGGGGGCGGAAACCAGACTGTAATGGATCTAGAAGAGAGTGAGCGGAGAGGTAACGGGTGAGGCGGGAATAGACCAGGTGCTCCAAGAGTTTAGAGATGAAGGGGAGATTGGAGGCTGGTCTGTAGTTATTTGTGCAGGTTGGGTCGAGAGTGGTTTTCTTTAATAATGGAGTAATGATCGAGTGTTTGAAGGAGGAGGGGAAAATGCCAGAAGAGAGGAAGAGATTGAAGATTTTGGTTAGATGAGTGGTGACGACTGGAGAGAGGGACTGGAGCAGGTGTGAGGGAATGGGGTCAGTAGAGCATGTGGTGGGACGAGAGGAAGAAAGGAGCCTGGAGACTTCTTCTTCTGTGACTGGGTCAAATGTGGAGAGTGAACCGGAGGAGATGTGGGGAAGAATGGGGGTGGCAGCGCTTGGAGGCTGAGAGCTGATTTCCTGGCGGATGTTGTCTATTTTCTCCATGAAGTAGGAAGCCAGGTCATCAGTACAGAGGTCAGTGATGGGGGCCTGCACTTTCGGACTGAGGAGAGAGTGAAAGGTGTCAAAGAGTTTTTTTGGATTGTTGGATAGTGAGGAGACCAGGGTGGTGAAGTAGGTCTGTTTGGCAAGGTGAAGGGCAGAGTTGTAGGTTTTTAGCATGAATTTATAGTGGATAAAGTCTCCTGGTGAGCGAGTTTTCCTCCATAGACGTTCAGCACTCCTGGAGCATCGCTGGAGGAATCGAGTTTGTGGTGTGAGCCAGGGTTGTTTTGTTCTCTGTTTGGAGGTTCTGCGGGTGAGGGGCGCTACTTGGTCCAGGGAGCTTCTGAGAGAGTCATTGTAGTGATTTACTGCCTGATCTGGAGAGGAGATTGAAGAGATTGGGGTATATCTCAATGAATCAGAATATCATGTTGTTTCCGTAATTTAATGCATAAAGTGAAACACATATATTATATAGAGTCAATACACACAGAGGGATCTATTTCAAGGGTTTATTTCTTTTAATGTTGATGATTATGGCTTACAGCCAATGAAATCCCAAAGGTCATTATCTCATAGAATTAAAGTAGGGAGAATGAAGGGTTAAATACTGTGCTGCCGTATTCCACGAGGAAAGGGTGAATATAATATTGATTTATTAGTCAACACATTTAAGGGCTCCCGGGTCCCCTCCTCAGGACAAATCAATATCATATCGCCATGTTTCAGGGAGCCCTGAAACGCATTGACTAATAAATCAATATTATATTCACCCTTTGATGTCTGGTGGAATACGGCAGCATGGTTTTTAACCTTTCATCCTCTCTACACTATATGCACCACGCTGGGGACTGCAGCAGCCGTGATCTGCTTTTATAGTGGTTGTGACTCTCACAACCACACAAGGTGAAGCCTCTGATACCTATTTAGGTCATATTTTATCTCTCAGACCCTTCATCCTCCCTACTGTAATTTTCTGAGATAATGACCTTTAGGTTTTTATTGGCTGTAAGTCATAATCATCAACATTAACAGATATAAACACTTGAAATAGATCCCTCTGTGTGTAATGACTCTATCTAATATACAGTTGTGTCCAAAAGTATTGACACCCCTGCAATTTGTCAGATAATACTCAGTTTCTTCCTGAAAATGATTGCAATCACAAATTCTTTGGTATTATTACCTTATTTTAATTTGTCTTCAATGAAAAAACACAAAAAGAATTGTCCTACTCAGGGGTTAGCACTGTACGGTGGCTCAGTGGTTAGCACTGTATATGGTGGCTGAGTGGTTAGCACTGTACGGTGGCTCAGTGGTTAGCACTGTATGAAGGCTCAGTGGTTAGCACTGTATGGTGGCTCAGTGGTTAGCACTGTACGGTGGCTCAGTGGTTAGCACTGTATATGGTGGCTCAGTGGTTAGCACTGTACGGTGGCTCAGTGGTTAGCACTGTATATGGTGGCTCAGTGGTTAGCACTGTATATGGTGGCTCAGTGGTTAGCACTGTATATGGTGGCTCAGTGGTTAGCACTGTATATGGTGGCTCATGGTTAGCACTGTATATAGGACTCAGTGGTTAGCACTGTATATGGTGGCTCAGTGGTTAGCACTGTATATGGTGGCTCAGTGGTTAGCACTGTACGGTGGCTCAGTGTTAGCACTGTATAGGTGGCTCAGTGGTTAGCACTGTATGATGGCTCAGTGGTTAGCACTGTATACGGGCTCAGTGGTTAGCACTGTATATGGTGGCTCAGTGGTTAGCACTGTATAGGTGGCTCAGTGGTTAGCACTGTATAGGTGGCTCAGTGTTAGCACTGTATACGGTAGGCTCAGTGGTTAGCACTGTATCAGATGGCTCAGTGGTTATCACTGTATGGTGGCTCAGTGGTTAGCACTGTATGGTGGCTCAGTGGTTAGCACTGTATGGTGGCTCAGTGGTTAGCACTGTATGGTGGCTCAGTGGTTAGCACTGTATAATGGTGCTCAGTAGGTTGTGGCCATGTTACGTACGGTGGCTCAGTGGTTAGCACTGTATGGTGGCTCAGTGGTTAGCACTGTATACGGTGCCTCAGTGGTTAGCACTGTATATGGTGGCTCTGGTTAGCACTGTATATGGTGGCTCTGGTTAGCACTGTATACGGTGGCTCAGTGGTTAGCACTGTATACGGTGGCTCAGTGGTTAGCACTGTATGGTGGCTCAGTGGTTAGCACTGTATATGGTGGCTCTGGTTAGCACTGTATGGTGGCTCAGTGGTTAGCACTGTATATGGTGGCTCACTGGTTAGCGCTGTATACGGTGGCTCAGTGGTTAGCCTTGTATACGGTGGCTCAGTGGTTAGCAGAGTATATGGTGGCTCACTGGTTAGCACTGTATATGGTGGCTCACTGGTTAGCACTGTATATGGTGGCTCAATGGTTAGCACTGTATATGGTGGCTCAGTGGTTAGCACTGTATATGGTGGCTCAGTGGTTAGCACTGTATACGGTGGCTCAGTGGTTAGCATTGTATATGGTGGCTCAGTGGTTAGCACTGTATATGTGGCTCAGTGGTTAGCACTGTATACGGTGGCTCAGTGGTTAGCACTGTATACAGTGGCTCAGTGGTTAGCACTGTATGGTGGCTCACTGGTTAGCACTGTATATGGTGACTCAGTGGTTAGCACTGTATATGGTGGCTCAGTGGTTAGCACTGTATATGGTGGCTCACAGGTTAGCACTGTATATGGAGACTCAGTGGTTAGCACTGTATATGGTGGCTCAGTGGTTAGCACTGTATATGGTGGCTCAGTGGTTAGCACTGTACGGTGGCTCAGTGATTAGCACTGTATGGTGGCTCAGTGGTTAGCACTGTATGATGGCTCAGTGGTTAGCACTGATACAGAGTGCTCAGTGGTTAGCACTGTATGGTGGATCAGTGGTTAGCACTGTACGGTAGCTCATGGTTAGCACTGTATGGTGGCTCAGTGATTAGCACTGTATACGGTAGCTCAGTGGTTAGCACTGTATATGATGGCTCAGTGGTTATCACTGTATGGTGGCTCATGGTTATCACTGTACGGTGACTCAGTGGTTAGCACTGTAGGTGGCTCAGTGGTTAGCACTGTAGGTGGCTCAGTGGTTAGCACTGTATACGGTACTCAGTGATTAGCACTGTATACAGTGACTCAGTGGTTAGAACTGTATGGTGGCTCAGTAGTTAGCACTGTATAGGTGACTCAGTGGTTAGCACTGTATATGGTGGCTCAGTGGTTAGCACTGTATATGGTGGCTCAGTGGTTAGCACTGTATACGGTGGCTCAGTGGTTAGCACTGTATGGTGGCTCAGTGGTTATCACTGTATACGGTGCTCAGTGGTTAGCACTGTATATGGTGGCTCAGTGGTTAGCACAGTATGGTGGCTCATTGGTTAGCATGTATAGGTGGCTCAGTGGTTAGCACTGTATACGGTGGCTCAGTGGTTAGCACTGTATATGGTGGCTCATGGTTAGCACTGTATATGGTGGCTCAGTGGTTAGCACAGTATGGTGGCTCATTGGTTAGCATTGTTATGGTGGCTCAGTGGTTAGCACTGTATATAGTGGCTCAGTGGTTAGCACTGTATATGGTGGCTCAGTGGTTAGCACAGTATGGTGGCTCATTGGTTAGCATTGTATGGTGGCTCAGTGGTTAGCACTGTATATGGATGGCTCAGTGGTTAGCACTGTATATGGTGGCTCAGTGGTTAGCACTGTATATGGTGGCTCAGTGGTTAGCACTGTATGGTGGCTCAGTGTTAGCACTGTATACGGTGGCTCAGTGGTTAGCACTGTATACGGTGGCTCAGTGGTTAGCACTGTATATGGTGGCTCAGTGGTTAGCATGTATGGTAGCTCAGTGGTTAGCATTGTACGGTGGCTCAGTGGTTAGCACTGTATGATGGCTCAGTGGTTAGCACTGTAAGGTGGCTCAGTGGTTAGCACTGTATGGTAGCTCAGTGGTTAGCATTGTACGTGGCTCAGTGTTAGCACTGTATACGCGGGCTCAGTGGTTAGAACTGTATCGGTGGCTCAGTGGTTAGCACTGTATAGGTGGCTCAGTGGTTAGCACTGTATACGCCTGGCTCAGTGGTTAGCACTGTATAGGTGGCTCAGTGGTTAGCACTGTATGGTGGTCAGTGGTTAGCACTGTAACGCTGCTCAGTGGTTAGCACTGTATATGGTGGCTCAGTGGTTAGCACTGTATATGGTGGCTCAGTGGTTAGCACTGTATATGGTGGCTCAGTGGTTAGCACTGTATGGTGGCTCAGTGTTAGCACTGTATACGGTGGCTCAGTGGTTAGCACTGTATATGGTGGCTCACTGGTTAGCACTGTATGGTGGCTCAGTGGTTAGCACTGTATATGGTGGCTCAGTGGTTAGCACTGTATGGTAGCTCAGTGGTTAGCACTGTATATGGTGGCTTCAGTGGTTAGCACTGTATGGTGGCTCAGTGGTTAGCACTGTATACGGTGACTCAGTGGTTAGCACTGTATACGGTGACTCAGTGGTTAGCACTGTATACGGTGACTCAGTGGTTAGCACTACAGCCTTTGCAGCACTGGGGCCCTGTTCATATCCCACCAAGAACGACATCTGCAAGGAGTTTGTATGTTCTCCCCGTGTTTGCATGGGTTTCCTCCTGGCACTCCGGTTTCCTCCCACATTTGAAAGACTTTCTGATAGATATTTAGTATTGTGAGCCCTGATGGGGACAGTATTACTGGTATATGTAAGTAAAGTGCTATTGGAATTAATAGCGCTATATAAATGAATAAAATTATTATTATTATATCTACATAGCACCCATGTAAAGGTTATCCCCATCCTCACAGTTGGAATTTGTTGGATAGTGCATGTAAACTACAAAGCACTTTTGCAATTTACTGCATATTAAAATTAAGTTGTTCTTGATCTATTAACACTTTTATATTCTTTACATCTCGTAGCCTAGGAGACCGACCACCTCTTCTATCTGATTGTAAGCGCTGCGCTGTAGCTGGTCAGGATTAGGAGGTAACACTTCGCTCCATTGATCCTGTCCAGCTTTAAAACAGTAATTACAAACTGAATAGAAAAGAGCTTGTAAGCGCTTTGCATGATTAGCAGACTGGCAGCGGTGGTCGGTCTCCAAGGTAACCAGTAAAAGTCAAATTGAAATATTGCTTGTAATTATACGCACTATCCAACAATACAAATTTATAAGGAGGAAAATAATCCTTTTTAAGAAATGTATTGTAGATATTTATCCACTCACCATGATATCAATAGTCTTTTTGTAGTAAGCTCCCCCTAGTGGAGGCTTCAGGGAGCTAGATTTATGCAATACATGGAAATGCCGGATCCTCCAGGGCGGGAGATGTTTCCTTGTAGCCATCTTTTGCTACTGTCTCATACAATGGACTCAACCTATTAACGCTAAGGAGTTTCTTTTCAGTTGGGTTTTGTAACCCAGGCAGCCGCCGACCATTTTACAAATACAATAGTAAACAGCTGCGCTCTGAAATGCTAAGGCATGCAAACATTGAATATTGGGATATATACATGCATCACTGCAAGGAAATATATAGAAAAATTGAGATATTAGCTCATAATAAAGGCCACTTTTATGTGAGCCCAGCAGCCAACGTCAAGGTGCATCTCTTTATTGGGTCCCTATCTAATGCCTTCCAACCCACCCAGAAGTAGGTTTTCTTAACCCGGATGGAGGCATTAGATTAAGACCCAGCATAGAGATACGCCTTGTCGTGGCTGTTGGGCTCACATAAATTTCATCATAAGTATATTCCTATATTCATTGTTTGCATATCTTGGCATTTCAGAGTGCAGCTATTGATTTATTTTAGTAGATTTCTTGCTCAGCTTTGCACCTGTTCACACTTGATAGGAAATGACGTCATTGTCATTTTATAAATATGTACTGTACATACAGCATGTTCCTAGGGACCAGACTGTCCTGGACTATTGTGGTTTACTATATTTAATAATAGTAATATTTTTTATTTCCATAGCCCCAACATATTCTGCAGCACTGTACAATTCAAGATGTATTTAGTACATGAACCAATCTATCCTTTAGGATTTTTTTACTATTATTTTGTACATTTTATATATCTATTATATATTTACCCTGTTCCGTCCGTCATCAACTTCTGTCTTCAAAGGTTACTCCTATCCTCTGATTGGCCAGAGGCCAGAACAAGTTTCGGTAGCCAAATTTGCACATCCATGGGTGTACAAAAATGACGCTTTGCGGTATGGGACACCAGCGGTACCACTGTCACCTGACGGCAACGCCACCTGAAAACGCCCCCCCCCCACGAACTCATCACCGTAGCCAACACCACTCATCACCCCCACCCGTTGCCTATAAGCTCCGACTGACCTACAGGAGCTGTGGTGATGTCACAGTCATTGGTAGAGCTAGGTACTCATGACGCAGGGTGGGGGTACACAGAGAACGAGGCACAGACAGCGGCTCCCCCGGGCAAGTGGGGATGCACAGACAGCGGGGTACAGAAAGTGACTCCCCCGGTCGAGTGGAGGTGCAAAGAGAGTGGGGCAAAGATAGTGACTTTCCCGTTCGAATGGAGGTGCACAGAGAGCAGGGCACAGCCAGCGGCTCCCACCAGTCCGAGTGGGGGTACACAGAGAGAGGGGCACAGACAGCGGCTCCCCCAGTCGAGTGGGGGTGCACAGAGAGAGGGGCACAGACAGCGGCTCCCCAGTCGAGTGGGGGTACAGAGAGAGGGCACAGACAGCGGCTCCCCCAGTCGAGTGGGGTGCACAGAGAGAGGGGCACAGACAGCGGCTCCCCAGTCGAGTGGGGGTGCACAGAGAGAGGGGCACAGACAGCGGCTCCCCCAGTCGAGTGGGGGTGCACAGAGAGAGGGGCACAGACAGCGGCTCCCCGGGCAAGTGGGGATGCACAGACAGCGGGGCACAGAAAGTGACTCCCCCGTCGAGTGGAGATCAGCGCACAGGGGGGAGACAGGTTGAAGGAGAGAGCACACGGGGTAGAGAGACAGCTCACAGGGGGGAAGTGAAGACAGGGGGAGAGAGGCAGCCGCCCCCAGCACACACGGACCCACCCCATTGTGATGGTCATCTCCATCCTGATGAATCACATATATCTAGCATTATACACACGTATATCTTACAAGGAAAAATAGACAGGCTGGCAGAAAACAAAATAGAACTGAACATGTTATACCACTTTCTGCCACTAGGTGTCACTCTATACTGGTAAATGAAGCACAGCTTGCTTTACTGCATGCTGCTCTTGCATTTCACTAGTCTATATGGATTTTTTTTAATAAATCCCTAATTTTCCAGTTATGCTTAAAATCTCTTATTTATCTCTCTAATATTTTACCAAATCAAATAAGAGCCAGGGATTTTTTTTTATTTTTATAATAGATAACAGCATATGTCCAAATATCCTGCAAAACGGTTTTTACAGCTGTGTTAGGGGCTACATACACAAGACCCCCAGAATATATATATATATCAGATGACTGGTTTTCTAGAATTTTCCACCATGGGGATGTTAAAAGGCCACACAACAGAGTTTCCAACCTGTTTCCCTCCAGCTGTTGGAGAAGTACAACTCCCAGCATGCTCTGGGGATCTATTATTGTAAGAAAAAATTAAAAAGTCCCCGATGGACTTTTATTGACATTGCGGCAGCGATTGACGTCACAGACCTGTGACTGCTGCAGCAATCTCTGCCTCTGAGGTCTCATAGCTTAGAAGCACCTGCATCGAGATCAGTGATTGGCTGCAGCAGTCACAAGGATATCTGGGACGCCAATTGCTGCCAAAAAGACAGACATCCTCGTGACCACTGCAGCCAATCGCTGGTGTAGGTGTACGTGTTGTCTACGCTATGAGACCGCCAAGCCAGCAATTGGCTGCCGCGGTCATGAGGATGTCTGTGACGTTAATTGCTGTCGGAAAGACAGACATCGTTGTGACCGCTGCAGCCAATTGCTGGGGTCTGAGGCTCATAGCTTACAAGCACATCTATCGAGACCAATCATTGGCTGCAGCAGTCACGAGGATGTCTGTGACGTCAATTGCTGTCAGAAAGACAGACATCCTTGTGACGCTTCAGCCAATCGCTGGTCTCGATGAGATGCTCTAAGCTTAGAGACCTCAGAGCCAGTGATTGGCTGCAGCGGTCACAAGCATTCTAGTCTTCGACAGCAATTGAGTCAAGACATCCTCATGACCGCTGCAGCCAATCACTGGCCTTGGTTAGTCTCATACGCTAGACACCTACACCAGCGATTGACTGCAGCGGTCATAGGATGTCTGTCTTTCCAGACAGTGATTGGCGTGCAAACCAATCATGGCTCTGAGGTCTCATAGCTTAGAAGCACATCTCCTGAGACCATGATGCTGCAGCAGTCACAAGGATATCTGGGACGCCAATTGCTGCCGGAAAGACAGACATCCTTGTGACCGCTGCAGCCAATCACTGTTGTAGGTGTAGGTGTGTCTACGATATGAGACTGCCAAGGCCAGTGATTGGCTGCAGCGGTCATGAGAATGTCTGTGTTGTCAATTGCTGTCGGAAAGACGGACATCCTTGTGACCACAGCAGCCAGTCACTGGCCTCTGAGGTCTCATAGCTTACAAGCACCTTCACCGAGAACCAGCATTTGGCTGCAGCGGTTACGAGGATGTCTGTGACGTCAATTGCTGTCAGAAAGACAGACATCATTGTGACCGCTTCAGCCAATCGCTGGTCTCGATGGAGATGCTTCTAAGCTATGAGACCTCAGAGGCCAGTGGTTGGCTGCAGCGGTCACAACCATGTCTGTCTTTCCGACAATTGATGTCAAAGACATCCTCATGCCTGCTGCAGCCAATCACTGGCCTTGGCAGTCTCATAGCGTAGACACACCTACACCAGCGATTGACTGCAGCGGTCACGAGGATGTCTGTCTTTCCCACAGCAATTGATGTCACAGACATCCTCGCGACCGCTGCAGCCAATCACTGGCCTTGGCAGTCTCATAGCGCAGACACACCTACACCAGCGATTGACTGCAGCGGTCACGAGGAACGTGGCGTTCAAGCCAATCACTGGCCTCTGAGGTCTCATAGCTTAGAAGCACCTCCATCGAGACCACTGATTGGCTGCAGCGGTCATGAGGATGTCTGCCTTTCCCACAGCAATTGATGTCACAGACATCCTCGTGACCGCTGCAGCCAATCAGTGGTCTCGATGGAGGTGCTTTTATGCTGGGACTGCCGAGGCCAGTGATTGGCTGCAGCAGTCACACGGTTGCACAGTATCGCCACAGCACCAGGTGCGGAGGACATATACCAGTGCAGACAATCAGAGTGTACACACCGGGGCTTAAAGGGATTAGTGTCTGTCACTGCATGCTGCAGCACTGAGGTTTTATCAAACACTCACAGGTTCACATTCTCCTTTTGTGTCTAAAAAAAGTGAAAAAAAAAAAAAAGGATAAAGTGTGAGCACTGAATGTGACTGAATGGTTGCTATGGGAACACTGCAAATTGAGCTTCAATCCTTTTTGACCCAATCCGGCCCCCGTAGCACTCACCAGCACGTTTTAGGCGTTGCTTGGCAACACACCGACTACCTTAAGCTCCGCCCCTAATTGGCGTGTCTGCCTCCACACAAGAGACGCATGACCACGTGGTCGTGTCAACGTGGCGAGCACTGACCAATGGAAAATCAGTATCCAGTCCAGAACTTTCTCTGACCACGCCCCTCTTAGGCGTTTAATATTCTAATAAACAAAGACTCCGCCCTTTCCACGCCCAAGCTCTGCGAGCATTTTAAAGGGACCGCGCAGCTGGTCCACAGACATCACTGTGCAGAGGCAGGAGGAGCAGCACAAGGTAAAGAGCGGGTGCGGGGATACAGGACTGCTGCTGTGTGATAGAGCATGTGTGTATGGTATATAGTGATGAGCAGGCGATTATCAGCGGCTGCAGGGAGGACTTTATATACAGGAGGCTCCATCCTGTCACTCTGCTGGTCAGCCGCAACTCCCAGCATGCCCTGCGGCTATACATAATGTGGAACCACAACTCCCAGCATGCCCTGCGGCTATAGATAGTGTAGAACCACAACTCCCAGCATGCCCTGCGGCTATAGATAGTGTAGAACCACAACTCCCAGCATGCCCTGCGGCTATAGATATTGTAGAACCACAACTCCCAGCATGCCCTGCGGCTATAGATAGTGTAGAACCACAACTCCCAGCATGCCCTGCAACTATAATGTAGAACCACAACTCCCAGCATGCCCTACAGCTATAGATAGTGTAGAACCACAACTCCCAGCATGTCCTGCGGCTATAGATATTGTAGAACCACAACTCCCAGCATGCCCTGCGGCGATAGATAATGTAGAACCACAACTCCCAGCATGTCCTACAACTATAGATAGATAGTGTAGAACCACAACTCCCAGCATGCCCTGCGGCTATTTATAATGTAGAACCACAACTCCCAGCATGCCCTGCAGCTATAGATAGTGTAGAACCACAACTCCCAGCATGCCCTGCGGCTATAGATATTGTAGAACCACAACTCCCAGCATGCCCTGCGGCTATAGATAGTGTAGAACCACAACTCCCAGCATGCCCTGCAACTATAATGTAGAACCACAACTCCCAGCATGCCCTACAGCTATAGATAGTGTAGAACCACAACTCCCAGCATGCCCTGCGGCTATTTATAATGTAGAACCACAACTCCCAGCATGCCCTGCAGCTATAGATAGTGTAGAACCACAACTCCCAGCATGCCCTGCGGCTATAGATAGTGTAGAACCACAACTCCCAGCATGCCCTGCGGCGATAGATAATGTAGAACCACAACTCCCAGCATGTCCTACAACTATAGATAGATAGTGTAGAACCACAACTCCCAGCATGCCCTGCAACTATAGATAATGTAGAACCACAACTCCCAGCATGCCCTGCGGCTATATATAATGTAGAACCACAACTCCCAGCATGCCCTGCAGCTATAGATAGTGTAGAACCACAACTCCCAGCATGCCCTGCAACTATAGATAATGTAGAACCACAACTCCCAGCATGCCCTGCAACTATAGATAATGTAGAACCACAACTCCCAGCATGCCCTGCGGCTATATATAATGTAGAACCACAACTCCCAGCATGCCCTGCGGCTATAGATAGTGTAGAACCACAACTCCCAGCATGCCCTGCAGCTATAGATAATGTAGAACCACAACTCCCAGCATGCCCTGCGGCTATAGATAGTGTAGAACCACAACTCCCAGCATGCCCTGCGGCGATAGATAATGTAGAACCACAACTCCCAGCATGCCTACAACTATAGATAATGTTAGAACCACAACTCCCAGCATGCCCTGCGGCTATAGATATGTAGAACCACAACTCCCAGCATGTCACGGTCCTCTAGATTTGCAGAACCATGTATAGATATTCAGAACACAATTCCCACCATAACCTTAGTAGCTCTAGATTTGCAGAGCTTCTACCTCACAGCATGTACATAATGGATTTTGCAGAACTACAACTCCCAGCATGTCCTCTAGCTATAGATTATGTAGAACCACAACTCCAGCATGCCCAATAGATTAGATATTGCAGTACTACAAATCCCAGCATACTCTCTAGCTATAAATTTCAGTTATTACATTATGCCCAACTGCTATCAAGTATTGCAGAACTACAACTCTCCAGCATGCCCCATGGTCTCATGACCTTGCAGTAATACAATTTATCAACCTGCTAGTCTACATGTGACTTTCTCTAAAGTCGCCATTGCATATAAGGTATTTCATAACTACAACTCCCAGCATGCCTCTGGCTCTCTAGAGCAGGTTGGAGACCACAGCTGTGACCCAGTGGGGGGGAGGTCAGGGGTGACCTTTCTGGGTCCCTGATGATGACCCGGTTGTATGTGATTACAGGGCAGCGGCTGGCAGGACGATGCGGGCACGGTGCTTCTTCTCCGTTCTTGTTCTGGGTATTTGCGTCTCGTGGGTGACGTGTAAACCGGCCCAGAGAAGAAAGACCGCGTCCACCATGACAAGGAGCTGAGCGACCACAAGCACGACGACAGCCACGACTTCCAGTACGACCATGAAGCCTTCCTAGGAAAAGAAGAGGCCAAGACGTTCGATCAGCTCACCCCCGAGGAGAGCCAAGAGCGGCTGGGGTAAGACTCTTCTTTATGATGGGCGGTCGCAAAATATATATTATAGGCATGGTGGGGTCATAGATTGGGACAGGTCAGGGCTCCTGGCTCTAGCCTGATTTGCCACTTTGGTGCCATGTTTTAGCCGTTTGCCATCCAGCACTGTCCGGAAGTATTTATCATAGGGGTGCGGCGCAGCAGCTGAGCCTGCACCATCAACACTGGGGACAGAGACTACCCTCATCCTGCTGGGACCATTAGGATCCAGCCCTGATACATATAATCAGGAAGTTACTGATTCCAAATACAAAAGGTCACAAAGGTAACGTAACCATCTGAAGTTGTGACCCTCCAATAATGGGGCTCGGCTGCAGAAATGTCCAATACCGGTCTGGATTTTAGGATGAGATCTGCAATTCTTCATACAACCTTCATGGAGGAGGAGAACCAGCACCATCTCCCACCCACAGAAAGCCTGGAGGGGGAAGGAGGGGGCCGGGAACATTCCAGACTGTTAACGTGGCAGAAGCCAGACTTTTTTTCTTATAGGAGGAGGGAAAAGAATAGGGAAAGACAAATGTTCAGGTCTCGCCCCATTTTAAGGATGCAGAAGACCTCTACGTGTAACGCTTTAATTTGCACTGATATTTATGTGTCCTCTAAAACCAAAGTCCGCTCCTCCAGGTTAATTGCTGCCATACTGCATTGCAACCAGAATTACTATGAGAGTCAATGCAATTCCAAAATCATCTTCTGTTCTGGTCATAGAGAAGAATGGGAAAATTTTCTGCTTGGCATTTGATCCCCCTTCATGCCCCTTTGCGATGTCTACTCCAATTCTACTACAGGGACTTCCGATGGGCTTTGATCAGCCAGATACGTTTACCCTGGAGGAACCGCTTTTTATATTGCAAGTAAAACTTCATTGATTTCAATGGGCATCAGTGTAATGCTTCATTGTGTCCTATGGTGGCGCTGTTTCAGAAATGAACACTTGCTCCCTAAACCAAGATTGCAGGGATTGTTGGATCACCAAAGGTCCACAAACAAGAAGGGGATCCTGTCTGTCTTGGAATGAAGGATCAGGCTGTTGCATTTAGGCATGCCTAATCAATTTGATGTCCCACAGCAACTTAATGCTCAAAATAGAGTAAAGAATTTAAATAATGTTCATTCATTCTCTGCTCTGGTCCCCCACCAGTCTCTGTACAGACATGTGATGGCTGTGCCACAGTGACCAGTGATTGGCTACATCAGTCACATGTCATTCATCCAAAGCAGTCGTGGACAAAGTGCCCTCTGTGCATGACCATATATGGGCCCTTTGCAGTACAATAGTTCTGCATATAGCAGATGTTTATTGAAGCTTTAGAGGTGGAAATGGGCCCCCCTCACCTCTTGGGTTCCTGTGCAGCTGCCCCAATGATAATCAAGATGTATTGGTGGGATCTGTTCCTGTCTCCTCTCCTGCTTGTGACCGCTGTCTGTGAGAGGAGGCAGCTGGGGGTCAGGTCTTCTGCTTGTGACCGCACAATCAGATGGGAAGCAGGTGAAGGAGGGAGGAAGTGATGAGCTCTGGCACGTAGGAGCCTACATTGTGGTATCACCATGCATGATGTCAGACGTCGGTGCCTGGTATATATTGACAGGGAGGGGGAGGGTTTGGGTTAGAGCTCACAGAGTGACGCTGTGCTGCACACTTCGTTCATCTCCTCCCCTCTTTGCCATAACTTTTATAACACTTTTCTCTGCAATCATACATGTAATACATTGAAGTAATGGTATGATTGCAATCAGTATCCCAGAGCCTGTAAGGCACTTGCTTCACTATAGCCCTAAATCCTGATGGTTGGTTCCCTTTTTTAAGACCCAAATATGACACCAAACTTAACTCAGACCAAAGCTAGGCTTCTAAAATGAATGAGACCCAAGACCAGGTCCCTAAACTCATTAAAACCCCAGGTCTGACACAAAAAAAAACCTAATTGGAACCAAGACCAGACCCCTAAGCTCAATTTGAACCCCAGATCAAATTTTTTTGGATTCAAGATGAGAACTCTAAATTGTAACCAGACCTCTTAAATTAGTTCAAATCAGACCCCTAATCTAAATCGAACTCCTGGCAAGACCCTGACCACCAGACTTCTAAATTGAATAATCCCCCAGGCCAGACCCCTAACATTAAATCCAACCTTCCAGGTGCCGCTGCACACACGGTCCTGATCCCCAAGCAGTCCAGGATCTTGTGTGCCGCCATGACAGTAGATGCCTTGTGGGGACCACCCTCCTCCTTCCATCTGTCATTGTGTCTACTTGGTCGGATAGCTAAGTGCTCCCCGATCTGATGCTTGTTGTGTATTGATGCAGGAGGGGGCGCTCCAAATATTAATCTGTTCAGTTTTGGTTTGTTGCAGGAAGATAGTTGATAAGATTGACAGTAATAATGACTCCTATGTCACAGCCCCGGAGCTCTTGGCCTGGATGAAGTTTGTGCATGGGCGCTTTGTCTTCGGAGGATGTTGATAAGCAGGTGCTGCTGCTCGATAAGAACCGCGACGGATCGTGTCTTGGGAGGAGTACGCCAATCAGACGTACTCCCATCTCATAGGTACGGGCCTTGTGCTCTTGAGTAATTGCTCTTTCCTCTCTGTCTCCTGCAGGAAGATAGTAGATAAGATAGACAAGAATAAAGATGGCTTCATTACTGGCCAGGAGCTGAAAGACTGGATCACTCACACCCAGAACCGATACATCTATGACAACGTGAATAAGCACTGGGTAGATTATGATAAGAACGGGGACAATAACATCTCCTGGGAGGAGTACAAGAACACCACGTATGGGTATGCTGCAGGTAAGGGGATGAGAGCATGGCCTGTCCGGGCGGAGCGCTCCTGCTTCTGTCAAACTGCTGCTTCCTAAAGATGATTTTTCACTTAAATTTTCTATGGGTTGACGGAGAAGTCTGGCGTCGTCCTGCCGGATGACCAGAATAATCTGACGTATGCTGGATCATATGGTCAAATCCCTAGAGGGTTCTGACTGCTGGGACTCGCTCAATTCAGTGGGGCTCTTGCTCTGGCCAAACTACACTTCCTAAAGACGATCTTCACCCTTAATGTTCTATGGGTTGAAGTAGAAGTCTCGTCTTCCCTGCTTGATGACTAAAATCTGACGTGGGTGGATCATATGGTCACCTCTCCCCCAAATCTACTCCACGGGATAGGAGATGACTGAGATCTGTGGGGTCTGACCGCTGGGACTCACTCAATTCAGGGGATACTGTATACTGTAGTGGGCATACTCAACCACCACTAAAGCTGTGGTAGTCACAGACCCACAGAAGTGGAATAAAAAGCAGGTGCACTAACACTTCAGTCATGTAACATTTGACCTCCTTCCTTTAAAGCATTATTTTCACAATTCGGGAGTACGCCGCTCCTCAGCCTCCCAACTCCCTGCTTGCCCAGGGGACGGCGTGCTCCTGATGATTGACAGTTCGAAAAGAGCTCTCTCCAGCCGCAATTGGAGGCAGCACAACCTCGGCAGGATCAGAAGCACAAGGTCCACTAAAGCTGGCCGGATCTAGCGAGCAGGAACACATTCCTTCCCTGGAAGCAGATTACCTCCGATAGGTTACCAACCACCCCTGCAGTCTATGTTGTGAGCAGTAAACCCTTGAATTGCAAATCTTGAGAACAGAGTGTATTTTTAATAAGGGGTTGCACTTTCCAATTTGACCCCTGGGGGTGCGCAAATGGGGTGTCCATGAGCATCGCGAACCCAGGCAGAGAAAAACAAGCCGCAGGCCAGGTTGCAGTTGGCACTACAGTAGTTATTAGATTTTCACAAATTGAAGTGGAGAATCTCTAATTTTCAGCCATAAACAAGGCTAATTTGCATGATTTTCGCTGCCTTTCCTGCTGGAGGCTGCCCTTAGTTATTCCATGGCACCTTGCATGGCCGGCACATGCTGCACGTACTTGCCCCTTCTATACGATAACGTGACCACATCACGGCCCATACACTGTATATAAATTTGGGCTTTTAGATTACTTCCCCTTGTTGTTGGCACATTGGCTTTCTTGGATGCAGTTTGGGGGCGCAGTGCTTGCTCCGGGCAGAGTTATGCTTTCATTCCCTTCTTGTGCATGATACTGGTCTGTAGAGAGAGGAGTAATGAAATGCGAATAGATCAATTCTAGGAAACAATAGTGACACCCAGGCCAAAAGGGGTGGCCATTAGTGATGAGCGAGCCTTCAATGCTCGAAATGAGCAGTCGGACAGGCTCGACTCAAGTACTAAGTATAATGGAAGATAATGGGGAACTCGAGCATCTTACTGAAAGGTCTCTAGGAAAAATTCTTCGGTACACGTGTTGAGCCGATCCGGGCATCCGACCAGCTAATTTTGAGTAATGAAGTGCTTGCTCATCACTAGTGGACACGACACAGGGATTAAGAGAGAATTTTTGTGTACTGCCCAGCCCCTTTATACCCTGTATCATATCATATAAGGGTCTTGTTTTATCAATGTTCAACCCAAACAGTGAAAAGTAACAAACCGCTCTCATCCTTTTCAGGAGAAGTTGAGTTCTATGACGTCCCTGAGAAAGAAACCTACAGGAAGATGATGAAACGCGACGAGAGACGATTCAAGCAAGCAGACAAAAATGGCGACCTAATCGCCAGCAGGGAGGAGTTCACAGCGTTCCTGCACCCGGAAGAGTTCGACTATATGCAAGACCTTGTAGTCACGGTGAGACGCACAATATTCCCGTCACTCTCATGGGGAGGAACGGGTTCAGGATGCTGAGACAGAAGGAGCTCCTTGTTGGATGCCTTAAAGTCAGAACAAGTGAAAGCAATTTTAAGGCCAATCAGCTCTTTGTTAATTTATTTTCGTTTGCAGAATGAGAATCTCTTAATAATTGTCCTGTCCCATCTATCATCCTCTTCCAGCGTCATAATGTTCAGACAACACGTGCTGTGGCAGCCATATTCGCTTACCCAAGTGATTGGTGGGCAAATATTGCTCCCACTGGCGGTAATGGCCCCTTGCACACTACAGCCAGCAATGCCACCTAAAACCACCAAGACACTTTGTCGCCGCACACTCAATGCCGCCATCGCTGAACCTTAAAAACAACGCCACCTCAGTAACTTGGCATGGGCGTACCTAGCGGGGTATGTCTTACGGGGATGGGGGTTGGCAGGGGCAGCGGTGGAGTAGGGCACTGAGGCAGGTGGTGCAGCAGGTGTCCCGGCTATTCTGCAGGCGCTGCTAGGCAGAAGCGGGCAGTGTGGTGGGTGTCCCGGCAATGCAGGGGTGGGCAGTGCAGAGCGTCTCCCAGCTATGCTGCGAGGCAGGAGCCATCCTGGTGAAACAGATGGCATTACGAAGCAAGAACTATCCCCAGTAATTGTATGTAAGAAAATGTCAGTGATGCAAGATTCAAAGAAATGGTACCTGGAGGTGGCACATGCGCAAATTGTGCGTGCTCAATGACGAGAGCTCAAGATGTCATTTGTGCAGGCGTTGCCTGTGGGTGCAATTCTCTTTAAGTCCACTGCTGGGAGATCAATGGGCTGGAGATGGTGTGTGCACAGATAAGATCTTGAGCTCTCGCCATTGAGCATGCCCAATCTGCACATGTGCCACCTCCAGGCACCATTTCTTTGAAGCTCACACCACCGACATTTTCTTACATGAAATCGCAGGGGATGGCTCCTGCCTCACAATGCCTGCTGCCTCACCGGTACACACGCCGCATCACTCTCTTCCTGCCAGAGTCGTGCAGAAAGGACAATGCCTCCTGTGACACACACCCCCCTCCCCCAATCCCCCGTGAAGCTACAACTGGACTAAAAGACGCCCCCCCCCCCCCCCCTTCCCCTTATTTCCTCCCAAAAATGTGGGAGGACAAAGTGCGTCTTAGAATCTGAAAAACACAGACATTTTGTGCTAAAAATATTGAATATTTTTTGGGGTCACAAAATTGTGGAAAAAATGAAAACCAATGGCCATAACAGCAAACATTAAAAAAAAAATACTTAAGACTTAAAAAAGGTGCAAATGCAACAATGAATTGGGTCACGTGCACGGCCTTACATAATGGCCCAAACCTCCTCATAAGGAACCACAATTACTTTACAAGATGGATTTCTTTTTCTTGCCGGTATCTAAGCTGTTTCATATTGTCATTTGCAGGAAACTATTGAGGACATCGATAAAAATGGAGACGGTTCAGTGGATGCCGATGAATACATTGGTGAGTTATGTTAAGTACATCCCCTTTTATTAGCGCCTCTGGATGTCATGAAGGGGGTCTCCCACATTCATGTCCTTATTATTGACTTTTCACCCCTTAGGTGACATGTACACCCCTGAAGCCGATGAACCGGAGCCTGAATGGGTTAAAACTGAGCGCCAGCAGTTCAAAGATCACCGCGACTTAAATAAGGACGGCAAGATGGATCGCTCAGAGATCAGCCACTGGATCCATCCGCACGACTACGACCACGCAGATTTAGAGGCCAAACATCTCATCTACGAGTCTGATAAAGACAAGGTAAATATTATTTCATATATACGGTATTAGTTGCCGTGGGTATGGATAACACAATCTGAAAATTTATTTCTGTGGTAGTAAAAAAAAAAAAAAACACTTCTGCAAAGGAATTGTTTGTATATGTACTTACTGTATTTTTCACTTTATAAGACGCATCTGATTATAAGACGCACCCCTAAAATTGGTGAAGGAAAAGAGGAAAAAGTAATTTTTAATGTAAAATGGGGTCCGACTTAGGCCAGTGTCCGTCTAATAAATCATATAGCGTATACGTCCCTCATAGCACCCTCATCCTGGGATATAGCCCTCCATCTTTAAATTAGCCCCCTTAATCTGGATATGGCCCCCTTATATTGGATTTAGCCCCCCAGTGATGCCACATGTCCCTCATGGCTGGCACATGTCCCCTATTGATGGCACACATTCCCCCATGGCTGGCACACGTCCCCCTTGGCAGGCACATGTTCCATGCTGCTGGCACACGTCCCCTGTGGCTTGCACATGTCCCCCCTGTCCTGGCTATAGCCCCCATGCTGCTGCCCATAGTAAAATAAAAAACTCTTTACTCACCTTCCTCCAGCGCTGTCCTCCGGGTCTCTCTCCTGCTGCTGCGCTCCTCCACTTCCTGCCTCTCACTCAGTGCGGGTCATGTGATCAGCACAGCAGAGAGAAGCATAGTCTCTGCAGTGCCCCGATGACAGCTGCAGCAGGGGAGTAGCCGGGGAGCCATGCTGGGGGGTAGTAAAGCTTATTTATTTATCTGGGTGGCGATGGGGGGGTGATATCAACCAGGAGAAGGGGGGGGGGGGGGGGGGAGGGAGGAGAGGGGGGGGAGGAGGGGGGGGGGGGGGGGGGGGGGGGGGGGGGGGGGGGGGGGGAGGAGGAGAAGTGTATGTGCCATCACTGGGGGGGCGCAGGCACATATAATAAGCGCTGCTTCCCCAGTGAATCACCGTGGTGCGATTTCAGCACCACGGTGATGGAAAGCGGCAGTGCATATTATATGAGTGGGAGCAGGAGATCTCCTACAGCCTGTCCCAGCGTCCCCCAGCCCCCGGACAGGCTCCAGAGTCCCCCCCCCCTCCCCTGCAGTATAATCCGTTTATTCGGATTATAAGACACACACCCCACTTTCCCCCAAAATTTGGGGGAACAAACGTGTGTCTTATAAACCGAAAAATACGGTAATTGCCCGGTCACTTCCAGCGTCTGGTTGTCCTATCACGTGCCTCAGTAAGTGCGCATGCATATGCCACTACCACGCCTCTGCACTTACTCATGCAGCTGCCATCTTTGGACACCTAGCCTCAACGGAGAAAGCACATGAGGGGAGAAGATGGTAGAAAGGGAAGAGAGACCGTGCACAGGTGGGACAGCACACAGGGTGGAAAAACAGTTCAAAGGCGAGAGCACAGAGGGGAGAGAGCGTGCACACGGGAAGGGGGGGGGGGGTGTTTAACAGCTCAAAGGAAAGAGCACGGTGGGAGAGCGTGCGCACACAGGGGAGAGACAGCACACAGGAAGAGGCGCATATGGGAGGGAGAGCGTGCACACGGGGGTGGGGGGGGGGGGACAGGGACAACAGTTCAAAGCTGAGAGCGAGCACACACAGAGGAGAGAGAGAGACAGCATCTAGAAGGGACAGTGCACACAGGGGAAACGGTTCAAAGGAGTGAGCTAGCACACGGGTGAACTGTTCAAAGGAGGGAGCACGGTGGAAGAGTGCAGAGGGGAGAGAGAAACAGTTCAAGGGAGAGAGCTAGCACACAGGGGGGGGGGGCAGGAGAAACAGTTCAAGGGAAAGAGCACATGAGGGGAGAAGACAGTACAAGGGGGAAAGAAACCACACACGGGAAGAGATACCCGCTGTCCCCAGCACCACAGAGCCCACCCCTATCATGACATCAATGCCCTCCTGAGGCAATAGGAGCGGGCACCCATCTAGTTAAATACATTATATTTTATCTGACACACTAAGATTATTTGGATGTCCGAAAAAACAAACTTGAATCAATCTTCAACTTGTTTAACTAAGAAAGACCCTCTAATAATCTGTTTTATGGCACCAGAATCGCTTCTGATTGTCAGACAGAAAAAAACTGTGGTATTGTGGCAACTACGTGGATGAGATCTTACAGAGATCTGCTGGACACCTATGACCTAAAAATTCCCCATCTGCAGATATTGGAATCTTTATGATCATGCGATCAAATGCTACCTACACTGAACTCAATGGGGAAAATGTATCAGACGGAAGCCCCCTAGTGGCCAAGAAGTGAATACACCCAAATGTATAATGGCATGTAACTTAGGAGGGTCTTTTTTGTTTTCAGGATGATAAACTGACCAAGAGGGAAATCCTGGACAACTGGAACATGTTTGTGGGCAGTCAGGCGACAAACTACGGGGAAGATCTGACGAGGCGGCACGATGAATTTTAACAGAAGTTTGGTCTTTTCTGCTCCCAATCGAGCATATAACACCCAGCACATTGTTGGTTACTGACAGATTGGATTCCTATTGGGGCAATGGGGTCTGGAGGGGAGAAAAGGTTTTTTTGGGGATTTTGTTAATTTTTATTTTTTATCCTTAAGTTGTCAAGAAATAGGACTACTGCCATCTGGTTCTTTTCTTCCGATATTTCTAAACTTGTTTTTCTCTTCTGTGTTTCTCAACAAGAGCAAAATTTGATATGGAAAAAAATAAGTAACTGCAGAGAATACCATTTTTATTAATAATAAGGGGTCTGCACCACTATGTGGTCATAGATGGGGTCAGGAGGGTTTAAGGCGGTCAATCAGATCCCTTTCTAAGTGTAAAGTACTGACGGGCCGGGGGTCTCCAGATCTATACAAGTCAGACTCATAGGCATATATGAGACTATTGACTTCGGGTTGGGAACCTGCCACCGGGCCGTCGGAACGAGGCTTAAATCTGATTGGCTGCTCAAACCTCATTGCATCTTATAGATGATCAGGCCTGGAAATTCTCTAAATTTAATGATCAGTATTGGAATAAACATGATCAATGTCCTGTGTACACCCACTATGACACCTCACCTCCCCATAAAGGACACACCTGCAGTAACGATCTCACATTTCCCCCTTCGCCCCACGTTCGGATCCTGACATTACAAGTCCTAGTGGCCACTGCTACACTTCACCTTCACATGAAAAACCTGTCTTGTATTGTATTTTTTGTACATTTGAGCCAATTGAACAAGGCGTGTGAGCCCAGTTTCAACAAACTAATAAAAAATAAACAATTTTTAAACAATTTTGAAACTTGGATGCAAAAGGAATGAGGGATTTTCAAATGGGCAATAATGGTACAAGGAAAAAATCTGATTTTAATTAAATATGTTATACTCCATTTTTAAAAAGTTTCAGATAAAGGAGTTTTCCTAAAATGGCAAGTTATCCTCTAATCCAGGGGGTGGAGAACCGGTTTCCTGACAGGGGCCGTCTAGAAATGTCTACTACCCTTCAGGGGGGCCAGACAAAATTATCAACTTGAAAAATTACCCCATGTCTGGTCAAGCAATGAATTAACTCCCCCCTAATGTGGTGGTTGGAGCGGATTCTCAATGGTGTGCTTGTGATGTTAGGAGATATTGATTTTGTTGCTTCTCATGCATGCTTTCCCAGGTTTGTGTCGGCCTGGAGCGCAGTCAACTCAGACATTTTTTTCTAAATTATATTCATTAAATTGGAGACACTGAGACTTCTGTACATCACATAGGAGACGCTGGAACTGCTGGATAAATCACGGAAGAGGCAACAGACTGCTGTATATAAATCACTGGAACTGCTGGATACATCACGTAAAGGTACCTTTACACGCGGCAACTTTTCTATGAATTTCCCTGGCAACTTACTGGTTGCAGTGAAATCATGGACACATTGTTCTATCTTGTTGCTGTGTACAAATGGAACAATGTGTCCATGATTTCACTGCAACCAGTAAGTTGCCAGTGAAATTCCTAGAAAAGTTACCGCGTGTAAAGGTACCCTAAGAGGCAACAGACTGCTGCATATAAATCCCTGGAGACGCTGGAACTTCTGGGTATACATCCTTGCAGGCATGAGGGCAAATACATCGCTGGAGGCATAGACATCACTCGGGTATAAGCATAACTGGAGGATATATCAGTGGGGTGAATATAAAGCACAGCGGGTATATAATCAGTGAGGCATATATACAGCATGGGTGCACTAGCATCACAGGGTTACACATCGAACCAAGGAAAAGACATCACTGGGAGGCACACATAGTGCTGGAGGTTACATGCATCACTAGGAGGCACAGAGATAACGGAGCACAGATGAAAGTTAGGGACATAGATCATATCAGAGGCACAGTGAGCCCTCTTTGACGCCATCAATGCAGTAGCCACTACTCTTCTGAAGCACATTGCACGGTAAGCCCACACAGTGTGTCCTCATGCCGACTGACATTCCAGCATGAAGACGTCACTCATGAACACGCATGCAGCTTTCAGTAGTGAAAGCTATGTGCACGTAGGAGTTACGCTCGGCAGTCTGCAGGATACGGCTGCCACTGGAGCAGTGTGGTCCACGCCCTTGGGCCATATAAAAAGTCCTCACATGCTGGAGAATCCCCACCCCTGCCCTAATAACACCCTAGGGCACTGTTTCCCTACTCTAGTCATCAAAAGAAACCAACAAGTCATGTTTTCAGGATTTCCTTAGTATTGCACAGGGGATAATTGCATCACTTGTGCAATATTAAGAAAATCCTATTATTGGCCTGGATTTGGCGAACACTGCTCTATGACATGAATTAAGGGATAAATTGCCATTTTTTTGTGTGTATGTATGTATGTATATATATATATATATATATATATATATATATATATATATATAATAAAAAAAAATTACAATGTGTAATGCTTTAAGTGCCCTGCGGGGGCACTGTAGGAAAACAACACCTGGAAAAGTTAGAGCAGATTGCTGTAGGCCTAAGCGCTTGCACATATTAGTTTGCCTCTAAAAAGATTATAAACCGGATTACTAGACATAATTTTCAGCAGACAATAGGCCACTAATAATTGACAAATGCATCACACATCGACAGAAGAAGGTCATCAGAGGACATAAAAAGAAGTTAAAGTTTTGTATTAACTTTAATGAAGGTTAATCATATATATATATGTTTTATGTTGATAGTTTGTAGGAATTATCCTCATCTACGCTCCAGTGGTTTCTTGACCTCGTGTGTGATATGGACTGACTCCAATCAATAGCTAAGCCATGGTAAGCTTTCTTATCTATAAAACAGAAAAGGGTCTGGCTTAGCTATTATAGTGAGCTGTCAGCCAGCCCCCCCAATACACAGTTTACCTTAATTCATTTTAATTTAATTTCTCTATCACATCACTCCAACCTGAATGAAGTTGATCACTTTAAGCTTAGTGTCTGTAAAGGTACCTTTACACGCCGTCAATGTGGCTAGCAACAGGTATCCACCGCACATGCACGTTTTTAACGGTGGATACCGATCGCCAATACCGCATATACACGCCACCATTATGTTCTCCACTGAAGGTATCTTTGTTCCCCGGAAGTGCCGACGGGTGCCGCAGCTAACTTCCTGTGGAATACCTTCGCTACTTCACACGCCACTACCACAAAAGAATATGGGCGTACATATTTCGCGCTGTAAGTACATAGGCGTGACAGAGTTGTGTATTCCGTGATGCACAAGCGTTGATTGGACAATGCAATAGCGTCATGATTGGCAAGCCTGCGCAGGAAGGCTGGCTAATACACGACGCCATTCCAATTGTGGACTGTGAATGGACAGCTCTTTAAATATGGCGCCCTGTGAAGGGACAGCCAATGGTTACACAGTAGCCCCCACCAATGATCACTGATGGGGCGTGGTATCCATGACGCCGTGGCACGCCCCTGGAAGTTCACCAGGCAACGCAACATCCATGCCTGCGCCCCGTTTAGACGCCACTACCATGGCAATTGTGCCTTTCTGTTACCATCGGTTTTTGAGCACGGCTCAGCAACAGGTATCTGAGTCAACTGCAGGACACCGGGAGGAAATGCCCTATTTACACGCCGCCATTTCATAGCAATTTCATAGCAACAGGCACAATTATCCCCAGTGCCCGGCCGTTGCTACCTTCCTCTGGTGGCGTGTAAAGGGCCCTTAAGAGGTGGACACACTGCTGCTCTCAGCCCCATTCTGTGTATGGTTATATGTTCTTCCAGGTTCTACTTAAGGCAACATTACCTTCCCTTGGTAGTTCTGTCCTAGGCAGAAAGCCCGTCTACACTTTTTCAGCGACAGGTTTGATTCTGTGAACTTCGTCTCAGATCTTTTTTCTTTAGTCCTTCCCACCCTTGTGGACTGCTTTAGGACGTCCCATGGTCTTCTGTGTCCCCCAACTGAGCGATAGGGTAAAGAAGATTTTGGATTCTCGCTATAAATCTCTCATGGAGCCTTCATTGGGGGACACAGCACCTGCCCTTATGTGTTTATGTTGGGAAAGTCTGTATTTGTTTTTCAGTTCGCTTCTCCTACTGCTTTTACACTAAACTGACCAACTTCACTCTGGTCGCTGAGTGTATACTACTAAGGAGGAGCAAATTTGTATTTTTAGCAGTGTCGCCTCCTAGTGGCAGCAGCATACACCCATGGTCTTCCTTGTCCCCCAATGAAGGCTCTGAGAAAGAGATTTTACGGCAAGTACCCAAATCCTTTTTTTATTTCATTTCAATTAGACAATTTTTAAGGGAGTTTCTGGTTTCATAAAACCCTTTTGTCTAGCAGCAGCTTTTATTTATTTTGTAAAACTGTGCTTTACTCCCTTTCCTTGGGTCCAGAGTTAAATCTCCGGTATGCTATTCTCTGTCCCCTCAATGGAGCTTCAACCAATCAGTGAAGTTAGCAGCACGAGCTGCCGAGCTCAGCGATTGGCTGAAAACAGGGACTCCTAGCCGGATCTGGGGAGGGTGAGTAAACGAACTGTAGCCGGGGATTGAGGGTTTTCTGAAAATGGAAAGTCCCTTTAAATATTTGAAAAGTTTTACAACTTCTATATAATTGAACGGAATGGATTGACACTAAATCAATCTGATGAGGATTTACAACACAATGTCTCTTTTCACCAGTCCAGCACAGCAATGGGGCAAACATGATAAATTATATAATTCTCAATAATCATTAAAAAAAAGCTAACATTATACATATCACAGAAAAATGTAATGACACATCAACGGAGAGAAAACTTGCTATCCTCTGGAATCTTGTAGTCATAAACAACCCACCAGCCCAGCATGAAGCCCAATACAAAAGCAAGATTGACACTAATATTTCCCCAATATTTTTGAATACGCAGTACGAAAAAAGTCACCAAGGGGCACTTCTGCTGCAAAAATGATGCGGTTAGTTTGTGCGGTGGGTCACAGACTTCAGATGCTCGCAGCAAACAACAGGGAGCAGCTGCTTAAAAAGTCACTTACTAAATTTGCAGTGTCAATGCCCAAACGATTTTGCACACTCTACATCAGAGGTTCCCAACTCCAGTCCTCAAGGCACACCAACAGTGCAGGTTTTCAGGATTTCCTTATGGCGGGTTTACACGTCGCGATATCGCAGTACAATTTCAATCAAAAGTCACGTGGTTCAATCGTTGGACCCGATATCGTGCCTGCGTTGTATGGTGTGAACGTCCAATGCGATGCAGGAACGATGTCAATGCGATATCGGGGATCGAATGAGCGTGCTATTCAGTGCCCCGATATTGCATAGCGATTGAAGCCAGATCGTGCTGTGTAAACACCCAATTACGATGCGATTTGATACGTCACCCATTCACTCCCATGTTAACTATGCGATCCTGGATTGGGAGGCGGAGACATCGCACGGACGTTGTATTACGATATCGCAGCGTCTAAACAGTCAATGCGATGCGGGTGAAACGTGCACTAATTGCGCGCTCCCGCGCCATTGAGTTGCGATATCGAAACGATATCGTGGCGTGTAAACCCACCATCAGAAATTGGAATCATCCCCAGTGCAGGTGATTCAATTATCACCTGTGCAATACTAAGGAAACCCTGAAAACCTGCACTGTTGGTGTGCCTTGAGGACTGGAGTTGGGAATCACTGCTCTACATGACCATAATGAGCAATTAACTTCTAATGATAAAAATTATATGCAGTGTCAGACAGGTGAGGTTAGGTTGTGATGTCATATAGGTTTCAGCTGCACACAGCAAACAACAAGAGCAGCTGCTCAAAAGGTTGCTTTGTAGAATTTGAAGTGTCTTGCACTGCTTACTAACGGACAAACAGTTTTGCACAATCTGCATGACCAGTAATAATGAGCAATTAATTTCTAATTATACAAATTTTATGCAGTGTCACACTTGTGCCAAGAGTTAGGTGGGACCTCCATCCTTGGAACACGCATTGTCTGCTTTGCAGAGAGTCAAAGTCACCGTATCATCCGCCAGTCTATTTATGCTGTGGATTTTTCTCCGGGACATGTGTGTGTGTTAAGATTTTAAAACCTCATGCAACATGTATTTTGCACACAGATGATGGATCTGATTGTCCAGAACATAAGTACCATATTGTTCAGATTATAAAATACACTTTTTTTTCTTCCCAAACTGGGTGGAAGATGGGGGGGATGCTTTATAATCCAGATATGGCTTACTGAGTCTCGCGGTGGAGCTGGGGGGGGGGGGGGTCACAGGAAGGGATAAAGTCACTAGCATGAGTGGAGCAATGAAGAGGGACCCGAGGCTGGGAGGAGGGGGCGCTATTAATGTCTGGACAGTTGAAATGATGGCTGCGGAGGCAGCACACGTGCAGACAGATCTCGGGAGGCCAAGATCTGAATCTGAGCATGCGGCGGCCTCTGCAGCCATTTTCCTGGAGTCCATCACATCCACTGCTCGGAGATGAACTTCCTGGGTTCCCATCACATCGGATGTGGTGCACACACAGATTGAGATCTCTGCTGTCCAAGATGGTCAATCTGCGCTGACTCCGCAGCCATTTTCCTTATGACCATCATTCCCTAGAAAGATGTCAATGGTACCTGCATCGCATCACGGTGACTCCCCCCTCCTTCCAGACTCGGGCCCGTAGCATTGCCCCTCTCATGCCGCCACTGATAAAGAACCTGCCACCTGAGACCACCGCTCCACCTGATAAATTATACCTGGATTATAAATCTACTCTAGGATTATAAAACAGAACTCCTTTTTTTCCTATATCCTTTCTCTAAATTTGGGGTACGTTTTATAATCCGGTACAGTTTATAATACGCAAAATACGGTAATCTGGAAAGAAGAGAGATGAGTTGAAGAACATGAGAACACATGGGGGATTTTGGCGTTGACACAGGATCACGCCTGCATGACCGGCCGAGCTTCTTTAGCTTCCAGCTGAACTCCTGACCCGAGAATCCAGTCCCTCCCTGTAATAAAAAACAAAACACAAACTTCTATTACATGATGGTGGGACGCGCTGACATCCAAATGAATGGGCAGCTTCACACAGACTGAAGACCAGCACAATCTGGTATCAGAGGGGAGCAGATCTGTGACATAATTAAAGATCACAGAAAATGTCTCCCTACCCTCTGCAGCACGATGATGTCCCTCTCGGTCAGCTTGTCCCCGCTGATTGGGTCAGTCATATCCTTTTTGATTAGTTTTTCAACACATTCCAGGGTGACCACTGCGCCCCTGCAAAACAGAACATCCAATGTAAATGTAATAATGCAGGGGAACATTATGTGCGATATGAGAACAGATCACTTCTGGACAAAACGTCTGAAACTCCTCCAACTCTGTAGTCCCCAGCTGTTTTTTTCCAGGATACCCCCTACATGTCACAGGACATGATTTCACACAAAAACCCCAAAATGGATCGGACAAAATCGATTGCGCCTTTCTAAAATTGTGGGTAAACAACTTAGTTTCAAGCATGTGATGCTCGTTCACACTCACCTGTAGCAAGTAACAAGTGTGGGCAATATGGAAATCTCACCTGAAACCAAATAAAAAGGAGAGAAGTTGCCTCAATTTTTGCATGGTGTGTCTATGTGTGCCTCACTAAGCATGGAGAACAGAAAGAGGAGAAGAAAACTGTCTGAGGACGTGAGAACCCAAATTGTGGAAAATATTAACAATCCTAAAGGTTACAAGTCCATCTCCAGAGTTCATCATGTTCCTTCGTCCACAGTGTGCAACATACACAAGAAGCTTACAACCCATGGCACTGTAGCTAATCTCCCTAGACGTGGACAGCAGTGAAAAATTAATGAAAGGTTGCAACGCAGGTCAGTCTGGTTGGTGGATAAGCCTCAATCAAGATCCAAAGAAATTCAAGCTGTTCTGCAGGCCCAGGGTGCATCAGTGTGAGAGAGAACTATCAAACCACATGTGAATGAAATGAAACGCTATGGAGGAAATTCAGGAGGACTCCACTGCTGACACAGACAGCAAAAAAGCCAAAATGTACATGAGTAACCAAAATCCTTCTGGGAAAGCGCCTTGTGGACAGATGAGACAAGATAGAGCTTTTTGGTAAAGAGCATAATTTTACTGTTTACTGAAAAGAGAATAAGGTCTACAAAGTAAAGAGCACAGGACCTACAGTCACAGGGCACAGAAAAGAGCACAAGACCTACAGTCACATATGGGGGAGGTCAGAGAAAAGAGCACAGGACCTACAGTCACATATGGGGGAGGTCAGAGAAAAGAGCACAGGACCTACAGTCACATATGGGGGAGGTCAGAGAAAAGAGCACAGGACGTACAGTCACATATGGGGGAGGTCAGGAAAAGAGCACAGGACCTACAGTCACGATCAGAGAAAAGAGCACAGACCTACAGTCACATATGGGGGAGATCAGAGAAAAGAGCACAGGACCTACAGTCACATATGGGGGAGGGCACAGAAAAGAGCACAGGACCTACAGTCACATATGGTGGAGGGCACAGAAAAGAGCACAGGACCTACAGTCACATATGGGGGAGGTCAGAGAAAAGAGCACAGAACCTACAGTCACATATGGGGAGGTCAGAGAAAGAGCACAGGACCTACAGTCACATATGGGGAGGGCACAGAAAAGAGCACAGGACCTACAGTCACATATGGGGAGGTCAGAGAAAAGAGCACAGAACCTACAGTCACATATGGGAGAGGTCAGAGGAAAGAGCACAGGACCTACAGTCACATATGGGGAGGTCGGAGAGGTTTTGTGTTGTTTTGCTGCCTCTGAAAGTGGGGACCTCGACTGTATACAAGACATTACAAAATTTGAAGATACCAAAGGATTTTGGTCACAATGTGGAGCCCAGTGTTAGAAAGCTGAGGACGTCCTAGGTCTCCAGCAGGACAATGACCCCAAACATCAAGAAGCCCCAGAAATTGAATGAAACAAAGCGCTGGAGAGATCTTAAGAGGCAGCAATGAGTCTGGATCTAAATCCCCTTGATCTCCTGTGGAGAGATCTGAAAATTGGGAGAAGACGCCTCAAATATGAGAGACCGGGAGCAGATTATAAAGACGAGGAGAAACTCCAGGAGAGAAGAAGCTTGTGGAGGTTATAGGAGGAGACTGACTGCAGGGATTTACTCCAAAGGGGAACACCGAATATTAAAGTGAGGGGGACAACAATATTGTCTGGACCATTTTGAGGTTTTTTCCTGTGAAATTATGTCCAATTTGCCTTTTTTTATCTTTTGTGTTGTTCCAATACACAGAGAGGAAATAAACATGTGTATAACCAAATATGTGTAATTATAATAATTTTCTAGGAGAAATACTTCATGTTTCGAAACAATTTCAATGGTGACAACACTATTGGCCATGACTGTATAAACATACGTTCTGTGTTTCCCCGAAAATAAGACCTAGTGGCAAGGGATTTTGTCAGGCTGCTAAATATAAGCCCTACCCCGAAAATAAGACCTAGCAAAAAAAATTTTATTAGCTGCATCCCTGCTCCTCTATTTCGGTGCATAATGTGACATACAAATGTACCGCTATGGAGCCCGCCACTGCTTTATGCATTCCACTCTCCTGCATGTACCGTACGGTATTCCGTGAGCCACTCAACGTACATATACTGTATAAGCCACCAACCAATCAGACGTTATATGCTGGCCTCTGATTGCCAGTGGCTGCTGGTGTCCAATTGGTCGGTGGCTGATGGTTTTTGAATGGCTGATTACCGTATAGCTACAAAGAGTGGTGTCGGGATATCGTACATGCAGGAGGACGTGGAATGCATAAAGCGCGGTGGCGGGATCGGTCAGAAAAGGTGTGTGTGTGTTTTTATTGCAGTTAAAGTACCATAATGGGAGGAGGATGATGCGGCTGTAAGGGGATGATGGGGATATTGGGGGCTAAAAGGGGCTGATTGGGAAATTGGGGATGATGGGTGCTGCAGGGGGATGATGGGGATATTGGGTACTGCAGGGGATGATAGTTATGCTGGCTTGTGATGACAACAACTGTACAGTATATATAATGGGTTTTTTTTTTGTTCAACAATAAATGTGAATTCTTCATGGAAAAATAAGAAATCCCCTGAAAATAGCACACCTTTGGGAGCAAAAATTAAGACATTATTTTGGTGGGGGGTGGAAAGGGTACAAACCACATCGAGTAATACCGCTCTAAGCCACCAGAGGTCAGCATATCCCTACATTGTGGACATTGCTGTGCAGGCGGATGAGGCACGTTCTGGATACAGAAAGAGCTGATGTCTAGACTGCAGACGAGAGGCAGTCTGCATCCCCAGTGGAGGTAGAGAACGACACACGCATGCAGCACATCACCTCTCTCCTTTGTATAGTCTGTCTATTCAATAATCCAATCTTTAGTCACACTCTCTGCTGACATTCCCACCATCATAATGGGTGACTTCAACATCCCCATTGATACCCACCAGTCAGCAGCCTCCAAACTCCTGTCACTTGCTTCATCCTTTGGCCTCACTCAATGGTCCACTACAGCCACCCACACAGATGGACATACACTAGACTTCATCTTCACCGCTCTCTGCTCCCTAACTAACCCCATAACCTTCACTCTCCCCCTCTCTGACCACCATCTACTTACTTTCTCATCCTCGTCTCCTCATCTGCCATCCATGTCCACCAACTCGCACACCCTCATAGAAACCTCACACATCTTGATGCCACACACTCTCCAGCACCATTTTACCACTATCATCCATATCCTCACTCCAGGACACAGATAATGCCACGGCTTTCTACAGCTCTACACTCACATCAGCTATTGATGCAGTTGCCGCTCTCGTTTATGGCAGACGTTGACAAACCAACAGACAACCCTGGCACACAAACTCCACTAAAAATCTGCGGCAAGCGGCTAGGGTTGCAGAGCGGCGCTGGAAGAAAACACACTCACAGGAAGACTACACAGCATTCAAACAAGCACTTCTCACATTCAAGTCAGCACTCACCACCACTAAACAGAATTACTACATTACCCTCATATCCTCTGTCCCACAACCCCAGGCAGTTATTCAACACATTCAGCTCCCTCCTCCGCCCCCCACTGCCCCCTCCTACTTCTGATATCTCTGCAGAAGACTTTGTAACACTTCACCAGCAAGATTGATCAGATCAGACAAGTCTTTGCTACCCAACCACCACAACCCCTATGTATACTAGACCACTCCCCTCCCCCACTAACCCTCCTCCCCACCATCACTGAAGGAAAGCTCGCACACCTCCTCTCCAGATCGCACCTCACCACTTGTGCATCGGATCCCATCCCATCCCACTTCCGCCCCAACCTCACCACAACACTTATCCCTGCCCTAACCCACCTCTTCAACCATCACTAACTTCTGGTACTTTCCTTCCGCTTTCAAAATGCAACAATTACACCTATCTTAAAGAAGCCATCCCTCGACCCCACTTCTACATCCAGCTACTGGCTCATATCCCTGCTCCCGTTCACCTCTAAACTACTTGAAAAGCATGTCCACACGTACTCTCCTCCCACCTCTCATCCAACTCTCTCTTTGACAACCTTCAATCCGGCTTCCGCCCTCACCACTCCACTGAAACTGCCCTGACCAAAACTACCAATGACTTACTTATGGCCAAAGCTAACAGACAGTTCTCTCATTTTAGACCTATCCTGTGCATTCGACACAGTCGACCACTGCCTCCTATTACAGATCCCTCTTCCATTGGTATCACTGACCTTGCCCTCTCCTGGATCTCCTCCTACCTTTCCAACCGCACATTTAGTGTCTCGCACTCCCAGACGACCTCCTCGCCCCATCCCCTCTCTGTTGGTGTTCCCACAAGGCTCTGTCCTGGAGCCCCTCCTTTTCTCCAGCTATACCCTTGACCTGGGACAACTCAAAGTCCATGGCTTCAGTATCACCTGTACACTGATGACACTCAGATCTACCTCTCTGGCCCAGACGTCACCTCTCTCCTGTTCAAATCCAGAGTGTCTATCAGCCATATCCTCCTTCTCCTCTCGCTTCCTTAAACTAAATGTAGACAAAAACTGAACTCATCATCTTTCCTCCATCTCACACATTTTCCTTACCAGACCTATCTATCACAATAAATGATATCACACTTTGCCTTGTACCTGAAGTCCGCTGCCTCGGAGTAACCCTTGACTCTGCCTTGTCCTTCAAACCGCACATCCAAGCCTTTGCCACCTCCAACTCAAAAATATTTCCAGAATTTGTCCCTTCCTCAACCCTCAATCTACTAAACTACTAGTGCATGTCCTCATCATCTCCCGCCTCAAATACTGCAACCTCCTTCTCTGTGGCCTCCCTGCTAACACTCTTGCACCTCTCCAATCTGTCATTAATTCTGCTGCCCAACTAATCCACCTCTCTCCTCGCTATTCCTCCACTTCTCCCCTCTACAAATCCCTCCACTGGCTCCCAATACCCCAGCATATCCAATTCAAACTACTAATACTGACTTACAAAGCCGTCCATAATCTGTCTCCCATATATCTCTGAACTCATCTCCTGATATCATTCAACTCGTAATCTTCGATCCTCCCAAGACCTCCTTCTTTCCTCCACACTTGTATGTTTCCTCATCTAACTGACTGCAAGATTTCGCTCGAGCATCCCCCATCCTCTGGAATTCTGCACCCCAAAACGTCCGACTGTCCCCTACACTCAAAACCTTCAAGCGAAACCTGAAAACACATCTATTCAGAACAGCCTACAATGACCACAGTGCCGCCTCACCACCACCACAGAGCAGACCCAACCTACTGTCTGCCTCCCCACTGCATGTAGAATGTAAGCTCGCAAGGTCAGGGTCCTCTCTCCCCTCTGTATTGGTCTGCCACTGTTAGTTTGTTCATTGTATATTTAACTTGTTAGTATGTATCCTTTTCTCATGTACAACACCCATAGAGTCAATAGTACTCCATAAATAAATAAATAATAATAATAACACTAAGATTATTATATAATAAGATGGTGATTAGAGATGTCCTTGATAATGAGGTCAGACATGCCCATGTCTCCTTATTCCACCATACTTATCTACATGATACAGTTGGAGCTCTGACTCACGAGGGTCGCAGCACAGCACACGGTACGGAGTTGCCCAGCATATCTCTAGTCACGCGCACACATATCTGTCCTGACGGTTTATGAGGCCCACACGATCCACCTTGTCATCTACCGCCGTGAACTTCACAGAGATCAAGTCTTTCATCTTCAGGGGTCTCCCGCTCATGGGGCAGTACACTGACTTGTCCTGTAGGAGACAGAAAAGAACAGAAAAGGCTAAGACCCTGATAGGTGTCTGCTGTCTATTGCACAGACACCCCGAGAAATAATCTCATTATCAATATGAAAAGTTAAAGGGAATATGTGACCCCCCCCCATACTGCAAATGAGAAGGCATCAGCGCATCCTCGGCACAGAGATGGGCCCTCTGCAGCTTACAACCCCTCAATTTGCATTTTGGGGATTTTACCTGCTTGTAAAGAATGTAGGACTGACATATCTATGCATTAAGGCACAGACTGTCAGTGCAGAACCTAGGCATAATTAAAGGGATTTTCCTGCTAAACTCATTTAATCACCCATTCACATTTCAAAATGGAAAGAGACACTCACCGGCTTCTTCACCTGGGTGGATTTTGCTTCTGGTGTCAGTGAGGGTATCCAAAAGCTGGGAAGTTGCTTATTCTTCTCCTCGCCACTCTGCTGACTGCTGCTGCTGCCAGCTGCCTCTGCCCCTGCCCCGACGCTCTCTACTCAGGGGACATAATGTAAAATCAGTCATTAGAATATTTACCCATTAGTGTAATCAGAGCTTTAAGGGCCTGTGCCACCAACAATAGTACATTTTACTTAACAGATCTTAGAATAAAAATAAAGTTCCGCAATTGATGTTAAATAATGTTCCTGTCCCGAGATATTCTTATAAATGTGCCCCTGTGTAATGTATGTGTCCAACCATGCAAGAACAGGTCAGATAATACCACAGCTCCTGGGCAGTGGAGGAAGCAAGAGAGTATATAGTCATTACAGCCAGGGATCACAGAATATATGAGTATACAGACATTTACAGCCTGCTGTAATGTCTGTATACTCTTATATCCTGTGTTCCCAGGCTGTAATGTCTATATGCTCTTATATTCTTGATCCCCGGCTGTAATATCTGTAACTTTATATCCTGTGATCCCTGGCTGTAATGTATGTATATTCTTATATTCTGTGATCCCCAGCTGTAATGTCTGCATACACTTATATTCTGTGATCTCCGGCTGTAATTCTGTATACTCTCTTACTTCCTTCCCTGCCTAGGAGCTGTGGTATATATGACCTGTTCCTGCATGGTCTGACACATACATTACACAGGGGCACATTTATAACAATATCTCGGTACAGGAACATTATTTTTTAAACACATCCAATTGTGGAACTTATTTTTATTCTAAAATCTATTAATTAGGATGTACAATTGTTCTTGGCACAACCCTCTTAAGTGACAGCGAGGGACACGTCACACGACTGGCACGAGGTCTGGGTGTTACCTGCTCTTCTTGTAAAAGGATTAAGTGGTTTACTGATGATTGACATTTCTTTATCGAGGAATACTTTCATCTTTGATTCTTTGGCAGCTTTGTTTAATTCTTCCATTTCAGTTTTTTTCTCATTCTTTTGCTTCTCATAGGCCTTTGTGATAAAGAAAAAATAAAGAAATTATTTAGTGCTGCAAAGAATTCAGGCATTAAAGAAAAATCCGCCCCTTTTGGATAGTTCCTTTAATGCATTTTCCTATAACATGTACTGTCTATCTCATAGCAGTGAAGAAGGGGGTCTCCGCACTAAGGATCCAGTGCAATTTGGTGGTCTCCTTTTTTTTATCACCCTAGCAGAAAATCAAATACCTGTAGTCAGCGCCAGGGTGGCCCTGTGGAGAGGGCGGTTATGTTAAGGCTACGTTCACACGCAGCGTATTTACCGCACTTTTTTTTTTGGGGGGGGCACGTTTTATGCCACGTTCTGTGGCAGCCTATTTTGCGCCAGTAAGAAAACGCAGTGTAATTTTTTACGGCCGCATTTTTCCTCCAAAAGCTCGGGAGGAAGTGATGCACACAGGAGTGGGGGGAGGGGGAAGAATCCTGTGTTTCTCCTCTGTGTGACATGTAGGGGCTGTAGTTTTGCTTTCGCAGTGTATCTACATACACTGCGATAGCGAAATAAAAGTTAACTAAAAGGTATTTAAAATTACAAAAATAAAATACTTACCTCTCCGCTGGCTGTGCCAGGTCCCGAGGGGAAGATCTCCGATCACTGCAAGGACCATAATCATTTGAATGGCCGGTAGCGACCAGCTGATGTGTCACATGACATCATCAGCTGATCAGGACATCATCAGCTGATCAGTTTAAACACCGCCCGCCAAAACCGATCGGTTTTGGCGGGTGGTTTACACCGATCAGCTGACGATGTCATGTGAGACATCAGCTGATCACTACCGGCCAATCAAATGATTAAGGTCCTGCAGCAATCAGATGTCTTCCTCTCAAGACCAGGGACAGCTGGCAGAGAGGTTTTTTTTTTTTTTGAACACCTGTTAACTTTTATTTGCTTTCGCAGTGTATCTACATACACTGCGAAACCGAAACTACAGCCCCGACATGTCACACAGGGGAGGAGGAACGCAGAATTCTTCCTCCCCCCATGTGACATCACATCCTGCGATTCCCCCTGAGCCCATGAATATAGGCTCTGGAAAAGGCCCTCCCTGTGCGCTGTGTCTCTCGCCTACACCTGTCTCCCCTGTGCCTGTCTCCTTCCTGTATGCTGTGTCCCCCCTGCACTGTCTCCACCTGCATGCTAATTCCCCCTGCATCTGTCCCCTCCCCTGTACACTGTGTCTCCTCCATGCACGCTGTCCCCCGTCCCCCCACCACCCTGCACACTGTCTCCCCCGGTGGAGTTTACCTCTGACAGGGCCCCCTCAATGCTGCCCCACACCCCACCCTTGGGGGCCCTTGAGCGCTGCCCCCACACCGGGGGGACCCTGAGGGCTGCTCCCACACCGGGGGGACCCTGAGGGCTGCCCCCTTTGTTGGGAAGGTAAACAGCGGGTTTCTATGGGCTCCGTTGTCTGGCAGCGCATAGCATTAAACGCTATGTGCTGCAGCGAAAATTTGTAATTATTTAGCTCGTGTCAGGCTTGGGTCACAACACAAGTGTGACCCTAGCCTTAGCGCTCAGGGGCCCCTCTCCCAACAGTCTGGGCCCCGTCACTTGCCCGGTTTACACCAGTTTTGACACCTTTTTTTTTTCCCCATCACCCCCGAGTAATATTTTCACCTTCATCTGACGAGCAATTTCCCTTTTCTGATGTAAGATGTACTCCAAAATTGCTTCTTTCTCATAAATGTATCCATCTGGTCTAAAAATAAAGCATGTTCAAACATAAGGATTTGATGTGGGAAAACTTCAATTACAAAATGGGCAACAAACTGTGTTCCTGTAGATCGGCAATTAAAAAAAAAAAAACTCTACAGGTTCCTCCCAGACATTACGGACATGAGGCTTCTGACTGACAGCTGCTCATCACAGGAGGCAATATGTTTGAGGCACCACAATGTCACATGATCTAATAAACGCCAGAGGCGCCCAGGATGCTGGTGAAGAACGCCATGGTCCGTCAGCCACAGGGGGCCAGACTGGACGTCAGAACAGGGTAGCACAAATCTTTTTTTTCTAAAAGCTAAAGTCTGCCATACATATTAGATGGCTGTTGGCCGACTGATGCTTTGATCGATTATTGATCTGACAGTCTATTGACCATGCCTCCCATACATGCGGGCGCTCATGTGTTCTCTACAAGAGAACCGTCAGTTATCCCAAGGAGATCAATGAGACTGGCAGTCTAACATCGAAAATGTCCAATTGAGACCTCCCCAATTATCAGTTGGCTGCCTCCCACATTTCCATTATAAAGTCAGCAAACCCCGTCGCTATCAGTGAATTTGCAAGTGGAAAAAAGGAGAAAATCTGCACACCGGTGTGTTCTTTAAGCAGTAACTGGTATGTGGCAATGGTTGTGCAGTGTTGTGAGTGATAATGGCAACAGATGGAGCTCAATAAAGAAAAAACACGTAGTACTTGCACAAAAGAGAATAAGCGGCACTCATCCAAGTTGCCCAAAACGAGTCCTTTATTGGGAATTCATAAAATTCAGGCAGGTCCAGAAGGACGCTAACAACTCTAGAGGATAACAGCTGTTTTGTGCTTGTCCAGCAAGTCATAGGATCTGTTGAAGTGCTGGACAAGCATGAAACAGCTGTTATCCTCTAGAGTTGTTAGCGTCCTTCTGGACCTGCCTGAATTTTGTGAATACCCAATAAAGGACTCGTTTTAGGCAACTTGGATGAGTGCCGCTTATTCTCTTTTGTGGATTTGGCCAACATTAGTCTAATGTGTACTGGGGGGGGGGGCTTCTCAGAGACCGTACCTACTGTTAAATGTGTGATAATTCAGCTCAGAAATTAAAGGGAACATGTCACTAGGTTCATGCTGTCCAAACATGGGCATCATGAATCAGAAACCAGCCAACAGAAAACATAATTAGATAAGATACTCGGGAACCACAGAACAGACCTGTCTAGTCAGGGGCTTCTCCCCGTTCTTCACTCCGTTGACTGACAGGTCACTGCCAAGTCTGTAAATAGGGCGAGATGTGCCAATCAGCTGGATCGCAGGGAGAAGCCCATGACATCTCTCACTGTGTCCCCCTCCAACATTTCTAACCACAGCAGCGTTTCAGAGAATATACCTGGCTGCAATCATATAGTCAGGTTCTGTTTCATGCTGCCCCTGGTTGGAATCCACTGACAGGTTCCCTTTAAATATTCACCAGAAGTTCCCCTTCCTTTTTTTAATCCAAACTAACAAGAATTTGATTCAGACCTTGAGATCGGTGGATGCTGTGGTTTTCTGACACTTACGTCACTACGGGGTCTTTACACGGCTGCAGGGACAAGCAGCAACAATCAAAATCTTTTACGGCATCTTTGCTGAGACGAACCGTCTGAGTGCCGTATCCCGAGGCAGCTGAAAGCACAAGACGACAGTGTGTCATTAATCAAAGCAGAAAAGGGAACACAATGTATATGTTGTGGGTCCTGGAGAAATGATCACGCAGGATGCCAACGTCAGGGAAAGTTATAAGACTACTCTACACTGCGAAGAGATGAACTTTCTCATAACCAACAATGTAAAAGCAAGCAGCTCTAATGACTATGAAATATTTATCTTTAACACAAAACGGCTAATCACGTCACTTTTGATAGTGATCTCCATATCACATCGTCCCAAAATTTAGCTGGATTGTCCACTGGATGTCATTAAAAAAAAAATAAATAAAAATATTATATATATATATATATATATATATATATATATTATATATATATATATAATATATATATATATATATATCACACACACCGTATTTTTCAGACTATAAAGGTGCACTTTTTTTACTCCCATAATTTTGGGAGAAAGTGGGGGTGCGTCTTGTATGATCTGGTTGTATTGTGGAGGAAGTGGCGGCTTTGGAGCAGTCACCGGAGGATGATGCAGGCTGCAGACTTGGGGGATGACCGCATATGCCAGCTGTTTATGTTAATGTAATATTCACTTCTCCCCCACCCATCACCACAGAAGCCAGCACTGAGAGGTGGGCAGAAAGATGGACAGGGCGGGGAAAGATGAATATTACATTAATTTAAACAGCCGGAACATGCGATCACCCCCCTACCTAGCTCGCATCAGTGATCGAGTGTGTGAATATTCACTTCTTTCCACGCATTATCATTGACGTGGGATCAGTGAACTTCGAAGGCGAAAGATTATACTCACCACCCATCGTTCCCCTGCAGAAGCATGACTTTCTCCTGTCTTTTTGTGCTGACAACCGTTGCGGTGTGTGACAGTGATGTCATCGTTGTGCCTCACATGCTTTTCTTCAGATGTCGGCAAGGAGACAGGAGAAAGTCGTGCTGCTGCAGGTGAATGGTGGAGGGCAGGAGAAAGTCGTGCTGCTGCTGGTGAATGGTGGAGGGCGAGTATAATCTTTTTTTCTTTTTCTTTTTAAAGTGTGCGCCGTGATAGTGGCACATGTCAGACTGAAGGACAAATACCAAGACATGGGAACATATACTAGGATGGGAGACACGCCATACACCCCAGGATGAAGGCACACGCAAACCACCCAGGAAAGGGGGGGGCACACATACACACCAGGATGGGGGGGGGGGGGGGAGGAATGATGCATACACACCAGGATGGGGCCCAGGTTGGGGACATTACTACAGAATTTGGGGACGTTATCACCATAACAGTGTCAGCAGCAGATTCCTCCCCCCGTTCCCCACAACAGTGCATCATGACATTTTTTTTTTTGCTTCAAACTTTTTTTTGCCCTATTTTCCTCCTCTAAATCTTGGGTGCATTGTATAGTCCGAAAAAAAACAATAGTCAGAGAAACGGTGTGCAGAATACATACATTTTCAGAGAACATATTGTTAAAGTATTCCAAGTTCGTGAAAAACATTAAACCTTAACATTTTTATTTTTTTTTTATTTTTCCGTCCACATTTCCTTCTTTATGAGGGCTTGGATTTTTTTTTGTTAGACAAGCTAATAGTCTTGAATTGCACTGTTTATTTTATCATATACTGTATTTTTCACTTTTTAAGACGCACTTTTGTTCCCCTAAACTGGGGGGGAACGGGGGTGCGTCTTGAAAAGCAAATGTAAATAAAAAACAAATTAAAAATTAAATATTACCGGTGGAGGGGGGGGTGAGGTGTGCGGCTGCTTAGCAAAGGTGCCTGAGGCAGGTTCCGGTGGGTGGGGGGTACAGCTGCAGGACCTGAGCAACGGAGATGTACCGACTGCAGCGAGTGGTGGGTGCCACCATGTTTTTTGTGCAGTGTGCAGCTGGCTGGTAGAGGTAGAAACGTCAAGTGGCCGCCTGTCTCCACTATGGCAGCGGCCATTTTGTTGAAACCTCTACAGTTAATGAATGCAGCCAGCCACAAAAAACATGGCGGCGCCCACCGCTTGCTGCCGCCGTTGCTCCAGTCCACCAGCAGCACGGAGGGAGACATCGTGGGACAGCGCTGGAGACGGTAAGCAAAGTGTTTTTTATTTTACTATGGGCAGCAGTATGGGGGCCATAAACAGGGGACGTTTGCCATAAACAGGGAACGTGTGCCAGTGTAGGGACGTGTGCCAGCTGTAGGGGACGTGTGCCATCATTAAAGGAGTGCATCATTAAGGACATGTGCCAGCACAGGGGACGTGTGCCATCAATAAAGGACATGTGCCAGCACAGGGGATGTGTGCCATCATGGGTACGTGTGCCAGCACAAGACGCCTATATCCAATATAAGGGGGCCATATCCAGATTAAGGGGGCTAAATTTAGGATGGGGGACTATATCCCAGGATGAAGGACAATGTACCAGGATGAGGGGACTATGAGGGACATATACCCTATATGATTTGTTAGACGGACACTGGATTATAAGCTGGACCCCATTTAACATTAAAAATTATATGCGTCTTATAATCAGGTGTGTCTTAGAAAGCGAAAATAGGGCAATTGACTGTGGAAAGAAAAATCCAAGTGAGGTGAAGATGTGTAAAAAAAATAAATAAATCCTCCATTGCCAATCACAACATTAAATCCTCCTATCAGTACTCGAGTACTTTTAGGGCAAATTCACGAAATGCTAATTGTATACAGCAGATCTGCCGTACTAATCGCATTGTTATCAAATACAGTTGGTGCATACTCCAGTCCATTGGACACAACAGAAGTCTGTGACCATCGGATTAGAGCAGGAAAACCACCTCTTACTTGGCGACAAATGCTGCTCTTCTTTTGACTAGCCAGCCTGCTGCAACATCACGTGAGATGTTGTGCCAGGCCACCTAATCGACAGAGGTTCGGAAGAGGTAAGAGAAGGTTCTCCTAGGGGGCAACAAAGCACTGCCATTGTGCGAATCGTTTCACACCGTCTCCAGTACCAACCTGTATCTTTCCTTTTCTCATAGTAGGTGTAGACAGCCCCGGCAGTGCAGTTTTTTCCATGCCTTGTCATTTTCGGCCTTTGTGCACAAAACTCTGTAACAATATAAAAATATGTATACGGTAATCAAAATATGATAGTAAAATAGAAAGCACAAAACGTAGAAGGCTTATGTGGATGCAGCCAAATAGCTCAGCATCATAGTCTATAAGTGTAGGGACCATGCAAAAAAAAAAAAAAATGCTCTTCCGGAGTTCCCCTTAAGGCTGATTTCACACAGGCTATTTTCAAATCTGTATAGATCCTTGAATTTTATGGAACCACATGGACAGGCACAGATCTGTGCAAATGGATGCCAACAGATGTCCACGGAACTTTTATTTAACGGATGACAGCATCAGTCACCAGAGTTAGGGGTGGGAGGCGCTGTACCTTGCTTCTGAGCATGCTCAGTACAGCAAAATGGATGTTTCACGGATCCGTCCTCCATAGAGCTCCATTATAATTTCAAACGAACATCAACGAATCTGTCTGTCCGTTGGTGTCCACAATTTTCAAGGAAGCCCAGAAATGAAGCAGTTTTCGTTTCTGGGCACATAAAAAATGTGGACACCAACGGATCTGTGACGAAACAGAGACACACGGAAGGCCAGTTTAGGACCAATTTGTGCCCATAAGATAACATGGGAGGCCATAACGGATCCATGGCTATCTGTTTCAAAGAGGATGATTTGCCAGTGTGAAAGCAGCCTAAGTCGACACGGTCATGGAGCTGGTTATTAACTCCTTGCCGACACAGGACGCTGTATAACGTCCTGGGCGGTAAGGGGGCTTTGATGTGAGCTCCGGCACGGAGCTCACATCGAAGCACCGACATCTCAGCTGATCTCATCAGCTGAGATGTCAGGCTAACAGCTCCGATCAGATCCGGGATCCGATCAGCGCTTTGACCCCTTGGATCCCGCCGTCAATCTCTGACAGCGGGATCCAAGGCGGCCGCGGCGGGGAACGCGCTGTTCCCCGCCTGCTCCGGAGATCCCACGATACTATCACTGGATCCTGGCTAGAAACCGGATGCTGTCAGAGCGCAGTTTCCTGCTGTGGTTGGCAGGCGCCGCCAACCATAGCAGGTCCGCGATTCTGGGAGATAAAGATGAGCTGCAGCTCATGTGTATCTCTCAGAAGTGATTGGACTGTGCAGCAAGGTGCCTCTTAAAGAGGCAGTGTAAAAATAAGAATTAATAAAAAAAAAAAAAAAAATAAATATCAAGGTTTTAAAAACCTGTAAAAAAATATATTATATATTATATATATAAATATAAGTTCAAATCACCCCCCTTTTCCCCCAATCACAATAGAAGTATTTAAAAAAATACATGTTTGGTATCTCCACATTCAGAATCGCCCGATCTATCATCATATTAAATCTGTTAATGAGAGCCGTAAACTCGGTAACGGAAAAAATGGTCCAAACGCCAAAATTCTTTTTTTTTGGTCGCCGCAACATTGCTATAAAATGCAATAATGGGCGATCAAAACTGCGGATCCCCCCAAAAATGGTATCATTAGAAACGTTAGCTCAAGACGCAAAACAATAAGCCATCACACAGCCCCAGACCCTGAAAAATGAGGACGCTACAGGTCGCAGAACATGGCGCAAAAACGTCTGAATTTTTTTTTCACCACCTAGATACCAATAAAGGTATACATGTTGGGTGTCTACGAACACGTACCGACCCGAGGCATCACCCCGTCATGTCGGTTTTACCATATAGTGAACATGGCGACTAAAATACCCAAAATACAAACGTGTTATTGCACTTTTTTTGCAATTTCACTGCATTTAGAATTTTTTTGCAATTTCCTTGTACACTATATGGTACAATAAATTATTGCGTATGAAAGTACAACTCATCCCGCAAAAACCAAGCCATCATATGTCTATATTGACAGAAAAATAAAAAAGTTATGGCTCTTGGAAGCAGGGGAGCAAAAAACGAAAATGAAAAAATTCCCTGGTCACGAAGGGGTTAAAGTAGCGGGAGTCTGGGAGCAAGTGCCCCAGGCGGGAAGGGGGGGGGGGTTCCCACCAAACAAACTGGGCATGCCCACTAGTAAACTTCTTTAAGTGTGCTAGGGAGTACACTACGTATGCAAGGGGGGGCGGGGGGGGGGGGGGGTTCACCCCCTCCCCCTGGGGGTCTTCTGGCTGTTCAAACTGCAAGTATAGCTGGATTTTCATGGTATTATAAAAATAATAATAATAAATCTTATTTACATAGCGCCAACATATCCGCAGCGCTTTACATTACAGTGGTTCGTACACGAACGGTCATAGGTAACAATAAAAATAACCAATACGGTAAGCAATTAAGGTACAGAATCAATGTACAAAATCCAATACACTTAGAGAATCAATGTATAGAGATGTGACGCCAGCTTCCCTTTAAAACAAACATATTTGGTCTTGTGGAGCCCATAAAAGTCAGATCTATGTATTTTAACCCTTATAATAAGTGTTAAGGGTAAAGAAAGCACCATTGCCACATTATTGATCAAAACGTCCCATGTATCGAAACACAATCACTTTGCTCCCTCCCCCAGGAGAATGGGGGGAATTAAACCCTTCAAGGGTTAACTAGAACCAAAAGAAGTGATTTAATAGAAGTATTTTCCCACAGCTGTTGCCATGGAAACCGGTGATATCAATGGCAACTTCGTATTGCTGCTGCACAGACAGCACTACAAGTCCCAGCAGTCCTTCCCCATTATAGCTGCTGGGAAGAGTTCAGCTACGCAATAAGAGTTCACCACAGAGGAGAGGATGACGAGGAGACACTCACCTCACTGTGCGCGACACCGGCGCTTTACGGGTGACTCGGTGTGTCGCACGGCAATGACGTATCGGCCGGCGCTGACACGTGACCACTAGGGGCGGTGCCAAAGGTTAAGGCGTTCTTGTGCTGATGACGTCATTTGGGCGGGAAGGGGAAGCGCTATAAATAGGCAGAATGGCGTGAGGCGGCAGTACAGTGTGCAAATACGTCACTGCAGACATAGACCACAGCTACATTGTACTACACTAGAATAACTGACGCATTTTCTGTCAGGTTTCACGTCGTGGTTACCTGGGGTCAATTATCTCCATGATAATCACATTTTTAACCCATAATTTTTCTCATAGTTTAATAAATTGCACTAACAGGGGCGTAACTACAATAGGTGCAGGGGTTGCGATCGCACCCGGGCCCTGCAGCCTAGGGGGGGCCCCAAAAGTCCCTTTGGCCTATAGAAAAAGACAAATACTATCAAAGATTTGCAATAATTGGGGGCCCTGTTGGAGCTTTCGCATCGGGGCCCCTGAGCCTGAAGTTACACCACTGTGCACTGAGATATGTATTAGACCCCAAAGATTAGGTATAACACATGCAATCTGCGCTCGAAGTCTTATCCACCCTCGTAAACATGTCGGCGATCACCTCATGGAAAGGGAAATATACGTCTTGATTTGAGACAGACTGCCACTGGTATATCTACAATAGGTTCAGGGGTTGCAGTCGCACCGGGGCCTGGAGCCTAGGGGGGCCCAAAAGTCACTTTTGCCTAAAGAAAAAGACCAATGCTATTAAAGATTAGCAATAATTGGGGGGCCCCATTGGAGCTTTCTCATCGGGGCCCATAAGCTTCAAGTTAAGCTGTGAAATAGGCTATCATCCCCTGCACACAGCATCTCTCTGAGAAAATAAGGTGCACCAGGAGGCGCCAAAACAGGCTACAGTCTCAAACACAGCACCTCCCTAAAGGTACCATCACACAGGGACATATCGCCGGCGATGTTGCGGGGATCGCGGGAGCGCGCATCCCTGACAACATCACCAGGGAGATGTCAGACGGAGCAACTTACCGGCGATGTCGCCGGCTAGTTGCTGCGGCTATCGCTCGCTGGGTTGCCCAGCAACCCAGCGAGCGATAACTCACAATGTTGTAGATAGGCGGAATCGCCCGCAACATTGCAGGTTGCCGCGTTACACAGGGCGATCAGGCATGATCGGCTGACCAACATCGCCAGGTTTCCCAACATTGTTGGGAAACCTGGCGATGTTACTCAGGCGATTTCTCCCTGATTATCGCCCTGTCACACGAGGCAACTCTCCGGCGATGTCGCCGCAACCTGGCCACGCCCCTCAGTTGCCGGCAACATCGCCGGCGATATGTCCCTGTGTGACGGTACCTTGAGAAATAAAAGGCAATGTGAACGGCAATGACTGGACTCGCTGTGGATGCACTGATCAGCGCTCAGGATACAGAGGCAGTCGGTCCTTTAGCTTGAAATCTATCTGAACCGTATCGGTAGCACATTACGATTTGTACACATGAAGTAGATCACCCACTGCATGAGCAAAACGCTTGTTTCTTAGGTGATTGGATGATACCATTGGTAGCCATCCCTCCCAACGTTTCAAGATATGCAGTAAATGTGGAAAAAGACAGCAGCTCTCTGGAGCTGTAAAATGTCCAGTCTTCATTTAAACCATTAAAAACATACTCAGGTGGTGTGTGCAGGGGACAACAGCATGTTTCGCACCTCCTAGCGCTTCCACCGGTCCCAAAACAGTCTGTCGTTCCTTGCACACAGCACCATCCTGACAAAAAAAGTAGTGGAACGGCTGGAAAAAAAGGAGGGGCGAAACAGGCTATCATCCCTGCACACAGCACCTCCCTGAAAAATAGATGGCTGAACCGCTGGAAGAACCAGGAGGAGCACAAAAGACTGTCAACCCCAGCACACAGCACCTCCCTGAGAAAAAAAGGTGGAGGGATCGGTGAAGCGCCAGGAGGTGCAGAACAGGCTGTCATCCCCTGCACACAGCACCTCACTGAAAAAAAAAAAAGGGTGCCGGGACCGCTGGAAGCACCAGAGGAGCACAAGAGGCTGTTGCCCCCTGCACACAGCATCTCCCTGACAGAAAAAGGTGGCAAGAGCGGTGGAAGTGCCAGGAGGCACGAAACAGGCTGTTGCCCCCTGCACACAGCATCGCCCTGAGAAATTAAAGGTGGCAGGGCAGGTGGAAATGCCAGGAGGTGCAAAACAGGCTGTTGTCCCCTGCACACAGCACCTTACTGGAAAAAAAAAGGTGGAAGGACCGGTGGAAGTGACAGGAGTTGTGAAATAGGCTATCATCCCTGCACACAGCATCTCTCTGAGAAAATAAGGCGCACCAGGAGGCACAAAAACAGGCTATAGGCTCCTACACACAGAACCTCCCTGAGAAAAAAAGCTGTGGGACCGGTAGAAGTACCAGGAGGTACGAAACAGGCTGATTGATAAGTCTGCAGTTGTGGCGCCCCTGCGTCCAGGAGGCCACAAGAGGGTACTGCAGCCAGGCAGGTAGGACAATTGTTAAACACTAACACCCTCACAGCCCACACAACCCACGTGTCAGAGAGGTTACGTCCAGCCCTGAGGTTAGACACTATATGAGACCAGAGGGGTGGTGGACGAGGGTAGTGGGTTGGGCACACCAGAGGTCAGGTGACTGACAGTATATAGGGGGGGGAGGAGTGAAGGAGTTCAGTAGGCCGCAGTAGGCTGAGATGAAAAGACCTAAGAGTAAGCCATGGTGTTGAGACGAAAAGGCTAGAGAACAGCAGGAAGTTGAGCTGAAGCTGAGCAGGAGAGAGCCACACTGCCTGGAAGAGTGAAGACCCCTGGAGCGCAGAATCTGTACTGAGCCAGTGTGTGAGCCAGAGGAGAGAGAAAGCCCATCCAGAGAGTCAGATCCCCAGGAGTGTGAGAGAGCCGAGAGGGACGGTGTAACCCGGGGCCCTAGAACTACAGCTCAAGCAACTAACTGCAGGCGGAGAAGCCCTCCTATATACAGAAAGGAACAGAGAGGAAGGAGCCTGGTAGTTTAATGCTGTGGACTACTGCAGGCTGGGCAAAAGCAGAGTGTCAGCTCTGAAGGGGACCGACGATTCACCCGGTATCCCCAGATTCACTGACGGGGAGCCTCAGTTTCATGCTGGAGTTCCTAACCCAAAAGGACAGGCAGCTAAGTGACAGACTAGGACTCACAGAAGCCCGAGTCACCGCCATACTGTCCAGTGACGCACAACAAAGAGAAAGAGAAGCAATAGCCCGGAAAGGAACATTTACAGATGGTGTGAGGGGTCACAGGAGGGAGAGGCCTGGCTGCAGGAGAGAAGGGAACCCGGAGAGGGAGAAGGCAACCGTGTGTTGATAACTGTGTGACAACCGCCAATAACTTGTAAGCTGACTGAAACAACAAGTAAAGCTTTGGAAACCCTGCATTGCCTCTCTTGCCTGCTTCTATCTGCAGAACATTCCTCCCTACAGATCCAGCCTGTCAGCAGCAGCCAGGAGGAGAGATCCCTGCAACCTGCAAAGTAAGTGTGCTCAAACTACACACAATTGACTTTAACCCTTACTGCCCCGGGGGATACAGTTCCCCCCACTGGAACTATACCATCCCCGCTGCCATTCCATCACCCCCGGAGGTTCTGCAGAAGCGGCGGCCCCATCACTGGCCGCACCAAGTGGGTGGCGTCACCCGTGACATAATCCCGTGTAAATATTCCCCTTTTATTGTGAGGGCCCAGGGACACGGTCCGGACCAAGCCACCCGTGACATCCCCAGCTACCGACCGGTCCGGTACCGAGTACCCCAGTCCCGCCTGGGGCTCCACACAGTCACATAGAGCAATTGTACAATTATAAGTTTAGACCGGGAGAACCCCTTTAAGGACGCTTGGTACTAAGCAGTTTGATTTACAGGGCTTCGGTCCAGAATCCAGATCAGTAGTACCGGACAGCTAGTTGGGAGTCCACGAATCTATTGCCTTTTGGCGTCTCCAGCGCAACTTTTGATTATCCAGGATTGGTGCAATGTCATCTGTGCATTGTGCTCATCTCTAGTTGGGAATCTGTGGATTTATTTTTTGTTCATTCATTCATAGCCGTAGCAGCCAGAATTTTCTTATCTTTGTGCAACTTCACTATATGACCGCTGGCTATTTTGCCGCGCGCATTCAAAAGAGCCGTGCAAATTCCAAATTCGCACCACGGCTCATGTACCATGTCCACAGCAAGCAATGAGCGAAGCGGCATTCAAACCGTGCGCCAAGCCGCGCACCACGTCTCTTATTGGTTTTAAAACCCGCGCCCCGTCTCTCATTGGTTACAGCGAGCCGTGGCGACCAATGAGCGAAGCGGCATTCAAACCGCGCACGCCGCGCCTCTCATTGGTCGCCATGGCTGGCAGCGGTTTTAAAACACGCGCCGCTTCGCTCATTGGTCGCCGCCAGCCACAGCGACCAATCCGCACATCATGCTTTAAAACATGTGCCAAGTGCGCTGATTGGTCACCGCCAGCCACGGCGACCAATCAGCGAAGCAGAGCACGGCTTGGTATATTGGCGGGCAATTTGAACTGTCGCTCATAGTGTGACGCACTTCACTCCTGTTTACAAGGCTGCCACTCATAGTGTGACGCAGTTCACTCCTGTCTACAAGGCCGCCGCTCATAGTGTGACGCACTTCACTCCTGTCTACAAGGCTGCCGCTCATAGTGTGACGCACTTCACTCCTGCCTACAAGGCTGCCGTTCATAGCGTGACACACTTCACTCCTGTCTACAAGGCTGCTGCTCATAGTGTGACACACTTCACTCCTGTCTACAAGGCTGCCGCTCATAGTGTGACACATTTCACTCTTGTTTACAAGATCTGTCACTCATAGTGTGCTGTTCTTCAGTCACATTTACTTCACACGTTATGTCAGTGATAGTCTGAACTACTTCAGTCACATTTATTCAACTGGTTTAATTGATCTAAAATACATAGATAATACATAGCTAGATAACAGACAGATATGACAGGTATGTAGTGAGGTGAGCAATTCAGATTGTATTATTGAAATGGACACTGAATGAGCATTACACAGTCCGATACTGCCCCCTTGTTGTCAATTGCTGAAATGACTGCAGAGAGGAAAAAAACATTGTTTGCTGATCCCCTCCCCCAACAGCCTTGTGCTGAGGAAGAAAAAGGGCGGGAGATTAGTACAGAGTCAGAGCTGAACCAGGGAAGATCTGCCTGTGGATGTCTGTTGAAAGAGGGCTACTTTGCTACACCTTGCCGGAAAAATCACCCCGCAGAAGCCCCTGTGACTGATCCTGGGCCACTGGACTTTGGTGCTGTGTATCTGGCCGCTCTGCAAAACCTTGCCCGCCGAGCACCCAGAGTGCATGTGCAGGGGCCGTGACCGACATAAGGGAGCCATTTGTACTGCCGTGATCTCCCTCCTGCTCGGTGTGCCCTGAGACTGGGAGAGACTAACAAAGAAAGTTCTGTTACCTGCGGAAGGAGACCAAAGAAGAAGACTGAGGAGATCCCCAGGCCTGCTACGTGGGAGCGACATCTTCTTCTGTGATAAGACTGGTACGTGATTTGAGGGAAAGTTAGGGAAAGATAACTTCATTGTTGTGTTTTCTTTTCTTGCTGCGTACCCGGAAGAAGTGAAGATCCAGAGACTCTAATATATACAAGTGCGCATATAGTTCGGTTGACTGTGATATAAATATGTTTTACAGTAAAGAAACTTTATTACCGGTTAAATCTGAGTATGGGGATTCTGTTGAGAAAGATCATACACACACACCCGCGGCCTTACCACCGGTCGCTACAGGTATACATAAAGAGGTTCTGCAGCAGCGGTGGTCACCCTTACCACAACCCGTGGGTGGCGTCACAACAAACTCCCCTGTAAATATTCCTCCATTTACTTGCGGAACCTGGGACACGGTCCGGACCAGGACCTCCGTGACATCCCCAGCAGTACCCCGATCCAGTACCAAGTACCCCGTACCAGTGGGCTCCATACTAAGGTGTATGGGGCCAATACACTATTGTAACATAATCACAATATAACACAGCCTTGAAATAAAGACAAACACCATTGTGATATCATTCAAATAAAATCCAGCTCTAGGAATTAGGAGAAGCCCCACTATGACACTGGAACAAAAGACAACAAACAACAGATAGACAAACACTTTTGAGACATCATTACCATACAACATAGAATGGGGACAACCATCAACATAACATCATCACTGTAAAATGCAGATAAACACTACAGTGATACCATCAATCCAATATAACAATGGGAATTAGGACAAACCCAAATGTGATATCATCACAATAGAACAGAAACATAGCAACAAAGATCAACATATGACACCATAGAGAGGGGCTGGGGTCTCACTAGACAGACCAAGATAATGCCCGGGCGTCATCCGGCCGACCTAATACTAGGCCTTTACCATCTGTAGTGGAAATCCAATCTCAAAAATATGATATCAATGTTCTTTTTTTTGCCTCATAAATCACATATAGTATTAGACTAAGGGCCACCACGTCACACACACAGATAATTGTGCAGATATTGTTCGCAGATCTCTGGTTGCAGTGAAATCATGGACACATTTATCCATTTTGTGGCTGTGTACAAATGTAACAATGTGTCCATGATTTCACTGCAACCAGAGATTTGCGAACAATATCTGCACAGATATCTGTGTGTGTGTAACGTGGCCCTAAGTACAAAATGAGTCATTTTATAGTGCTTGAAAAAGTATTCATGCCCCGTGAAAGTTTCTACATTTTTTCATGTTACACCCACAAACGTAAATATATTTTATGATTTTAGGTGATATAAAAAAAAGACAAAGTAGTAAGTATTTGTGATGTCTAAACGAAATGATACATGGTTTTCTAAATATGTGACCTGCATTTGTATTCAACCCCGAGTCAATTCTTTGTAGGACCAACTTTCCATGAAATTACTAATGCAAATCTTTTGGGGGATGTCTCTTCCAGCTTTGCACATCAAGAGGATGACATTTTTGCCCATTCTTCATTGCACACTCGCTCTTACTCAGTGAGATTGGACGCAGACGTCAGTGATCAACAATTTCCACATCTTGTCACAGATTCTCAATGAGATTTCATTCTGGCGGGTGACTGAGCCATTCACACACATGAATATGCTTTCATCTAAACCATGCATTGTAGCTCTGGCAATATAATTTAGGGTCAATGCCCTGCTGGAAGGTGAATCTACACCTCAGTCTCTAGTGTTTTACAGCCTCAGGTTTTACACCAGGATTGCCCTGTATTTTGCTCCATCTTCCCATGAACTCTGACCAGCTTCCCTGCCCCTGCTGGAGAAATGTCTCCCCACAGCAGGATGTTTCCACCATGTGTGATGGTGGGGATGATATTTCCAGGATGATGTGCAGTGTTAGTTTTCCTGCACACGTAGCATTTTGCATTTAGCTTAAAAAGTTCTCTTTTTGTCTCTTCTGACCAGAACCCATGCTTGCTGTGTCCTCTACATGGCTTTTTGTAAACTGCAAATGGGACTTCTTCCTGCCACTCTTTCATAAGAGCCAGATTTGTGGAGTACACAACTAATAGTTGTCTTGTGGATAGGTTCTCTCCCTGAGCTGTAATCTCTGCAGCTCCTCCAGTGACCATGGGCCTCTTGGTTGCCTCTCTAATTAGTGTTCTCCTTCTTGCTATGTGAAGACAAAAAGTAGATAGGGGGCGCAATGGTGCGATATCCACAAGTATATTGCAAGGGTGATTTATATAACGTAGTTACTAACCTATATTAGTTGTGCTACCCATGCACAACTCTGGTGTGAGCCTAATGGTTTATACGTCCTCTCCTGACCCGAGTAATTAGATGCAGCGGCGATGAGCTGCGGCTCCAGACACTCGCAGCGTCCTCGCTCCCTCGTGTAGTTTTCCGGACTCCGCCCCTCGTGTCCACGTGACCAGTCCTTAAAGGTCCTTTAGCTAAAATGAGCAGCGCCTGCCGTGTCTCCAGGGAGATGTAGAATATAATGCAATTACACGGTCTGGTGGGCGCTCTAAAGTAGATCCAGGATCTTGTTAAGTATGAAGTCCTTTATTCTAAAAACCTCCTTCCCACAAATGTTTCGACGGTATAGTGCGTCTTTCTCAAGTCCTTCTTGCTATGTCAGTTTTGGTGGACAGCCATATCTTGGTAGGCTGGCAGTTGTGCCATACTTCTTTCATTTTTGGATGATGGATTGATCAGTGCTCTGTGAGATGTTCAGATCTTTTTTTATAATCTAACCTGTTTTATTCTTCTCCACAACTTTAGCCCTGACCTGTCTGGTGTGTTCCTTGGATGTCATGCTGCTATTTTAATCTTAATTTTCTCACACAGACCTATGAGGCCTTCCCAGAACAACTGAGAATAAATTACACACAGGTGGACTCAATTTACTAATTAGGTGAATTATGGTGGTAATTGGTCACTCAGGATTTTATTTGGTAGAATTCAGAGAAACCCCGACACCCTTAACCCCTATACAGGGTTCTGGATTTTCAAGAGGATCCAGGGAATTGCTGTCTATGGAATGGCTGCAACCCAGAGAAAGGAAAGTCGCCAAACCAGGGTCAAAGCCCAAGGGTCAAGAAAAGGGCAAAATCATGATGCAATGAGTAGTCAGGGAGCCAGATCAAAACCAAGATTGCAGTAAGGTACAAAATCGTGAGGCAGGTGAAGCGTCCAAAAAACAGGCTCAGGTAAAATAGGAAAACACTAAGACAAGACAGGAGACTAGCCAGGGGAACCAAAAGATATTTCTGGCAGCTTCCAGTAAAAGGCTGAAGGTCTGTGTGTAGGTAGGGTGTGGTGCTTTCCAATAGGCTGAAGCTTAGGAGTTAACGACTTCAGCAGGAGAGCACACATACACTTCCACTCTGTCAGACTGTGAACCACTACAGGTCCCAGCCACTCTAACCTTAGTGGATGGACGGAGCCTGCACTCTCCAGAGATTCTGGTTCTGACTTCTCCTCTCACTGGCACCACAAACAGAGTGAATACGGCAGTGCTCAGTGACAGAAGCAGATGTCACAGGAGCAGGCTCTGGTGGAGATGTGACACTATATATATCAAACATTTTGATGAATTTGGTGCAAAGTCCAAGTCAACAAACAAGTATAGGAACTCATACTGGTTTAAAGATGGTGTCCATATAAAAACTTAAGATTATGAGATCCAACTCCAGGGTCCTCCACAATGAGGTGCGAGGTGAAAGAGAAAACTAAATATGAATATTACACGTAGACGGCAGTTCTAGCGTCTCTTTACTCTTTTACGTCCTTATTAATTATGAACACATCTCATATTTTGAGACACTCCGTATACTACATGATAAAGTTATGTAGAAATGGGTTTCCTATTAGCACTTAAAACTAATTTGTCTTCTTACTCATGAATATTGATTCTTTTGAAATATTAATATTTACGTTACTGTATATTTTGTAGTAGCAGACATCACAGCTGAAGTAAAGTAGTGTACTTGTGAGCTGTAAGTAGAGCTTATGGTGCAGGTCTTAAACATGCCAGTTCCTTTATAGTAACCTGGTCTATATCGCCTCTCTGGAATCTTTCTGCAGTCTGTAATTTTATTTCAGCACTGTATAGCAGTATTGAAGTAAGGATCACCAAGCTACCACTTGTCTACACATTATACGAAGAGAAAAATCACAAAAAAAGGACATCATGGTAGCAAGAATAGAAGGAACAAGGTGATGAGGAAGACTAGAAACCCAATGGCTTGATACTGTCACAATCATGGCAGAGAAGACTCTGGTGGTCCTATCTAGGCTTGGAGTAGACCATGATGGATCTATCTAGGCTTGGAGAAGACCCTGGTGGACCTATCTAGGCTTGGAGAAGACCCTGGTGGCCTATCTAGGCTTGGAGAAGACCCTGGTGGACCTATCTAGGCTTGGAGAAGACATTGGAGGTCCTATCTAGGCTTGGAGAAGACCCTGGTGGACCTATCTAGGCTTGGAGAAGACCCTGGCGGGCCTATCTAGGCTTGGAGAAGACCCTGGTAGACCTATCTAGGCTCGGAGAAGACCCTGGCGGGCCTATCTAGGCTTGGAGAAGACCCTGGTGGACCTATCTAGGCAGCCCCAGATCAATCTTGCTGCATAGCGATCATCCATCAACTCACCATGACTCAAGATGGAGCTAAAGGCCAATAAATAATAATAGCAATATTCTTTACACAACATATATACAACTGTTGTTTGTGTTCTTAGCATTGTGATATTAATTCCTCTATACCACTTTACTGCCAGCAGCAAATCACAAAATCATGGCTCAAAGCAGATTTTTCAAAATAGGAAGACATTACTCCAACGGGCTTCTGGTGTATGAACCACCAGTCTTAACAAATTGCCCTCTATATATACTGTTATTTGTAACTGCATGGCTGTATTTTACAGGCATAGTATGACAGGATCACTGTCATTTTTACTGATTCCATAAAATTACATACACTATATAAGTGATAGTACTGAGGCACCTACAGGAGCTTTTGTGACAATCCATTATAAATCTATAAGCATTTTATCCAGACGAGCAATTGTGAAGTCAATGCTGAAACATTTCCCAAAATGGAACTTTCACTGGAACTAAGAAGCATCCCAGAGCATTATCCCTCCTCCACCAAACTGTACAGTGGGCACAATGCAGTTGGGCGGGTAACATTGCCTCGACATTCTTCAAATCCAGGCTTGTCCATCACACGCAGATCGAGCAATGTAAGCCATCATCACACAGAACATGTCTGCTCCAGAGTCCTGTGGTGGCGACTTTTCACCGCTCTATCCGACACTCAGCATTGTGCTTGGTGATGTACGACTTTAAACCGCTCCATCCAATGCTCAGCACTGTGCTTGATTATGTACGGCTGCAGCTGCTCGGCCATGAAGCTCCCGGCGGGGGGGGAAGGGGTGCAATATTTGTACTCATGTTACAGAGGAGGTCTGGATCTGCAGTTATGGGGTCAGCAGAGCGGTGGGGACTTTTCTGCCCTCTGCCCCCCGCACTGTAACACTACGGGGTCTGAGTTGCTGCAATTTCTTCCACTGCCCTATAATATCACTCACAGGAGATGGTGGAAGATTCCAGAGGAAGAAATGTCATAAATGGGCTTGTTACCCCGGTGGCTCCTATTACAGGACCGCGCTGGTATCAGTGAGCACTGCGCCACTGGCCACTGTGTCACATGTAGATAGGTGGGGGAGAGTGGCCAGATGTTATACACCGGTGGCGGGGTTGTTAGGGGCTGGATGTTCACTTGGACAATATGACTGAGGCCCCCTCACACCACAATTTTTTGGGATCCGTGGCTATCCGTTGTAAAACAGATAGCCACGGATCCAATTTGGCCCCCATGTATCCCTATGGGCACAGATTGCTGCTTAATAGCGATCCGTGTCTGCAGGCATCCGATTGTGTCCGCTGTTTTCACTTCCCAAAATCGGAGACTGCTCCGATTTTGGGCACAGCAGACAGAATCGGATCCGACGCTGTCTGATTCATTTAACATGGGGGTCTATGGAGCTCGGATCCGGGACAAAACAGGATCGTTTCCCGGATTCGATTTTAGTGTACTGAGCATGGTCTGTACACTAAAACTGCGTTGTTCAGTGTAATTTCACTTTAGCAGTGTATCTACATACACTATCTACATACACTGCTAAAGTGGCATCTGGAGTTCACATCCGGGCCTGGCCGTTGCCGTTCGTGGGGCAAATCAGTGGGTGTGAAGGGGGCTTAACAAAAAGCATCTTGGATTACTATAGGCCATGTGATAGCATAAATACTGTACATATGTAGTCATAAATTAATAACATTGTAGACAGAAATGTAGTCTAGTGAATCCGCTGATCAGGCCAAGATCAAGATATACCATATAGCGAAATTTATTGTTGATTGCTCTCAGTGTGAGAAACAAGATACAAATCTTGTAGTTGTGATACCTTTTAATGGCTAACAAAAATAAAATAAATGATGTTATAAGGCGAGCTTTCGAGACGACTCAGGTCTCTTCATCAGGGATGGTATGACAAGATATTGAATGAAACTCAAAATATATGCATGCACAACTAAAATGATTGGACACTTGACTAAATAAATATTACAAAGACTGGATGTTTGGCAAAATAAACAGAGAAGTTTATTGTGACATTCTTCTTAATTGCGTTATTCAGATGTTCAGGCCCCCTTCACACCACGATTTTTTTCCTGTCTGTGGGGATCCTGTTTTTACTCCGGATGTGAACCCCTGATGCCATTTCTGTGTTCGGATCCGTGATTTTGACGGATCAATATGAATTGGTTGAATTAGTGACTATTACTCATTGGACTTACTACACCAGTTACTGACATCATCATTATATAATAATATAAACTCAGTTATAGTCCTGACTTGTAATACTTTATATGTAATTAGAGGATAATTCCAGACAAAATATCTCTATTTAACTGCTTGTTCTACCAATGAGGGATCCATGTAAACCAGAACAGTCATGGAGGATGTGAGTAATGGTTGAACCTTGCATTACATCTCATCGTACATTGGCTTAGGATTTCTCACCAAATGGTGTATGATTTCAGTAAATTCACAGGTTACAGTAGTCGTCCAATGAGCCAGGTGTGTAACTACAACAGGTGCAGGGGTTGCGATCGCACCCGGGCCCCGGAACCTAGGGGGCTCCAAAAGTCCCTTTGTATTGATAAAGACTATTGCTGTTAAAGATTTGTAATAATTGCGGGCCCCGTTGGAGCTTTCGCATCGGGGCCCATGAGCTTCAAGTTACACCACTGCCATGAGCGCAATGTATCCCTTTGCAGGAAACAGTTACGTATCAATTGTAAGAATTCTCGCATTTTTAAAATTCTTACATTGAGTGACGGTCGCCCACGTGTTAAAATATTCACTATTGGGCTATTGTCTGGGCCCACATCACCTTCTACCTAAGGCTATGTTCACATCATGTTTTTGGCACGTGGAAGTGGCTTCGACTGATGTCCTGAAAAACGGGATTCAGGCGTATCCGACGACGGGAGCAGACAGATTCACTTTGTGCTCTGATCTCATTTTTAGTAATATCAGCCTTTTTCAAGAAGGCACAAAAATGCACTTTTTCTGTCTGCCTCATTAAAATCATGGGCCCTGTCTGCGGATACGTCTGCTGACGGGTGTCATGGGCGTACCCAGGATCAAAACTAGGGGGGGGCAAGCCATGGTTGTTCAGGTTGTAAAATTGCGCACTGGGGCCCATCAGACCCATTACGCCACTGGGGAGCCCTATGGGGGGCTGTATATGAAATGGGAGCCCTATGGGGGGCTGTATATGAAATGGGAGCCCGTATGGGGGCTGTATGAGATGTAAGTTCCATCTCATATACAGCCCCCCCAATGTCCCATAGGGCTCACATCTCATATACAGCCCCCCATAGGGCTGCCATCTCATATACAGCCCTCCATAGAGCTCCCATATCATATACAGCCCCCTTATAGGGCTCCCATATCATATATAACCCTGCCATAGGGCACCCAAATCATATTCAGGCCCTCATAGGGCTCCTGTATCATATACAGCCCTCCATACGGCTCCCATCAAGAGAGCCCTATGGGGGGTTGTATATGATATGGGAGCCCTATGGGGTGGGCTGTATATGATATGGGAGCCTTATGGGGGGCTGTATATGATATTGGAGTCCCATCTCATATACAGCCCTCATATCATATACAACAGCCCCCCATAGGGCTCCTATATCATATATAGGCTGTCCCCCCCTGCCCCACTCTGGGTACGCCCATGTATATTTGTGTATATGACTATATGTGTGTGATTGTGTGTATATGATTATGTATGTGTTTATATTACTGTGTATGTGTGGATATGATTGTGCATATTTATCATTGTGTATATAATTGTGCATTTATGATTATGTGTATATGATCATGTATATGTGTGTATATGACTGTGTATGATTGTGTACGTGAGTATATGATTACCCAATATGATGGTATGTGTGTATGAATGTATGACTGTGTGTATATGACTGTGTATACGATTATGCATGTGTGTATATGACACAATCATATACACAGACATACACAATTGTATACACACATGCAGAATCATACACACAGACATATACAATCATATGCAGACATTCACAATTATATACACATGTGCACTATCATATACACACATACACAATCAGTCATATACACAGACAGGCATATACAATCATATACACATATGCACAATATATATATACTCACAATCAATCATAGACACACATGCACAATCATATATACTCACAATCAATCATATACACACAAACACAATCATATATATTCACAATCAATCATATACATACATACACAATCATATATACTCACAATCATTCATATACACACATACACAATCATATATACTCACAATCAATCATATACATACATACACAATCATATATACTCACAATCAATCATATACACTCATACACAATCATATATACTCACAATCAATCATATACACTCATACACAATCATATATACACAGACAGGCATATACAATCATATACACATATGCACAATCATATATACTCACAATCAATCATATACACTCATACACAATCATATATACACAGACAGGCATATACAATCATACACATATATGCACAATCATATATACTCACAATCAATCATGTACACACATACACAATCAGTCATATACACAGACAGGCATATACAATCATATACACACATACACAATCATATATACTCACAATCAATCATATACACTCATACACAATCATATATATACAGACAGGCATATACAATCATACACATATATGCACAATCATATATACTCACAATCAATCATGTACACACATACACAATCAGTCATATACACAGACAGGCATATACAATCATATACACACATACACAATCATATATACTCACAATCAATCATATACACTCATACACAATCATATATATACAGACAGGCATATACAATCATACACATATATGCACAATCATATATACTCACAATCAATCATGTACACACATACACAATCAGTCATATACACAGACAGGCATATACAATCATATACACATATACACAATCATATATACTCACAATCAATCATATACACTCATACACAATCATATATACACAGACAGGCATATACAATCATACACATATATGCACAATCATATATACTCACAATCAATCATGTACACACATACACAATCAGTCATATACACAGACAGGCATATACAATCATATACACACATACACAATCATATATACTCACAATCAATCATATACACTCATACACAATCATATATATACAGACAGGCATATACAATCATATACACATATGCACAATCATATATACTCATAATCAATCATATACACACATACACAATCATATATACATACAAGTTACAATCACTTGCAGACATACACACATTGGGGCTCTTTTTACTTTAGATGATTCTTCTGGCACATCTTCTTTCTTCTGTCCCACACACAGCTGTATGTCTTCTTCAGCGCTAAGTGTGTGCACTGTGACCTCCTACACACATGGCCGCACACAGGAACTGCTCTAGAGTGACCCTATGTGCTGCTCTCTACTCTGCTGAACGGTGATGCAGAGGAGGGGCGGACCTTCACTGCACAATGTGTAGTGTGGCCGGCCGGATCACTGTCTGTGCAGCAGAGAGCTGCAAGCAGTTTTGCTGTGTGCGGCCATCATGCAGCATATGGCTGCCGGCCGGCCGGCAATGCAGAGCTGCTGGGAGAGCGAGTGGCCCTGCACAGTAGATGGGAGAGCAGACGGCCCTGTACAGCCGCTGAGCCGCAGTGAGAGCGGGCGGCCCAGCAGTCGCAGAGGTCAGCGTGCACTCAGTGCTGCACTCCCCTTCCTCTTGGGGGGGGCAGCGGCCCCCCCCTGCCCCACGCTGGGTACGCCCATGACGGGTGTAACTACAACAGGCGCAGGGGTTGCAATCGCATCCGGGCCCTGGAGCCTAGGGGGCCCCAAAAGTCCCTTTGGCTTATAGAAAATAACTAATGTTATTAAAGATTTGCAATAATTGGCGGCCCTGTTGGAGCTTTTACATCGGGGCCCATGAGCTTCATGTTACACCACTGTCTGCTGACGTGTGCCGAGAACGTGATGTGACCACAGCCCTAGTTATACATATACCATTTAACCTTAGTAGCAACAAATGAAATTGCTCACCCATTACCACTAATTTCTTATAACATTACCATCCAGATTTCTTCTTTGCTTCTTTGGATATCTAGTAATCATCCTTTTGAAAAGCAAAAAAAACGTATCAGTCTTCTAAAGACTTCAACTATACTGGATTAATTTGCTATCTATTTTTTTTTTGTGGGGGGGGGGGGGGGGGACAAAAAAAAATGTCCACCCAAATTGTTTGTACAAAGATGAAAACAGGATCCCGATTTATTCAACGAGTTTCGGAGTGGATAGTCCTTCTTCAGGGTGTTCATATTTACATACTGCACATCTTATGTAAATATGATTGACCTGAAGGAGTCTTCACTCCAAAACCCATTCAATAAATGACTTTTTCACAATCCTGCTTTCATCTTTATACAATGGCAGCATGTTTTTTTAACCCTTCTCATTCCATTGTCGGCATTTCCACATCGTTGGGGCTGCTGCAGCCGTCATCATGTGCTATGTCGGTAGTTGGGTCTCACATAAACCCCCACAGGTGAGCAAGTTTTCACTTCTGATCACTTTCACCATCTTCACAGATACAGTTGAAATGAAGTTTACATACACTATATTAAAAGACACATCTGCATGTTTTCATCACTATCTGACATGAAATCTGAAAAAAAAAAAACTTTCCCATTTTAGGTAAGTTACAATAATTATTAATATTTGTCAAATGTCAGAATAATGAGACAGAATGTTTTAAGGAATTGTTATTACTTTCTACAAAGTCACAAGTGCACATACATTTCATTAGTATTTGGTATTATTGCCCTTAAACTGCATGACTTCGGTGAAACGTTTTGGATATTCTTACACAAGCTTCTCACAATAGTTGGTAGGAATTTGGGCCCATTCCTCCTGACAGAGCTGGTGTAACTGAGCCATGTTTGTATGTCGTCTTGCTTGCAGCCTTTCCAGCTTTGCCCATAAATTTTCAATAGGATTGAGATCAGGGCTTTGTGATAGACACTCCAAAATGTTAACTTTGTTATCCTTAAGCCACTTTGTAACCAGTTTGGCAGTATGCTTCGGGTCACTGTCCATTTAGAAGACCCATTTCTAACCAAGTTTGAACTTCCTGGATGATGTGTTGAAAGGTTGCTTCAGTATTGCCACATAATCTTCTTTCCTCAGGATGACATCTATTTTGTGAAGTGCACCACTCCCTCTTTCATGCAAAACAACCCCAGAACATGATGCTGCCGCCCCCATGTTTCACAGTTGGGATGGAGTACTTAGACTTCAAAGCTTCTCCCTTTTACCTCCAAGCATAGCTATGGTCATTATGGCCAAACCATTCAATTTTAGTTTCGTCAGAGCACAGGATATGTCTCCAAAAATGTTGCTCTTTGTTCCTGTATGCATTTGCAAAAATTAATCTGATTTTTTTAGGTTTATTTTAGATTAATGGCCTCTTCCTGTCAGAGTGGCATTTCAGCCCATGTTGATACAGTACTTGTTTCAGTGTGGATAATGATACAATCTTACCAGCGTCTGCCATCATCTTCACAAGGTCTTTTGCTTTTGTTCCTGGACTGATATGCACATGTTGGACCAAAGCACGTTCATCTCTGGGACACAGAACCCATCTCCTTCCTGAGCAGTATAATAGCTGGAAATTTCCATCCTGTTTGTACTTGCGTATAATTACTTGTACAGATGAACGAGGCACCTACAGGTATCAGGAAATTGCACTCAAGGGTGAACCAGACTTGTGCAAGTCTACAATTCTCCTCCTGATGTTATGACTGATTTCTTTGTCATTTGTATTCAGTCTCGGATTCGTTTCTGTCCTGTTTTACACCAGTCCTAAAAACTAAGTCTGCACCATTTTTGGGCTCCGATGACAAAACTGGACAGAAACAAATCCGGTCTGGGACACTTCACATGGGGGCCTATGGAGCCGGATTTGGGTAAAAACAGAATTGTTTCCCGGATCCGGTTCCAGAGCATGCTCAGAACAACAGTACTGCTCTGTACCCATGGTACATGTGTGTAATTTCACTTTAGCAGTGTATTTCCATACACTGCTAAAGTGAAATTAAGTCAAGGAATGGTAAAAAATAAAATTCTCACCTTTACGCCATGTGTCCCGCGATGCATTCAACTCCGATGGCTAAAGGACCTTGAATCAGCTGACCGGGAAGGGGCGGGGCAACCCGATCAGCTGATTAAACCACGCTGATGCAGTCATGTGATCCATCAGCTGATCGGGTTGCCCCGCCCCTTCCCGGTCAGCTGATTCAAGGTCCTTTAGCCGTCAGAGTTGAATGCATTGCGGGACACACGGCGGAAAGGTGAGAATTTATTTTTTTATTTTTTACCATTCCCCGATTTAATTTCATTTTAGCATGTATGTAAATACACTGCTAAAGTGAAAGTAGACAGCGCCGACACCACTTGTGTGGCTCGGCTCCCCTGCTCTTTCTGTGTCCGGATCCCGGACCCAAACACAGAAATTGCATCGGAGGTTGCCAATCCGGACCTGTTCGTTCCTGTTTGTGGGGTCCTGAAAAAAAACAGGATCCCCATGAACAGGAACAAAACGTAGTGTGAAAGCCAGCCTACGCCTGTCCTAAGCACAATCAGCGTGTGAAGAGGAGATGGAATTTGAGAGGTAGATTTCCACCTTGAGCTATATAGATCTTTATCACTGTTCTCATTCCTGTGTTAAAACTGGATTAGAAATTACACAAAAACGGTGATTAACATGCAAACAATTCACACACAAAAGAAAATAGTGTCATATATATTCACTTCACTCCCAATGTTGTTTTTTCTTACTAAAGTTCCTGACCAAAGCAAATTTGAGAAAAAAAAGCCTACAAACCAGTTAATCTTCTTAGTGAACTTGCCCCCTGTAATGGAGAATAATGACGTCAGTCAATAGAGTACTAACCCAATGCTGTGGATGAGTCTGATGTATCACTGTGCATATACGTACATGATATGACGAGCACATTGGTAACAATGTTGTAACTTCTGATTTTCAGGCTCCATATCTCACCATCCTCTACAGCTTTGAGCCTGAGACTACCTTCATTTTCTAGACAATCATCTTGGCTATCTCATACATAAATGTGACTTGCAGCTATTTAGCATTTGATTAATTATGCTGATTGTCGTCATGTCTCTGCACTGTTACTGTTTTGCTCCTGGTGGTGGAAAAATCCTTTTCTTCCCATATACTACAAATTACAACTTGTTCTCAAATTCCCTAATAGCTCAATGTGTTAATAGGTTGATTTCCAAGTGAAAGGTCATTTCTTCAAATCAAGGAGCAGCCATGAAGAAGGTTTCCCATGAAAAGACAAACACCATCATCCAGCTCATCGATGGCAGTCTCTTCTCTTGGCCAAGAAATACCAGACGCTCCCTTCCAGCTTATACTCGTGTTGTGCGGAGACTCAGCACAACAAACCCAGGTGAGCACAACACCTCCCCCCTGTCACATAATCAAACAGGGCTTCACCATGTGGCGCATTGCTTCTTTTTTCTTTCAGATTGCCCGTTGACTTCTAGCACCTAGCGGGTCCTGGTCCTACTCTGCAGTAATGTGTTTACATTGCAGCTGTTCATGGTCGTGTAGTTGTGGGAGCAGGGATCCGGTTGTCAGAGACAGCTGGAGTTTCCATAGAGAAGGCAGATACAGTTTATTACTGTCTGTGCCTTCTCCAATGCTGTATACATAGCACTAAACAGGCTTTGTGTATGCAGTAATATGAAGCTCTGATGGCAACACCTCCTCCATACACAGTGGTCATAGGAGACACTGACAGCACTGCTTAGTAGGCTTAGTAGGATCATTTCCCCTGTAACTGAAGCTAATGTACTAGTCCCAGTTACAAGGGAAATTAGATTCAAATAAAAAATATGTAAATGTGGAAATGCCCCCCAAAAGGTTTTTTATGACCTAATGAGAAGAATGTGTAAAATATCTGAAAAATAAATAAAAAAAAAAACAACAGCTAAAAACAAATAAAAGAAAATGTCACTGTCAATCTAAATCACTGTTACGAGCTTTGCCCCGTAATTATTACAGACTGAGGAACAAATGTATTTTAGTGTTCCTGTGCAGTTACAAAAATAAAAATGAGAAACACACATTTGCCGACTGATATCGCCCAATGTTAGAAATAAAAAAAGATAGAAAATATGACAGTAGCAAAAAAAAATGAAGCTCTATTTATCACAATAAAAAATGAAAAAATTACTGACTGTCCAAATGAGAAAAAGGTTTACAGCTCTTTAAATGCTTGTATCAGAAAACCCAAAATGTGTCAGGTCAGTAATAGAGGGATAAATGTTCTGGTATTGAACTGATGGAGGAGGACATAATGCTCGGAAGAATAGAAGGAGCAAAGCAAAGATGTAGACCAGGAATCCAATGGCTTGATACAATCAAGAGAATGGTGGAGAAGGCCCGGTGGACCTATCAAGGCTTGGAGAAGACCCTGGTGGACTATCAAGGCGTGGAGGAGACCTGGTGGACCTTCAAGGCGGGAGGAACCTGGTGGACCTATCTAGGCTTGGAGGAGACCTGGTGGACCTGTCTAGCTTGGAGAGACTAGGACTGTCTCGGGTTGGAGGAGACCCTGGTGGACCTGTCTAGGCTTGAGGACCTGGTGGACCTGTCAGCTTGGAGCGACCCTGGGACCTGTTAGGTTGGAGGACCTGGTGGACCTGTCTGGCTTGGAGGACTGGTGACCTCTAGTTGGAGGGACCCTGGTGGACTGTCTAGGCTTGGAGGCGACCTGGACCTTAGGCTTGAGGGACCTGTGGACTGTCTAGGCTTGGAGGCGACCCTGGTGGACCTGTCTAGGCTTGGAGGCGACCCTGGTGGACCTGTTAGGCTTGAGGCGACCCTGGTGACCTGTCTAGCTTGGAGGCGACCCTGGTGGACCTGTCTAGGCTTGGAGGCGACCCTGGTGGACCTGTCTAGGCTTGGAGGCGACCCTGGTGGACCTGTCTAGGCTTGGAGGCGACCCTGGTGGACCTGTCTAGGCTTGGAGGCGACCCTGGTGGACCTGTCTAGGCTTGGAGGCGACCCTGGTGGACCTGTCTAGGCTTGGAGGCGACCCTGGTGGACCTGTCTAGGCTTGGAGGCGACCCTGGTGGACCTGTCTAGGCTTGGAGGCGACCCTGGTGGACCTGTCTAGGCTTGGAGGCGACCCTGGTGGACCTGTCTAGGCTTGGAGGCGACCCTGGTGGACCTGTCTAGGCTTGGAGGCGACCCTGGTGGACCTGTCTAGGCTTGGAGGCGACCCTGGTGGACCTGTCTAGGCTTGGAGGCGACCTGTGGACCTGTCTAGGCTGGAGGCGACCTGGTGGACCTGTCTAGGCTTGGAGGCGACCTGGTGGACCTGTCTAGGCTTGGAGGCGACCCTGGTGGACCTGTCTAGGCTTGAGGCGACCTGGTGGACTGTCTAGGCTTGGAGGCGACCTGGTGGACCTATCTAGGCTTGGAGGAGACCATCTAGGCTTGGAGCGACCCTGTGACTATCTAGGCTTGGAGGTGACCCTGGTGGACCTATCTAGGCTTGGACGCGACCTGGTGGACCTATCTAGGCTTGGAGGAGACTCTAGTGTACCTATCAAGGCTTGAAAGATATCCTGGTGACTTATCTAGGCTTGGAGAAGAACCTGGTGACTTATCTAGGCTTGGAGAAGAACTTGTGGACCTATTTTAGGCCTGGGAAGACCCAGGTGGACCTACCTAGGCTGCACAAGATCGATTTTCCTACAGCACATTCATTCATCCAGTCGCCATGGTTCGAGATCGAGCGGAAGGCCTTACAATAATATTAATTAATAATTAATAATAATAATAATAAACTGGTTATGAAGCATAATCCACTACATGGTTCAGAACTTGAAAACAAAATACAAAAACATGACAAAATTGCTGTGCAAAGTGAGGGTGGTTGTCCTAAACATGAGGCCAATATACACGGGATGTGAGAGAGTTGGAAGCCCATTAGTTCAGGCTAAGGCTACGTTCAGACGCAGTGTAATGGCCGCATATTCCTGCTTATACGTGGCGCTTTTGAACGCTTGCGTACAAGCAGTGCAAAACAAAGCTGGTTATACTTTTCAGCAAAAGCTATGGCTTTTGCTGAAAGGCGTGCAGACGTGGCGTTTTGCTGTGTATTTTTGCTCGCGCTTTCACTGCAAAAGCGCCGTGCAAAAATAATCACGCCAAAGCGTCACTGCCAAATACGCAGCAAAAAGCGCCATGTGTGAACGTAGCCTAAAACACATCTAGCACGGGGTTAAACATTTAACAGGACATTAGCAAACCTGACAGACAGATGATAGATACAAATCACAGGACCCTTGATTGGCAGGTGTGGATGAGAGCCACAGACAGACGCTAATGGGAGCTAACTAGTGTCATTATATCCAGGCAGACTTCAATTACTCTAATATAACAATCAGGATGTGATTATGGATTCTTGCTTTGAAATTCACTCATGCTAATGCTGAGCCTGTAGGGCAGCACACGGCATCCCTCTGTCTGTATTACCTGCCTGTAGGTGTACTCTCTGTTCTAAAATACCCTTGTGAAGGACCAAGTTCTCTTTTTCTCGAAGCAACACAATCTACAGTATGGGGTCCAAGACTGTGTGATATGATTGTTTTTTAATATTAAAAAAGGACAAACTACGAAATTGTATGCCCCTAGCACCATATGGTGCCACACTACAGGCTCACAAACCACATGGATAGCTGCAGCTGTTCCGATATATCAGCACAGAAGACTACAGAAGCCGGATAGTTGACTGCTGATATTTTTTGGCTAAAAAAAAAAAATGAAAAAATTGCGCCAAATGATGCAGTGCAAATCATGCCACACAAAACAAGGTGTAATGTACTGTAGGATTACCCAGGGATCTATTAGCAAATGGGAGCACAGATACACACTGAACCAAATTTAAAGGTGAACACGTCTATAATTATTACATCATGAAGCAATCACTGATTTCAGGGAGACCTGTCCAAGAAAACATTGCGGACAGCCAGCTAAAGCGACTCAACAGTGAATTCCTAGGTGCTTTGCCCCCTGGAAATTATAAATATGCAAATAGAGTCCATGGAGCCTCGTTTAGGAGTCTCAAAAACAGGAATAGCCAGATATCCCGCCAGGGAAGGACCTAGCCATGGGTGGTGGCTCCTTGAGGAGACCACCATAACATAATTTAATTATTACATGTGGCAGATAAGTACGACAAGAGTAAATTCATTAACAGGTAGCTACTGAAAGTATCACAAATAATAAACTTCCAGAGGCCTGGAAATGGGAATCCACAGAAAAAGAAGTGCAAAAACTGTATACTTTAGCTTTAAAAGAGTCCCAATGACCAGAGAGCTGCACAACAAACGACAGCTCAGTAAGTGCTGGTGATGCACATAAGACTCACGTGACACAGGGCCAGGTGAAGACAGCAGCAGAGTCAGGGGGGCAAACCACAGGCAGCTGGAAGCAGGAGAGTAGCAGAGGCAAGTGAGATTTGCTGGAGTCCAGAGGTAATTGCTAGAGAAGCCGGAGTGAATCAGCAGAAGGTGGAACAGACTGGTACAGCACAGGAAGCCAGGGATTCAAACTGAATACTCGAGCATAGCTAGATAGTAGGCTCAGGTTTATAAAGGCAGAGAGGAGGATCACATGATCAGGAGCGAAACAGCGGACATTATTTTGAAAAGGGGCAAGTCGCACAGAATGTCAATAGAGATCCAAAGTCCTAAAACAAGGATCACCAAGCTGTGACTTGTCTACACATCATACGAAATGAGAAAGCACTGGAGAAGGACATCAGGATCGGTAAAATAGAAGGTACAAGTCGAAGAGGAAGACCAGTGACCCGATGATTTAATATAACCAGGACAACGGTGGAAGAGACCCTGGTGGACCTATCTGGCTTGGAGAAGACCCTGGTGGGACCTATCTAGGCTGCACAAGATCAATCTTCCTATAGGAGTGTTCATCCAGCAAGTTACCATAGCTCGAGATCAAGCTGAAGGCCGTTAACATAAATAAAGATGCAACTGTGTTTAAAAAAAAAAATTCAGAAATCAATCTTGAAAGGTTGAGATTTTTCATGAGATCCAGAATCCTCTTTTAGTCTTATGTAATTGTCAACATTCATTGTAATGAAGAGGGACTGGACAATGGGGATTTGACCGATAACACATTAATGTTCAAGAACCATCCATTTCATGGGAGATGAACCAGATTACCCAGAAACCAGGGTCGGACAAATCATTGGTACAACCTGTGCAGCTGTACAGGGAACCATGAAATAAGGGGTGATGAATTATTGGACTGCCAAGGGCCCATATACTGTTTCTGCACAGGGGCCCATTTCTGTCTGTGTCTGACACTGCCTGGAATGGACACTACACAGTATCCAGAGCTGTTGTGTTTTGTCTTCGTCTTTGGGAGAAACAAAATAATCTTGCAGCTGTAATACCTTTCACCCAAAGGTCTAAAAAAATGGGGTCCAACCTGTAGCTCGGGAACCACATGTGGCTCGTGGTCTTGTGATTTGTGGCTCGTGGCTTTATTCTAGCTAGGTGCACCAGGTCAAACAAACAGCTGTGAGGAGCAGGTCTCCAGATGATGACTTTTGTGAGTAGCCCCACATATAAGACCAAACCTGAGTGGGGGGAAAGGTAGGAACCCCTGGATCTTAATATACTGCCTCAGTGTAGTCTCTTTGGAAAAGCTTTTGCACTCATTACACTGGTAATGGGTTCTCTGAGTGTGACTACTGAGTTGAGTGTGGCTCTTGACCCTCTCAGAGCTGGATGTGGTTTGTGACCCTCTCTCATAGCTGGATGTGGCTAGCAACCTCTCTCGGAGCTGAATGTGGCTCGTGACCCCCTCCCGGAGCTGAATATGGCTTGTGACCCTGTCTCAGAGCTGGCTGTGGCTCGTGACCTTCTCTCGGAGCCGAATGTGGTTCGTGACCCTTTCTCAGCACTGGATTTGGCTCGCAACCCTCTCTCGGAGCTGAATGTGGCTCATGACCCTCTCTCGGAGCTGGATGTGGCTCGCGACTGACGAGCCCCAGGCCCGGGGGGTACTCGGGTATCTGGCGCGTTAGTGTTCGTGGGGATGTCACGCGTGGCGGTGCCCAAGCCCGTGGCCTAGGTGGCACTTCAATAGAGGGGTTACATACAGGGCATAAGAGTTTGTTGTCTCGTGACGCCATCTGTAGTACCTAGTGAAGGGTCACCAGCGCCACCACAGTCCTCCGGAGGGCGATGGTATTGCAGCAAGAATGGCAAAGCTCCCTACAGTTGGCACTGATCCTCCGGGGCAGCGTTGCTGTAAGCAAAAAGGTTGAATTTGTCGGCAGAAAGACACGGAGGTAAAGTCACTTTCCCGGGTACTTTACTGTAAACAGTCATCAGCATATGTGGCGCCCCGCAACGAGTGCATCACAGGAGGGTATTGCAGCCATAAATGCAGCAGCAATATTCTCCGACCCAGCAGTTATCCGGTTAACTTAGAGATCCAAAAACCCTGCATGCATCACTTAATGTAGAGGGCCAATCCAAGGTCCTGGTGGGCGGAGTGCAAGGGTAGTGTAGGAGAAGTACAGACACTTAGACTAGTTAGTCTGGAGAGAGCCTGGGAAAGTCTAGACGAGACAAGACACAGACTTGAACTTGGAGTAGGAGCGGGGGCTCTGCACCTCGTGCAGCCCCCGGGCCGTCACCCGTCGGGTGTTAGCACCTGAGGCCTCAACAACCGGGATCGGGCATCACCAACCACGGGTTCCAAAATACTCCCGTGCCCAACTCTCAGCGGTTCACTGGTACCGAAGCTGGCAGCAGTTCCCCTCTGCTACGCGAACCAGAAGCGTGGAGGAGCAGCTTTACAGGAGCACCCCACCACCAGCCAACTTCCAGTCGTCTAACCAGCGGTGTACCCACTGAGGGATCCAAGACTCCCCAAAACATCCATAATGTACATCTTGGATAGGGATTGAAGCAGACTCCCCGTACCCGACCTGGTATTCCTGGGCGACAATGGCAATCACTTAGCTAGAATGGAGGAACACTACGGATCTCTGAGGGACACCTATCACTGCTGAGTCCACCCGGTCCACTACCCGATAACTGTATGCCATGTACTGCCTGCTGGTTACAGTAAAGACCCGTTACAGAGACTTTGAGTGTCCGTGCTTCCTTATGATTGCATCCGTCCGCACACAAGGTAACCGCAGCTGCCGCACAACATCTTAAGCAGCTCCAGCCTCCGGGGATCACCGCTCAGCCTGTGGGGAGCGTTCCATCTTGCTGCTATCCATCCCCCGGAGGTTCCACAGTGTCGGTAACCCTTACCGAACTACTCATAGGTGGCGTCACGAAGAAATTAACCCCTTTAATCTGTTCCTACAAGACGTCTTCAACTTTTCATCTGCACTCAACCGGGCCTCACTACCGGCAGGCGCGGCCCACCCGTGACAAGGAGGAAGGAGCTACAGCCTGTCTAAACCGGAGTCCACGGGCCTACGGTGAGTCACATACACGTCAACAGTTCAGCAAAAGTTGTTAAAGAAACAGATAGCTCTACAGGTGGCTGCAAGTGGATGCCAGGTGGTATGGTGGTACCCGTGGTATGCCTTAGTTGACGAACGCATGTCCTTTCTTCCCCGCCTAGGATGAGTCTATACCCAATTACTCCATAAAGGTAGTCTTGGGGCTCCCCTCCCTCGAAGTGAAGAAGCAGGCAGACCGCTCCGTCTGGCAGGGTGCCTTAGCCGGTGAACAGACCGCAGCAGCCGGTTGACGACTTCAGAGGTGGACTCTGGCTGTATCCTCGGGTCTGGCGATCCAGTGGTGGACTGGGGAATTCCCTGGAGTATGGTCGCTCCATGCTGGGGTTCCCCCTTTCTCTCTCAGGCCCAGACTCACGCGTCAGGCACCCTCTCTCAGGATCCCCTCAAGATCCCCTTTCATCTTTCCTCAGGATCAGCCTGGAGCTGTCCTTTTAGACCTCCCGACTTGCTCCATACTCCAACTCCAACTATGACTGACTTCTACTGCCCCTAGAGGTGACTATATCTCCCTCCCAGGAGTAACGTCCCACCACTATTCTAGTGTGGGAGTGCAGGAATGGGTCCCACCCACCAGTTCAGCATCCACCTGCAATTGGTGAAGATTACACCACTTTTACGAGTGCAATACCCCGGGGTGACGCCTGACCATGTGGGGCGCCACACGACCCTCTCTCAGCGCTGGATGTGGCTCGCAACCCTCTCCCAGAGCTGCATGTGGCTCGCGACCTTCTCTTGGAGCTGAATATGGCTCTTAGGATTAGAAAGATTAGGGGCCTCTGGTCTAAAATGTAAAAAATAAAAAGTTTCAAAAAGAAATCTGAGGCCATTTTTTCCTGGAGAGAAAAAACCCTTTGTAAAATTTTGAAAAAGAATTTAACATTAAGAAACTAAAAGCAACATTTAGAACGCCGCATTGTCTATATCAGCCATGAAGAACGAAGGGCATGGACGAGTCTCCTACCCACTGTGAGCATATCCTCCATATCCCGCAGTGGCTGGCATGTCAGGCTGATAGCACAGAATTACCCTCATGTTGGTTTTATACCACAGAGAGAAATGTCCTTGTTCTACCTCTAATGAAGACTGAGGTAGCAGAAAGCCAATTCCTGATTTTAGGGCTGTAAATCCGCACACGGCATTGATTTTCTGTTGTAAAGGGCAGACATCAAAGGAAGTCGTAAATGAATCAAGGCAGGCTCTAATTATAATCAGATCGAGTCAGGCTGTACCTTGTCTTCAGCTAAATGCATATTTCATGGAATTAGAGAACACCTGTATTTTGGATGAATCATGATGAGACCATTGTCATTCTAAAAGCCACTTCTGTAATAGAAATAATAAAAAAAAAATCACGCAAGAAATAAAAATAGATTAAAAGTAAGCAGAATTATAACTGTATTCTCCAGATTAGCCAATACATAAATGGTTGTGGATTGGGAAAAGTCTAGATAATTCACCTACACTCTACATAAATTTGCAAAGCAGTTATATATAATCTGTTTTCAAAGGGTTTTTGAATGGGATGCCGTAAGAACACCTACATAAATACAAAGGTATTTGCCCCCGCCACATTACACCTACAGGAATTCTAAATCCATAGACTTTAACATGGACTTATTTCCCAAATAAAACAGCTTCCGCTCTCAGGGAAGGCCTGTACAACATTTTGGAGGAGTCCGAGTGAATTTTTGCCCCTTGATCCAAAAAAGCATTTGTGAGGTCAGACACTGACAACCTCCAATCTAGTTGTTAGATGTTTGGGGACCGAGCTCTGTGCGGTTGGTCATGTTCCCCTGACCCCTCTATGTCTATATGGACTTTGTGCACCGGGCACAGTCATGGTGAACAAAAAATGGTTCTCCCCAAACTGTTCCCTCAAAGCAGGAAGCTACAATTATCTACAATGTCTTGTGCAGTAATCTAGGTTGATCCCTGAAAACAACACATAGCATTATCCCTCTTCCACCAAACTGAACAGTGGGGACAATGCAGTTAGGGGGTAGCGTTCTCCTGACATTCACCAAACCCAGACTCCTCCATCAGACGCAGATAGAGCAGTGTGATCCGTCACTGCACAGAAAAGGTCTCATCCAGAGTCCAGTGGTGGCAGCTTTACACCGCTCCATCCGACGTTCCGCATTGTGCTTGGTGATGTACGGCTGCAGCTGCTCAGCATTGTGCTTGGTGATGTACGGCTGCAGCTGCTCAGCATTGTATTGGTGATGTACGGCTGCAGCTGCTCGGCCATGGAGTTCCCGACAGGCGCAGTGTTTGTGCTGATGTTACCAGAGGAGATCTGGACTCTAGAGTTATTGGGTCAGCAGAGGGGTGGGGACTTTTCGACCTTCGGCCTGTAATGTTATGGGGTCTGAGTTTCTGCAGTTCCTTCCACTTCTTAATAATATAATTTACAGGCAATGGGGGAAGATTTAGGAGGAAGAAATGTCATGAACGGACTTGTTACCTCGGTGGCTCCTATTACAGGATGCGCTCTTATCATTGAGCTCTGCACCACCGACCGCTCTGTCACATGTTAGTACATGCAGACCGCATAGAGGTGGGCTGGGTGTTATATACCAAGGGAAATTTGTCCAAATACTTTAGTAAATTGAGTGTACGTGAGCACGTATAAATGTTTTTTTATTTGGACTCAAGTTCTCAATAATAGTCGTGGATAAGGCCTAACGGTGGACGTACACATCAGATAGAGTATTTGTTTGTCTAAGCTTTCTCCCACCGTGCCACCGCTTATGTGAACCCTCAACTAGGCCTGTGCCTTCAACTGTTCTGTATGGGGAAAGACAAGTAAAAATTCCCTGGTGGCTGTTTATATCCAGGGAAAACAAAGGAATGTGGCATATCAATTCCAATTGCACCATTCTGCTTTTACCCCAACACCACACATATCAGAGGGCCAGATGGCACCAAAGAAAACAGCAGGTTGGGTTGACTTTATTCTCAACTCACTGTAGAGCCCGGCGTTGCCTGGGATATTAACTGTCCTTAGTTATAACACAATAAAATGATTATTTTGTACCTAAAAGTCACACAGTGAATAGACAGAAAATATATTATTATAAATCAAAATGTACAGTAATAGAAACATTTCACATTATATATTCTACACTACAGGTTTGCAACACAAATGCACTAAGTGTGATCGCAGGAGACACAAATGCCAAGACTGACCAGGCAGTGACATGACTGAATTTTTTAAGGAGGGAAGGGTGGGTGATGCAGGTTTGGAGGGGGCAGAGGACATTTTATTTGGGGGGTGCAGGTTTGGGGGGTGTGGGTTTAGGTGGGTGCATTTTTTTGGGGGCGGTGGGGTGAGTTTGTGCGGGGCAGGTTTGGGGGGTGAAGGTTTAGGAGGTAGATTTTTGGGTGGGTGGGCTGCAAGTTTGGGGTAGCATTTTGGGGGGCGTAGGGCAGGTTTGGAGGGAAGGGGAAGCTGGGATGGGTGGGGCATGTTTGGGTTGGGAAGGAAGTGTTGGGGGGCAAGTTTGGTTCATATATGCATACGTAAATCATACATACATATCTAATATATAAAGCTAAGTGTATGAGCCCTTAGTCTATTCAGTGGAAGGAATCTGTAGGGGTGGTAGTAGGGTACCGTCACACTTGGCGACGCACCAGCGATCCCAACCTGCCGGGATCGTTGGTGCGTCACAGTTGGGATCGCTGGTGAGATGTCAAACAGTCAGATCTCACCAGCAATGCAGCAACAATATGGCGGTCATTGGGACTCTGTCACTCTCGGGTGTAATATTGAGGTCGTTGTCCCTGTCAAACACAGCGATGCACGCTGCCCAGCGGGAGACCAACGACCAAAAAAATGGTTCAGAACGGTTTGTAACGAGCAGCGATCTCAGAGCGGGGGCCTGATCGCTGCTAAGTGTCACACATGGCGAGATCGCTGTTGAGGTTGCTGTTGTGTCACAAAATTTGTGACTCAGCAGCGATCTCGTTTAGTGTGACGGGGGCTGTAGACATGTCTTGAGCAAATGAAACTGTTAGATCATTAGCTGTAACCCCTGGGGTCATGTGTTTGCTTTCCCTGCCTGAAAGAATGGTTTCTACAATCCTAATGACTGGAAAATCCAGTTATGTCCAAGTCCTGAAACAGAAACCACAAAAAGTTGTTTATGAGTAAAATTCTAAAAACTTCCTTTTCCTTCATCCTTTGTTGCTGATAAACTCATTAAATAGTTAGAAAACGTTTTGTGGGACTTTTGTTGTTGGAGGTAGGGGAGTATCTGCTGAGGTTAATTATTAATCTTCTCACTATTACTAATTTGTCTTGGTCTATATAGTAGCAGATTCTAGGTAGCAATGATAACCAGTATAGGGCATATGCAAACAGATTTCTTGCATTAAAATCAGTCCCATCGATCTGAGGCTGAGTTCACGTTTGGTAATCATCCGGTAGATTGATCCAGCAGCAATACTTTGTGCAAACACAACTTTTTTTGTCCATTTTGAACAAAATTATTTTTGCAGGATCCGTTTATTTAACATGGGAGTCTATGGCAAACTGATCCGGTAACTGATTGCACAGCTTGTATAATGCCAAAGAAGGGTACAGCCCTAAACAGTGGCGTAACTTCAGGCCCTGGGGCCCCAATGCGAAAGCTCCAACGGCGCCCTAATTATTGCAAATCTTTAATAGTATTAGTCTTTTTCTATGGGCCAAAGGGACTTTTGGGGCCAAATAGGCTGCAGGGCCCGGGTGCGATCGCAACCCCTGCACCTGTTGTAGTTACACCCTGCCCCTAAATGATAACACTCAGCTGTCAATTCATGTGGGAAACATAACGGCTGCTTTACACACACCAACTTCTGTGTCCAACTTGTGAACAGATCTCTGGTTGCAGTGAAATCATGGACACATTGTTCTATTTGTACACAGCCACAAAATGGAGCAATGTGTCCATGATTTCACTGCAACCAGAGATCTGTTCACAAGTTGGACACAGAAGTTGGTGTGTGTAAAGCGGCCCCAACAGAGGAACAACATAGTGTTGAGTTCTAAGGAGACATTATCCCCCAAAAATGTTTTATTATGGCGAACTCCAGCACTTACAAGTTAGAAGAGGAGACAGGTCTTCTTTAAAAGTCCTTCTGGCTTCACAAACACCATGAATAATATATAAATCTGTGTTCTCTTGCAATTACATCCACTCCAATTATTATACAGCTCTGCAGGTCTTCGCAGCAGTGCTGGAATTCTTATCCCGAAACAGGAGGAAGATGATGAACAATGGGTCCAAAAGGAGAGAAAGTCTGAGACTATGCTTTGGTTTCTATTTTGCATTCAGATTTTACTAGATGACCATCTGTTATGATCTGATTCACATAGGCATTAATACTAAAAAAAAAAAAAAATTTTTCTTTACTATGGTGTTTGATCCACAGCTGAGGCCACATTGAGTTTTTGGTGAGTTTTTTACCTCAGTATTTGTAGCCAAAACCAGGAGTGGGTGATAAATACAGAAGTGGTGACGTGTTTCTATGATACGTTTCCTCTGATTGTTGCCCTCCTGATTTTGGCTATATATACACTGAGGTAAAAAAAAAAAACCTCACCAAATACTCAACGTGTGCACATAACCTAATGGTGGGTTTACACGTTTCAATATTGTTGCGATATTGCAACTCAATGGCGCGGGAGCGCACATTTAGTGCACGTTTCTCCCGCATCGCATCGGAGGTTTACACGCTGCGATATCGGGATACAACGTCCGTACGATGTCTACGCCCCCAACCCAGGAACGACCATTTAACATGGGAGTGAATGGGTGACGTTGAACATCGCATCGTAGTTGGGCTGTCACACAGCACGATCAGGCTCCAATCTCCATTCAATATCGGAGCATTGAATAGCACGCTCATTCAATCCCCGATATCGCATTGACATCGTTCCTGCATCGTATTGGACGTTCACACCATACAACGCAGGAACGATATCGGCTCCAATGATCGAACCACGTGACTTTTCATTGAAATCGGACTCCGATATCGCAACGCGTAAACCCGCCATAACAACAGATTGTAGTCCAATGGGAAAAAAATTAGGACCTTTCCATCTCCATTCAATTGTATGAGTGCTGCACTGGATCATTTTCTTTCTGTTTATGTAATCCCAAAACCGATGCAAAAATGGAAATAACTACTGGACATACGAACGGAGCCTCAGGGCTTGTTCACACTTACCTGCGTTTTTGGCATTCTCTGCGTTTTTTAGCTGTTTATAAAAAACGCAGATGTGTTAACGCATGGTGCACTTAAGTGTAGCTGCATTTTTTAGCAAAACATGCATTTTTTTTTCACCATTCACCATGCATGCAGCGTTTTTTGGGTGCTGTAAAAAACGCATGCTTTTTTTAACATGGACCCCTATGGAAAACGCATACGTTAACGCATAGCACATATAGGCACCTGCTTTAACGCATATGCGTTAGATTAGATGTTAGATTTTGTGGCTGTGTACAAATGGAACAATGTGTCCACGATTTCACTGCAACCAGTAAGTTGTTTAGAAGTTGGACAGATAAGTTGGTGTGTGTAAAGTGGCCCTAAGATAAAAAAAACTCTGCAAATACCGTGGGCACGTGTCCTTAGTGCAAGGAAGGAATTAATATCTTTAAGGCCTTGTCTTTGAGTATTTGGTGAATTTTTTACCTCAGTATTTGAGTGGAACAATCAGAGGAAAAGTATAATAGAAAAGTCAGGCCGGCTTCACACCACGATTTTGTGCTCTCAGGTTCTGTCCGATGTTTTGCAGGAAGCACCGGACAGAACCTGACAGCCCCGGACAAAACAGAATCGGAGGACAAATATACCCTCCGATCCTGTTTTCTGCCAGAATCAGCGGCTGCTGCTGTCCATTGCTGAAATTTCAGCATAGCGGCTGGAGGGGAGCTAACCGCGGTGCTGAAATTTCAGCCAGGGGAGCTCTCCAGGTGCTGAAATTCAGCCGCAGCGTCCGGGAACCGGTCCGATTTTATGCGATCCAGCCCCACAGACTCCGGTTTTGCGCGAATTTTTGCCCCTTACCCAAAAAATGCTGCATGCTCCGATTTTGTGTCCGGGACACAACCAAAAACAGCCTGATCCTGCAGGACAGACAGCAAACCGGATGGCAAATAGCTGCCATCTGGTCTCATCCGGCCCCATAGGGATACAATAGGACCAAAATTGGATTTGGGGCTGTCCGGTTCATACCGGACAGCCCCGGATCCAAAAAAATCGTAGTGTGAAGCCAGCCTTACCATGTCATTTATCACCCACTCCTGGTTTTGGCTACAAATACTGAGGGGAAAAAAACTCACCAAATACTCAACATGGTATATTCTAGCTCTGTTACATCCATGGGCACATGTTTAGTATTTTTGGTGAGTTTTTTACGAAGTGGGAGATAAATGTAAAAGTGGTGTGCGCATTTATGATACTTCATTGTTCCACTCCTGGTTTTTGTTTATAAGCACTGAGGTAAAAAAAAAACCTCACCAATACTCAACGTGTGCACGTGGCCTAAAATTACAAGTTTTTCATGCAAAAACTCTGCTTTTTTTGGAGATCTTTCCCCCTTCTAATTTTACAGTGCCAAGTTTGGAGCAGATTCCAACTGGATCCACATCAAAGAAGAGAGCTGCCATTTTTAGGGCGGGGTAGGAAGAAGTGGCTTGTAAACCTCTTCAGGAAAATTTTTTTTCATATGAATGAAGAAATGAATAGGAAGAGTTTTCTAAACATTTTTAGGAGGATTTTGGAAACGGATCTGCTCCAAAAACTCCTCGAGCAGTAAAGACCACGTCACACGCTTCAATATTGTGAACGATGTTGTTAGCGATCACATGCACGCGCGATCGTTAACACATCGTCCAGCTGTCACACGGGCAGACTCACCAGCGATCAGGACCAATGAGAACGCTGGTAACCAAGGTAGACATCGGGTTACTAAGCACGGTGCTTAGTAACCCGATGTATACCATAGTTACCATCTCCAAGCATAGGCTGTGCTGCTGGGAGATCGTTTAGCGCGCTGTCAGACAGCACGATCCTGCAGATTAATGGCGCTTTACACGTTTCAATATCGTTGCGATATCGCAATTCAATGGCCGGGAGCGCATTTAGTGCTTGATTTCCCGCATCCATCAAGGTTATACGTTGCGATTTCTGAATCCAACGTCCGTGCGATGTCTACGCCCCAACCAGAACGACATTTAACATGGAGTGAATGGGTGAGTAGAAGTTCACATCGGAATTGGGCTGTCACACAGCACGATCGGCTCAATCTCCATTCAATATCGGGGCATTGAATAGCACGCTCATTCAATCCCGATATCGCATTGACATCGTTCCTGCATCGTATTGGTCGTTCACACATACAACGCAGAACGATATCGGCTCAACGATGAACACGTGACTTTCATTGAAATTGGACTCCGATATCGCAACGTGTAACGACATAAAGGATCTCAATTATCGATGACGAACATGTTCACAAATCTGGGTTGAATGATCATTAAGGATCGTCATTTGCTGTGACATTACGGTGTTACAGCTACGATGTCGTTCCGACACCAAAACGTGACTTTTGAACGATATCGTGAACGATATTGAAGCGTGTGACGTGGCCTTAAGGCAAATAGATTATTACTAAAGCGTGGCAGAATCCAATCGCACGCAGTGAACAATTCCAAAATCTGTGTATAATTAGGAATTTTTAGGGGCTGGTATTGTGAGCATTGCTGAATAATCAGGTTTTATCTGCCTGTCCTCTGTGCGCACTCCACCGCTATCACATTAGGAGGAGCGATTTTGCAGAGAGCTTACATTGGATTGCTCTTGATTAAATCAGGCATTTGGCTTTGAAGCCTTCACATAGAGAAAGTCATGCAGGAATGCAAGGCTCCCTCCCGCATACACCTGCCTCCAGCCCTTTGTACAGCGTTCTACCTGTTCCTCAGCTGTCCATGTGACCTACACACCACCTCTTCCTCCTCCTCCTCCTCCTCTAGATACCTGAGGCTGACAGCCAAACCTCATTTTAGTAGTAGGGGCTGTACTGGCACAGGAAAGGACAGGGGGAGGGAGAGCTTACAGGAAAAGGAGGAACATTGTGATTCAGCACTGGAAAGTAGATCCCCAGCTTCTGGAGTCTGCACTGCTGCAAGATCCACTTCACATTTGGGTTCCTGCTAGAAAACTGTCTTGCAAAATGTTTGGCAGCTGGAAGATCAAGTGCATGGTTTCCTATAACTCACTGACCTGAGACTGGACATGACTGGGGTGAAGGGATATTGATTTCCACCAAAAAAAAAAAAGCTGCAATTATTTAATTTTTTTCTTTTGGAAGTGGGTAATTAATTTTGCTTATTGACCAGCTGTTTTAATTCCTGGGTGTGAATCATTACCTGCCACAATCTACAACTGGTAAGTGCACCAAAAGAATTGTATCTATTTTGCGGTAGACCAATGCATTGTTTTCTTGTTATTGTTCCATCTGACTTGTTGGCTCAGAAAGTGACACATTTTATTTTTGCCGTTAAGCATCACATCAACCCACCCTGTGTATTAGGATTACTTCTAGAACCTTTAATCCTGTAATTGTATTAATCCCAGGAATTTTATAAGTAGGTGACTGTTTGATGTCAGCTCATAAAAATGCTGTTTGGTTATTTTGTCGCTTGCATGTATGTTTTTGTAACAGCAGGTTCATATGTGTTTATCTTATAATCAGCGGGCACCAATGCCAATGGTTCTAGAATTAAAAAGTTGAGCAAATTTTGCATTTTCAACTATTCTTGTGCTGGAAATGATAGTTCTACAAAATAGAAACTCCACATGTTGGTAGTGGTTGTCCCCTCTGCTGCTCCCCACTAGTATGGAGCTTTGCTGCTCCCACTAGTATGGAGCTTTGCTGCTCCCCACAGTATGGAGCTATTGGAGCTTTGTCTCCCCACTAGTATGGAGCTTTGCTGCTCCCCACTAGTATGGAGCTTTGCTGCTCCCCACTAGTATGGAGCTTTGCTGCTCCCCACTAGTATGGAGCTTTGCTGCTCCCCACTAGTATGGAGCTTTGCTGCTCCCCACTAGATGGAGCTTTGCTGCTCCCCCACTATGGAGCTTTGCTGCTCCCCACATATGGAGCTATGCTGCTCCCCACTAGTATGGAGCTTTGCTGCTCCCCACTATTGGAGCTTTGCTGCTCCCCACCAGTATGGCGCTTTGCTGCTCCCCACCAGTATGGCGCTTTGCTGCTCCCCACCAGTATGGAGCTTTGCTGCTCCCCACCAGTATGGAGACCCACTTCCATATTGACCTGTGAATTCTATATGGGCCACTCTGTGTGATGTGACGCCTCTGGATTTCCCCAGAAGTGTCTTGATCTAGCGGTGTCACAGTCACGAGCAGCCATTTGATCCTATCTGGAAGCAGCCAAGAAACCAATGTGCTCAATTTCCTTGTCAGCACATTTTTCATGAAGCCCTTCCTCCTATCTAACCCCCAAAAAAATCTATGGTATTTTGTGAGACCCTAGGGTGATTTTCAAGAATGGAGCGTTCGAGGAAGGGAAAGAGAAACCAGATAATTGTTAATGTTTTTGTGTGATAACCCCCGTCTGTATTTCCTATTGGGTATATAAAGGGCCTGGGTCATTGAAATAAAAATAAATAACTTTCTTTTTTTACCTTGTGGTTTTTGGACTGCTGAGACCCTAACCACCCACTGCCAACCATGAGTGCCAATCATGCCCCTGCTCGTGAAAGTGTAAATATAACCAGAGACCTGTTAACCTTTGGTTCTTTCTTTTCACATAACCATTCGTTTAACCATAACTCAAGAACATGTGGTGCCCGAAACGGTATGCCCCACCGGACTCCCAGTAGGGCAAGTCCGTCTTCAAGGTCTTCGGCTCCTTAGTGTATGTGTACAAGATCCAAATGCGCTGTGCGTTGAACGCAGTCCCTGCAGGCCTGAAGGAAGCCGCAGGTGAACACAGCTGCCCTGTGCCCATGACCTGCGTTGGGTGCAGGGCGGCTTCATCCTGCATTCACCCGCTTTCAACTATGCAGCATTAAATTAACATGCTCCGGAGATGCAGAAGCGCGGCAACCCGCACCACAGGTGACATAATGGGGAGAAGCGTAGTGAGCATAGGATTTCTAGAAATCCCATTGACTGTGCTTGTACTGGAAAACGCAGTGATAATGCGCTGCATCCAAAACACTGCTATTCCGGATCCATAACACTCAATTTACCGCCAACTGTGACTTGCTCTTTCACAATAAAATGTATAGGCTATGTGTACACCTAGCGTTTTTGAGGCATTTTTACTTACAGATTTTCAAAATCTGCAAGAGAAAATGCATGCCAGCAAATCTATGGGGCTTTTGAAGTGCTGTACCCACCTTCAGGATTTTTCCTTTGCAGATTTAGGTGCAGAAAAAAGAATCAGAATGATCATTCTTTGTGCAGATTTCCCTGTGTTTTCCCTATAGAAAATGATCGGGAAAACACAAGGGACAAAACGCACCAAAATACGCAGCCTTTTGTCTGCATTAGTTTTTCATGCCAGGAGTCACATTTTTGGTGTCAAAATGTTCTGCCAGGTGGGCACATAGCTATAGAAAAGCATATCAATAATAAACCACATATCCAAGCCCTTATCACCTCCTGATGACTCCAACTTAAAAATAGTTCCCTTATCCGTACATTCCTGGACCTAGAAACTGCACAAAACACTCGTGCATGCCCTCATCATCTCCCGCCTCGACTACTGCAACCTCCTACTCATCTCATCCAACCCCCTGCTCAAAGCTGGATTCACTAAATCACACCAGACACATGTCTGTCCAGCCTATGTTTGAAGACATCCATTGGAGGAGATAGTATGGGTATGAGGACTTCATTTCAGAAACTATTAAACTAAACCAATGGAGTCATTTATTGGGCTGTAGTCTTGGAATCCATTTATCTTAATTATGCCGAAGTTGTAATTCATTATAGGGAACCCATAAAATGAAAATACACAGAGGCAGGGTACAGACCGGCAATTATATAGACAATAGTTGGGTCATTCCCAAGGAGAGCTCAGTTTGCCTCATTGTACGATAGTTTGCTTTGGGTTAATAAATACTTTGGTTGGCTTGTTTGCTTTTCTCATAAAGAAGTAGGAAGTAGCGAGACTCCCAGTTGCTTTCACTTTTTATTTAATACTTATACCCACTTCTTGCTAGCAGTAGTAGGGATATGTTCTCATGTGACAGTTTTCAAACCATTTTTATTTTGCTTGGCGTAGGAAAAATGTATATATAGCTCAAACTTGGCTGTATGGACCCTAAGAAAGGGTAACTTGGTATTTTTAACTATTTGATCCTTTATTTCACAAATAAGTGGTGTCTGCTTTTCAGCAGTCATTTATCCCGCTGCTATTCGTATCCTAAGGGCCTAACTTGACGACGTTCTAGTGATCCCGACAATAATACGACCTGGTAAGGATCGCTGGAACGTCGCTACGTGGTTGCTGGTGCGATGTCAAACAGTCAGATCTATCAACGACGCAGCAACAATACAGCAACCCGTATTAACGACCTTGGCGGTCGTTGGAACCCTGTCACACAGCGCTAGTCTGAGGACTCAGACCTACGTTGCTGAGTTCTGAGTTGCCAACGAGGTCGTTGTTAAGCTCAAACACACCGATGCATGCTGGCCAGTGGACACCCGAAGATCAAAAAATGGTCCAGGCCATTCCAACACGATCGGCGATCTCACAGCGGGGCCTGGTCGCTGCTATCTGTCAAACATAGCGAGATTGCTGGCGAGGTCGCTGTTGCGTCACAAAACCTGTGACGAAACAGTGATATCGCTAGCAATCTCGCTAGGTGTGATGGGGGCTTAACACATGTAGGTTCATGGAATCCGATGCTTATCTTAGACCTATGGCTAGCTTTTGGGTGCACACAGTTGATTGATTTTATCACTTTCGAGCCCTCCAAATACCCCCACGACCTCCATCATGTTGTCACTTGACACCTGCTTCATGGAAAAGGGTTTTCCAAAGTAAAACAAATCCCCCCAGTCACAGGATAGATGTTAACTTACTGACTGCTGGGTTCCTGGGCCTTGTTTTATAATCACTGACATTTGGCCGCATATGCTTTCCACCACCCCACTTGTTGTCTGTGTGATATTTGGAGATGGATGAATGCTTCATTAATGAATTGACGGCATGCATATTACGCAGTTGGACCCCTAAGGGTATGTGCCCACAGGACGTTTTTGCTGCGTTTTTCCTGCAGTTTCTGCATGCAGTTTACCATTGGTTTTATGGTAATTAGCTAATTTGTTCCTGCGGTTTTGATTCCCAGCAAAACCAATGTGTTTCACAGAAAAAGCTGTGCCCACAGGTTGGTTTTGAAAAGTATCAAGAACTGTCAAACCCTGCGGTTTTGGTGCGGATGAGAGAGAATTGACATGTTCTTTTTCCTGCGTTTTTGCTGCAGTTAATGGCAAAAATGCAGCAGTAAAAACGCCAAAAGGGACCTGAATGCAGCAAATCTCCTGGCAAGGACTCTAGAGATTCTTGAAAGCAGTTCAGGTTTTGCTGCTGGAATAAAACGCCTGTGGCACATACCCTAACAATGACTCTCCTAAGTTGGGAGTAATTTTCTTGACCATAATTTGTATGCCTCATTCAAATGTTTGCTTTAGGTCGGGGTCCCACTTGCGAGAGACTTGTGCAAGACTTGCATCGCTTCACCTGGCATGGCTGTACACAGCGTGCAGCTGCAACGATGCTGAAGTTGGTTTCTTATTCGGCTATTTTTTATTTTCTGATTTTTACAGGTTTTTCAATAAAAATAAAACATTCTAAGTATATAATACCATGCAGTCATGTGCCCTGTTGTGAACACACTTAAAAAATGGATACAAAAAAGTTAGAAGACTGGCAAAAAATGGCAACAAAGTGGGCACTGAGGTATGGTATTGAAGGGGTTAAATGGCTTTGGGCCACTGATGTAACACCTGATTTACATACTAGTGATGCCCCACATCAAATTCATGTCACTCCAGCCTGGCCCAATCTTTTTAGCCGAGCTTCCATCTTTCCTGGAGGGATTGGTGTGTGCCCAAATCATGTTCTGACTCCTTTCGGAGTACACTAGGCGTCGTCTCTTCCTGGGAGTTCCCTGTACGTTTCGGGAAAGTTGTCAAGTATGTTTTTAATTTGAAAGCCTCCTTATATTAAGATGGCATCGTCTGGCATGATGTATTCACTGCCATGCTTTGTGTGCTGGCAGAACAGTGGTAATTACTCCATGTTTCCCAGAAGCTAGGGTGTGATCCAGAAAACCATTTCTTTCCAGCGGCCTCCTCCATCCCCCTTCTTCTATAAGCCTCCATGTTTTGAAACCTGTTATCAGTTATTTAGTTGGCTGCTCATTCTTACAGCTGGATGCGTGGTAAATTGCATCGTCAGCTCCTGGCTGAATACCGAGGATTTGACACTTCACGTTTCATTATATACAACTAGGGTGATAAATAAAAGCAGGCCGCTCCTTGATCGGGGTGTCATAATGGTAATACTACGGTATGTGCAAGTCAATAATTTCTGACAGGTAAATGGACAGAAGTCGTGGTTCACTCCACATTCTATTTCCATTCAATTGGTGTTTACTTTGTACCATGGGTTTTTCAGACAATTTTTCATATTAATTTGACTTATTTATCCTAAGTTGGAACAATACTCAACCTTACCAGCTCAAGGCTGCCTCCTGGTCTTTGTTGACAGGTTGCAGCGGTGACAGTCACAACTGTATCACATGTGACCACTGCCAGCCAATCGCTGGGCTCGTGATGTCACCGCTACCAAATTTCAAGTAAGATATTGACCTATGTGCCCGTCACATCACCAGTGGAACAAAGGAGATTATGGGTTAATAACTGTGTTGGCAAGGATCCAGTGAAACGGAATCAAGGCGTATTTTTGTCAGCGCTTTTTGAAAAAAAATATAAAAACATTTTTTTGTTCCTTTTTTTTTCAATTGTTTTTCAAACTTTTTCATAGATTGCACAGCCGCACGTCATCACTTGCCCTTATTTTAACGAATACTGGTTTATACCCATCCACTCAATGTGGCCACTTGTACATAAAAGATGGTATAAATGCAAGTTCTATTTCTTTTATTATTCACATATTTGCATGGCTTTTTCTTCGCTCATCATTTGATCATCCCTCGTAGCATCTACTTTTCAGATACAGCTACTGGCTCACATCCATTTACCCGAGTCTCGCTGTTTGCATTTACCACATGCATGCAAGTTCAATACCCAGTCTTTGTTATTATACTCCCCCTACTTTTTACCCCACATATTTCTGTTTAAAGGTATATTTGGGAGATTACTAAAAAAAAATGTGTCTTAAGTTCTAGCAATCAGGTAGTTTCTACCTACCTGGCTGTTGTGCTCTGTGTCATTCTTCTCCGACACAGAGTGGTCCAAGACTGCTCCTGCCACCGATTCTGCAGCTTCTGCCAACATCAACAGGACTGCGTCTTCTCTGCTATATTGACTGGCATCACAGCCGATGTCATGCTTATTGATCGCCGGCTTCCGGTTAGGTAGCGGGAATTGTCAACAGAGAGATTGGTTCTTTTCTCTGTTGAAGGGTGTCACAGCTGACGTCATGCTTATTGATCGCTAGCTCCCCCAGTTTAGGTAGCCAGGGAGCATCAACAGTGGCGACTTCTCTGCTTTGTTGACGGGCGCCACAGCCGACGTCATTTTTATTGACAGCTGGCTCCCCCAGTTAGGCAGTGATATCAGTCAGTATGATGTCAGCGGTCCTGCCCCTTTTGCAGAGCGGAAAAGAAGCCTCTACTCTGTTGACGAAGCCATTGTATCGCCGGCAGGTATTGTTTGTGACCACTCTGTGCCAGTGGTGAACGGTGCCCCACACAACAGGCAGGTAGGTAGCAACTACGTGCCTGTTAGTGCTTGGGCACGCTTTTTTTTTCTTAAATCCTTGATTTCTTAATTTTTTATTTTCTACTACGTCTTTTATGCATGTCTTTTTTTTTTTATTGAAGTTACATGCATCACTTCTTCTATTACTGTGATTTCTATATGATGTGTCATATGACCTCAAAGGCCCATTGTCAGCATGTATTTTCTGGTTGTTGTGTCTATTTATACCCACACCTTTTAACTGTATACATCTTTTGTGATGTTTGTCCCTATGAAGATTTTTCTTCGAAATGCGTTGGAAAAAAAACAGCACTAAAATATACCCTGTTTCATTGGATCCTTGGCAGCGCAGTTACTAACCTGTTCATCTCCTTTGTTCCACTACTTCTTCTTGGCGTGGTTTCTGCAGCAGCCATCTTACAAGTGTCAAAAGGGATTGAGCCTTCAAAACCAGTCCAGGTGAGCACCTTCCCTCTCTTTCTCCCTGATAATTACTACGTTTATTGCGTCTATTGCGCTTTGTCTTTTCCAGTTATTTCTGCCCCATCACATGTCCCGGACAGATTTTTAGAAAGCAAAAATTCAGATGAGGCTTGTTTTGGCACGTGGAGAGTTAGCACATTAGTAACAGGGACCATCCATTTTTAGGTCACCTTGACATGGTTGGATGGCTTTTTGGGCTCTTTGATAAAAAAAAAAAAAAACACTAAGTACTTACATTTAACATGTACACTGATATTTGAGTTCATGTATTCATTCTCGTGAATATGACCAAGTTGTGAGTCTGAGTTGGTGCCCATTTGGCTGGAGCCTTTAGTCTGTGCCATTTGGTTGAGCCTTGAGTCTGTGCCATTTTGCTGGAGCCTTGAGTCGTGCCATTGGTGGACCTTGAGTCGGTGCCTTTGGCTGAGCCTTGAGTCGGTGCCTTTTGGTGGAGCTTGAGTCTGTGCCATTTTGCTGAGCCTGAGTCTGTGCCCATTTTGGGTGGAGCCTTGAGTCTGTGCCCATTTTGGTGGGTCTTGAGTAAGATTCAGGAAATTGAGGAGTTTGGAGTCAGATATGTGGCTTACTGACTTCATGGCCATGGTTATGGAGTTGAAGTCAGTGTTATTTTGGTGGAGTTGGAGCCGGACTCCACAAGCCCTGATGCTGATAAAATGTGTATGTACAGGACAGATTTTTATCCTCTAGAAGTAAAACAAAAAGATTCTTGTTGAACGACAACAAGCAGAAATCTTGAAAGTGAAGGATTTATATATAAAGTATATCGAACATTAGGCAACAAATAAACTTGAATTTCGCCTCACTAGCGCTTCTACTGGTCCAACCTCCATAGTTTTTTTTGTTTGTTTTTTTCCTATAGACAGATCTGCTCTAAAAACCCATATCATAAACTCCTTCAATTCCTCTTTGAATACACTTCTTATTGATTTCAGTGGAAAAAATCCACATTGATAAAGTAATTTTATTTGAATTTTTGCATGTCAAAAGACTGCAAAAGACAAGAAAAATCCACTTTGGGAATGGTGGGACCGGCATCAAAAAATCGTTAAAAAATTAGTAAAAGGGGGGAAAAAAATACATTCCATGGTCAAAGTTTTTGAATTCTTCTATGTTCTTTTTTTAACATCTACCATTTCGCTATTTTGCCGGGTGACTGAGCGTCTGGTATCTGACCAAAAGAATGTGACTTTTCCATCGGAGGCTGGCTTGGGGACAGTTTGCACAAGGCACTACTTGTGGCTACAAACCATGTGTGGTACATTTCATCATTTCCAAAGTTATTTAACGTTCCTCTGTCAAATTAGGCAAATTTAGAAGTTCAAAAACTTGTTGACTTTTGTGTAAGGGAAATTAAAAATACTGTTTTTGCCTGAGACTAGGATAGAAATCCTTTTTATAGAATTATGACAACTACCATGTTATTTGGGCACACATGATCACTTGTTCCAAAGAAAGGATCTGTTCTTGACAACGTTTGACCCAAATTATGGCTTCGTTCTGAATTCCTTGTGTAGATGTGGCTGAAAATGGTGAACTACCAGCCTATTACATTTATTGCCAAGGTTTGGGACAACCTCCAGTGAAATTTTACACAGGGCATCTGTATGACGTTAGTCATATTGGGATTATGACCTCCTTATTCATACAGTTTGATTGTGTGGTTTTTAGAGCACTAGCTGTGTTACGGTCTCATATTTGTGGTTATCGGGAACCCACATGACACATCAGCTCGTTGAGTATTTTTACAAGATTTATTGTCAACAGGAAGAAATTCTATAGACCATATTTAAGGGCAAAACAGATCCTGTATGAGGCCTGAAGGAGCCAAGTTTGACACAAGGGGTAAAAAATTACCAAAAAAGACAGACCTGTGTCATGCCCCTGATCCCTCAGACTCTGCACGAGATGGGACACTTTAAGTTGTCTTTTGGACAGGTTGTGTTGGCTTTTAGGTGGTTTTCTACCGTTTCAGAGCTGTGCTTATATCCCTCCTCACATCAATGTGTTTTCTTCATGACCTCCATGATTTTAAGGACTGTACTAACTCTTCTGGGCCTGGAATGAACAAGTTGGTTCCGTATTATCACATCTATCTTTGTCCATTCTTCAATAACGAGCTCTTTTAGAGCCTGCATGCTGGATGGAGTCATGACATCTTGTTTTTTTCAGAATTCCTCTTAGGTGTTCGGTTGGAGTCAGGTCAGGAGACAATTGGCTACCGAATCACTTTCGAATCACTTTCGCGCTATTATTATCTACCAGATGTGTTTTTTGGATCATTGTCATGTTGGGAAAGTGCTTGTTGCTTGTCTATCAAGAGCATGGAATGATGGCGGTATCTTCTTTTTCACTATAGAGTAGCTCATCTGTGAATTCATGTTATTATCAATGATATGTAGCTACCCGACACCAATCGCACTCATGGGCTCCCACATGAGGGCACTGCCACCACCATGTTTCACTGTAGGCACCAAGTATTTTTCTTTGTACTTCTCACCTTTTCAGTTCTTAAGGCCCCGTCGCACCTGGCGACGGGGCTGGGCATGTCGGCGGCGACTGGTGGGTGCACGTACGTTTTTGGCGCCCCGCCAGCGTCGCCGTCCCCCGTTTACACGGGGCGACGCCTCCAGCCCCGCGCCGGCGAGCTGTCAGGCGGCATCGCCGCTGGGGTGTCTGGAAACCCCAGCGGCGATGCAGGACAATGGGAACCTATGGCTCCCATCGCCTGACAGGTCGCCGGCACCAGGTTACATGGGGCGATGTGTGCACGTCGCTCCATGATGGTCGCCTGGTTTCAGAGCACTGCTCTGAAACCAGGCGACCGTCCGGCACCGCCGACATCGCCCCTTTACATGAGGCGCCGTAGGGGCGATGTTGCCGCCGATAGGCCCCCACGTCACCTATGTAATCGGCGGCGATGTGGCCCCGTGTGACGGGGGTTTTACAGTTTTGTATCCATCTCCAGAATCCTTAAGGGGATGTCACACGCGTCAATATCGCTGTCAATGTCGCTCGTACGTCACGGATTTTCAGTCGCTCGAGTGACATAAAAGTGACGCAGGAGCGACATTGAAGCGTGTGACCAAGCGATGCAACCAGCGATATGTCGCAGATCGCCGATCGCAGGTTTCACTGCCAGATGTAAAACCTGTCGCTCATCGCTCAGTAGACCTTGTGCATCGCTGCGTGTGACACTAAACTCAGCAACGTATTTTCTATTTTGACAACGTACAAGCGACTAAATAAAATCGCTCGCAAGATGGCGACATCACCGCATCGCTGGGTCATATTGACGCGTGTGACATCTTACCTGCGATAATTTCACATCGCTCAGGCGATTAATAATATGTGACGCATGAGCGATATTGCGGGCGACATTGACACGTGTGACAGGCCCTTTAATCTTGGCCTCTTCACTCCAGAGTACAGAGCCCCAGTGGTCTTGCTAATCTTCAGCATCGGGCCCGGCACAATGGTAGCGGCTTTTTTGTGTATGTACTTTTAAGAGCAGCTTCCTTCATGAACAAACATCCATGTATGGCAATCCTCTGCAGTGCATGCCATATTGTATGACGGGAAACACTCACCCCTGTTTGGCTATTTAATTATTTAGATAACGGTGGTGAGCTTGCATGTGAATTTTCTTCAACCTTCTTCAGTCTTCAACCTTCCTCATAGGAAGATGCTCCTGCTTAAGGGCCCGTTTCACGCTTCAATGGTCGAACGATCCAATCAACGATCCGACTTGACCTAGATCGCTTGAACGTCGTTCAATGATCGCTAGTGAAATGTCACACGTACAGATGTCATTAACGACGCAGCAACGATTCCGCGACAAGCAAATGATACTTGCGTTCGTTAGATCGCCTACGTCCTTCAGTTCTCAATAGGCGAGGTAGTTAACGACATCGTTATCAAGGTGTCCACACACATCCATGCTGCAGGTTGGACGAACGCTCATCGTCTGGTATTGGGTCCGGTTCAAAAACCTCCGATGAATGATCTGCCCAGTTGTCATTGATCGGATGTACATGTCGCACTGAACGATGTTGTAACGACGTTGTTTAAGCGACTGAAAACTCGTGACGTTTCAACGATATCGTAGCGTGAAACGGGCCCTTTAGATGTTGCCTTCCTTGATCGGCCTGGACGTCTGTGAGATAGTTGCTGTTCCATCTTTATTTAATTTTTGTATCTATCACTACTTATGTAGTATCTGACTGATCAGTAAAGCTTTGCTGATCTTGCAGCCTTCACCCTTTTTGTGTAAAGAAGTTATTTCTTTCTCTGGCCTTGCGACATTTCTCTTCCATAGGGTTCCATTGCCGACAGCATGAAATGAGAAGAGCTTTTCTTTACATATCAGACTTTTATAGTCCACTATCTGCTGGACACCCTGACTTACCTGTGGTTGAATTTTTAATTTGATTTTTGTATTTTAAACTTTTAGCGCCCAAGACTTTCATTAAGGTGACACACTCTGGACTATGGAAGAGACCCCCCCCCCCCCCCCCAAGTCTATTACGACCTAAGGTGTCACATTAGGACAAATTAAACCATGGTTTCTCTGATTATCATTGGGGGTGAATCCAGACATAAGTGACCACCCTATGACCTGACACCATCTGTTTTGTGTTCCGGCAGTGACAGTATAATGAGCCATGACTTTGTCAAGTGTTCTAAACGACATTGACAACTAGGTCTCTGTGGTTTCTGGTAGAGAAAATGTAGTTGGATTGAAATTGCATAACATAATAGTCTTATGACACAGAACGTTATCCTTTTTTCTTTTTTTCTTATGGCTGGATTACGTGACGCATGAATTTTATATGTAGCGTCACAAATTTATAACCTCTTGAAGCTTAAACGGAATCAGTTTTTTAATCACTATTATATATATGTATATGTTTGTGTGTTGTATTTTTCTCTTTAGTGCTTCAGTTTAGCGTATACTGTACCTCCATGCATATAAAATGCTATATATCATTTATTTATTCTATCTATTTTACAAACAGGATTATCAGGGCAGCTATCTTGCCTAAGCTTCTATTAAATTGTCTAGTCCACTATTAACAGCATTTGGAGAGCTGTTTTAACAGCGCATAGAAGACAAGAATCTGGATATGTTCATTAACTTCTAAAGGACAGTAATTGTGGGCATGATCTGGATCTGTGCAGGGTGGCGAAGGTGAACTGTGACCAATACCTATTGCAAATAGTGGGTCCTTTTATTATCTACTATATTTACAGTAGTATCTTTATATAGTCCAACATATTCTGCAGCACTTTACAATACAGCGGTTCATATACAAACAGTTCAGTACCGAAGTTATCACAAAATGACAACCCTGCTCTTAAAAGCTTACAATTCTACAATGAGGTGGGAGTGACACAGATTACTGGAGCCTATTTACAATGATGGTCCAGCCATCTCGAAAGAAAGGGGGAATAGATAAAAACTGTATGAGCTGTCGCCAGCCAATCTTTATGGCGCTTTTGGGTGCGGAGAGGTTTGACAATTATGTTCAGGGAAATCGTGAAGGCCACCTTGAAAAGATGTGTTTTTAGGGAGCGCCTAAAACGATGTAAGTTGTGACTAGTCCTAATTTCTGGGGGTAGAGCATTCCAGGGAATTGGTGCAACTCGGGAGAAGTTTGGAGCTGGGAGTTGAAGATTTGAATTAGTGCAGTTTTGTCAAAAGTCTCTTGCGGTGCAAGAGAAATGTAGAGTGATAGACAGAAATGAGGATAGAGATGTAGGGAGGTGCTGCACTGTAAAGAGCTTTGTGGGTGAGAATTGGATCCTGCAAGGACTGGCACAGAGCGGAAGGGGAGTAATGCTTAGCAAGATAGGTGACCCTGGCTGCTCGATTCAGAATGGAACGGAGAGGGGAAAATCTAGTGCAGGGTAGGCCAATTAGTAGAGAATTACAATAATCAAGGCGGAAGTGGATCAGGGCCACAGTGTGGGTTTTTGTTGTTTCCATGCTGAGGAAGGGGCGGCTTCTAGAGATGTTCATCAGGTGCAAGTGGCAAGAGTGGCGAGAGATTGTATATAGGAGGCGAAGGAAAGAAGAAAAGATGTGTCAAACTTCTACATTGTATCTTGTCTGTGATGATGAGATCGCTGAAAAGTGACAGATCACTTTTCAGCAGTTTCATGATCAACACAGACTAGATTAGCATTAGACTTGGTTGGGAAAATTGTAAAAGATTTACCTTTTTAAATATAGGTAGTAACATGGAAAATGTAGAAATTTTTTTTTAATACCTTAACTTGAACGTTTCCTGCAGACACGCTCTATATGGTTGCATTCATACTTGTGCTACCGCATGCAACCAGAAGGCGTGTCCACATTCAGGGTTAAATATCAAGTCTTACAATTATAGTGGGGGGGGGGGGGGAAAGGACTCAATTGCAAAGGAGGGCAATGTAATTCTTCATTTTCCCTGTGGAGGTGCTTCAGAAGGACTGCATACTTGTTACAAGTCGATTGCTAGGTGGTGGAGGGAGTCCCCAAAAAAAGGAGAAAACATAAATGTAAAATGAAAATTCGTTTTAAATTGGAAGTAATGGAAACGTAATTTCTTTGATACAGGCCTGATTGGATATAACTTGATCACACATACCAGTGTTTATTTGGGTTGAGGATTTACCTTGATTTCTCTGCACTGAGTAATGATATGATTATACTGGCCTCTGATTGAGGCGCCCAACGCCTCGCTGTAAGTGAGAGTGCACATCATGACACCAACTTGTGGTGTTAAAGGGACGGCCTGGTCACACCCTTCTCATCTCATTCATTTCTTAATGAATGGAGCCAAATCCCTTCAGGCAGCTACAGAAAAATAAACTAGTGCTGGTACAATGGTAATACTGGATAAGTGAAAGCTGCGTATTTAATGAGTGCAGTTATGTTGTGTAATATGTTCTGTGGATTACTGAGTGCAAGAGACATTCCAAATCTACTAATTACTCGTTTCACTGAATACCTGCAGTCCTGTGCGATGGGTTAATCTGTAGGATAGGGAACGTCTTTATTATACAGGTGCATCTCAATGAATTAACTTTTTGATGATATTCTATTTCAGTAATTCAGTACATAAAGTGAAACACATACAATATATAGAGTCATTACACACACACACTGATCTATTTCATGTGTTTATTTCTGTTAATGTTGATGATTATGGATTACAGCCAATGAAAACATAATGGTCATTATCTCAGAAAATTAAAGTGAGGAGGATGAATTGTTAAAAACTGCGCTGCCGTATTCCACGAGACATCAAAGGGTGACAAAACATATGTTGTTATAATATCGATTTGTCCTGAGGAAGGGGCAAGAAAGCTCTGGAATGCGTTGACTAATAATTCCATATTATAATCGCCTTTTGATGTCTTGTGGAATACAGCAGCGTGGTTTTTAACTCTTCATCCTCCCAACTCTATATGCCCCACGCTGGGGACTGCAGCAGCTGTGATCTGCTTTTATAGTGGTTGTGACTCTCACAACCACACAAGGTTAAGCCTCTGATACCTATGTAGGTCACATTTTATCTCTCAGACCCTTCATCCTCCCTACTTTATTTTTCTGAGATAATGACCTTTGGGTTTTCATTGGCTGTAAGCCATAATCATCAACATTAACATAAATAAACACTTAAAATAGATCCCTCTGTGTGTAATGACTCCCTATAAGGCTGGCTTCACATTTGCGTATGGGAAGGCAGCGTATTGCTGCGTTCCCATACGCAGTCAAACGCATGCGCACTGCGTTCCTGTGTTTAACATAGGAACGCATAGTGCTTGCGTTTGCTGCGTTCGGGTGCGGATGCGGACGATATCTGCTCCTTCCGGTGTCCAGCATCCGCACCCTGGACGCAGCATGTTGGGGTTTTTTGTGCGCTTGGGGACCTTGGAAAATCAGCAAGCTTCCCCAAGCGCACAAAATATGCATTGGCTTCAATGGGTCCGCAGTGTTCTGCGCTTGACAGCGCAGGAGAACGCTGCAGACCCATTGAAAAATCTCCCGGTGGCCGCCGGTGATGTCACGGGAGATCACCGATGGCCACCGGGAGATCAGCTGGAGCCACTGCTGTCCTCTTCCTCCCGGCCGCCGGTAATCTGCTAGCGATGTCGGCAGGGAGAACAGCTGATCTGACAGCTGTTTGAATCTTCCCGCGCCGACATCTCCTCTCGGTGTCGGCGCGGGAAGATTCAAACAGCTGTCAGATCAGCTGTTCTCCCCGCCGACATGTCCCGGAGCTTACCGGCTGCCGGGAGGCGGAGATCTCCGGTGCTGATCTCCGCCCCCGGACACCGCTGATTGGCTGCTGGGCTCCACAGTGATGTGTCCGCAGGCGGACATTCTCCGCTGCGGACACATCTTTAGGCCCTGCTTTGCACTGCATTTGTGTCTGCATGCCATCAGCATGCAGACACAAACGCAAATGTGAAGCCAGCCTAATATATGCGTTTCACTTTATGCATTGAATTGCTGAAATAAGTTAGGTCTGGGGGACTGCTGTCATAAGGATACTTAGTAAAAGGAGGTCTGCTGCACACCAGCACTTCATGCCTTTAAAGGAAAAACCAAAATGGCTGACATGTACTATTTCATTATGTGAACAGGGACCAAGATAATATTGGAAAGCTACTGAAAGCTATCTAGGATAAATGTGAAAAATTGGTTGATGTGATGGCCATGACACCGTAAGCCCAGTAACCGCCGACAAGGTTTTTTTACACTACTGGGTCCTATCTAAAACCTCCTTTTAGTAAGTATTCTTATATATTTTCATGCTAGCACCCAACACTAGAGGTGTGCACCCATAATCTTAGTATATGCTGTCATAAGGAGACGGACAAGCTGATAAGGAGACTTATAGCCGCAATGCTCCTCTGGGAAATATGCAAATTGTCACTTCAGTGAGGAAGTGAAAAGCTCTAATGGCACCCAATAAGGGAAAATGGCTAGTTCCCCAGACCTTGTCTCAGCCTCTCATACAGTCAGATCAAAACTCACACACTGTACTGATGGAGGGGCAACCTCCCCGAAACACAGCGTCTGCAGTTAGGATTTGTGCCAGATCAGAACTGCAGACGCTGAGTTTCGGGGCGACTGCCCCTCATCATTGCAGTGCGCGGGAGTTCTAATCTGGCTGTATGAGAGGCTGAGATGAGGTCTGGGGAACTAGCTATTCTCCCTTATTGGGTGGCATTAGCGTTTTTCACTTCCTCACTGAAGTGACCATTTTAAATAAATTAACATTTTGATGATATTCTAATTCATTAAGATGCACCTATATGTGTATAATTGCAGTTAGGTCATGTATAGCCTTTATGTGACCACTGCAGCCAATCACTGACCTCTGCTGGCGCATGCTGTGATTGCAAGCATCACTTTTGAGAACGGTGATTGACTGCAGTGGTTTCATGTATGATGATAGATTGGTGGGAGCTATCAGAAGTTAAACAATAACTATTCATTATTTTTCAATTTAATACAACATTTTTTTTTAAATCTAAGAAAACCCCCTTTTAAAGCTGCCATATACTGTACATCTTTTTTTTTTTTTTTTTTTTTTTCCCGTCGAGAGCGATGCCTGAATTCGGCGAATGTCTTTCTTTTGTTCCGTGCCTCTACGTTCCTGAGATATGACGCCTCTTTCCTGTATGTAAATCTAAATTATTTTAGCCAACTGGGCTCAGTCCTAAAGAGCTAATGACCACGCCCAGTTGGCTAAACATACTAGATTTATATGCAGGGAAGAGAGGGTCGTATGTCAGGAATGGAGAGGCGCAGGAACAAACGAAATACAACGCCGGATTCAGGAGAACAGCAGTATTTACACCAGGTAAAAAACATTTCTGACAAGTGATGCTGAAGTCATGTTGTTGTTTAGTTACAGTAAATGTACACTCCAATCATTAGTATCTCACTTTTGCATTGAGATGTATTGATAAGGTTTCCTCTATAGCTGGCTGCCGTTGTGACGCATGCCAGGTATCATACACCTATTCTATGTAGTGAAATAGGACTCGGAAAAGAGACGATAGTTGAATGGAAACTTTGGCATCACTTGTCTGCAACACACAAACCTTAGATTCTCACTTTTCAGCTCCAAGTTCATCTCCCCCCAATAAAGAGAAGCTGGAACAGATATGCTGTGTGGGCCGCGCTGCCGGCATGGGACAATGCCTCACATTGTCACAAACATGCTTCTCCTCTGATAAGACATGTATCGGCATTGTGTGGTGGTGGTAACTCATTCTCTTGACTGCTGACTCTGCCAATAAACATGCACAGATTTTTTCTCATATCTTACACATCTCTCTTGCAACTCCACATCATGTTTATTTGGAGCGATTTCACTTCAATTAAAAAAAACAAAAAAAGCTCGGAGAACTTTTCCTTTTAATGTGTAAGTGACATCGCGCACTCAGGACCGTGGGGTACTCTGAACCGGATCGGGCAGTTCTCTGGAAGGTCACGGGGTTGTGACCCGGTTCCGTGGCCCTGGAGGTGTCAGTAAATGTGGGAAGGTGTATGGTGTATGGAATTTAATGTGACGCCACCCGTGGTGTTTGGCAATTAGGGATGGATGGCCGACGCTGCAGTGTAGATCCTCTCGGGCTTTAAGCATGGCGTGGCTCTCCACGGGTAGAGCAGAGGACCCAAGGGCAATGTACACAGTCTATGCTGGAAATAGGATACAGTGGAGTGCAGGACTGAGGGTGCAATAAATGACTTGGAGAACGCAGCGGGATGCAGTCTTTGGATTTTTACTCACTTTTCGTACACATCTCCAGGTGTCTCCAGTAATCTGCGAGGTGCTGTGTTCTCCAGGTTAGGGCTCCAGCCAACTCTCGCGTAACTTGGTGACACTCTACCTGGACTCCCTACTTAAGTTCCTTCCCGGGTCAACTTCCTGCTGCTTTCACCCTTCAGCCCCACGCCTTCACACTCAGTGTCTCAAGCTGGCAGCCTCGGATCCTGGCAGGCGACGATTGCCCTGGTCCCCTCGACCCTATGGGGCTGTCTTTTGATGAATAAGTGTGTAGTTGGACCCGTGGCACATGAAGTACCTCGGTCCCCGGTTTGCTAGCTGAGTCCTTCGATTACTACACTAGGCTGGGGGCCGGTTCCCCCTCTGCGGGCCAGTCCCTCTAGCCGACTCTGGTCTCAGTCAGCCTGGATACGGCCACGGTGACCCCACCTGGGACCCGTTCTGTCTCTCTAGAGCCCCTCACTGGCTCTTCCGTCAGTTCATTCCTTTCTTTTCCTGGGACGAGCTCCAATCGTCTCCAGTCCCCAAGACCTCGTCACACATTTCGACTCATGACCATGTCGTCTCTCCAACTCCCCTGTTCTCCTACGTCCGTCACGTCCTGACATCCTCTGTTGTCCCTACTTCCTTTTCTACTTCCTAGTATGCTCCCCTATCTACTTCTCCACCCACACCTCTACCTGTTTCTCCTTATAGCTTGGGATGGGGCTCTCCTTAAACAGGGTCCGCCTGAACCCCGGGACCTGGGTGGTGTGGTGTTGGATGTGGTGTTTAGGTCTCGGGTAGTGTCCCCTCCTTACCCAAGAGTAGGGTACCACACCTCTGGCTGAGGTGCAGTACCTCTGTGGTGACTGACCCTCAGGGGCACCACATAAGTTTTAAAGTGATGTCCAATAATAAGGCTGCAAAAACAAAAAAACGCTTCAGTAAAGAAAAACCTCTTCAAGAATATGTACATACATAGTGATTTATTTAGAGTCTAAGGGGCCCTGGTTCTAAATTTGGACCTTAGCCCTCGCGTCCATATTCGGCAGATGTATAGTCCCTTGTAGCGTTCTAGATCTTATGAAGAGATACATGTTGCGCTCCCCTTCCCTCTCAATGTAATAATGTCCCCGATCCTGTAATATTGTTCCCATTCCTGGCCTCTTCCTGTAATAATACCCTCTATTTTGGGCCCCTGCCTGATACAGTAGATACTGTTAAGCCAATGTCTACATTATATCCTTTCATGGTATATTGTCCTCCATCCTGGTATAATGTCCTGCATCCTCGGTCCCTACCTGGTAAAATGTACTTCATCCTGGGCCCCTTCCTGGTACAGTAGACACTGTTCAGACAGTGTCTACATTATACCCTTTAATTATACCTTTTCATGGTATAATGTCCTCCATCTTGGTATAATGTCCCTGCATCCTCGGTCCCTTCCTGTTATAATGCCCTCCATCCTGGGCCCCTCCTATGTATAATGTCTCCTTTTCCTGGTATAATATCCTCCATCCTAATATAATGTCCCCCATCCCGGTATAATGTCCCTTTATTCTTTTCCCCATTACAGTAATATAGAACCTCCCTGTTCTGCAGCCGTTTCTGAACAAATGTGTATGTATATAGATATATGTGTATGTGTATGTATGTGTGTATATAATAAACAATTATTGTAAGCTGTCCTTGCTTCCACGACGTACGTGTCTTCTATAGCTGGTATATAAGCCACTGGCAGTGCATGTGCAACGGGCCGTAAGGGCTGGGGGAGTACTCGGTAGATGAGATCCGGACAGCCTGGAAGCATTCAGGGATCCACCTCGCCAGGTGGGATTGGAGGCCTTCCTGCTGCACTCTCCTTTCAGGTCCCTGCTGCCTGTAGCTATGGTGTGGCCCTCTTCCTGTATGTTGGCTCTGACCCATTTGGCAGGCAGCACAAGCCCCTCACGGATACCACGATCTGGTGGCTACTCCGAGCTCTCGGGATGCTGCTGTGCCGCCAGGTGCTTGGTGTGGCAGAAAACTTTCAGCCTCCTGCCCGCCAGATTCGGCTGCCGGGACGTACAGCCAAGGACTCTGGCATCCTTTCTCCAGTGCTCTGCTCCGGGGTGAGCTCTCTCGCAACTCCACTCCCCAGAGCACTTCTCCTCACTTCCTCTCTCTTCCCTCTCCTCAGACATTCTGCCTAACCCCTCCTCCTGACCAGAACCAGGGCAGGTCCCCAGAAGTCGGGTTCTAGAGCTCCCCCTTCTGGCCTGGAGTCAGGAAAAGTGTTGCATGCTGGTGTTACCTAGTGTGGGTACCTCCTCCTGCTTCCAGGCATGACATCACCCACTGTGAGGGAGACAATGCCACTGTAGCAACCAGATCACACATGCTGTTACTGCCATGCACCACTTGTGACTGGCATGCTAATATCGGCTGCTGTCCTTTTGCATGTATTTTGCAGTGTAGGGAGCTGGTGGGTCTCTGTGCCGCAATACATTTTAGCTGAATGCGCATCCTTGCAGCTGAAATAGCTCTTGCTGTCAGCGGGCCCACTTACAGGTTGGACCCAATTGCTGTTGCACCCTCTGCGACTGAAATCCTTACGCCCCTGTGCACATTTCTATTTTTTAAAGAATTATTTTCTGCATTTTCTTAAAACGTTTCCATGGTACTGTGTATCATCTTATATATAATTCAGTCATTGACAAAGGATCTAAGCAGGAAAAAGCTAAGTGAAATGGAGCAAGTCTTATTTGGGCAGATGAAATTCCACTTGTTGCCAAAGAGTTAAAGGGACAACCCTTCCATGACTAACACAAATATTAGAAAGGAGTGTTCCTGACCGGCTGCCAGTTACATGAAGGCAGTACCTTGACCTTCTTACATAGGAAACAGTTCATGGCTCCACAGCTGGAGGAGAGCTTTATGAATCTGGTTTACTTGGTCCTTCTTGAGCCTTCATTTGTGATGGTCAATGTTCATGGATCCTTGAAAAATCGCAAAAGAATATCTCAACATCTTAAATATTTTATTATTTTTTAATTTATAGTTCGAGGTCATAGTCTTGACTAGTATGACAGATGATAGTATACATTAGACTATAGAGCTAAAGCTCAGGAAT